>CM072995.1:366993134-367593134 GCA_037038555.1 Rhynchonycteris naso | reverse complement strand
AAGGCCCGGGCACGGCTGGCCACCAGGGCGGCGCTGTTGAGGGCAACCACAGACTGGCGAGACTTCAGGGCAGGCCAGGGCCCCTTGTGGGCCCGCTGGGCGGGCCGCCGGCTGCCCTGGGCCTTTGAGAGCTGAGGGAAGGGCTGTGGAGGGTCTTCATCTGAAGAGTTGTTTGAGGAGAAAACCTGGAAAGATGAAAGTATGAGGAAGAAGAGTCATGGAGCACAGCATCTGGAAAAGGGCAGGTGCAGAATGTTTGTTGACTGAAAACAAAAACAGTGAGCTGCTCATGAGTTAAACTTCCCTAGGAGGGAAGACAGCATCCCAGTCCTCTGGCCCTTGCTCCTTGGCCCTCACTTGTCTACAGCTTCTTTCTGGCCTCAGAAGCACCCCTCAGTTCCCCTGCATCTGCCATGTCCTCCTCCTCTTGCCCCCTCTGCCTTTAGACAGTCTGGAAACACCTAGATTCCTGCTGAGCTGGGGGTGGAGTGAGGACACCCGGCCTTTAGGCACACCCATGCCCATCCATCAACCACCCAGCCCTCCCCATCCTCCTGGTGCCACCTCATCTAGGAAGGCTCTTCCAAACATCCCCTCCCTCTGTGAGACGAGCCCTCCTGCCAGCAGGTTGGCCAGAACTCCGGTTGCACCGGTGTTATCACTTCTCTGCACCTCTTCTTTTAATGCGCTGCCTCTCAGCTTTAGGAGGGGCTGCAGGATCATCTTGTCTACCCCCATCTAGGGCCAGCAGTCCATGCTCTAGCTCCTGGCCTGGGGAAGACACTCCCTGCACAGCCGGGCAGCCCTGCCCCTGAGGAAGCGGGTCCTTTTGTCAGGTAGAGAGCTGCCTGTGGCCTCCAGCCCGAGGCCTGGCTCCAGAGGAGCCCCCTGGATGCTTGTGGTCCCACGATTGCTCTCCAGCTCCCACGGAGGGCAGCGCTCACCTGCCCCCAGTAGGCCTCCTGAGCTGCTGCTCTGAGGGGACCAGCGGGAGCTGCCCAGGGCATGTCCCCCTGCTCGAGGCCAGAAGCTGAGCCCCAGACCTGGTCTTTCTCCACCCTCCTGCCACCTACCTCTCCTTTGGACCCCATCCTGCTCAGCCTGGGCTCCCGCCTTAGCCCCAGCCTCACCTCTGGCAGGTCACCAGCTCCCGAGAGGCTCTCCAGCTCTGAGGGGAACTCCAGGAGGCTGATGGACCTCATCACCCCACGGAGGTTGATGCGGGGTCTTGGTCCAGGCTCTTTTTGGGGGGATGCCTGGCTGTCCGCCACCCCCACAGCCACCACGTCCCCACTGCCCCCTGGTTCCGGAGGAAGAGGTGGGAATGGTGTAGAGACTTCAGGGGCCAGGGACTCCTCCGGGGAGGCCCCACCCACTTTCTGCTCCCAGACGTGGCTCTGGCGGCTGTGAGGAGGTGGCCCTGGGTCAGCTCGGAGTGGCCCAGGAGCCAGCCCTGCGGCCAGCCCACCGCCCCGTCCCCTTGACTTTCACTCCGTACCTGGCAGTCAGGATGCCCTGGTAGGTCTGCAGCTGGCGCAGAAAGCCAGGGTTGGGGCGGGCGACGGGCCGCAGCTCCTGCACATGGCGCAGAGCCTGCTCCAGGCTCCAGCCGTACTGCTTCATGGCGTAAGCGACCACCGTGGCTGCCGAGCGGCTGACGCCCATCTTGCAGTGGACTAGCACTCGGGTGCCCTGTGCTCTGTGGAGGCGGGAAGTGGTCAGCCCCCTTCCCTGTGCCTCTCAGGGGGGTGGGGGGCGGGCAGTGGGAACAGGGACAGCCTGACCTCGCGGCCTCCACGAAGCGGTGCGTCTCCTTCCAGTGCGGCAGCAGCTGGGCCGACTCCTCGTCCCAGAGGCGCACATTGTGGTAGATGAAGCGCTCGGGGTAGAAGTTGTCGATCTCCCGGGCCATGTTCAAGATGTGGCTGACCCTGCAGCACGGAGTGCGAGGCCAGGCTGATGTGGCCAGGTGCCCCAGGCCCAGGGGCCGTGAGACCTGGCTACGCTGGGGATTTCTGTTTAATTCCTGGTTCCAAGGCAGGTAGGGGAGGCCCGGTGATGGTGAGAGGAGGGGACGGCTGGGACCCTGAACCAACAGTTTCTCCCCGTTGGGCTTGTTTCCTCCCTGGTCCAGGGAGCTGCTGGGCTCAGGTGCAGCCCTGTGCCTTCAGTTACTTTCAGAAGTCAGTCTGAGAACAACTTCTGAGTTAAGCTGAAATTGGATGGGTCTGCAGCGGCTGGGTGACAGACACCGTAGCAGGCCTCCCAAAAGTCCGTGGTGGACAAATGACAGGAGCTTCCAGGAGCAGGCAAGCGGGCCCTCGCCCTGGAGAGGGGCGCCTCCATCTTCCCTTTACAGCATGGGGTGGGGGCAGAGTGGGCCAGGGAGCTGCCAGCAGGCCAGCCAGGAGGCCAGCCCAGCCTGAGACCATGCTAGACTGGGCTAACACTTGCTGGGGAGGTCTGGGGGCTCCTGACCAGGTGGCCTCTTGAGGGAGAGCCAAGCAAAGGGGATGACAGAAGGTGGGCAGTCCTGAGGGGGATGGAAGCCTACTTGTTTCTCTGCAGCTCTTCCAGGTTGGCAGCATTCCATTCGGAGCCCTGTGGACAGAGAGAGAAGCTCCATCTTCCCTGGGCCTGGCTGCAGCTGCTCTCAGACCCCCCCCTCCCGCCCGCAGCTTACCAGGTAGAGGTGTGGGAAGATGCGGGAGGCCCGGTCCTGCTGGGCCATGAGCAGCAGCATCTGGTTATCGATGAAGTCGCGGTACTGCTGGAGAGGGAGTCCCAGGCGCAGCTCCAGGGCCTGGCGGATCTGCAGGCAGGAAGGAGTGGAGAGGTTCCTGAGGTCCCACCCTCCCCTCCAGGGCTCCTGAGGATGGTTGCCCTCTGGTCTACACAGAGGAGCTGTGGCTGAACCTCTGGGACTGGCTCAGCCGGGCGGAAGGCTCTGCGGAGAGGAAAACTCCGGCACCCAGCTGGAGGGTCCCCCACCCTATCCAGGCCCGGCTTCCGCCCTGGCCGCGGCCCCCAGCCCACCTCTTTGGAAGTGATGCTCTCCAAGTCACTGGTGTCCAGTACCTTCCAGAGCTCGGCCCGGATGGCCTGCTCCATCTGCTCCTGTTCTGACGGCCTGGGGGGGCACAGCCTGTCAGTCCAGAGGCCCCTCCCTTGCTCTGCCATGGCACCCCTGTTCTTCCCCTCCCTCACTGACCGGCCAGACTCCACACTGGGAGGCCGCAGGGACTCTAGGTCGGCCATGGCCATCCACTCGTTGAGACAGCTCTGGTCGGAGCTCAGTCTGTCCTGGTAGTGGCTGGCCCAGGTGAGGGCACTGCCCCCGGGCACAAGACCACTGCCTAGAGCCGCCTCGCATGCCTGGTGCAACACCTGAAGCGTGGCCCTAGGACAGGGGAGAGCCTGGGTCACACTGTCCTTCCTGCTGCCCTTGCCGACCCAGACCCTTCAGCCACCTCTCAGGCCAGCCCCAGGCTGCAGTACCCCAGCTCTTACCACATGGTCTGGATGGAGACTGGCTTGAAGATTCGGCTCTGCCCACCAGATGTCACACTGAAGCCTCTGAGGGAGACCAGGTGGGGGTGGGACCCCACTCCAGGCCCTGAAACAGGACCCCCGAGAGGCCCACCCACTATATACCCCATGAGGCTGGTACTCAGACTATGTACACATCACTTGAGCTTCAAAATAAGACCCCTTTGCCAGATTGGGATTGCCGAGGCCCAGAGACGTTGAGTGATTTGCCCAGGACCACACAGCGGGTCTGTGGTAGAGCTGAGAGTGGGCCTGGGCCCCAGGCCCCCAGCCTGGAGTTCTGCAGCAGCTGCCCAGTGCCCCACTCTCTGTCATATACACCACATACTCTGCCCTCCTCTGTCCTTTCCCCTCCCTCCAGTTGCCACCTCTTACCCATCTCCATCTAGGTACACCTGGGTGTCACTCCAGAGAGGCAAGACCAGGCCCAGGGTGCAGCTGGGGGAGCTGGTGGGATGCAGAGGGGAAGCGTTGCCACCAGCACCGCACTTCCCTGCCCCGCACCCTTCCTCTCCCTGCTCCCACCTGCTGTCAGGGAAGTCCACCCCCAGGAGGACCGTCTCATCCTGGCTCGCACGTTCTCTTGTGGAGACCACCAGCAGATAGCGGAGCCGGGGAGGCCGTGCTGCCTCCAGCTGGGCTGCCTGGGGAGAGAGCAGCCCAGGGTCACAGTGGCCCATAGGACCCTGCTCCCCCAACCCCCACCTGGGCACACAACCCAGGCAGAGAGCAGACCTGCTCTCTGCTCCCTCCATGCCCACCCTCTTCTGAGATACCAGATCAGTGGTTGCATTTCAGCAGTCCGCGACTTTTGGTTTTCATGGTCCAAAAATGTTTTAAAAGGGTTTTCTGAAAGGGTATGTATGTGTAGGAAAATGGGGAGAAGCGGCCTGACAAAGATTGATTGCCCATTTTTTATTTCTGCTTAGGAAGGAGGGAGAAAATAAACCATTTCTTTCACTTGCCATTGCCATCATTTCATTCAAAAAATCTTTCTCGCCTGACCTGTGGTGGCGCAGTGGATAAAGCGTCGACCTGGGAACACTGAGGTCGCCAGTTCAAAACCCTGCACTGGTGTCTGGTCAAGGCACATATGGGAGTTGATGCTTCCAGCTCCTCCCCCCTTTCTCTCTCTCTCTCTCTCTCTCTCTGTGTCTCCTCTCTAAAATGAATAACTAAAAATAAATTTAAAAAAAAAAAGAAATCTTCCTCACCAAAGAAATATATATACACACACACATAGGGACAAACAGACAGGAAGGGAGAGAGATAAGAAGCATCCATTTTTTGTTGCAGCTCCTTAGTTGTTCATTGATTGCTTTCTCATATATGCCCTGACCGGGGGGGGGGGGGAATACAACAGACCAAGTGACCCCTTGTTCAGCCAGCAACTTTGAGCTCAAGCTGGTGAGCTTTGCTCAAACCAGATGAGTCCGCGCTCAAGTTAGCGACCTCAGGGTCTCGAACCTGGGTCCCCTGCATCCCAGTCTGACGATCTATCCACTGTGCCACCGCCTGGTCAGGCACCAAAGGAATATTAATGACACCATTTCACAATTAAAGATGGTGTTTCCGCCTGAACAGACGGTGGCAGTGAATAGAGCATTGGACTGGGATGCGGAAGACCCAGATTCAAGACCCCGAGGTCGCCAGCTTGAGCGCAGGGCCCATCTGGCTTGAGCAGAAAGCTTGTCAGCTTGGACCCAAGGTCGCTGGCTCCAGCAAGGGGTGGCTCGGTCTGCTGAAGGCCCGCGGTCAAGGCACATGTGAGAAAGCAATCAATGAGCAACTAAGGTGTTGCAACGGCAATGAAAAACTAATGATTGATGCTTCTCATCTCTCTCCATTCCTGTCTGTCTGTCCCTATCTATCCCTCTCTCTGACTCTCTCTCTCTCTCTCTGTCCCTGTAAAGAAAAAAAAAAAAAAGATGGTGTTTCCATGGAATAAATTTAACTTTGCGAAAGACTGACCGCACCTTCTTTTCCCCATTTTGCTGCACTGAGATGGCCCACAGGCGTCTGGGAACTAGTTCTGCTGACATCTGTGTCCCACCCCCAGGGGCCCCTCCAGGGCACCAGCCTCCCCAGGGGCCCATTTGTGGGTAGCTCACACTGTCAGGAAGGTCTGCTCTGGTCGCACAGACACCTGCACCAGCTCTTGGGCCTGGTTGGGCCCTACAGACTTATGCAGAACAAAGCCCCCGGTCCTGTCCCAGCCCTTCAGAGACCTGAAGACAGGACCTCGGCCATTAAAACGACTCTAGCAGGGTTGTCAGGGTTCGGGTAACCCCTTCACTGCCCAGGGAGCCCCTGCCATCACATCACTGCTTCCCAAAGACACACACACTGGCTCCATTCTGCCCTCTCCTCCCCCTCGTGCCACAGGTGGCTCTCTCTCCCCACAAAAGCTCTGGGGGGCTCCTTACTAAGCGGATGTCGTCCTGAGGCCTCAGCAGTTCCACCATGAGGTGGAGGTGCTGACTCTGCTCCTGCTTCTGGGGACTTGGCGGCCCGTGCCCGTTGTCTGTATGGTCTCCGTGGAGCTGCTCTTCCCCGGGGGGTTCCTCCGCTGGTTCGGGGCTGGGCTCCGCGGCATCTCCATCGTCCCCTCCGTCCTGCAGTCCCAGGACAGCCCCATGGAGCACTGCAAAGCTCTGCCTAGCAAGGCAGCGGGGAAACCATTGTGGCTTGTCATACTCCCTGGGACAGGGGTACATCAGAGCCGCCCGGAGGGCCTGTTTAGAAAGGTGTTGGGCCCCACCTGTATCGGGTCAGTGGGTACAGAGTGCGGAGACCTGAGAATGTGAACGTCCAGCCAGTTCCCAGGGGGTGCGGTCACTACACTTTGAGAGGTACTCCTTGGGGGCTCTCGGGGGGGTCCCCAGCCCACCTACCTTGTCTGAACTGACCGGGCGTCGCTCCTTTCCCTTCCTACCTGCCTAACTCGAAAGATGCTATAAACTTGATGTGGACCCAGGGGTCCTTAGGCCCCGTGGCTCCATCCTGCCCTTCGACTTGGCACCACTGACCTGAGCCAGGGTCTAGGATACGGGGTGAAGGAACCCCCACAGACCAAAGCAAAGATGAAAATCAAGGCAGACAGGCCAGAGCTGCAGCCAACCATGCCCACTGGCAACACTCCCCACATATCCATCCAGTAGTTGACTTTGGCTGCGAGCCCTCCGGAATGGCAGAGGCCAGGTGGGCCCCAGAGGTGTCTGCATTATGGGGAGGTGCTCACCTTCGCTGGAGCCGGCTTCTACGCTTGGAGGCCTGGTCCTGCTGGGAAAGTGACCCCAGGGCAGAGTTAGGGGATGCTGGGGGTGTGGGGGGGGTCACCTCTCCCAACCCCTGTGGGGAGTGGAACCAGAAAAGGTGTCAGATACTGTTCGCACCCCAGTCTACTCCCCACCGGAGGCACTGGGGGGCCCAGGTCCAGGTAGGGCAGCAAGGGGGTGTAGGTGAGTAGGGTGCTAGGGTTTGGCCCAAATCTGGGCCAGGAAGGGGGTAGGGCCTCCACGGGCTGGTTTGGCGCCCAGGGCTCCCGGTCGGTCGTGCCTTGGTCAAAGTTCCTGGGAGCCTCAAGACCCCACCCAATCCCCTCCAGCCTGAGACCTGGGTCCCCCTGCCCACACCCCTCTCCTCACAGGGAGGCAGCCGCTAGGCAGGACGTGTTCCCCAGGCCCAGCTGGCAACCAACTACGTGGGTAGCTCCACAGCAAAGCCAGACTTACCGTGGGCCCCACAGGAGTGGAGTAGCCGCTGGCTGGTGGAGAGCGGCTCACTGTGACCAGAGCCATGGGGTCAGGCCGAGGGCACCTAGGCTGGCACTGGGCACAGAGCCCTCCCACAGAGACACGGACAGTCCCTGCCCCGAAGGACCAGGAAGGAGAGCCCGGAGCCACCACGGCCTGGCACCTCCTTGGGGGCGGCCCTTAAAGGGCCAGATACTCGTCCAGCCCGGCCTGCGTAGCCAGCACTCAGCGGCCGCAGCCCCTCCCTTCGCGTCTCCTCAAATTCAGCCCGCCTCGCCCCCGCCCCCCCAAACACATTGGGGGCGGAGCGCAGGTGCGGAGCCTGAGACTAGCAGGGAAGAGGTCGGGAGGTTCAGTCCCTCCTCCCAGGAAGCACCCCTGTCCTCCCTGCCCCGCCCAGTTAGGTCACCTGGGCTCTGCATTGGGCCTCCAAGGTTCTGTTACCTAGCAGAGGTGGGTCCTAGGGAAGGCAGGACTGGGACACAGGCCTTAGGATCAGACACATTGGGTCTTAAGTTGGGGGGCACCCCGTTTGTATTTCTTCATGCTGGTGGTCCTCGTGTTTCCATTCTCTGCATGAATCACTGGGAGACAGGCAAAGCGTCGGGGAAATCAGGAGGGGTTCAGAACTAACGCCTAAGGCTCACAGGGAGCCAGCCTCAGGGCCACCTCAGAGGTGAGCAGGTGCACAGAGGGGGGACCTTCCCAAAGCTCCCCCATAGAACATGGCAAAGTCAGAGCAGGAGCCCGGGCCTGGGATGCAGGGCGCTCTGGCTGTAAGCTAGCTGTAAGGAGAGTCTGAAGACCAGCCTTTCCCTCTCTCGACAGGAGCATGAGTGGGTTCTGGCAAAGCCAGACTGGGTGGCAGGAAGAACCTGGGTCTCCACGAGAAGGGACAGTGCTCAGGAAGCACCTACTCCGTATGGGCACTTGACACATGTTGGCTCATGTTACCCTCCCAGCATCCCTGATAAAACTGAGGTTGAGAGAGGCTAAAGGGGCCAGCCAGCACAGCCAGGATTCGAGCTGAGGTCGGAGGCCATTGCCCAGTGTCGCTCCTCAGTTTACCCCTCTATTGAGCAGAGCAAGCCTGCTGCTGAAGGTCTCTTTATTTCCATCTTGGTCTCCAATGTAAGCCCCCGCCCCCCCCCCCACTTCAGGCCCCAAACTCAGCAGCAGACAGTTTATAAATAAATAAATTACAAAAGCAGGGGGGCGTGGCCCGGACAGCCCTCCCAGGGGCGGGACCAGTGCTCAGAGCTCAGTGCTCTGTGAGTGAGAGCCGCAGGATCCGCTGCAAGTCTTCCTCCTCCTGCTGCCCTCGCCGCTCCCGCTCCTCCTGTTCTCGCGAGGACAACTCCAGGGCCAGGCGAAGTTGCTCCTCAAAGCTTGGGGCAGCCGGGGCTGGGGGTGTCCCGTGCGGGGATCCCAGGGCCCGGGGCTCCACGGACATCCTCAAGCTTTCCTGGAGGGCCCTTCCAGGGCAGGTGCGAGAGGGAGAGCAGGCTGCTGAGCACCGAGGCCAGGGGAGTAGGCCAAGGGCTGGGGTGTGGTTTTGAGGACAAAGTTAAGCACAGGGTAGCGGGGCCTGGGAGACCAGAGAGAAGAGGCCAGGTGGGGCCCTGTCTTCCCATCCCATGTGCCACCTTCTGTGATAGCCAGTGATGCCGATGGAAGGTGATCTTGAAGAGGGCATGGGGTCCTGGGACTAGCACCTCCCTGCTACCCACCCCCACCTCCTGGCTGGGTCCCTGAAGAAAGGCAGGGCTGAGACATGAACCTAGTAGGTCCCAGAGGACCTCACCGCTCCAGCTGAAGCTGCTCCTCGTAGGCTGTGGCTTGGGGGGGAGGGTGGGTGCCAGGCCGTGTGTTGGTCAGGGCTTCCCAGACAGTCACCTGCAGCAGCAGCCAGAGCCCAGGGCTGTCACCTCTGCCACCCCTTCCCTCTTCCCCCTTCCCCCGGGGCCCAGCCTGCTTGCACGCCCCACCTGCTCCGCCTCGGTGCCCGCCTCAAGCAGGCTCTGCTGGATGGCGAACTGCAGCAGGTCGTCATCCTCGTCACGGAGGGGCTCGCTGCGCTCTGCCCCCAGCACGCTGTACCCCTCAGGCACCTCAAACACCGCGGGGTCGACCTCGCACGGGAAGGGGCTCCCTGGCGCAGCGGAGAGGCGGCGCTCAGTCCCGCTCAGTGTCGGGGGGGTGGGGGGGGGGCTCAGACACCAGCGAGCCTTGCGGAACCCTCCCTCTGCAGAACTACCTGAAGCTGTCACGGCAGAGCCGGGGGCCGGCACCCACACAGAGCTCAGGGGCTCATCACAGCCACACAGGTTGCTGAAGGTGATGCGGGCGTTGAGCACATGGAAAAGGGGAATCTCTGTGAAGAGAGAGCCAAGCCTGAGCCACTGCGGCCACAGGTCCACCTGTGTCTGGCCCCTGCGGCCACATCCACCCCCCACCCCCCGGCCCTGGAGCTGCCTGAGGCCCTCCTGCTCCCCCACCACCCTCTCACCTATCTTGACCGGGAAACCAGGAGGGAGGCGGAGGGTGATGAAGTCACGCAGCTTGGCAAAGTGAGCGTTGCTGATGGCCATCAGGTCAATGATGGGCGTCACTTGGTCACCCAAGGAGAGTGGGTGCTCCTCACTCAACCACAGTGTTGCCTTGAATCTGCCCAGTCAACCACAGATGTGGGTCAAGGAACCTCTGGTGGTCCCTCTGCCAAAGCCCCCCAACTCTGGACACCTGCCTTTACTCTTGTCTGGGGTACCCTCTTTTCCGCTCAGCTGCCCCCGCCTGCCTCCCACAGGAGGGGGTGTCCTTCTGGCTCTAGGGCCTGAGTTGCCCCCACCCGAGCCCAGGCTGGGGCCTAGGGTGGTTTGTGCCAGCTCACTTCATCTAGATGAGGGCAAGGCTGGGCTGCTGGCTTCAGTGGGCCTCCTCCACAGCCCTGTCCTCCTCCGCAGCCTGTAGCTGGCCAGGGCCTCATACTCTGCGGTACTTCTAGGTCCCGCACAGCCCATGGGTCAGGACTGCCAGGGTCTGAATGTACTGGGTGGCTGAGAGATTCACATGAGGTCCCTGGGACAGTGCTGGGCCCATCATAGCTCTATGTCACGGCTCTTCAGAACTCACGGCACTCTCATGAGCAGATGGCAAAGTGTGACTTCTCATTTACAGAGAACATCAGACTCTCAGAGGGGAAGACGGTTCTTCAGGCCACACACCAGGAGGTGGTAGAGCTGTGGGCCCTTCCCAGCACGCTCTAAGGGGACCCTCAGCTAGTGCTCATTAAAATGAATAGAAAACAACGCATGGGCGGTGCCGCCTGCCCATTCATTTACTCATTCACCAAAGAAGAGTGACCGGTCCTCTGGGCCGGGCCCCAAGCTGGGCGCTGGCGGTCCTGGGTAAGATGGACCGGCTCCTGTCCCCATAGGGTGGAATCGAGAGGGAAGTCAGCGGAGTGAGCAGGGCCCCCACTCTGGTGGGTCCTTAGTGACAGGAACCTGTGAGAGCTCAGAGGGACCAGGCAGGGTCCCTATGTTGAGGAAGTCCCCAGTGAGCCCCCAGACCTCACCTCTGCACTTTGCTGGACATCTCAATGGGGCGGCCGATGTTCCGAGACTCCAGGCTGAAGTTGGGGTCAAAGTATTCATCGGGGGAAATGGCTGTTGGGTTGGTGGGGCTGGCCGCCTGCTGCACAGGAGCCTGGGGGGCCCCAGGACCCAGCTTAGTGCTCAGGACAGCGCCTGCTTGGCCCTGTCCACAGGCCCCGAGGCCCCGCCCCCAGGCCTAGCTCACCCCGTTGTGGGAGGCGTGCTGCTGGGCCATCCCGAGGAAGGACTGGAACGGAGTCTTCCCCCCTAAGGAGAAGCGTGGGGCCCCTGAGAGGATGTCAGGCCATTGTCCCCAGACTGTTCTCACCTTCCCTCCACCCTGGGAGCCTCCTGTCAGGTGGGAGATGAGCAGATGGGATGGGGTGACCTCCCAGCTTGTCCTGGATACTCTGGCCCCCTCAGACCGGGGTGACCCACCACATGATATGACTGGGCGGCAGGCAGGCGCACCTGGGTTTACCTTTGCTCCTCGACTTGTCCTGATCAGAGAGGTGCTCCGTACGCGTGCGTGTCACCAGCTCCACATTCGTGGCACTGTACACCTGGGGACCAAGGGGGACACAGGGGAAGCTGGGGGCTCAGAGCCTCTTCCTCACACGCAGCTCACCAGGACAGGCCTCAAGTCCTCCTGGGCCCAGGAACAGATGAGATCTCATTCCCTATATGGAGGAGGTGGCAGGGCCCGGACCCAGGGAAGTCACTGGTGAGGGGAAATGGCTGTTCCATCTCGGTTCCTCGGGTGGGGGCCCACGCTGGGGGGACCCTACATGCGCAGCAGGGGCTGGGCGCCCAGCCCCCCATGGCCACACTGGGCTTGCAGAGCCCCGGGTTTCTCTGCCTCCCCCTCCACACGGGCGGGTGTAGAGAAGCGGGGGGCTCCCGGGCCTTGCCGCCCCAGCCCCCCAGCCTCTCCTGCCTTGGCCTCGTAGCCGCTCACAGTTTCCATCTTCTCAGACCGCCAGCCCCAGATGCCACATTTGTTCCTGAAACAGACCAAACGGGAGGGGCCCATGAGGACCCGCACCCCAACCCTAGCCAAAGCCTCCCCTTCCAGACTGCCCCCAATGAGCATCCTCACTGGGATAGGTGCAGGGACCTTGGAGAGGATGCCTGCGCCTCTGGGCAACCGAACAAGGACTAGGGCCTGGAAAGTACTGGGGAATTACTGTTCGTTTTGTCAGGTGTGATAATGGTGTGGGGGGTAAGCTTAACAACATCTTTATTTAGCCCTGGCTCAGTTGCTAAGAGCCCAACAGCCCTGATAGCCCGAGGTTGCTGGTTCGATTCCCCATCAGGGTACATACAAGAATCAACCTGTGAATGTATAAATAAGTGAAACAACAAATCAATGTTTACCTCTCTCTTCCTCTCTCTAATAAATAAATGTTAAAAACCCTTTTATAAAAATTAAAAAAAAAAAAGCCTGACCAGGCGGTGGCAGAGTGTATAAAGCATCTGAGTGGGATGCAGAGGACCCAGGTTCGAAACCCCAAGGTCACGGGCTTTAGTGTGGGCTCACCAGCTTGAGCACGGTGTCACTGGCTTGAGCGTGGGATTATAAACATGACCTCACGGTCGCTGGCTTGAGCAAGGGGTCACTCAGTCTGCTGTAGCCCCCCTGGTGAAGGCACATATGAGAAAGCAACCATTGAACAACTAAGGTGCCACAACGAAGACCTGATGCTTCTCATCTCTCTCCCTTCCTGTCTGTCTGTCCCTATCCCTGTTGCAAAAAATAAAATAAAATAAAATAAAAACCTTTTGTTAGAGTCACGTGCAAAAACATCTGCCGTTGTAACGATATGCCATCTGGGATGTGCTTTAAAATAGTCCAGGCCTTGCCTGACCTGTGGTGGCGCAGTGGATAAAGCCGTCGACCTGGGAACACTGAGGTCGCCAGTTCAAAACCCTGCACTGGTCTGGTCAAGGCACATATGGGAGTTGATGCTTCCAGCTCCTCCCCCCTTTCTCTCTTTCTCTCTCTCTCTTTCTCTCTCACTCTGTGTCTCCTCTCTAAAATGAATTAAAAAAAATTTAAAAAAAACATTAAAATAGTCCAGGCCTTGGCTGGCTAGTTCAGTCGGTTAGAGTATCATCCCCAAACACCAAGGTTGCGGGTTTGATCCCCAGTCAGGGCTCATACAAGAATTAACCAATAAATGTATCAATAAATAGAACAACAAATTGATGTTTCTCTTTTCCCCCCTCCTCTCTCTAAAAACCAATAAATAAAAAATATGTTTTATAAAGCGTCGACCTGGGAACACTGAGGTCGCCAGTTCAAAACCCTGCACTGGTCTGGTCAAGGCACATATGGAAGTTGATGCTTCCAGCTCCTCCCCCTTTCTCTCTTTCTCTCTCTCACTCTGTGTCTCCTCTCTAAAATGAATAAAAATAAATATGTTTTAACAAATAGGAAGATTGACAAAATGCTAATAAATGTTGAGGTTGGGTGGTAAGTATATCATACTATTCTCTCTTCTCTACTATTTGTCTGAAATTTTCCATAATAAAAAGTTAAAAATAAAACTATGTCTGATTCAACAATAATAGTTGGAGACTTCAATACCTCCCTTTCAATAACAGAGAGAATGAGTAGGCAGATGATCAACAAGGAAAGAGAAGACTTGAACAGCCCTATAAACTAGACTGAACAGACTTGCTTTGAACACTCCACCCAACAACAGAATATACTCCCTTCTCAAGTGCACATGGAACATGCTTTAGGAAAGACCGTGTGCTGGGCCATAAAAGAAGCAGACTGACCAGTAGTGGCACAGTGGACAGAGTGTTGACCTGGGATGCTGAGGTCCCAGGTTCAGAACCCCAAGGTTGCCAGCTTGAGCATGGGCTGGTTGGCTTCAGTACGGGCTTGCTGGCTTGAGTGTGAAGTCACTGGCTTGAGTGCAGGATCATCAACCATGATCCCAAATTCACTGACTTGAGTCCAAGGTCGCTGGCTTGAGGTCACTGGCTCACTAAGCCCCCTGGTCAAGGCATGTATGAGGAAGCAACTGATGAACAACGAAGATGCAACTATGCGTTGATGCTTCTCGTCTCTCTCCTCCCTCACTCTTCCTTCCTTCCTTTCTCTCTTTCTCTCAAATCAATATAAATAAATTTAAAGGAGAGGAGGAGACTTGACTTGCGGTAGTGAACACACAATATAATATACAGATGATGTATTATAGAATTGTGTACCTGAAACTTTATATAATGTTATTAACCAATGTCACCCCAATAAATTCAATAAAGATTTAAAATTTTTAATGAAGAGAAATCACACAATATGTGTTCTCCAATCACAATGGAATAAAATTAGAATTCAATAACAAAAATAAGAGATTTGGGAAACTCACAAATATGTGGAAAGCAAACAACAAACTCCTAAATAATCAAAGAATAAATCCAAAAGGGAAATGAGAAAACACTTTGAGATAAACGGAAATGAAAATACAACATATCAGAACTTCTGGAACACAACTAAAGTAGTGCTTAGAGTGAAATTCATAGTTGTACATGACTGTTTTAAGAAAGAAAAAATTGAGCCTGACCAGGCGGTGGCGCAGTGGATGGAGTGTCAGACTGGGATGCAGGGGACCCAGGTTCAAGACCCCGAGGTCGCCAGCTTGAGCGCGGGCCCATTTGGCTTGAGCAAAAGCTCACCAGCTTGAACCCAAGGTCGCTGGCTCCAGCAAGGGGTGGCTCGGTCTACTGAAGCCCCGCAGTCAAGGCACATGTGAGAAAGCAATCAATGAACAACTAACGTGGCACAGACGAAAAACTGATGATTGGTGCTTCTCATCTCTCTCCGTTCCTGTCTGTCTGTCCCTATCTATCCCTCTCTCTGACTCTCTCTCTCTGTCCCTGTAAAAAAAAAAAGAAAAAGAAAGAAGAAATTGCAAATCAATAACCTAACCTTCCATATTAAGATACTAGGAAAAGAACACACTAAACCCACAACAAGCAAAAGAAGAGAAATAATAAATATTAGAGAAAAATTAATAAAATACAGAATAGAAAAATAATAAAACTCTGGCTGGAGAGCTCAGCTGGTTAAGAGCGCTGCCCCAAAGCAGAGGCTGCTGGTTCAACCTCTGGCCAGGGCACATACAAGAACAGATTGATGTTTCTGTATCTCTCTCTCTCTCTCTCTCTCTCTCCCTCTCCCTGCCTCTCTCACTAAAATCAATAAAGAAAAAAATTAAAGAAAAGAAAAATAATAGAGAAAATCAATTAAACCAAAAGCTAGTTCTTTGAAAAGATTAATAAAATTGACCAAACTTTAGCTCGACTGGCTAAGAAGAGAGACAAGACTCAAATTACTAAAATCAGAAATGAACGAGGGCCATCGCTACTGATTTTACAGAAATAAAAAGGTTTATAATAAAAAATAAAAAAATATACAATAAGGTTGCCTGACCAGATGACTCAGTGGATAGAACATAGGCAGATGTCCCAGGTTCAATCCCTGGTCAGGGCACACATAAGAAGTGACCATTTGCCTGACCAGGTGGTGGCGCAGTGGACAGAGCGTCGGACTGGGATGCGGAGGACCCAGGTTCAAGACTCTGAGCTCGCCAGCTTGAGCGCGGGCCCATCTGGCTTGAGCAAAAAGCTCGCCAGCTTGGACCCAAGGTCGCTGGCTCCAGCAAGGGGTGGCTCAGTCTGCTGAAGACCTGTGGTCAAGGCACATGTAAGAGAGCAATCAATGAACAACTATGGTGTCGCAACGGCAATGAAAAACTAATGATTGATGCTTCTCACCTCTCTCCGTTCCTGTCTGTCTGTCCCTATCTATCCCTTTCTCTGACTCTCTCTCTGTCCCTGTAAAAGAATAAATAAAATAAAATAAAATAAAAGAAGTGACCATTTGCCTCTTTCCCTCTCCTTCTGCCCCTTCTTTCTCTCTACCCCTGGCTACTGAGATTGTCCAAGCATTGGCCTCAGTTGCTGAGGATAGCTCAGTTGATTTGGCCCCAGATCAGGATTGCCAGGTGGATCCTGGTCAGAGTACATATGGGGGAGTCTGTCTCTTTACCTCCCCTCTTTTCACTTAAAGATAGAGCGTCGGACTGGGATGTGGAGGACCCAGTGTTCGAGACCCCGAGGTCGCCAGCTCGAGCGGGGGCTCATGTGGTTTGAGCAAAAGCTCACCAGCTTGGACCCAAGGTCGCTGGCTCCAGTAAGGGGTTGCTAGGTCTGCTGAAGGCCCACAGTCAAGGCACATATGAGAAAGCAATCAATGAACAACTAAGGTGTCGCAATGAAAAACTGATGACTGATGCTTCTCATCTCTCTTCGTTCCTGTCTGTCCCTATCTATCTCTCTGTCCCTGTAAAAAATAATAATAAAATAAATAAATTAGATAAACCATAAAAAATCATTTGTTTTAAAGAAAAAACAAACCAAAGAACAATGAACAATTGTATCCAAACAAATTAGATAATTTAGATGAAACGGACAAATCCTAAATGGACAAAAACTACCAAAACAAAACTCAAGTAAAAATAATTTAGTAGACCTGTAACAAGTAAAGAGATTGAAGTGGTAATAAAATACCCACAAAGAAAAGCCCAGGCCCAGATGATTTCATTAATGAATTCCACCAAATGTTTAAAGAAGAATTAGGCACTGATCGGATAACTCAGGTGGTTAGAGCATCTTCCCAATAGGTCAAGGTTATAGGTTCAATCTCCCATCAGGGCACATACAAGGATCAACAAATGAATACATAAATAAGTGGAATAACAAATCAATATTTCGCTCTCTCTTCTCTCTCCCTTCCTCTCTCTAAAATCAATATATAAAATATATTTTTTAAAGAAGAATTAATACCAATTACTCACAAGCTCTTGCAAAAAGTAGATAAGAAAGTAATACTGCCTAACTCATCCTATGAGGCCCAGATACTAAAACCAGAGAAAGATATCACAAGAAAAAAAAAAAACAACAAAAAACTACAGACCAATATCCCTTATTAATATAAAGTACTAGCCAACCAAATATGGCAACATATTAAAAGAATCATATACCGTGAATGATCCAAGGAATACAAGGTTGATCAACATATGAAAATCAATTGATACAACACATATCAATGGTGTCGCAACGGCAACAAAAAACTAATGATTGATGCTTCTCACCTCTCTCTGTTCCTGTCTGTCTGTCCCTATCTATCCCTCTCTCTGACTCTCTCTCTCTGTCCTTGGAAAAATAAAAAATAAAAATAAAAAACTTTAAAAAAAAAGAAAAAGAAATCCAGGTTGGAAAGAAAGAAGTTATACTATCTCTATTATGATGACATAATCTTACATATAATCATCCAAAGACATCCACTAACAGCGCTGGCTGAGTGGCTCAGTGCATAAAGTGTTGCCCCAGTGCACCGAGGTTGCAGGTTCGATCCCTGGTCAGGACACATAGGAGAAGCTATCAATGAGTGCTTCTAAGTGGAACAAAGAGTTGATGCGTCTTTTTCTTTCTCTCTCTCCCTTCCCAGCTCCCTTCCTCTCTCTCTCAAATCAATGGAAAAAAAATTTTTTTATATCAACTAAAATCCATTATAACTAAAAAGTGAGTTGAGTTTAGCAAGGTTGTAGGATATAAGATCAATACACAAAAATCAATTGTCTTTCTATAAATTTGCAATGAACAATTGAAAATGTAATAAAAACAATTCCATTTATAATAGCATCAAAAAGAATAAAATACTTAAAATAAATTTATCAAAAGAAGTGCAAAATGGTCTGACTGGTGGTGGTGCAGT
This sequence comes from Rhynchonycteris naso, assembly GCA_037038555.1. Classification (NCBI taxonomy): domain Eukaryota; kingdom Metazoa; phylum Chordata; class Mammalia; order Chiroptera; family Emballonuridae; genus Rhynchonycteris; species Rhynchonycteris naso. The sequence continues at coordinate 367,575,444 of CM072995.1, read as the reverse complement.
GGATCAAGTGTCAATCTGGAATGCTGAGGTCCCCAGTTCAAAACCCCAAGGTCTCCAGCTTGAGCGCAGAATCATCGGCACGATTCCAAGGTCGCTGGCTAGAGCACAAGGTTGCTGGCTTGACTGGGTCCCTGGCTGACCCATGGAGAAGCAATCAATAAACAAATAAAGTAAAGCAACTACGAGTGGATGCTTCTCACTCTCTCTCCTATCTCTAAAAATAAATAAATAAGTGTGGCCCTGGCTGGTTGGCTCAGCAGTAGAGTGTTGGCCTGGCGTGTGGAAGTCCTGGGTTTGATTTCCAGCCAGGGCACACAGGAGAAGTGCCTATCTTCTTCTCCACCCTTCCCCCCTTCTTTTTCTCTCTCTTTTCCCTTCCTGCAGCCAAGATTCCATTGGAGCAAAGTTGGCTGGGGCACTGAGGATGGCTCCATGGCCTCGGCCTCAGGCACTTGAATGGCTCCAATTGCAGCAAAATAAGGCCCCCGATGGGCAGAGTATTGCCCCCTGGTGGACATGCCTGGTGGATCCCGGTGGGGTGCATGCGGGAGTCTGACTGCCTCCCCGCTTCTAACTTTGGAAAAATACAAAAAATAAATAAATAAGTGCAAAATGTATACAGTTGATCCTTGAACAATATGAGGGTGAGTGGAGCCAGCTCCCATGCAATTGAAAATCTGTACAACTTTTGAATCTTCTGCAAATTTAATGACAGTTGGCCCTTTGTATCCATGGATTCAACCAACAGCAACTGGGGAATTCATGGTTGGAAAACCATGATTGAAAATTTGAACTAGGGCTCTGGTCGGTTGCCTCAGTGGTAGAGTGTCAGCCTGCTGTGTGTATGTCCTGGGTTCGATTCCTGGTCAGGGCACACAGAAGTGCCACCCCCCCGCTTCTCTACCCCTTTCCCTCTCACTTCTCTCTTTTTCTCTTCTCTTCTTGCAACCATGGCTCGATTGGAGCGAGTTGGCCCGGATGCTGAGGATGGCTCCATGGCCTCTGCCTCAGGTGTTAAGAAGAGCTTAGTTGCTGAGCAATGGAGCACAGATGGGCAGAGCAGCGCCCCTTAGTGGGCTTGCCGAGTGGATCCTTGTCTGGGGCACAGAGTCTGTCTTTGCTTCCTCTCTCTCACTGAATAAACAAACAAACAAAAAAGAAAATTTGAACCAGAATCCCACCTGACTTTTTAGAAGCTGACTTGGGAATTCATATGAAATTGTAAGGGACCCAAAATACCCAAAATTGTCCTGAGAAAGAACAAAGTCAGAGGACTCACACTTTCTGATTTCAAACTTATTACAAAGCAATACCAGTTAAGATAGTGTGAGGCTGGAACCAGGACAGACATATAGATCAATGGAACAGAATTAAGAGTCCAGAAATAAATCTGTACATCTATGGTCAACTGATTTTCCTTCCACAAGAGTGCCCTGACCATTCAATTGGAAAATAACAATCTTTTTAACAAATCAGGCTGGGACAGCTGGACAGCCAGATGCAAAAGAATGGAGCTGATCCCTTACCTCCCACCATATATAAATGTTAACTCAAAATAGATCAAAGACACAAATATAAGAGCATAAATGGTAAAACTTTCAGGAGAAAAACCTTCATTGCTTTGGTTGGATTTGGCAAAGTATTGCTCAAGATGAAACTTAAAAGTATAAGCAACGGAAGAAAAAACAGGCAAACTGGACTTCATGAAAATGAAACACTTGTGTGCTTCAAAGTACACCAGCAAGAAATGAAAGGACAAGCTGCAAGATGGGAGAGATGTTTGCAAATCATGTATCTGATAAGGAACTTACAGCTAGAATTTATAAAGCACTCTTACAACTCAGTAATAAAAAGACAACCCATTTTCTTTTAATGGGCAAAGGATCTGAATAGACATATCTCCAAAGAAGACATGCAAATAAATGGCCAAATAGCATGTGAAAAGATACCCAGCATCATTAGTCACTAAGGAAATGCAAATAAATCAAAACCACCATGAGACACCACTTCACACCCAATAGGCTGGTTATAACCCCAAAATAAGTAAAAAGCGAACAGTAAGTGTCAGGGAGGATGTGGAGAAACTGGACCCCACACACTGGGGAGAACTGGACCCCTCCCACGCTGCTGGTGGGAGTATAAAATGCTACAGCCCCTTTGGTAAACAGCCAGGCAGTTCCTCAAACAATTAAACATCCAGTTGCCACATGACCCAGCGAATCCTCGCCTAGGTATAGATACCCAAGAAAAAGGAAAACATGTATGTCCAGATGAAAATTTGTACACTGCAGTTTTCATAATGGTCAAAAGGTAGAAACAATCCTAATATCTGTCCATGGACAAGGGAGTAAACAAGATGTGTCTCAGTCATACAAAGTGTTTAGCCATAAAAACAGATGAAGTAGTTCTATGCTACCAGTTGGATGAAATGCGAGAACGTTATGTTCAGTGAAAGCCAGTTACAAAAGGCCACAAAGTATATGATTCCATTTATAGCAAGTGTCCAGAACAGGCAAATCTATACAGAGAGAGAGCAGATCAGTCCTTGCCTGGGGCTGGAGGATGGGAGTTGATGGGTAAAGGATACAGGGTTTCTTTCACAGGTGATGAAAGTCCTAAAATTGACTGTGGTGATGGTTGCTTATCTGTGAATGTATTACAAATGTAACATTGGCCTGACCAGGTGGTGGCGCAGTGGATAGAGTATTGGACTGGGATGCGGAGGATTCAGGTTCGAGACCCCGAGCTCGCCAGCTTGAGCATGGGCTCATCTGGTTTGAGCAAAAGCTCATCAGCTTGGAGCCAAGGTCGCTGGCTCCAGCAAGGGGTGGCTTGGTCTGCTGAAGGCCTGCGGTCAAGGCACATGTGAGAAAGCAATCAATGAACAACTAAGGTGTCGCAACAGCAACAAAAAACTGATGATTGATGCTTCTCATCTCTCTGTTCCTGTCTGTCCCTCTCTGTCCCTCTCTCTGACTCTCTCTCTGTCTCTGTCTCTGAAAAAATAAAAAAATAAAAAAAATAAAAATGTACCACTGCATTGTACACTTGAAATAGGTAAACTAGGTGATATGTGAAAATTATAATATAACTGGTTTTTCAAGTATTTCTGAAGTCTGTTATTGGAACAAGGGCATATGTGTCACAGACAGGGGCATCTGTGTCACAGAAATAACAACCCAGCCAGAAGGGTCAGGCTCCCGGGCTACCCACTCTCGCTCAGACGCAGACGTACGACTGAGGAGCCAACTTTGGCACACACAAGCTGCCTTGTTTCCATGGGAAAATATGCAAGGTCAGGGGTCAAGAAACTGGGGACACCCTGACCTAGCTTCTTCCCCAGGAAGCCAGCTACCAGTACGGACACGCATGCACAGGCTCGAAGGTTGCCACACTCTTGCTGGGGACACTGGGCTTGCGGTGACCTCCCCTTCCCCCATCTGAGCAGTCTCCGCAAGTGACTCAAGCCTCCCAGAGGACTAAACCAGAAGCCTCAAGGGCACCGTCCACCACGTGGCCAGGCCCCAACTAACCTCTCAAAGGCCACATTTCGAGTGTCCAGGTGGGTGGAGACAATAGGAGAGGTGAGGCGACTGGCCACATGCTCCTCACTGGGCCGCATGGCGGCCAGCAGCGCTTCTGGCTCCTGCAGGGCGAGCCCCAGCGTCTCTGTGTGCACCACCTGCCGGTCGTGGTCCACTTCCATCACCAGGGCACCTGCCTCTGCCAGCGGGTGGGGGCGTAAGGAGGAGGGCAAATCAGTGCTAGGTCCTCGGCAGTGGGCGGAGGGCCATCATGGCGCCCTCTGCCACCCGCTGCTAAGTGGACACAGCCTTGGCCCCTGCGTCCCCACCATCCCCAACCTCTGTGTCTACCTCTAGAGAGTGGACAGAAAGGACAGCATGGCCCTCCCAAGCCAAAGGAGGATCTTAGGAGCCCACAGTGGTCCCCCAGCGCTCACCCTGGCCCTTGAAGATGAAGCTTCTCCGGCCACGTTGCCAGGTCATGTGCTCGAAGCCCAAGAGACTAGTATCCACCCGCAGGCTCTCACCCCGCTTCCACACACGGTACACGTCGCTCGGGCACATCTTGGACACAAGGGGCACTGAAGGGGGCGCGGAGGTCACTGGGGGTATTTTCCAAAGGCCCCGAGCCCAGGCCCCGGAAAGCTGGGCAGTCGCCACTCACCCCAGCTGGTGAACTCCCACTTCATCTCCACGTAGAAATCGGGGGCCTGGGAGAAACCAGAGTGCCTGCAGGGCCCTGCCTAGCGCTGGGGGCCAGGGGTCTGGGCAGCTCCTTGTCCGCAGCCTCCCTCTGGGAGCCCAGCCCTGCAGCAAGTCCTGGCATACTGCCACAGCCCTGCGATGCCCCCACTACAACCAAAGCTCACCCAGCAAAGGGTGGGCTGAGAAGGGCCCTAAAAAGTTCTTCAAGTAATCAGGCTATAAGTATCTGGAGGTCTGGGGGCCCCCTGTGGGGCTCTGGGGTAGGTCCTGACTGCTTTGGGCTTCCGAATCCTTATCTGTAAAGGGAGCACAGGGACACCCTCTCGGCCTGCCCCTAGAGTGGGGGGCAGGAGGTAGTGGGCTCTCTAAACTTTCCCTCTGCACCCTGTGCACTTTGAGAAACATATTCTAGAAGTCTAGGCCACATCAGTGGAGTCAGAGGAAAATCTATATTCACCAGAAAGTCCATGGTCTGAACTTCTGGTGAGATTTCTGGCACCAGGAGACCCCTCAATGCTGGCAAGGGCTTTTCTCCCAAAGGGCCTACTCCCATCCACGTGGGCTTGTACCCGATTCTTTCCTGTGTGACCCTGGGGTAGGGTCAAAAGAGAGGGACTTCATCGACAGTGTTGGGAAAGCCTGCTGTAGACGCTCCGTGTCCTTCTAAGGCCCGGCGGCATGCACGACCAGGTGACCCTCATGCCATCTGTCACAGCCCCCTGCCATGGCACCCCACCTCTTACTGGCCACACCTCTGTACCTTGCCATACCTGGCGGAGTTTGTTGAGCAATTCTGGAATGCCAGCCAGCCTCTGTGTGGCCCTCTGATAGTCCCGATACTGGAGCACCAGCTGCACCATCTCGGGGTCCCCAGTGCTGACTGCCTCCTGCAGGACTGGGGGCACCAAGCTGCTGAGGGGCGCTCTCTTGATGGCCCCAGGCCTGGTCACTCATCAACCCCGCTGTCAGCCTCGGGGGAGCCCCTTTGCCCTCTGCAGTACCTGCCCAGCCCTGGCAGCTCTCTTTGCCCACGTTGGCATTATGTCGAAGGAGGACTCTCACAGACTCCAGGTTCCCTAGGGACACAGCCAGCTCCAGAGGGGTGCGCCCCCGGGGGTCCTCCTGTTCAATGTCGTGCTGGGGGAGATGGGACACTCAACACGGGGCATGTAGGGAGAGACAGAGGTAAGACCACTGGGCTGAACAGGGTTGGGATTCCCTGTGGGAAATAATGCAGGCAGGCAGGGGAAATGGTAAAAGATGCCCTGGTTGTCCCTGCAGGGATGAGGAAGGGGCAGGCATGAAGGGCTGCCCACCTCTCCTGTGTTCTGCCAGGGACAGAGCTGGGGGCCCAGTGGTGGGGCCTGGGCAGGCAGAGGCAGAGCTGCAGACGTCAAGAGTTTGGACCGTGCTGTTCGGCCCTGGCTCAGAGGTGGTGCAACAAGGGGTCAGGGGCTGGATGAAGCATGAAGCTGGGAGGCGGGCGAGGCCCAGCGCGGGGAGCCGAAGCCAGAGGCTCCAGCGACGGGGGCAGGTCACCTCGGCTTCCATCCGGCCGGGGAGGCTGAGCCGGGAAGCGGCTGCGGCGCTGAGCAAGGACGAGAGGCCTCCAGAGTGGAGGCCATGGCTTTGGGTGGGGGGCCCGGAGGATGGCCCGGGTGCCCGACGGGCCTCACCTGGCGGCTGTGCAGGGCGGCCTCCAGTTCGCGATGCCGGTTCGCCCAGACGAGCCGGTGCAGCGGGAAGGTGGGGCCTGGGCCGGCCATGCTGGGCCTCAGAGCCGCATCCCGGGCGGGCGGGCGGGCAAGCGGGCGTGGTGAGGGCGGTCCGGCCCTGCCTGGGCTTCGGCCTGGAGCGGCCGCCTCGCCTCGCGTCCTCGCGGCTTCCGAACTACGCCCACCGCAGCCCCGGAACCCCCGCGCCTCCGCGGCAGCCCCGGCGGCGGCGGCGCAGGGGGCGGGGAGCGCCGGCCGGGGGGGCGGGCTGAGCAGGTGCGGGGCGGGGCGTGGGGCCGCGCTCCTCCTTGCCACCCACAGCCATAGCAGCCGCACCGGGTCCCGCGCTCGCGGCCCCGCAGCCGTGCGTGGCAATCACGCCCGCCAGAGAGAAGCCAGGCCCAGCTCTCCACCCGGCCACGCCGGAACCAGGGTCTGCAGAGGGCTGCCCGGAAGGCGGGGCCTGGCTACAGCTCCGTCCGCGGCCTGCAGGTGGCGCCCCAGGCCCAGTGCAGACCCCTCCTTGCGGATCCTTCAGAGAAAGGAGGGGGTCCGGGGTGGGGCGGCACGGCCAGGGGCAGGGACTGGAACCCCGGGACTTGCGCGCGCAGCGGACCGCGGTTCTGTTGCCCCTGAGTGGCAGTCCTGTCTGTCCTCCCGGTCTTCCTGCCCCAGACCCTGCCCGCTTCGTACCCGTGTACACCACGGGTACCCACTCTGCCTGTGTGTGAGGGTGAGGGGTGGGAGGTGCTCTCTCCCCACCCATCACCTTTGAGATGCCCCTAAACGATGGCCAGCTTAGCATGAAGCACAATCTCCAGGGACCTGGGCCCATGTCTGGGGATAGCTGCACCACAGTACTGGGCCCAGTTAGACAGGGAGACGACCCCCCCACACCCCAAAATCAATAAAGTCTTTAAAAAATATTTAGAAGTTTGAGTTGAATCTCTGTACTGGGAGGCTGGTTACCATTTTCACCCTGCTCTCTCGTGGTCAGGTGGCACCTGTGCTTTCTGTGATCACTTTGTCATCCCATCCTGTGGTGTTACCAGTAACTGTAATGTCTTTGAGTCTAACAGTAGTTCAAAGGCCTCTGCATACAGCATCCAGAACTCTATGGTGAGGCTCTGCTGACTGCCACCGCTGTAGCCCTTGTTAGTGCCCACCTTCCTTTCTTCCTTTTCTTTTGAGACAGACAGACAGGAAGGGAGAGAGATGAGAAGCATCAGCTTGTACTTGTGGCACTTTAATTCTTAACTGATTGCTTCTCATACATGCCATGACTGGGTGGCTCAAGCCCAGCCAGTGACCCCTTGCCAAAGCCAGTGACATCGGGTTTCAAGTCAGTGACCCAGTACTCAAGCTAGTGAGCCTGCGCTCAAGCTTGTGACCTTGGGGTTTCAAACCTGGGACCTTGATGTCCCAGGTTGACGCTCGCTCTACCCACCTACGCCACTGGTCAGGCCACCTCCACCTTTCTTAAAAGGGGTTACCCCTTCCCCAATCCCTCTTCAACCTCCCATTTAAGAGGATGGGAGGCCCAGCCTCTCCTGGTTTCTATAGTCATGAACACAACTCCCTCCCCACTGGCTCATGATTCCTGATTCCACTGTCTTCTCACCCATTTCCTAGGGACTCTCCTCTCCCTCCCCGATCTCCACATCAAGCTTCTCCCTTGCTGACGGCTTGTCTCTTCCCATCACCCTGATGCTTTGTGACTGCATTTCAGCTCCCTCTGAGACATCTTTGTGCCCAGTGTCCCATGCTCTCCCATCAGCATGTCTGAAACCAGATCTGGCCACAGTCACCCTCCTCCCAAGGCCAGCTGTGCTTCAGGCTGTCATGACTGAATGGCACCTCCCCAGACGCCTTGGACTCCCACCTTTCTCTCACTCTCAAGTTGCACCCATTCCTGGCCGGCTGTGCTCTTCCCATCCGGCCTCTTTGCATTTCTCCCTGGTGCAACCCTCACCACTGCCATTACCGTCTCTTTCCGGGACAGAAGCAGTGGCCCCTAAGCTGACTCCCTGCATCCTATCCTCGCCTCCCACCAAGCATCCTGCACATGGGAAACAGTGACTTGTTCTACAGGCAGCTCCCAACACACCAGCACCTGTCGAACCTTCAAGGCCCGCCCCAGAGCCTATCCCAGTTCAGACTCATCCTCCACTTCCATCCTTGTTTGGCAGGCACTAAGTGCGCGCTGGACCCTGGGCCAGGTTGAGCCTGACATCAGGGCCTCCCAGGCCTGGCTCCTTCCCACAGCGTTCCTATCAACCAGGGCCACTCCCACGGCCTGGCCCCTCCCTGCACCAGAAACGTCCCCAGCATCGGGGGTCCAACTCAAAGGCCTTTTCCCGGACTTCCACCTCCACCCCAGCCACCTTCCTTCAGCACCTGCCACGCTGTGATTCGGCCATGGGCCCTGCCCAGCAGAGCCCTCCATAGGGAGGGCAACAGTGGACAGCACCCACAGTGGCCTGTAGGGCAGGGACCTAGGGAAAAGGAAGTTCTCTGGTTGGATGAGGGGCCTGATGCTAGGGGAGCCCTCAGGCCTCACAGACTGCTCCTGGGGGTGCAGCCCGAGCCCGAGAGGGCCAAGGGCCCAGAGGCTCACTGTAGCCCCGAGGGCAGAGGTACCTCTCTGTCCATGATGGTGTCCTGAGCACCGTCCCTGCTGGGGTGCTCAGTCAGTCCAAATGTGACACTGAGCACAGAACTTCAGGTACCTCCTCCTGCTACCCCAGGGTGGAAGGCAGAGGAAGTGGGCGGGACGGGGGAGTGAGAGCCTCCTTCCTGCCCCATCCCAGAGAGGGCTTGGGCCTGGGCAGGCTGGCCCTGGATGCCTACCACGGAGGTGGACCCTCTCCCCTCAGGCCCCAGCCCAATGGTGGCTGAAAACGGTCCTTGGGCACAAAAGAGTCTGACACAGCCAAGGAGTCGGCACCATTTTTTTATAAAAAACGCATAGTATCATTTTTCCACTCTTTTAAAATCACATTCAAAAATCGGCAAAGAAACGCCCCGGGGAGCGAGCAGATGGGAGGGGAGGGTGAGCCAACCCAGCCCCTGGGGAAGAAGGCGTGACACCACACATGGCAGCGCGACTGGCACAAGGGGGCATGCGGCAGGCAAGGTGGCGCCCTGTGGGGCTGGGAGCTGGGCAGTCCAGGCGGTACACGGACCGGTCTGGGGTGGCAAGGTCTGGCCCCCCTGGCCCCTCTCGCTGCGCTGCCCAGCCCACCAGGCTGGCCCCTGGGCAGACAAAGCCTTGCCCAGGCTGGGGGTAGGGGGACCTCGGGGCCAGGCGAGGCCAGTGTGGCACAACCCGTAGTTGCCTTTCTGTGGTCCCTGAGCCCGGGCGCTTGGAGTGAGAGGAAGAGCGGGCTGCGGTGACAGTGGCCCCTGATACCAACGCCACCCTCCCGGCTGAGCCCCATGGTGTCCGGGGAGGGTGGGAATGGACGTAACCGGTGACGAAGGGGTGATTCCCGAGTGAGGGTGCAGGAGACCGGTCACTATGGGAAGCCCCAGGGGGCTGGGGGGCGATGGGCTCCTCCTCCATCAACTGGCTGGAGACAAGACGGCGCAGGGCTCTGTCCCTGTTACAGGAGCCCAGGTGGGAAGATTCCGGTACTTTTCCTGCGCTGCGGCCTCCCCTGGGATGGGGACGCTGGGCCACCAGCTGGGCCACAGGCCCAAGCACAGCCCTCAGGGCCCGAGGTGGCAGCCCCAGGGAGGGGCAGGGCCTGCTGGGGGCTGCTGCCCCCCCCCCCCAGGAAGACACTGGGAGTGGACAACCCTGCGGGGTCAGGGCTGGTGGCTGGCCAGTGGCTGGGTTGGTGGCAGCAGGAACCAAGGCAAGCGGGCCCCTCCCTGGGGGCAGGGGCCACAGGAAATCACAATAATTACAAAATAAAACCTTTTCCGCTTTGCGGGGAAACAAATAATAAAAATTCGACAAAATAAATTAGAGGCTTATAAAAGGTGGCGGGCCGGGGTCAGAGGCCGTTGGCACTGCCACGCTGGACCAGCGGCACCTTGCTGAGCCCCACCACGGGCGAGCAGGCCTTGTTCTTCATCTTGGGCACCCGCTGCACCAGCTGCTGGGCCTCGCGGTAGGCGTCCCGCAGCTCCTTCTTCCACTGCACCAGCTCCGGGTCGCTCTGCGTATGGCCTCGGCCCGTCAGATGGGACTGGGCGCCCCAAGGGCCACTCGGTCCCCACTCCGCCCCTGCCTGCCAACCCCCACACCCCACTCACATCGCACTGAAGGACGAACTGTTTCCCACCGCGGATCTTGAGAAGGAGGCACTTCCGCTCCTTGATCTGAGTCTCCTCCACCGACTGGATCTCCTCCATGGTCAGCAGGCTCTGCTGCACGGTGGAGAGGGCGGCGGGGCAGTGAGGCGGAGGCCTGGCCCAGGCGGCCCCAGCCCCGCGGCTCCTGCCCCTCTTACCGGGGCCTCGCCCTCGCCCCTCCACTCCAGCCGGTTGGGGAACAGATAGAAGTACCGCCGTTGCCACTGGGTCAGGAAGGGGTTGCCCATCTTGGACATGTAGCCGTGCATGATGCAGTCCTTGCCCAGGGCGTAGTCTGCACAGAGGGCGAGAGAGGCCCCGCCCAGATTGGAGCCCTGGCTTGGTGCTCCCTGGCTGTGCCCTCGGCCGGGTGGGTTCCTGAAACCCGCGCCTGCTTTTCCTCTCTCAGGCGGGCAGTGGGCACCCGCGGGCCCTCACCTTCCTCATGGCCTAGCTGCTTGTTTTTGGTTTTCTTGCGGGCCTCCATTCGGTCTGTCTCCGCGTTGATGGTGTCGAAGACGGTCTCTGCCACCTCCTGCTGCCACCGCTCGGAGATGGTGAGGGGGAAGTTGCGGTACAGCTCCTGGTCACTGTCTAGTAACTGCACCGTGGGGATGCGGGCGGGGACATCCATCACTGAGGGCCAGCCCGGCCCCAGGGCGAAAGGCAGGGTGACTGAGCCCACCCCAGGGACATCTGGGGAGGAGAAGCCAGAGGCCCACCCGCAGAAAGGGCTTGCCGAAGGGTCTCACGGGGTCAAAGAAGGGAAGAAGATACCCGGGGGCTGGGCTCAGGTGCGAAGCCAGGTGGGTCCAATACCTTGATTCCTTTTGTGTCCTCCTCATCAAAGGAGCCGATGTCGAAGGCATCAGCCGCGTTCACCTCCCCTCGAGGAGGGATCAGAGGGGGAGGGTACTGTCAGAATGGGGGCTGGGCATCAGCATGGGGCAGGGGTTGCAGGGCCTGGCCCTGGCCCTGGCCCTGCTGTTACCTTCTGCAAGAAGACCATCTGCCAGTCCAGGGAGTGGAAGAAGGGGCTCTCCTTCACCTCCTGGGCCCTGTGGGGAGATGCAGGTCATTCCAGCCGGGCCTATGTCTGCACGTGGGGCAGGTAGTCCCAGCTAACTCCTGGTTCAGCCACTTTCTGGCTCAGTGACTTTGGGCAAGTTCCTTAAACCTGAGCCTGTTTCTTCATCTCTAGAGCAGGGAGGACAGCAGTTCCCACATCGTAGGGCTGTCGTGTTCTAATACTGTAAATCTTGCAACATTATGCCTGGCACTTAGTAAATGTTTCATAAACACAGAAAGCTGCTGTCATCATTATCATCACCATCTCTGTTACAAGCGCCCCTCCGGAAGCGAGTCCCCAGTAGCTGCGACCCTGAGGATACCGGACACAGAGCTGGCTGTGCCCACCCTGAGTTCCTTATAGGAGGCTGCTTCCAGTGATGGGGCACAGCCCTTATCATCAGGGGGACAGAGGTAGAGGCCTGGATGCTGCAGCACGCCCGAGGGCCTGGGCCCTAGCCAGAGGCCAGGCCTGAGACAGGGGCCAGGCCCACACTCACCCTTGACCCAGGCAGCCGAGTCTCCGGTGGACATCCCTCTGCAGGAGCCCCTCCAGCAAGGAACGCAGCTCAGGGGAGAAGGAGTCAGGCAGCTCCACGGCCTGCAGGAAGGAGGGGTGAGGCGTTTGCAGGGCCTGAGGAAAAGCCCCTGGCTCCCAGCAGGGGAAACAGGGCCCAGCTTCCTAACCCACCAGCTACCACGTTTGCTTTGACAACACGGAGAGGAGGAAGCTACATGGCAGTAGGTCAGAGCGGGGACGAGCGGCCCGTGATCACTGCTGCTGAGAACCAAGAGTCCCTGACCCTGATACCCACGGGAGACTCTGCCCCACTGCAGTTGGTCCCCCACAGACTCCACCCAGCAACCCCACGCAGCAATTCTCACCATTGTCAATGTCATGCGGTCAATCTCGTGCTTGTCTTTGGTCTTGTGCTGCCGGAAGGGACTGTGCCTGGGCAAGAGAGGCCCAAGGCCGAGGTCACAGGACAGGAATAGGGAAACCGAGGCAGGCAGCACCAGTGATCCTTGTCCAAAGCCAGGTATGCTGCCATTCCTGACACCCAGGCAGCTGTGAGCTCCTCCCCTGCCTCCTCCCTGGAGCGGGAAGAGCTGCTCCGACCGGTCCCACCCACCTGCTTGGGATGACCTACTCACCCCCGCAGCAGCTTGAAGAGCATGCAGCCCAGGGAGAACCAGTCGGCACTGCTGTCGTAGGCCACGCCCTTCTGCAGCACCTCGGGGGCCATGTACCCGTGGGTGCCCCTGGAGAAGCGAAGAGCCCATGAGCAGGTTTGGCAGAGGGGTGGGGAAGAGCAGGTGGGGGCTGCGGCACTCACACGCTGGCGTGGGGCTTCTTCTTGGAGAAGTCGCAGGCCAGGCCCAGGTCTGAGATGCGCACATGACCGTGTTCGTCCAGCAGGATGTTGGCCGGCTGTGGAGGAATCCCAGTAAGCTGCCCCTTTAGAGCAGTGTTTTTCAGCCGCTGGCCCACCAAAGAGTTTGTGACAGCCCACGAAAGGGTTAGCCAGCCTGATGTTGTATGAAGGCCACACAATCCATGGTCGTTGGTTCCATCGTGCTCACACATCAGGCGGTTACCTCTAATGCAGACCGTCACTGGCCTGTGCGCCGCGCGGCTGAAAACCACTACTCTAGAGGCTCATGGGTGTTCAATCAACAGGCCCCAGACAGGGTCTCCCTTTCTTCCCCTCAATCACAACCTGAACCCAGAAAATGGCCTGGTGGGCGGGAGGGGGCAGCAGGAAGGGGCTGGCCAGGTGCACCACGAGGAGGGACAGGCCAGCGGCTCACCTTCAGGTCCCTGTAGACAACGAAGCGGTTGTGCATGTGCTCCAGGCCCAGGATGATCTCAGCCGCGTAGAAGCGCATGTCGGCCTCAGAGAAGACCCCGTGCTGGGACAGGTGGTAGTGCAGGTCCCCACCTGAGGGAGGTGGCACTCAGCTCCCGGCTCCGGGCCCCACCCCCAACTCCTCAGTCTACCCAGAGCCGGGCCACGCCCTCACCATTCATGAGGTCTAGGATAAAGCTGAGCTTGTCCGGCGTGTGGAATGCATACGACATGCAGACGATGAACGGGCAGTCCTGGGAGGGGACAGGACAGAAAGTCAGTACAGGCTGCCCGAGGGCCTGAAGCTGAAGGCCGCTCCCGGGGCCAGCTCACCCCGGTGCTGACGAGGGATAGCATGATGCGCTCGTTCAGGGCCAGGGTCTCCCCCTGCTTCATCTTGATGCGCTTCTTGTCCAGACATTTCATGGCATACCTGGGGGGGGGGGGAGCAAGTCAGTCCAGAGGCCCCTGCGCTGCCTAGTGCAGGGCTGCTGCGGGACCCGGGGCAGGGGGGCCTCAGGCTCTTTTGGGGAAGACTGGACACCACGACAAGCTCATGGCACATGGAGACAGAGCACAGGAGAAGGTGCTGTTGGGCTGGGGCTCCGTGGCTCAGGGGTACAACAGCGAGCATGTATCCCAATGCAGAGGCCTGGCCATTCGGGACTGCCACCTGGCTCCCGGTGCCCTGAAGCCCCCGTAATTCTCCCACAGATGCCCATGCCTTCAGGGTACCCCCAAGACCCCTCTCTTCCCTCAGGCATCCCATCCACCGCCAGCTGAGTGGGAGCTCACATCTTGCCCGTGTCGGCCTTCCGGCACCCGTAGACCTCGCCGAAGCCCCCTCGACCGATGATGCGGTGCACACTGAAGTCATTCATGGTCAGCTGTGGGGGTGGCAACAACTGCGATGACCGCATGCCGCCGGGACCCTTACCTGGGCTGCCCTCAGCACATGCCTGCCTGCCTGAGCCACCCCATGGGGAGCCTGGTGCCCCCACAGCCACCACACCAGGGGTTGAAGGGCAGAATGCCTGATCTCCCCAGCCCTGACCAAGCCCTGGGGCGTAGCTCCCACACCCAGAGGCGGATTAAGGTCGGTTGAGGCCCCGGGCACAGAAGAAAATATTAGGCCCCTTTCACTAGAAAAAGTGTCAAGCGGGTTTTTGGGGTTTTTTTTTTTACAGAGACAGAGTCAGAGAGAGGGATAGATAGCGACAGACAGAATGGAGAGAGATGAGAAGCATCAATCATCAGTTTTTCGTTGCGACACCTTAGTTGTTCATTGATTGCTTTCTCACACGTGCCTTGACCACGGGCCTTCAGCAGACTGAGTAACCCCTTGCTGGAGACAGCAACCTTGGGTCCAAGCTGGCGAGCTTTTTGCTCAAACCAGATGAGCTCGCACTCAAGCTGGTGACCTCGGGGTCTCGAACCTGGGTCCTCCGCATCCCAGTCCGACGCTCTATTCACTGTGCCACCACCTGGTCAGGCTCAAGCTGGGGTTTTGCAGGGTCCTTCAGAAGTCGGGGCCCAGGGCGCACCCGGTGCGCCCACCGTGAAATTCGCCTCTGCCCACAGCCACCCAGCCCACTCACATGAATGTTCAGCTCCACATTCTTCCACTGGCAAAATCGTGTGAATTTATCGCTGGAAGAGAAGAACCAGGGCTCAGATGAGTCTCAGAAAGTAAACGAAATGATGCTGGATGCGAGCCTGCCCCACTCTGCCTGTCCCTGGGGTCTTTAGCCTCAGTGTGCTTCCTGGGAATGGGACTGCCCAGGAACACTGCCATCCCGTGCTGGGCCCCTACCCTGAGCACTGGCCTGGTGGGGCCTGGCCATCTAGGTTTGGGGTCCCGCTCCAATCAGATAAGCTTAGGAAAGAGGTCTTCCAGCCTCACTCAGACTCCTTGCTATCATATCGTTGACAACACTCATCTCACCCCTGTTTGCACATCTCTAGTGACACAGCACTCACTCCCTGGGAAGCCCCCACTCCATGGCTGGGGAGTTGAGCCCCTAAAGAAGGTGCTCCTTACATCAACCCCCACTCACCAGGTGGGCTTTGGCCATGTGGGCAGAGGACAGGGGGGTAATGTGTCCTCTTGTGTCTGCCCCTACCACCACCCAATGCTTCTCGGCCCAGATAGGTCCAGAAAGGTGCTAGCCAGTCCGTGAGAGAACGTGAGAGGGAACGGCTTAGATGTAATCCCTTGGTCCATGCCAAATCACGTGGCACAGGCATGGCGGTGGGAAGGGTGGGGTGGGAGTATGGAGCAGATGGAGACCCAGCCAGCTGAAACTCACAGGAGGAGTCCCTGCACGGGGGTAGCGAGGGCCCAGGTGCCCCTGCCCAAGCCAGAGCAGGCTGGCTTCTCCCTTCCATGCCAGCCACACCCTCCTCAGCACGCCCCCCCCCCCCCCATGAACCCTGCTCTTACCTCTCGATGAACTTCTGGAACACATCCCTTCGGAGGTTCTGACAAATCTCCTCGATGTAGGGCTGAGGGAGGAAGGCAGAAGTTGGTGGCAGTGCCAGAGTGGGAGCTGCCTGGGCTCCCCGGCCCGGGCTGAAGGTGACCCTAGCGGAGAGGCAGCAGGGAACAGGTTCAACACACACCTGGAAGAGGTCCGGAGGCACCTGCCTCTTCACTAGGTGGCCTTGGACGTGCTCAGTGGCACTTTTGGAGAAGGGCTGGGGAAGACAGAGGTGGCTGTGAGCTGTCCGCAGGGCCCTTGATCCTCCCACTGCCCAGGGCGCTCGAGGCCAGCAGGCAGGGCCGGGCACTCACGTGCGAGCAGGCCAGCAGCTCCTTCATGATGTAGGTGTCAAAGATCTCCCGGCTGCAACCTAGGCGCTCCTCCTCTGTTTCCAGCTTCTCATATTTCTTGATCTAGAAGACAAGATCCCCAAGAGTAACCTTGGCTCAGCAGAGTACGGGGGTACCAACGTCAAGCATCTTTAGCTTCAACAAGGCAGCCCAGCCTCGGCCCCCTTCTCCTCCAGGCAGAGCAGGGGCTGGCCTCACCTCCTCGTAGAACTCCACCAAGGCCTTGGCCTCCTCCAGGTGTTTCAGGCAGAAGTCTCGGAAGAGCAGGTACCCTGAAAGCAAGCGTTGGGTCCCACTGAACCACACCACCTCAGAGGCCTTCCCACCAGGGAGGGCAGTGTGGGTTTGGGGTTCCTTAGCAGAAGTGGGCAAGGAAGCAGCAGAGATGGTCTCTGCTCTAGGCAAGGGCTGGACAAGACGGCCTCAAAGGCTGCCACCCACTAAAGATTCTTGGACTCGGTGTTGGGACGCCTATATTTCTACCCCTCTCAGGATCTGCTTCCTCGGATGGGGGCTGGAAAGTGATGAGCACCTTGGTGAGGCACAGGCCAGGCGGCTGGCTCAGGTACCTGGGCCTGCTGCCCTGTCAAGGCAGTCTGGGGACGGGCACCTCCTCCCAGAGGGTGACACCCCCGCCAGGTGGGCTATGCAGGTGTAGTGAGATCCACTGCAACTAGGCATGGAGAAGGCAGGCGGCCTCTGAGGGGACCATCCCCGTCTCCCTGAACTTCACAACCCCCTCCACCATCTGGCTGAGTCTCAGAACAGGCAGACAGGGAGGTCAGGTGCAACTGGGGAACCTGAGGCTCGGGGAGTCCGTCAGGCAGGTGTTACATGGAAGGCATCTCGTCTACCCAGTGGCAGGTCCTAGGAAGGACAGGTTGGGAAGTGGGGCCCTGAGGGCATGGGCCACTGGGGAGAGAAAGGTGAGACAGGGCAGCAAGGGCTCACAGAGGAGCCCAGACAGGCGGTCTTAGCCCTGCTGGGGAGCGAGGGCCTCGGGCCTGGCCCCACGCCCTCCAGCACAACCCGGGTGACCAGCTGGTGCTGGGTAGTCTTCTGTGCCTCTTTGTGGGCACTGCTCCTACTGCCTGGGCACCTCTGCCAGAGCACACGGCAAGCACTTCTGGTCAGGAGGCCTGGCCCTTCAATATGGTTCCTTTAAGTAACTCCAGACAGCTCCCCTAGGCATACACACAAGGTGCTTTTGCTGGCCCCGCCTCTCCCGGCCCGCCCACAGGCCAGGGGTGGGGTGGGTAGGGTGGGGCTCCTGAATGGTTGTCCCAGGTGAGGGCACCAGCAGGCTCCGAGGTGAAGCGGTGTGCCCTCAGTCACAGAGCACAGGCAGGGGACCCACGCTGTGCGCTTCCTCACACAGACTCCCGGAGCCTGATTGCACCAGGCCAGGCCACTCCCTTCTGGGAACTGACATCCTGTTCTCTGGAAGGCCAGATGGGAGCACGGAGCCGCGCGAAGGCCCGGTCCCCACTCTCAAGCACAGGCGCTGGAGGAGGAGGAAAGGAGGCCCGGGCCCAAGCAGGTTGCGCGCAGAGGACCCACGGGGCGGGGTGGGCTGACCACAGCGAGGCCGGCGCCACAGGAAGAGCCCCACCCCTTCCTGTCAGCTCTACCAACTGCCCGGCCCGGAGCAGCTGTGCCTGCGCCAAGGGGAAGCTGCAACTCTCAAAAACAAAAACCCCAAAGGAGGAACTTCCCCGGTGGCCCTGGAAGACTGCTGGGCCCCCACCCCTTCACAGGGCTCCCGGGTCCACAGCCAGGAGCTGGAGAGGCACAGCGCCTGCTGTCACTCAGGGGCAGGCTGAGGCCAAAGCGCCTGGGAGCCAGCCTCAGGGGCCACCTGCCCCTACCCCCCAGTTCCTGGGGCTGCCAGAGCCGCCACTGTACTCACCCAGTTTCTGGTAGAAGATCTTTTCAAAGGTCACCTCACCCCGGTCCTCCAGGTACTTCTGCATTACGCTGCGGATGCTGAAGGGCAGAGGCCATGGTGACCTGGGGCCTGTGACACCTGTCAGGCCTCTTGGCCCTTCCCTGAAAGGTCACTGCCTCCTCTCTCAGAAGATACAGTGGAGGGCACTGCTGGTGGGTGTCACTACTCCCTCCAGGAAGGTGGCACCAGAGGGACCTGAGGAAGCCTATGCCCGCCCCGCCCCCTAAGGCTCTGTCCCCAAAAGTTAGGGTGGCCAGCAGGTGGCTGCTCAGAAGTTTGAACCCAGCACTACCCCATGCTGGCTTTGGGGACTTGGCCAAACCTCAAAAGCCAGGCCTCACCCACCAGATGACGGATAATCAAAATGTGTCCTGGCCTGACCAGGCAGTGGCGCAGTGGTAGAGCATCAGACTGGGATGCAGAAGACCCAGGTTCAAGAGGTCGCCAGCTTGGACCCAAGGTCGCTGGCTTGAGCAAGGGATTATTAGGTCTGCTGAAGGCCCGTGGTCAAGGTACATGTGAGAAAGCAATCAATGAACAACTAAGGTGTCGCAACGAAAAACTGATGATTGAAGCTTCTCATCTCTCTCCGGTCTTGTCTGTCCCTATCTATCCTTCTCTCTGACTCTCTGTAAAAAAAAAAAAAAAAAAAAAAAAAAAAAAAAGTGGCCTGTCCTTACAATGGAATACTCACATTTTAAAAAATTAAATTTATTGGGCCTGACCTGTGGTGGTACAGCGGATGGAATGTCAACCTCTAATGCTAAGGTCGCTGGTTCAAGGCCCAGGGCTTATTCCATCAAGGCACGTATGATTCCCACTCCTTCCACCCCTTTTCTCTCTCTCTCTCCTCTCTCTAAAAATCAATAAATGAAATCTTCAAAACATTAAATTTAGTGGCGTGACATTGGTTAACAGGATCACCTACGTCCCCAGTGTACACAGTCTGTTTATTGTACTGTGTTCCCACCATTCAAAGTCAAATCATTTTCCTTCGCCATGTAGTTGGCCCTCTTTACCCTTTCCCCTAACCCCCTTCCCGAAGGAAACCATCACAATGCTGTCTGTGTCTGAGTTCCAGTCCTACATCCCACATATGAATGAAATCATATGGTTCTCGGCTTCTTCCGACTTATTTCACTTAGCGTGATATTCTCAAGGTCCATCCAAGGTGTTGCAAAGCCTGCCTGTCATGATGTACATATATGTTACAACATGGATGAACCCTGAAAGTAAAAAAAGACAGACATAAAAGGCCACATATTATATGAGTCCATTTACATGAAATGTCTAGAACAGGCAACTCTCTGGAGACAGAAAGCAGTGTGGTGGGTGCCAGGGGCCGGGGAAGGAAAGGGGCGTGACTGCTAATGGTACTGGTCTCTTTCTGGGGTGGTGGAGAATGTTCTGGAATCTGGTAGTGGTGAGGGCTGCACAACATAGTGAATGTACGGTTTAAAATAATAAATTTTTTGTTGTGTGAACTATACCTCAATTTTTAAAAATCGTTTTAAAAAAAGCCTGGCCTGTGGTGACACAGTGGATAAAGTGTCGACCTGGAATGCTGAGGTCGCTAGACTGAATGAAACCCTGCTTGCCTGGTCAAGGCACACAGGACAAGCAAGCAATGAACAACTAAAGTGAAGCAACTATGAGTTGATACTTCTCACTCTACCCCTTCTTTCTCCCCTCTATAAAATCAATAAATAAAAATCTTTATTAAAAACAATAGTTAAGCCTGACCGGTAGTGGTGCAGTGGATAGAGCATAGACCTGGGACACTGAGGATCCACGTTCAAAACCCCAGGGAAGCTGACTTGAGTGTGGGATCACAGACATGATCCCATAGTTGCTGGCTTGTGCCCGAAGGTCACTGGCTTGAAGCCCAAGGTCACTGCCTTGGGCAAGGGGACACTGGCTCAGCTGGAGTGCCCTGGTCAAGCCTGGTCGAGGCACGTATGAGAAAGCAATCAACAACTAAGGTGTTGCAATTATGAGTTGATGCTTCTTATCTCTCTCCGGTCTTGTATGTCCCTATCTATCCTTCTCTCTGACTCTGTCTGTCTCTCTCTTGCGAAAGTAAATAAAAAGAACAGCAAAGCCTCAGTCCTCATATCCCTGATACCTGCAGCAAGGGAGGAGGCGGCTACTTTGACACAACAGCCCAACCCCAAGCACTGTCTGGGAAAGTGACATTGGACTACACTTCATGCCTCAGACATACTTCTGTCCCCTCACCCCTTCTGTCGGGCCACTGACAGTCCAGCCCTGTGGGCCTGCCAGTCACAATGGCCGGCTGTGGGCACGTCTGGCCCTCACTAGCCCAGGACCATGAGGCACACTGAGCTTCCCGTCCTAAAGGCCATGGTGCTGGACAGTCACCCTTGTGGCCATACAAAACTCACGTGACCCTTAGGATATGTGGGACCCCTAGCAGGCCACCAATGAAGAGAATGCAGCTGGTAAGGGCTCGGATCAGAAAGTCCAGGCTCTGTACCCTTACTTCTCTGTCTCTGTGTCCCTCTTAGATCCAGCATGGGACCGTGGCTGCTGCGGTCTGCTGTACGTCACCTACTGGAAGGCAAGATGCCATGCACCCCTGCCCTCCAGGCAGGCCCTCCCAGGGCACAAGTCCTTGTTCTATGACACCAGACAGTGTGGCAAAGCCTGAGTGGCACCTGGCCATTTCAAGGAGACTCAGGAAGGGAAGAATGTCCTGGGCCGTCAGGACAGGCTGCGTGGAGAAGGCAGAACGTTGGTGGGTTCCTCAAGTGCAAACAGGATGTCAGCAGGTGGTGAAGCCCAGGGCAGAGGGGTGGGCTGAGGCCAGGCGGGGAAGGCCAGGCGGGGACAGGCAAGAAGCCACGGCTGGGGGTGGGAGAAAGACAACTCGGCAGAGGACACTTCGGAGGAAGCTTGGTCCAAGGCAGGCAGTGAGCAGACCCTCCACGGGGCGCCCGCTGGAGGAAGCGTGGGCACCTGATGACATGGCCAGCAAGAAGGGAAAGAAACAGGGCGGGTAGAAGGCTCTGGCCGTTGGACGGACGGACGGAAGGGGTGACAAGGCCCAGGCTCGAAGGAAGGGGCCTCCTGCCCTTGTCCACTCGGCACTTCCCTTCTGAGACGGTCTGGGTGGGAGCCCCGGCCCCAGCCTTCCTAGGCCTTTGCTCACGTCTGAGCCACGCAAGGAAAGCTCAGGGGTGAGAACACAGGTGCACTCAGAGCTGACATAGCGCAATCCCGCTTCCCCTCCCTCGGTTTCTGGGGGACCTCCTCTGAAAACCGTCTCCGACAGAAGAGTGCTGAGGACAGGACGGCCCACTGGCGACTCCAGCTGACAAGGGGTGAGTGCCCAGCTGAGGGCCAGCGGCCTGGTGGCCCCTGCTCCCCGGTCAAGCTGGTTATCTCTGGAAAAGCAGACACCCTGCACAAGCTGCAGGCACACCTTCCCCTCTGGGGGCCACACACCAGCCACTGTCAAGGACAGGTCTTTCTGGCGCCATGGGATTCACAGGGACTCAGGAGGGGAGACCATGTCCCAAATCCCAGTGCCCTTCCCTGGTAGCAAGAGCTTGGAAATTCCTAAAACACAGCCACGCCTGGGGGACCAGAAGCCTCGGGGCACAGTCTACACTGAACCCTCAGGGCTGTCAGCTCTGTGAGGGACAAGCTCCCGCTCAGATCCTGGGCAACCTGGGGGTGTGCTGGGGCCGAGCACAGAGGGAAGGGAGTTAGGGGCAGGAGCACAGGAACCCCTCAAGGGCCAAGCGTCTGGATCTCTCCTGTGAGGGGACCAAGAAGGCGGGGCCCTCGCCAGTGCCAGGCTCAGCTGTGGGCTCTCGGTGTCTGTACCCCATTCCTACGGAAGGGGATAAAAAGAAGTACTCGAGGCAAATGTGTCACAAAATGTCCATCCTCCTTGGAGGCATGCTAGAGGGAAAGCAGACGGCAGGGAGGATGACCCCACCATGGCCCCAGCTCTGCAGAGGAGATACGAAGGGAATGCCCACCGTGTGCCAGGAAGCTGTCCTGCCATGTGACTCGGTGGCCCTGCACAGCGACTGAGAACCAGATACAGCAAGGCCTCCACAGGGAATCACGCTCTCTAAGAGGGCCTGCCCACCGGAGAGGGCAGGCCGTGGGCAGAAGAGCCCTCCCTGGCCCCGTGGCTCTGCTGTGCCTCAGCCCAGGGACAGCAGAAAGCGGACCGGCTCTGAGCCGCCTGGGCGGCCAGCCTCCGCTCCCACCCCCCAGAAGCCTGCATGGGAGGCCACAGCATTCTTTCCAGCCCACAGCACTTCACTTTCTTCCTTAAAAAGAAAAAAAATGTTTTCTAAATAAAATAAACACCCCCCCCCCAACCAAACACAAGGTCAGACTTGAGCAGAGCCCTTGAAGAGAAGGCCTCCAAAGCAAAGCATCAGGGTTTCCTGCCCATTCCCACAGGGCTGGAAGCTGGAGGAGCCAGCAGGTTAGAAAAATATGTCACAGGGGATGCCCCTGCCAGGGTGGCAAGCACGGGCTGGCACGAGAGGTGGTGAAGGCCTCCTGGGCTAGGTCACCTTCATCTCGAAACCCGCTCCCAGATACTGGCAGAATCTAGAGGGACTAGGAGCCCAGAGCAGCATTCCTGCCCCGGCCCAAGTCAACAACCCCAACAGCTGGGAGCCCAGATCAACTTGGGGTTGTCAAGAGAGCAAGTGCCCGCACCTTCCTGAAAGAAGAACCCTGAGGCTCCCGCAGGTCCCCCGGAGGGATCACTTCTGTTCTCACGGCTGGAGGGACGCCCAAGTCTGGGTTCCCAAAGGCGCTCCCTACCTTCCCTCCCTGAAGGTCAGACCCAGTCACCAACTTTAAATGTCCAGTTTCCTCATTTGTAAAATGAGGATGTCAACAAAATGCCGAGTTGTCACCACAGTGCTGGCCATTTAAAACGCCTGAGAGGACACGGCTCCTAAGATGCCCCCTCAGTGTCCCCTCTTGGAGGGAGCCCACCTGCTGGGAACACACAGCCTGAGCCTCCTTCTAGACCGTGACCATGAGCTACAGTCTTGTCTGGGTCTCTGTCTACACCTGCCACGCTCTCGGGGAGGGGGCCAGTGGCCAGGTGGCTCCCGACGGGCGAGCCCTGACCAGGGCCAGGTGTGCAGTCCGAGCCAACACAGGGCTGCAGTGCTGCCCTGCTCCCAGACCAGCCTCATGCACGCGTGCTGCTCAGCCCGGGGCCCTGGGCAGAGCCCGGTTCCTGCCCTGCCAAGTGTCAAAGGCCCTGTGGCGGAAGGCCCACCCCACCGTGGCAGGGAGCTGCCTGGCACTGCCACCTGCAGACAGGGCTGTTCACACCAGTTCCAGCTGCTCCAAGGAGCAGGCCCAGCCTGACGCAGGGGGCGGGAGCATTTCCTCCTTCTCAGCCCAGAGTGTGGGTTGGGGTGACAGGACAGCAGGCGGGGGTGGGGGGTGAGAACTTCCGGTACCTGCTGGCACCACGCGATTCACAAAAATAGCAAAGGCCCCAGCTCTGTGGCACAGTGGCCTGGTGGGCTGGTCTGGGCCCTCATCGGTGACTCCTGCTCAGGGTCATAGACGATACTTTATATGGACTAGGTGGGTCTGCATGGGTCAGAGATAAACACATTGATTTTCATGGTGAAGAAATTAAGGCTGAAAGAAGCTGCTCCCAGAGTCCCACACAGCGTTAGCAGCAAGAACATGTCTGACCCTCACTGAAAAAGGGCCTCCCACCAGGTAGGAGTCTCCCCTTCCACACAGTGGAAGAGTAGGGTACAGGGTCTCAGGGCACCCCAGCTCATGACCTGGCTGCCTTCCCTTCTAACTCCTGCCAGTGGTTACAGGCAGCAGGTGGCATCTCTCCTGGGAGCCCATCCGGTTAGGGGCAGCTCTGGCTGGCACGTGGCTGGCAAGGAACCACAGTTCTTGTGTTCTTGTGTGACAGGGATGGCAGAGCCTTGAGATCCCAAGCTATCCTGACCTGCGGTGGTGCAGTGGATAGAGCATCGACCCGGAATGATGAGGCTGCTGGTTGGAAACCCTGGGCTTCCCTGGTCAAGGCACATACAAGAAGCAGCTATGAGTTGATGCTTCCCACTCCTCCCCCACCCCACCTTTCTCTCCCTCTCTCTCTAAAAATCAATAAGCAAAATCTTAAAAAAAAAAAAAATCACAGGACAATGCAAGCTGGTATGCGGGCCAGGGACTGGCAGGTCTGGTGCAGCCACACCGGAACTGCCATGCTTTGGGAGGTGACAGTTAACAAGCCAGTGGAGCGGAGACTAAGGCACTGTGTGGCATTTCCAGGAAACCTGGCACTGTGGCAGCAGCGGTAGGAGGAAGTCCCCTGGGGCTTCTTATTAATATTTCTCAATGACTCTCCCTGGGGCTGACAATGTCCTCAGACCTCAACGATGGGGCATATTTCAAATGGAAAAGACCAACCCAAAAGCCAACTGTGAAGCAAGGCCAGCTGGGGAGGAAAAAACGACACCCACCGGCACCACACAAACAAGCCCACTGTGTCGGCAGCAACCCAGGCTCCCTATGGCACGGTGGCACAAAGTGGCTCCCTGTGGGATGTGTGGAAGAGGCACTCTGGTGGCCTTATCACATGTCACAGCTTCTACACGAATATGACACAAGCACCACACCCTGCAATTCACTGCCATCATGTCAGAATACACCAAGAACAAAACAAACTTCCAGGCTCCGTGCCCTAAGGTCCCCAGGAAGGGGCTGTTCCGCTCCCTGAATTCAGGATGGCTCCAGAGTCATAGAGCTGATTCTCAGAGAACAGAGCTGCTCACACGTTAACACCAGGAAATCTGCTCTGAACCCCTGGTTTTCTGCCTGTGTAGACACTACCCTTTGCAGTAAGCAGAAACATGTTATTGTTTTAGAAAAAGCTGCTGCCGAACACCTGTTTTAGTATCTCCTGTTTGAAACAGCTTAGCGATAACTTGAACATAACTCCATCTTGTTTCTTTTAATTTATTGACTTTTTCTTGGGGGGGGGGAGAGCGAGAGAGAGGGAGAGAAAGGGAGAGAGATCTATGCTCCGCTTTATTGATGTACTCATTGGCTGATTCTTGTACGTGCCCTGACAGAGGATCAAACTCACAACCTTGGCATATCAGGACGACACTCTAACCAACTGAGCTACCTGGCCAGGGCCTACCTCTGTCTTCTGTGATGAGCACAGGACATGATCCCCTGGGGCCACCAGAGAGTGGGGAGGAGCCACAGGAAGAAAAGGCAGCTGTGACAAAGGCTGTGCATTCCCTCAAGACTCTGTTGGCCTCAAGGCTTCTGTTTGGTCCAAGGCAGGAGCCATGTGCAGGCAGCCTGAACCCCTGACCCCAAGCACTCAGCCCCTCTGCAAAGCTGACCTGGGCACTGGCCCGGGGCCAGAGGAAACGCCGGCTGCCCAGTGTGCCTGCATCTGACGTCAACAGGAATTTACTATTAGATCTGAGCTGCGTTAACAGGGTGCATTATTACTCCTGGGCTGACACGGGTCCCAGCCTGTGATGCTCGCGCTCCCTCCAATCCCTTGCTAAGCAGGCGGGCGAAAAACTTCATGGCAAAAACGTGAAAGCCAGTGCCCAGGAAAGGAGCACAGATGGGACAAGGCAAACCAGAGATCCACTCCTGGGGAGTGCAGGGGCTTCAGGGGCCCCGAGGGAGCGATGCCTAAAGCAGCGTCTCCTCTTCAGGGGTAGGAGGAGGGAGAGCGCTTCTCTGCTCCTGGGGTGCAAAGCTCTGGATTGGGAAGAAAGGCTGGTGATGAAGAAGTGGAGGGAGGAGGGGAGGAAACCTTCCCTTGCACCCCTTCCCCTACACAAATCCAGGGCAGGAAGTTCTGGAGGCTACCAGTACAGAGGAACGGAGAGCAGCAGAGGAAGAGCGGCGGGCCTAGGAGACAGGGCAGCCAGAGAGGGCAGGAAGGCGGAAATCCACGGGGGAGGGACCAGGAAAGAGCCGAGAAAACGGGCGGCTGCAAGAGGCACCCGGCTCTGACAGTCTGCTGCTGGGGCTGCCACTGTCACCCGGGAGGGCAGGGGCACCTCTCAGGATGGTCCCGGTGGAGCTCCTCAGCCAGGAGCCCAGGGATTAATTATCCGGGACCTCCGTGGTCACATTAAGCAAATGACGATAATTATAGGGCAGCTGCAGCTGCCAGAAAGGGAGATGGCAGCTCCTTTGGGGAGAGGTCTGTGCAGAGGTGAAGGGGCAGCCTCCCGTTTCACCGAGCTGGAAACTGAGGCGGGCTCAGCCAGGATAAGGGACGTGCCCAGGCCCCACAGAAGCTGGTACTGTAGCAGGATCAGAAGCCGAGTCTCGTCTTCCAGCTACACGCGGCTTCCAGACATGAGAAGGTGGAGAAATGGGTCTGTTTTCTCGGATTCTATAGGGTGACAGAGGGGAGCCCCCTATGCCAACTCAAAGCGGCGCTGTGCCCAACAGCCCTGAGAAGTCAGAGCTGTGAAGGCAGACCCGGAGCCCAGCCAAGCCGCGGACACCAGCCATGGGGAGGCTGCCAAGACGGACCACTGAAGGTGGGAGAACTCCAAATGGCACCTTGTCACGGACAAAGCAGAGCTTTTCTCCCGGACCCTGCCCTTGTGGGTGAGGGGAGGACGTGGCCCCAGGCTTGGAGCTGCAGCACCCTCTAGGCCAGGGGTCCCCAAACTTTTTACACAGGGGGCCAGTTCACTGTCCCTCAGACCGTTGGAGGGCTGGACTATAAATAAAACTATGAACAAATCCCTATGCACACTGCACATATCTTATTTTAAAGTAAAAAAACAAAACGGGAGCAAATACAATATTTAAAATAAAAAACAAGTAAATTTAAGTCAACACACTGACCAGTATTTCAGTGGGAACTATGGGTGTGGATGCATCCTGTGCTCCTCTCACTGACCACCAATAAAAGAGGTGCCCCTTCCGGAAGTGCAGCGGGGCTGGATAAATGACCTCAGGGGGCCACATGCGGCCTGCGGCTGTAGTTTGGGGACCCCTGCTCTAGGCACTAAGTGTGCCAGGGCAGCCAATGGGAGAGGTTGGGCCTAGTGAACTAGGGCTGTGGATGGTTCTGGGGGCCGCCCTGTGGCTTCCAGCCCACTCCCCAGCCCCACGGCTCCCCAGAGGAGGGGTGCCCGCCACGGGGGCAAAGCTGTCGCGGGGTGTATGCAGGAAAACACCCTTAGCCCATAGGCGGGCTGAGCACTGAGTTCAGAGTCCAGCTCCCCTCGTAAGTGGTCTCTCCCTCTCTCTGAGCCTCAGGCTCTTCAACTATTAAATGAGAGAATAGCACCTGCTGTGCCCGCTTCCCAGTATGAAAACAATAAAATAGGAGTAAAAAGCTATTTGCAAACTGGGAAATGCCAGGCAAAGACACCGTCTTAATGACCTTCCAGGGCAGGCGGCATCGGACCCACTGGGTGTGGGAAGCACAAAGCAAAGGCTGGTGTGTCCTCCGAGGCAGGAGGCCTGGATTCCTCGGAGCAGCCGAAGGCCGCAGCACAGAACAGCTCTGGCCCTTCCCTGGCCTCAGCTCACTGATGTGCACTGCTTAGAACCTCTAGTCCACCTCACAGATGTGGGCAACGTGCCCGACATCATGCGGCCAGATGGTGACCCTCTACGAGAACCATGACACCTGGCTCTCGGTTTCCTGCTGTGCCCCTAGAACTTACAGCCACCCTGGTTCCAGACACCACACAGTGCAGCTACGACACGCAAGGCGTGGCCTTGTCAACTTTGCAGGTTGGTTTTTGGATTAACTGAGATGACAGGTGTCAAAATAAATAATAAATTATTATAATTTCCACCATTATTCCTATCACCACCGTCACTACCACAGATGGTAAAGGGGACAGGAAAAGAGGAACATCTCATTTCTTAGGGTGCTAACACCCACAGAGCCAACTCAGTCTGGGGCCCCATCAGGAGCAATGCATTCTGGGGAGAGATTACCCAAAGGCAGAGTTCTAGAAAAGGCCCCGCCTCACCCTGTAGGAGGGTCTCCAGGTCCCAGCCACCAAGGAGGGCTGTTGCAAGCCCCAGAAGCTGACTTCCCCCATTTCCTCCTCCATGGCTTTGTCATTTCTGAACTCGTTTTTGTTCTGTCAGTGCTCCCTGGACAGCCCTCGGCTGACAGTCAATATGGTTCCTGTTTTGAGAAATCTGATTGCAAATGTCTAGAAAAAAAAAAGGGCCCTAACGGTCCTTTTAAAACACAGACCAATTTTCCTCTCCCAGCCCCGGTGTTCAGTCAATCTGAAACCCGGTGAACAGGGCCCAGAGGAAGACGCTGGAGATGACAGCAACATGGAACCCGCGGCAGCTCCGGGACCCGCTTCAAAGACGCAGGACACTGCACAGTCACAACCTTATTTCACACCTTCTACATTTCACAGATGACAAAATTGAGACCCAGAACCAAGAAGGGACTTGCCCAAAGTCACATGACAAGACCATGAGAGCTAGGCCAGCCCCAGGCTCCTGGGCTGGCCAGAACCAGCATGCCAGCTCTCAGGCAGGTATGGAGGAGTTGCTAGGAGTGGCCATGCCAGGAGGAATTGCAGTGGGCACATGACTCTCACAGAAGTGGGATGGTCAGGCCCTGGCTCAAGCCAGAGAGGTGGAAGAAATGTGGAACTAGAAGCCAGAAGCCCTGAGCTGGGGGCCAGGCACCACCCCGGGTTACCTGTGACACTGGGCAAGCCACTCACCTCTGGGGTTTCAACTTTTCCACCTGTTCCATGGGCCCAGACCACACCAATCCTACCTGCCCATGGGTGGCCATGAGGCTCAAACAATGGGAAAATACTCTAGACGCCGTAAAATGCTGGACAAGTCCTGGCTATCGCCCGTATCCTGTATACTGCTGCACTTACATCCTGTATGCACAGTTTAAACTTTGATATCAGGTGCAATGGCATCAGTTGTCTCACAGAGAGATAGCAGCCGTGGTCCAGCGGCTGCAGGGGTGCTGGGATGTCCCCCAGCAAGCAGGGCCCACCAGAGGAAGGTGAGGAGAGGAGCGGTGGCTACCTCCTGCCGGGGGATGGGGCACACACCACACCCTGCTCGCTGCCACCCAGGCCTCCAGCACTCTCAAACCCCATCCCAAGCCAGTGACCCAGCTGAGGATGAGGAAGACTTTTGTTTTCCCCAAACCTCATGCAAGTGTCGGCCAGACGGGGCCGAGAACGGAGAGAGGAACCCCAAGGGAAGATGGGCTGGGAGCAGGGGCAGCAGAAGGATGGGCGATATAGTCGGGCCGGGTAGATGGTGGGAGACAGAGGAGCACTGCCTGGAGGAGGAGGAAGGGGGCACGGGGCTCCTGGAGGAGCAGGCAGAGATGAGGGCCGGGCAGAGTGCAGGAAGGGGCTGGGAGGCCGCGCGGGTGGTGGAGCCGCGGGGACTGGACAGCTCTGGCGTTGGGGTGCTCCGGGTTCAGGTGCACAGGGCCGGCAGGACAGGGGCTGGGTCGGCGCTGCTGGACCCGGAGTGGTGGCTGGGGCGGCAGGGGTCAGCGGGCAGCGCCCGGGCGGCCTGGGACCGCGGGGTCCGGGCTGCAGGGAGAGGGGTCGGAGCCGGCGGCCGCCTCACCTGGGCTCGGGCAGCACGATCCTCTTGCTGGCGCGCGCGGCCGGCGTGGCCTTGCTCTTCTCCATGGCCATCAGGTAGCTCACGTCGGCCAGCACAGCCTCCAGGTCCGCCATCTTGGCGGCGGCGACGGCCTCTCCCGCCGCTCGGCTCCGCTCCGCTCGGCTCAGCGCGCTCGGCCCGGCCCGGCCGCCCCGGCCGCCTCGGGCGCCGCCGCCCGCCCGGCCCCGCTGGGCGCCCGCGGCTCCGCTCGCCGCGGCTCACAGGCGGCGCCGCCCCATGGCGCCGGCTCGGGCCCGGCCCCGGCTCGCTCCGCTCCCGCCGGGACTGCAATCGGGCCGCCGCCGCCGCCGCCGCCGCCGCCACCGCCACTGCCGCCCGCGTCCCGGAGCCGCAGCCGCCTCCGGCCCCGCCTGCCGCGCACAGCGCCAGCGAACCCCCGAGGGGCCGAGCGGGCGGGCAGCGGCGCCCCCTGGAGGCCGCGCGGGCTGCACCAGGCCTGACCTCGGCGGCCACCCAGACCCCGTCTCAGACCTGTCCCAGACCTCAGCCCCTGGTGGGAGCCACCTCCCTGACCCCAGACCTGCCAGACCCACAACTTGAACCCCAATCTATCACAGCTCGCACCCCAGACTCCGCAATAGACCATTTCTCTAACCCAAGGCTAGCACTTCAGAACATGATCCCAGGGACTTGGTCTCAGACCCTAACTATAATCCCTGACTTCCTCCTGATCTTGGACACAATTCACAACCTGACACCAGACCTGGATAACATTGTGACCCCAGACTCCAAACAGGACCCTAGACCCAGACCTTGGACCCTAGACCCAGACCTCAGACTCTAAGACCTTGGTTCACAGCAACTTCATGCCCAGAACCCTAACATTGACCCTAGATGCCAGGTCCCCAACAGGACCACACATCTAGATTTTGGACCATGACCTCAAACACTTCACAGTTTTCATCTCATCCTGGTTACTGACCCCCAACCTTGATTCCAACCCCAGACCCAGAGCACTATCATGACCCTGAACCCTGGACTTGAAGGTAGAGCCCAGATCTGGTCCTGGACCAGACCAGGATACTAAACTCGACATTAAGAAGGTCTAGACACAAACCCAGTACCAGGACATCCAACCAGGACTTAGAAGCCTTAACAGGTCACCATCAACCTGGGACCTGACAACTGTAGTGGCTTACCTCATCCCTAATCCCCACCCTTCCTACTCCAGACCCAATTCTGGCCCTAGGACTCCCAATCAGGACTAAGAACACTGCATCAACCCCTGGACCAGCTTGTAGACCCAGGTTCGTGGCCTGCACCCCAACCCAACTATGGAACCATGATGAAATTATCATAATTCTACTTGTGGGATCCAAACTGTCTCATCTTGGGAGGGCACAGGCATCTCTGTGCTGCCTGGCAAGGGAAACACACTCTGCTGAGAGCCTAAGGGGTTGTGGGGGCTAATCCATGTGTTTCAAAGCAGGATCCCTATCTCAATATATCCCTCTCTAGAACCTCTGCTTTCCAAGGTGACAGGTCCTCTCCCAGTCCGGGACACAGTAACCAGGACCCTTTTGCAAAGCAGGGAGGCCCTCATGCGCACTTCTCAGGCTAACTTCTGAGATCATCAGCCTCAGCAGACCTCGAAACTGGAGCAGATCAGAGGCAAGGTCCCTTCTGCGTGGGTAGGACCACCATCCACCCAGATACCCAAGCCAGGACTCCAGGTATCAGCTTTGACTCCTCCCTCTTCCCCTGCCCTAATCTAGTTCATCAGCACACCCTCCTGTTTGGCCTTCTGAGAGTTTTTTGAACCTGTCTGCTTCTCAGGATCCACATGTCTGCTGCCCCGAGGCAGGCCCTGGCCAGCGATGCCTTCTCCAAATCTAGAGCTGATGCAGCTACAGCCTGCGTAGCATCCAGGAGCAGCTCTCCCGGCCAGAGGGGGCTCCAGGACCCCATCCACTCCACCCAGAGCAAACCAGGTAAGCAAGTTCCTTAACCTGAAAATCAAGGTCTTGGATGACTGTGCCCGGCTCCCATTGGCAGCTGTGGGGCCACCATCCTGTGCACCCCGTGTCGCTTTGCCAGCCCACCCATCAGTACTCAGCTCTGTGCCTTTGCTCTTCCTTGAGTCTGA
Organism: Rhynchonycteris naso; assembly: GCA_037038555.1. Lineage (NCBI taxonomy): Eukaryota > Metazoa > Chordata > Mammalia > Chiroptera > Emballonuridae > Rhynchonycteris > Rhynchonycteris naso. Next base: position 367,543,719 of record CM072995.1, on the reverse strand, counting down.
AAGCCCTCTGTGTGTCCTCATCCTTTAAGTCCCACCTCCTCAAGGTAGCCTGCCCCCACACCCCAACCCTCTGTGTTTATCTCCCATTCTACACTTACCACTTAGTTCCTTGATTTGAAAATATCAACTGCAAAATGCATCATGTCACGTTTCTGACAGTGCTAGTGGTGGTGAGGGATGAAGCTTTATTAAATATTTGTATCAATGGGAAAATGCATCCTGATGTTGAAAATGCTAATGTATGGGGAAAAAAGGTATATACTATCTCCAGCTGTAATTGATACCCACACTGAATCTCTTGCGCTCATGCCCACCACAGAATCTGACATAGAAAGGCCTAACCAATGTTTGATGAATGAATGAGTGAATGAGCTCCTCAGCCCAAGGTGGCACATGGAATTTGGAGCATAACAGGGCCAGGGGCACACAGAATGACACAGCATGAGGCTTCTAACCTCCCTTCTTCCTTCTCTTCCGCAATCCTTTGATACTCTGCCTATAGACACATGCTGGCTTGGGGTTTCTAGAGCAGCCCCAATTTTAAAAATTCCATACATTCCTGAGACAGTATTTCTCAAAAAAATTAAGTTATCATGACCCAGCAATCGCTCTACCAGGTATCTACCCAGAAAACTTGAAAACACTTGCACACAAACATATGTACCTCCACGTTCATCACAACATTATTCATGGTGGCCAAGACATGGAAACAACCAAAGTGTCCCTCGATAGAGGATTGGATAAAGAAGATGTGGTACAGCCTGACCTGTGGTGGCGCAGTGGATAAAGCATCGACCTGGGAACACTGAGGTCCCCAGTTCAAAACCCTGCACTGGTCTGGTCAAGGCACATATGGGAGTTGATGCTTCTAGTTCCTCCCCCCTTTCTTTCTCTCTCTCTCTCTCTCTCTCTCTGTGTTTCCTCTCTAAAATGAATAAATAAAAAGAAATTAAAAAAAATAAAAGAAGATGTGGTACATATATACAATGGAATATTACTCAGCCATAAGAAATTATGACATAGGACCATTTATGACAACATGGATGAACCTTGAGAACGTTATGCTGAGTGAAATAAATAAATCAGAAGAAGCTAAGAATTATATGATTTCACACATAGGTGAGATATAAAACTGAGACTCCTGGATATAGATAAAAATAAAATTACCAGAGGGAGGGGTAGGGGGAGGGGAATAATGACTGAGTGCTATGACTTTAGGTGATGGGCACACAACACAATGCTATGTGTTTCTGGACTAATGTCACCCCATTAAATGTTAATTTCTAAATAAAAAAATTAGATATATAAAAGAATAAATATGCTCTTCCTGATGAATTTGTCAGACCAGAGTCCCTGTGGGTTCTCAAATGCCAACCATCCTGCTCCAGGAGGTGGCCCTCCCCTCCCCCACCACATGAAAACCCAGACTGTCCCTCCCATTCACATCCCAATCTGCAGTCCCCACAAGCCTAAAACTGGGGTCCTACGAGAAAGCCAGTATATAGTGTGCCCCTCATTGACTCCTAGGCCCTCGATAGTGGCTCCTGGAAGCCCTGGCTTGGAAAATGTTGGTGTGTGTCTTTGGCCTCAAGGAGGTAGTGCTAGTTTTTGGTCTGGGGAAGACTCTGTTTATGGATGGTGCTGCCCTCTTGTGGTTGAGGGAAGGCCTACTGTAAACTTGCCTTTTTCCGTTGGCTTCAGTATTCCTACTTTCAACAAACCTTTGTCCAGCGCCCAGATTGTGCCAGCCTCGGGCCAAGAAAGAAGAGCAGAGCCCCATCCCTGTCCTGCTGGCAGACCCGCAGACACATCATTGCTTGGCATCTCCCCAAATGACTAATAAGTACCATGAACTTAAAGCGCCCCACACTGAGCTCCGGCTCCCACTGCACAGCCCCTGTCCAACCGGCTCCTCTTCCATCTCTCCATCTCAGTCATGGCTCCTGTATCTTCCAGAAATCTAGGAGTCATCTTGATGCCTCTCTTTCCTCACTTGCTCCACCCTACCCCCGCTTCCATGTATACACATACTGTCACCCAGCCTGTCCTGTGCATTACTTTGTGTGTTTGTCTCCAAGGAATACCCTGATCATTCCACTGTGCCCTACTAAATTCTATCCGATTCCCATCACCTCCCTACTGGTGCTGCTGCCTGCACCCGGCCCTTCATGGGGCTGCCTGCCTTTCCTCTAGCTAGAGTCTTTACGGGTCTAAGTCAAACCCCACCTTCAGTGACTACGCCTGCACTAAAGATAAAACCCACCCTCTCTTCCATGGTCTGCAAGACCTGCACATCCTGACCCATGCCCACTTCTCTAACTCAACTCTATCCTTGTTCCCCTTGTCCTTTAGTCTCCAGTCTCTCTGGTCTTCCTTTTGTCATTACAATAAGCCAAATTTATTTCTACATTGGGGGTCTTGACCTTATAATTCCCCTTGCCTAAAATTCCCCTCCCCCGCTTCCCAGCAAGCTGAGCCCCTGCATCTCAGGGGCTGAAAGGTTCCAGCTCAGGACGTTCTCCCTTGGTACCTGTTTGTCGTGGTCACTTCTCCATGCCTCGGACCCATCATGGTTCCCAGCACAGAGTTAGGGCCGCAAAGAGAAACAGGATTTAGTGATGGTGTAGTCCGGTGGGGAAGAGGAGCCTACAATGAATCTAGCAAGAATTATATATAATTCAAACAGGTAGGACAAGCAGGAGGGTCACGGGAAAGGTTGGGGAGGACAAGGGAGGAATGGGAAAGGTCTTGAACTGGACATTGACATACACAGGAATGAGGTTGGGGTTGAGGACCTGCCTGTGCGAAGGCCCAAGAGTGCACCTCTCCACCTCCATCCTGGGCTTTGAAGATCCAGGAGAATGAGCTTGGGAGCTTCTCAGACCACACCAGGGGTGGACAGCTTACTGGGAGAAACTCCTGCCCAGTGGACAGCCACGTCTCTGATGTCTCGGAACCAGACAGTGCTAGGCTCTGCCTGGGACACCGGGAGTTCATTTCATTCAGCCACTCATACATCTGACAGTATTTGTTGAGCTTCTGCTACATGCCAAGCACTGGTGCTTGGCCTTGAAGATCCAACACAGGAAGAGAGATAGTGAACGTATGGGCAAACTACACATAATAATAACCACTGACATTTATTTATTGGGTTCTCACTATGTGCAGTGCACTGTTCCTAGAACTCTGATGATCTCACTTTATACTCAAAACATCCTTATGAGGCAGGTGACAAGTTAATATAAAAGCCAGGAGCTTCCTCAAGTAGTGTCAGGGAAGCCTCTGAGGAAGGGCCTTTATTATTTTTTTTGCCAAAGCCAGAGGGTAGGATAAAGCAGCTTTGTTAGGGGCAGCGAAGAGTTTTCCAGGCATGTGGAACAGCAAGTGCGGAGGTCTTGGTTACCTAGGAGGCTCTCACATCTCCAGAACTCCCACACAGTCCAAGAGCCTTCTGGGATGAACCTCGGCACACAAGCACGGCGCCGGCGCCCCGCAACCCTGGACCCGGCTTTCCGCTGGTTTCGTGCAACTCGCTTCCCGGCAGCAGAGCCTCTTCCTGGAACCCTCTAGAATGACACACAATCGCCGCACTGCCCTGGGCCCGTCTCCTTTTCCACTTCGAAACCTTAGTCCGGACGTGGCCCCAACCTGTAGTCTGTCGCGCCAGGGCTCTGGCCGGGTCCGTAATCCTGCCCCAGCCCTGTCCCGCCCTTGTCTTTGCGCAGCTCCCCTCCCTCCCCGCCCCTGGTTTCGCCCTGCCCCGCCCCGCCCCCGGCTCGGGCCCCGCCCCTGGCCAGGCCTCCACTGGACTTCGGCCTTACAGCGCCCGCCCCGCCCCGCCCCCGGCCCGGGCCCCGCCCCTGGCCAGGGCCTCCACTGGACTTCGGCCTTACAGCGCCCGCCCCGCCCCGCCCCCGGCTCGGGCCCCGCCCCTGGCCAGGCCTCCACTGGACTTCGGCCTTACAGCGCCCGCCCCGCCCCGCCCCCGGCTCGGGCCCCGCCCCTGGCCAGGCCTCCACTGGACTTCGGCCTTACAGCGCCCGCCCCGCCCCCGGCGCCCGCCCGGAGCTGTCTCCAGTGCGCATGCGGCCCGTCTCTTTGGCTCGGCCAGGCGCCAGAACCTGCTGGGTGCTCGCGGCACGTTTGCGTCTTGACCTTCCAACCTCTCTGTGCGTGTCCGAGACACGATCTCGTAGCTCCCACCGGGCCGATACTGTGACCACTGGTACTTGCCGTGTCGGGGGGCGGGGCTTTGCGTGTAGACAAGGCACGGGGTGACATGGGCCACCTCCTGTGGCCCCGGCTGGTTTCCCTGGGCAAGTTATTTAACCTTTCTGAGCTTTGGGTTTCACGGGGAGCCTCCAAACTGGCTTCACCGGACTGCTTTGAGGATTTTTTTTTTTTTTTTTTTTTTTTTTTTTGCTTTGAGGATTTTAAAAAAATCTTATTTGTTGACTTGAGAGAGGAGAGAGAGCGAGAGAAAGGTGGGGCGGAGTAAGGGAGTGGTTAGCAGCAGGAAGCATCCACGTGTAGTTGCTTCTCAGGACCCCGAGTTTCCACGAGTTTCCAACCGCCGACCTCAACATTTTAGGTCAACGCTCTACCCACTGCACCACCACAGGCCCGGCCAGGATTAAAGATGTGTGTGCAGGGCTGGGCTGGGCTGGAGGTGGTGGCTTTCTGAGTGGCCACTGTCACATGTGGAGTATCTTGGGCCTCACCTGTCTCCCTCTAGGAGTCCCCCGCGATCTCTTTTCTCGATTTCATTTCTCTTCTCCTTAAACCCTTTCTCTACTTCTTTTTGTGTCTTTCCTTTTCTGTTTTTTTCAGGGTGTTTTCTCTCTGTGTGTCTGTCTCTGTGTCTGTCCCTCTGTCTTGCCTTTCTGGCACTCTCATGGCACACTCTGCGGGGATAGCAGTGGGAGCCTTTTGCCCTCTGTAGCTCTCTCTGCAATGAGGCTGGCCCACTTGGCTGCTGGCCACCAAATGGCATATCACACAGGGTGGGCCTAGGAGGGCAGGGGAAAGCTGGGATTGTCCCTCCCTCAGGACTGGCTATATCATTTGCAGGGCCCACTGCAAATGAAATGCCGGGCCCCTTGTTTAAAAATCAAGAATTCTAACTGGCCAGATAGCTCAGTTAGGACATCCTCCTGAAGCGCTGAGGTTGCCAGTTCAATCCCAGGTCAGGGCACATACAGGAACAGAGCAATGTTCTGGTCTCTCTCTCCCCCCATTCCTCTCTCTTTAAAATCAATAAATTAAAAAAAGAAAAATTTTTTTAAGTTAATTTCAAGATGGTGCCCTGGCCAGATATCTCGGTTGGTTAGAATGTCCTCCTGTTTCACAGAGTTTGTGGGTTCGATTCCCACTCAGGGTACATACAAGAACAGATGTTCGCTTGACCAGGTGGTGGCGCAGAGGATAGAGTGTCGGACTGGGATGCGGAGGGGCTCAGGTTCGAGACCCCGAGGTCACCATCTTGAGCACGGGCTCATCTGGTTTGAGCAAAGGCTCACCAGCTTGAGTCCAAGGTCGCTGCCTCGAGCAAGGGGTTACTTGGTCTGCTGAAGGCCCGCGGTCAAGGCACATATGAGAAAGCAATCAATGAACTAAGGTGTCACAATGAAAAACTGATGATTGATGCTTCTCATCTTTCTTTGTTCCTGGCTACTGTCTTTCCCTATCTATCCCTCTCTCTGAATCTCTCTGTCTCTGTAAAAAAAAAAACACCCCCCCCCAAAAAAAACCAGATGTTCCTGTCCCTTTCTCGCTCCCACCCTTCCTCTCTCTAAAATCAATGAAAAAGAAAGAAAAAGAAAAAGGATGGTGACAGCAGAGCATTAAACCACATATGAGATCCTTCTGAGTGCAGGGCCCAGTGTGACTGTGTGGGTCACTCACCCACGAAGTCAGTCCTTCCCCTCCCCCCTAGACACCCACCTTTTATTAGAAACTTTCTTATGTCCCCACTCCTGGGACAGATGAGGGGAAAGGTGGAAGTAGGTAAGGCTAGCCCCACCCTCAAGGATGTGGAAGTGCCACAGGAGAGGGGGGTGGGCACATATCCAGCCTGGATGCTCAGCAAGGCATGAGAGCACTGGGACAAAGGCTTGAGTTCTGGAATCCCAGACCCGTGTTCACATATGTACCAATTCTGCCACAGACTCTGGGACCATTGCTTCACCTCTCTGAGCCTTGGCTTGTCATCTACAGCAGTGGTTTTCTATAATCATTGGGTCTATAGTCTTCATACAACACCAAGGTGGTTAACTCTTTCACAGCTGGCATGAAGTTTCTGGCAGATTGGCACCGGTTCCTGGACTGGTGGTTGAAAACCACTGATATACAGAATGAAGACACTTCCCCAGGATGGGTTGTGAGCGTGAAGTGCCATCTCGCATACACGGAGAGGCTGGGGTCCAGGGGACAGGACCAACACTCAAGGCAGAGTCCAGGTTTTACTAGCCAAGACACTTCGGGCAAATGGTCTGTCCAGAGCCTGACCTGTGGTGGCACAGTGGATAAAGCGTCGACCTGGGAACACTGAGGTCGCCAGTTCAAAACCCTGCACTGGTCTGGTCAAGGCACATATGGGAGTTGATGCTTCCAGCTCCTCCCCCCTTTCTCTCTCTCTCTCTCTCACTCTGTGTCTCCTCTCTAAAAAATGAATAAAAAGAAATTTTAAAAATGGTGTGTCCATAACTCAGTTTATCACTTTTAAAATTTATAAGGATTAATAATAGTAGGTTTGCCTGACCAGGTGGTGGCGCAGTGGATAGAGTGTCGGATTGGGATGTGGAGGGACCTAGGTTTGAGACCCCGAGGTCGCCAGCTTGAGCACGGGCCCATCTGTCTTGAGCAAAAGCTTGCCAGCTTGGACCCAAGGTCGCTGCCTTGAGCTAGGGGTAACTCGGTCTGCTGAAGGCCCATGGTCAAGGCACATGTGAGAAAGCAATCAATGAACAACTAAGGTGTTGCAATGAAAAACTGATGATTGATGCTTCTCATCTCTCTCCGTTCTTGTCTGTCTGTCCCTATCTATCCCTTTCTCTGACTCTCTCTGTCCCTGTAAAAATAAAAATAAAATAATAATAATAATAATAGTAGGGTTGTGAGGATCATATGAGTTACTACATGAATTACTACAAAAGTGCTTAGAATAGTGGCCAACACATTAGGGCCAACCCAACTGTAAGGCCTATCAGATGCCAGCTGTTTTCCCTACGTTGCCTACAAAAGCAGACTGTCCACGGTAATCCCTCTGGTTGGAAGGAAAACGGAGGAGCTTCTGGAGGAAGAGGTGTTTGAAAGAAGGAAAGGTTTTCACTTGTGATGAGGATGTCACATGACACCCTAAACATAGCAAGTCTGGGAACCACAGAGGTGTCAGTTCAGCGTCTTAGACAGAATCACCCACCACGAGCCAACCATGGTGCTTTCCATTACAGATGTCAGTGGCAGGATGTTTATTCTGTTTAGACATGGTCCTGGAGGGTTACTGAAGATTTTTTTTTAATATATATATTTTATTATTATTAATTCTAATGGGGTGACACCAATAAATCAGGGTACATATGTACAATGAAAACATCTCCAGGTTATCTTATCATTCAATTGTGTTGCATACCCATCACCAAAAGTCAAATTGTCCTCTGTCACCTTCAATCTGGTTTTCCCTGTGTCCCTCCCCTCCTCCCTATCCCACTCTTCCCTCCCTCCCCCCATCCCATAACCACCACTCTCTTGTCTGAAGATTTTTTTTTTAATTTCTTTTTTTATTTATTTATTTTAGAGAGGAGACACAGAGTGAGAGAGAGAGAGAAAGAGGGGAGGAGCTGGAAGCATCAACTCCCATATATGCCTTGACCAGACCAGTGCAGGGTTTTGAACTGGCGACCTCAGTGTTCCCAGGTCGACGCTTTATCCACTGCGCCACCACAGGTCAGGCTACTGAAGATTTTCGAGTACCTTAAAAAGATTATTTCAAAGCTGAATCCAAGCTAGATTGAAAATAGCCTCCCCACCTCCTCGCCAAAAAGAGGCTGAGTAGGTAGCATTGGCACAATAAAGGAGGGGGATGTTTGAGGTAGTGGAAAAGTGAATTTAGAGAATGTGGCAACAGACTGGCTGTATTGGGGAGGGACGATCCTCTGGGTATCTGAGCTACTGGGAACACTCAACAGTATTTCTTGGGCATCTATTATGTGCTAAGCTCTGTGTCAGCTGCTGGGGATGACACGGTGAGAAAGACTGATCTCTGTCTTTGTGGAGTCTCCCAATAGCTGAGAGACTGATCTCTCAGCTATGGGAGTCCTGATAACCAGTAGGGTAGTATGGGAATATGTGATCTGGTCTTTTATTTCTCTTAAGTTGTTTTTTTTTAAAAAAAAATGTTTTATTTATTTTACAGGGACAGAGAGAGAGTCAGAGAGAGGGATAGATAGGGACAGACAGACAGGAACAGAGAGAGGTGAGAAGCATCAATCATTTTTTGTTGCCGTTGCAACACCTTAGTTGTTCATTGATTGCTTTCTCACATGTGCCTTGACCGTGGGCCTTCAGCAGACCGAGCCACCCCTTGCTGGAGCCAGCGACCTTGTGTCCAAGCTGGTGAGCTTTTGCTCAAACCAGATGGACCCGCGCTCAAGCTGGTGACCTCGGGGTCTCGAGCCTGGGTCCTCTGCGTTCCAGTCCGACTCTATCCACTGCGCCACCGCCTGGTCAGGCTCTCTTAAATTTTTAATTAACTTTAGAGAGAGGGGAGAGGCAGAGAGAACCATCAATTTATTGTTTCACTTATTTATGCATTCACTGGTTGATCTCTTTTTTCTTTTTTAGTGAGAGAGACAGAGAGACAGTGGCAGAAAGACAGGAAGAAAGGGAGATGAGAAGCATCAGTTCTTGATTGTGGCACCTTAGTTGTTCATCGATAGCTTCTCATATGTGCCTTAACTTGGGGGCTCAAGTTGAGCCAGTGACCTCTTGCTCAAGTCAGTGACCCTGCACTCAAGCTGGATGAGCTCTCACTCAAGCCAGCGACCTCAGGGTTTCGAACCTGGGTCCTCTGCATCCCATGCCAACACTCTACCCACTGCACCACCACCTACCTGGTCAGGCCACTGGTTGATTCTTATTTGTGCCCTGACCAGGATCGAACCCACAACCTTGGTGTACTGTGATGATGCTTTAACCAACTGAACTACCCAGCCAGGTCTGTGACTCAGTCTTAAGCAGGGTGGGAGATGACTTCCTAGAGGAAGTAACATATAAATTGAGGGAGGTATACCAGCAAAGGGAACAGCATGTGTAAAGGTTCAGAGATGGTGGGGTTGAGAAAAGTTAGCTATGGTGGACAGGACTAAAAGGGGCAAATGATGAGGAAGTTTGAAGGCTTTATCCTGAGACATATTTTATGTGTTTTAAGCAGAGTAGTAAAATCGACATTTTTTAAGAGAAATGTTTTGGCTGCCAACATAGAAGACAGGGGTTGGACTAGAGCAGAGGTTCCCAAACTATGGCCCGCGGGCCAAATTGCAGCCACCTGGGGCCATTTATCCGCACCCACACCGCACTTCCGGAAGGGGCACCTCTTTCATTGTGGTCAGTGTATGGAGTACTGTATGTGGCGACCCTCCAACGGTCTGAAGGACAGTGAACTGGCCCCCTGTGTAAAAAGTTTGGGGACCCCGCCTGACCAGCTGGTGGCGCAGTGGATAGAGCGTCGGACTGGGATGCGGAAGACCCAGGTTCGAGACCCCGAGCTCGCCAGCTTGAGCGCGGGCCCATTTGGTTTGAGCAAAAGCTTGGCAGCTTGGACTCAAGGTCGCTGGCTCCAGCAAGGGGTGGCTTGATCTGCTGAAGGCCCACAGTCAAGGTACATGTGAGAAAGCAATCAATGAACTAAGGTGTCGCAACGGCAACGAGAAACTGATGATTGATGCTTCTCACCTCTCTCCGTTCCTGTCTGTCTGTCCCTATCTATCCCTCTCTCTGTCCATGTAAAAAAAATTAAAAATATTAAAAAAAAAAGTTTGGGGACCCCTGGTAGAGGCTGGGAGGCCTCAGGGCTCTTGCTGTGGTCAAGGTTCTGAACAATGGTGGCTTCACAATTTGAGTGTCAGGATTGAGGTTACTGAGAAACAGATGTTTTTTGAGATATGTAGGAGGCAAAATTGACATGCTTCCTCTCCTGGCCAAATATGGCCACATCCATCCATATCCATCCTCAGGAAACCAACATGAAATAAGCCCCTTGTCCACCACCCCCGCCCCTCATCCTTTACTATAATGTGCAGAACTGGAGATGGTCCCTAACGGTCATCTTGTAAAGTAGGTGGCAGAAGTCCCCCAGCTCCCCTGGAGGCAATGGCGACAGCCTACCCAGGACCTCCCAGATGGGATTCCAGCTCTTCTGAGATACGGCAATCAGGATGAGGGTCAGCTGGCAGCACCTAACACATATCTAAAGGCTGGACGCTTACACCCAAGTCAAATGATGAGAGCAGCAGGGGTGTGGTGGGACAAATGCTAATCAAAGCCTGTCTGGCCCAACCTTGCTCAGTGACGTGGAGCACCGTCTTTGAGGGCCTGGTCTGTAGCTTTAGTGGACGTGGATGGAGGTCGGCCATGGCCAGCAGCACCGCATGGGTAGCTCTCCTCCGTGACTCCAAAGAGTCACTCCAAGCACTGCCATAGGGGTGTGCATGCGTATGTAGGGGACCAGGTCTTCTCATACTTGTTTCATACCCATTAAAAAGGTTGGTGAAGTAAAATGTCTTTCTAGAACCTGCTTCTGTAGAGGGAAGAAGCAGGCACCCTGGGACTTGGCCTCCAGCACAGGAACCTTCTGATTCGTTCTCGCTCTCATGCACACACGCACCAAGGCAGAAAATGTTTTGTTTTTTTTTTTGTTTTTAAAACCTTTTATTTAAAAAAAAAAAAAAAACCCAAATCAAAATATTTCCCATTGGAAGCTATTTTTTGTTTGTTTTTTAAAAATTTTATTACACAAATATCTCCCATTCCCATGTGTCAGAGGAAAGATGGCCTTGCTTCTTCTAAAACCAATAGTGGAGAACGTTTAGAAAACAAAAGTCCAACTATAGCTTCCCTCTTCCCCTGGCCCAAAGTAACCCCAATGTGTCAACTGAAATAGTATGACTTGTCCCCTTAATGCTTACATTTAATTTAAAATTTTTAGCACAACATTGGAGATCGACTCTAAATCAGCAACAAAAAATATATATTTACAATATTTCTCCCCCAAAAAACACAATCAAACCCTTTAAACATAGTGACTTTATGAGTTTTATTTATGGAGCAGTTATTTTTTTAATCACCAAGTGATTTTATATTATATATATATAAATTTTCTTCCTTTCCTTTGTGGTTTTTCGCCCCGGTGCTTGGAAAGATGGAGGCAGGGTGTCTGGTCCTGTGGTCTGAGGAGGTCGGGCTCTCCTGGCAAGGCCGTATCTAAGAGCAGATTGCAGGAAATGCGATGGAACTCCCGGGATCCTCTGTCCCCAGAGACATTTCTGTCCTCCACACGGACCATCCCTCACCTCTAAAAACCATTTCCCCCTCACAGTCCCAGAGAAAAGAAAAACCCAGCAAAGGCATAGGTCCATCTGCCACCACTCCTGGGTTCCCTTTTCTGCTGACCAATTACGTGCACGGTAAAAATGCTTGTTTTTCCAAACCAAAAACAAAAATAAAAACCAAAACCCAAAACAAACCATCAGCTTGGAAATTTCTGTGGATGAAATGTCCCAAAGTCAGAGGCACTCTCCCGGCACAATCCCTGCTCTGAAGGGGTCTCTCCACCTCCCCTTTTATAAAAAGACAACACAACAAAACAATTTTTTCAGTATTTTCCACAGGAGCAACCAAATAAAGGCAGGAAGCTTCCAATTATAGGTTATTAACAATATTAATAAGGTTTTTGCTCAATACCCAGGGTTCTTGACAGAGAAGTTCCCCTAACTGAGGCACTCTGGAATAAGTCACTGGCATTTCCTCACAAGTTTCAGCCCCAGGACACTGGGCCTGGGGACCAATGGAAAGGGCAGAGGGTCACGGGAGCAGACTGCTGCTTTTAAGGTACAGCCAAGAGAATCAGCAGATTGGAAGAAACAGACACCATGCCATCCATCCCTACCAGGACCCAGTTTTCTCTTAGGAGGCCGGTCAATGCCAGGGTCAAAGCTGGGCTAGGTGGCAAAGAGGGGGGGCCCCCTCTGCCTCTATTGCTTTGGAAATGGCAAGGGTGCAGGTGGCGTCTCTCCTCAGGGTGCCTGGGCTCCTAGCCCTCCCCATTGGGCTGCAGGAGAAGAGCCTGAGACGGTGCGGGATGGGGACCTGCAGGAAGGGGGCCTGGAGGGGTGGGTGGGGACTGAGGAGGCGGGCCAGGTTGTGCTATCAAGGTCCTTCCGGAAGGAGAGCAGAGTGCAAATCCGCGTCTGTTGCTTACAAGCTCTTGCCACCGAGCATCTCCTCACACATTTCAATATTGACCCAAAAGAAATTCCGACCTTTCTTTTTTTTTTAAAGTGCAAAAAGCTCTCTGCTGCCCTAGAGAGAGGATCTTTGGACAGGCCGTTCAATGAAAAGAAAAGGGGGCAGCTGATGGGGCTTGACACAAGGTGGTCAAGTGGGAGACACCATGCTCCCCTCCCCTCCCCTCCCCACACACGCGTAATACACTCAGCCACACACACAGAGGCACATGCACACCCCCTTCCACTGCTGCAGGCAGAGGGCAGGTGACTGGCTTCTCAGCAGGAACTCCCCTTGCCCCCACAAGTGAGCTACTGGGGCTCCACTACACGGGGAGGCCTGGTGCCAGCTGGGAGGCCACTGGGGGCCTGGCCTAGGTCCCTGCTGCCCTCGGAGGACACGCATCCCGTGAAAGCCCTATTCAGGCAAGAATCAGGTGTGGAGAAGGGCAGTGGGAGGCTGGAAGGGGAGTGCGAACAAGGAGAGGGCTGCCTATCTCAGAATCTGCTTAGGAAGCAATAAAGTGGGGGTGTCCCTGGGATACAAACAGTTCCAGCTCCTCTGAAGCATCTCAACCCCAGTAAGTGCAACAAGGACCTCATAGAGACTAGTGGGAAGGTCTGGGGGTGGGGGAGCCTCATCAATTGAACTACCACGGAGCAGCCAGGAGAGGGGAGAACAAGGACATGGACGGAGGTCTTATACCTCAACAGCACCAGTGTGATCTGTATGGGTCTGCCATTCCTGGGGCTGTCGCCCCTCCTGCATAAGCCGGGAGAGTGTGATGGAGGAGAGACACGCACTGGGCACCACAAGGAAAACCCAGCCACGGAGACAGGGCCACTTTCTTCCCTGGGAGTTTGCTCAGAACCAGGCACTGCCGGGGACCATGGACAGGGAGGAGGGCCCCACAGCCCAGAGCAGATGACAGTCACACAGACAACCCAAACTTGAGAGCCTGGCCCCCTGGCAGGCAGGCAGGCACCTTGACAGCACACAGCCTATGCGTTCCCCTTGGATCAATTCGCCACTCCCTTTTTCTTAGGTGGGAGAGGAGCAGGCAGGTAAGCCTGGTGTCCACCACACTCTCTGCCCCGCCTGCAGGGGAAGGGCTCAGGGACAGGAGAGCAGAGAGGGAGTGTGACGCTGGCCTCAGAGCCTGTGCGGGGTAGGGGAGAGGCTCTCCTGGCTGGGGAGTCAGGGGAAGATCGGTTTCCTGTGCAGTCTGGGCTGGCGATGTCTTAGCTGATCTTCTGTATCAGCTTCTCATCAGACAGGCAGTAGAGACTGTTGATGGACAAGTCTGAGATGAAGTGCTCACAGGCTTTTCGAGTGATCTGCTTGCATCCTCGAAGGTCGATCAAGGTGACATTGGCAATGCGCCGTAGGTAGATCAAGGTCTGGTCTGTCAATTTATTGCAACCTGCGGAGAAAGTGACCACAAGGGCAATGCGAAGTAAGGTACACAGAGCCACAGGAGCTTGCCTCTGGTGCTCAATTCCCAGCTCTTTCCCTCAAAATGCTAAACAGAGCCCTCTTTGTCCCATAACTACCTGGCTCAGGGATCAGAAGTGCCACCAGCACTGTGGAGTCTGAAGGTTCCCTGCCACCTCACGCCCTGCACTGCAAAGCTGAACAAACTGCAGCTGGGTGCTGGCTGTGCTCTGAGGCCCAGATAATTACTCTAGGCCTCAGTTCCCCCATCAGTTAAAAAAGGGATAGAAATCCATCTCCTTGTCTAGATGTGAGGAAATGAGGAAACACCGTTTAGTAAACAGACCTAAGTTTTTTTGGTTCTACCGGTCAAGCTCCAGGGAGGGCTGTGATGTGCAGGAGACACGGGGCACTGTCTGCCAGGAAACGTCGCAGCAGCATACCTGCCATATTGAGCTCTGTGAGGGAGTAACGAGTGGAAGATCCGACTGCAGTGAGTAGATTGGAGGACTGATCTGTCAGGTGGCTGCAGTGACTGAGGTCGAGTCGAGACAGGAGGGGCATGTGGCGAATGATGAGGCGAAGCGTGGCATCTGTGATGTCAAGGCCTGCCAGCCGGAAGTCAGTCATGTTTCGGAGCTTGCTGCGATTGTCCTGACCTGCACAAGAAACAAAAGAGCCTAGATCAAGACTCTCTCTCTTTTTTTTTTACAGGGACAGAGACAGAGAGAGTCAGAGAGAGGGAAAGATAGGGACAGACAGACAGGAACGAAGAGAGATGAGAAGTATCAATCATTAGTTTTTCATTGCCGTCGCAACACCTTAGTTGTTCATTGATTGCTTTCTCACATGTGCCTTGACCGCGGGCCTTCAGCAGACCGAGCCACCCCTTGCTGGAGCCAGCGACCTTGGGTCCAAGCTGGCGAGCTTTTGCTCAAGCCAGATGGGCCTGCGCTCAAGCTGGCAACTTCAGGGTCTCAAACCTGGGTCTTCCGCATCCCAGTCCGACGCTCTATCCACTGCGCCACCGCCTGGTCAGGCTAGATTAAAAACTCGACTCCAGCTCTAAAACTGTAGGAAGCTTCAGCTACACACTGGCCAGTCCCGTTGCAGGGGTTAGCAGAACTGCCCACACCCAGGCCTACCTTCAGAGTCAGCAGTGTATGGGGGCAGTTTCTAGGAAACCAGACACATTTTCTTTCTTCCCAACTGCTAGATTACGCCTCACACAGCAAAAAGGTATGAGGAATGCCCCTCCCCTTCCCACACTTCTACACTTTTCTAGACCATCATGCAAACAGCTCTCAATGTTCCACCTCAACCAGGAAGCCTTCCCAGACTTCCTGATGCTTTATACTCTCTGGATCCCAAAGGCCACTAACCCACAAAATGGACTTATTCCTTTCTTTGTAGGTAGTTATCTGGTTGTAAATTGTTAGCCTTTACTTGTACACCGTCCATCATGCTGTTCTTAATCCGCACAGCCTCTTTCCTGAGACTGCCTTAGCTTCTGAGGATGAAGTGTGTTGAAGGACCAAGCTGCATACAGAGTATGTTGAAAGACAAGCACAGAAGCCGGGCCCAGACCATACCCGGTTTATCAGCCGGTGGAGTCAGTAAGTCCCGAATTTGAGGGTCCTTGATTCCTACTGCCCACCGAAGATCAAGAGTCCTGAGAAGGGGGCAGCTGGAGGTGCTGAGGGCAGAGACTGCAGACCAAGAACAGCCGGCTAGGAGGAGGTCTTTCAGTCCTGCAACAGAAGGAAGACATGCAACAATATATACTCTATCAGCACATCCAAAGCCTTAATGAGCAGCTGATCTAAGGTAAATGGATCCCCTGTCTAATGGAAGAGGGACTATGTCCTTATCTTGTTTTAGTAATCCAGCTCAAAGATTCCTCTGAGTACTCTCCTGTATTACATCTTCTAGTTTCGGTGGTAAAATCAAGTACTTAGTTCTCAGCAGAACAATGCAAACAGGACCTCCTGTCTTTCCAAGACCTCAAACTGCTGAAAGGAACAGGGCCTTACAAGGGGCTGATCAAAGCAACATCTTACTGAAATTCTCTCTTCTGTAGCTATGCTGAGAAACTCTGCAGGGCTGGCAGCAGCACCTGGTCCCATTCTTTTCGTTGTCTAGTGCAGTGATTGGTCTGCTATTCCAGAGTGGTGCTTGGGGACTTAAGGTGGCACTGTGTAAATCTCTTGCTAAGCAGAAAGGTGACTATGGTATGGGACTGCTGCCCTAAAAGAATTCTTAGAAGCATTGCCAACAAAGCAGTTTTTCCTGCCTGCTCCTGGGGCCTTGGAAGGACAATGGCAGGGCTGCTCACCTGGCAGCCTATTGACGAGCCATGTCAGCTGCTTTTTGGAGATGTTGGTCCAACTGAGGTCAAGGCTAACCGGCTGCCTCTTAATGATGCCACTGAGAGCCTGGGGTACAATGGCCTTACACCTACTCAAGTCAATTTTTGTCCAAAGTCTCTTGTCGCAGCACCTGTGACAGAAGGAAAGAGAGCTGGCTGTCAACAGTCCGATACCCCTTGTCAGAGGAACTCCCATCGCAGGCTGCTGGAGGCTTCTGAGGAAAGCAGAGCACCTGGAGGGTCCTTCTCCTTGGCTTCTTCTACAAGTTTACAAGGATCAGGCCTGTTGTTTTTCTGCCTCCAAGAATAGTGCTTGTCCTCTCTGGCAACCCTGTCAAGGTTAAGTGGTGGATAACCTCACCAGTTCACCTTGATTTATTCTGGATGGGCTGAGAACACCGGACAGTTGTTAGGGACACACAGCAAATAACATACTACAGTTTCCCATTGACATTACAGTGGTACGGCTCCCACCATAGTGCATATAATGGAGTATTAAAAAAGATGACTTATTGCTGAAAGCTAGGCTTGCCTCCAGTCTCTCCCTTGTCTGTACTCCCAGCTGCCCAGAGATGCAGGCTTTTACTGGGCACATCCATGGTTCATCCTGCCTTAAGTTCTACAAGAGTCCATGACTGTATCAAGCGAAGAGAGGGTCTTTACAGCCAGGCCTGCAGAGTCCTTTCCCACTTTGGGTTTCTGCCTCAGTGCTATCTGTACGTTTTCTAGCTAGTCCAACCAGAACTGAAAGGGAGAGGCCTGCCTCTCCACTGCAACCTGCAAGACCATAGGGCACAAATAACGCTGCCACATGCAGGGTTCTGCTTAATATTTTACAGTGCCAGCTCAGAGTTTGGCTGGCAGAAGGGGAGACAGCACATAATGAGTCTTATGTATTATGTAGTTCAGCCTAGAAACTGAGGGACAGAGCCAGGCAGGCCCACTAGTCCTAAAAAGAGAAATATTAGAAGAATTTGGGTAGATCACATATTAATACAGATTTGGGAAATAAACTCGTGTTTGTAAAGAATGGGGTCTTTATATGCCTGGCCCTACCCCCAGAGGTTCTGCCAGGAGGTCTGAGATGGGCCCTGAGAACCTGCATTTCAAGGTCCCAGGTGATGCCACTGGCCGGAGCGTCAACTTTGAGAACTATTATAAATTGGGTTTGACCCACATACAAAGTTTATGTCCTAGGGTCCAGGAGCTTGAGGAAAAACAATGCCCTATGGAAACACCTTTGTTCATCACCTCTAGGGACTCCCCACCCAAGTTTCTTAATGTTTAACTTGAGAAGAAACTGTCGATCTTGTTAAGGACAACTAAGTCTCAGGAAGTTTCAAACCTGGACCCTGTTTGCTGGAGAAAGCAATTTTGGTCCAGGTTTAGGGAAATAGAATTAAAACTGGAAAATTGTGAGCACCTTCAAATTCTTCGAAAAGCATGTCCACCTCTCCTGTTAGCTGGAGACGTAACTGAGGCGGGGATTTAGTGGACGTCATCCGCCGCCAGTACCAGAAGAGGAACTGGCGTGTCACACAGGCTTTCAACAAATGAGTGAGGAGTTCCACTGACTTGGGGGGAAACTTACAACTGAAATTTGGGCACAAATTGTACAAATCCGCTGCCTCAATCAGTGTCCTATGCCCAATGAAAAGAGATAGGAAAGTACGGAGCAGAGAGGAGGCAAGGGGCCAATTTCCTCGGGACACTGCAGGCACAAATGGCCACATCTTGAGCAGGACCCCAGTCTGGGGATTAAGTTGATTCAATCCTTTAGGACCCGACAAGCCTTCAGATGCCAAGACACATGCTTGGCTCCTGTGAAAAGCCTGCCACCTACTCCCGTGCCCCTAGTCCTGACCCCTGTATCCCTGCTCACCATTTATACCACGTCTTGCACACTCGCATACATTCACAAAGTTCTCTGCGGCTGAGGTAGCGGAAGACAGACATCCAGACCTCCCGCTGCATCCAGCTTTCGTCTCCATCCTGAGCCCAACTGCCCCGGCCATTCAGCCTGGCTGCACCCCCCTCCTCTGCACTGTCATCTTCCTCCTCCTCCTCCTCCTCCTCGTCCTCCTCCTCTCCCCCCAGCCCCTCCTCATCCCCGCGCTGGGGGGTTCGGGCTGGGCAGTGCTGCACTAGCACGCGGGGGGAATGGCGAAGGTTGGCAGAGGAGGCCGTGATGGCCTGCAGCTTGGGCACAATGGATGTCCCGTGGAGCTCTTTGGTGGGCCTCTGCAGCGTGACAGTGAGGTACGATCCCCGGATCTTGGCTTTCTCAACTTCAGACAGCTCCTTTTTGCCGCTGGGATTGTTCTCCTTTTCCCGTACCATGGTGCGCTCTGTGGCCTGCAGCCGCAGCAACTGCCGCCGTTTGAAGCGCTCATCGCGGCTGGCACTGTGGTGGTCGCTGGGGCCAGCCCCAGGGGATGACCGAGTCACCATACCCCGGGGGGAAACTGGGTCATGGATGAGCTGTAGCATGGAGGTGGGCGAGTGAGGCGGGGGTGTGAGGGGCTCGTCGCAGCTCCGCAGGGGCCGCAGGACTTTGGCTTGCACGGCTTCTTCATCGCTCTCTTCCATCTTCCGCTTCTGTAAAACAGGCCCGGGAAAGCCAAGTCAGTGCCTCCCTGTTGCTGTCAGGGGACTAGTGAGAAGAAAGATCACTGCTTTTCTACGGAGGAAAGCCCAAGATACTTCTGGTGGAAGAGATGCTACCGGTAAAAGAAAAGAGGCCTCAAAGGGAAGAAGACAAAGTGGCTTCCACACATGGTTTAGACCAGGATGCTGAAACAAGAGCAGTAAGCAGTGCAGACCTTTAGCCCACCAGTGTCTGAGCTTGCCTCCACTGGGCTGCTCCCTCCACGCAGCACCCCATCCTGTCTCTAGAGACCAAGGGCATATACAAGAGAAAGCAGAGAATGAGAACCTCTGTGAGAAACCCCACTGTTCCCAGAGGAGTCGGCTCAGGACGGAAACAAGGAATTCAGGTGGGTGAAGGCAACCTTCCACAAAGGAACACAAATTCATCCTGCACCACCTGTACTCTCCAGTCTCTTGTCCCTTCCTGGAGCCCATTTTGGCTAGGTTGTGATGAAGCCTAATCAGTGTGTCCCATTAAGTATCATAGCAGTACAGGGGATCCTCGGGTTATGACAGTCTCAACATATGATGTTTTGAGTTTATGACACTCACTTCCATAAAAACTTAAAAAAAAAATTGAGATGTGAGTGTTTTGGCTTACACCATCAGCACTGTATGTACAGACGACGTGGGCGCACCAGTTTGGTTGCGCACGACACAATATGCAGTACAGCGTCTGGTGTGGTATATTTATGTCCTTTACCTTCTTCTGTGGCTTAGTTGTGTGTTTATGTTCTAGAGTATGATTTTACAACGGTGTTAGGATAGATAACTGACTTAGGCTAGGACAGTGGTCGGCAAACTCGTTAGTCAACAGAGCCAAATATCAACAGTACAACAATCGAAATTTCTTTTGAGAGTCAAATTTTTTAAATTTAAACTACATAGGTAGGTACATTCCTTATCGAGGTAGCACCTGCACGTGGTATTTTGTGGAAGAGCCACACTCAAGGGGCCAAAGAGACGCATGTGGCTCGCGGGCCTCGGTTTGCCGACCACTGGGCTAGGGTGTGTTTTGACTTACACCAAAATCTGGGTTATATCACTGTTGCAGGAATGAAACTATGGTGTAATTTGAGGACCCCTTGTAGTTGATTTTCCTGAAGGAGATGTTTCCTCTCTCTCTGCAACAATCCTGCTCCCTTTCTTCCTTACATTTTTAGTTTACTATAGTTGGAAGGAAATGACCACCTTTTGGGTACTGGCTTTTACACTGTATTAGAAGGTAAAACTAAAATACAGCACCTGCCAAGCCATCTGCTGCAGCAGGGAAGCAAGCGCCCACCACCACCTACTAGTAAAGACAAACGTAAAACCTGCTAGGGCAAGAACCTGCCCCTAGTATAAGAACTTGAAATAAAGAGAACCTTAATGCTAGTCACCTTTAGAAATCTTTGCCCTCAAAGATCTTTAGACTGAAAACTCACTGCCCAGGGGAAAAGGAAGACAACGAGGACCCTTGTCCCTTCTCCTGCACAGTATACCTGGAGGAGACCACAGGGCCTGGGTGACTGACACCAGGCCAGCTGCCTCCTCCGCATGTGCCCTTAGCAGGCCTTGTCTTGCCGCCGTGAGTAACCAGAGTCCTTTTGGCCCTTTGACATTACTGGTGACCACTGGGCCAGCAACCACAGCTGCTCAGAGCCAAGGTCATGAGACAGGCCTCTGGGGGAGGGGCTGCCTCTGTAGACACATTTGGGCCCATGGGCAGACTTTCTATGAGGCACAAAGGTGAAGATGACAAAAATGTGAACCTGCCTAACCAGAAACACCAGCACAACACTGTGTTTACCAGCAGCAAGTTTCCTTCCCAGGGAGGAGTGCTGCACAGCTAGCTCCCTGCCCTCCTCACACAGCCCAGCAGGGCTCCCCTTTTCCCAAGGCCCCAGAGTGTACAAAGACCTCAGCCATTTAAAGACTCAAGAGGAACAATGTTCAGAAACACAAAAACCAAACATTAATTAAACAAACAAAAAATAATATAAAAATTTTTAAAAAATATTCCTGGGTCAGAAAAACCACATGAATTAAGTTGCAAAGGCAAACATATAGCCACCCCCTAGGCTTGACACTTCCTCCTTTCTTCTCACGGCCAATCTGGACAAAGTTCTCTTACCTGGGCCTTTTCTGAGCTGTCCTCCTGGTAGCACTTTGGACACTCCCAGCAATTTGGCAATTCCTCATTAAGCAGCCCCTCTCCATCCATCTATAGGTAAAAAGGGATATTAAAAATCTGACTCATAAAAACAAAACAAACACACACACACACACACACACACACACACACAAACCCAACCCTGTTTCTTAGGCCTCCTTTGTTAAACAGTAACACCATATGCTTGGGTAGAACCAGGAAGAGTTATCCATTCCTAAATACATCGGTCCATACAAGAGAAAAAATAAGTCATTCAGTCCCACTTTAGCCACTGGAAAACTGGCTACCTTCACTTTTTTTTTTTTTTAACAGGGACAGAGAGAGAGTCAGAGAGAGGGATAGATAGGGACAGACAGACAGGAACGGAGAGAGGTGAGAAGCATCAATCATTAGTTTTTCATTGCTGTTGTGACACCATAGTTGTTCATCGATTGCTTTCTCACATGTGCCTTGATCGCGGGCCTTCAGCAGACCGAGCCACCCCTTGCTGGAGCCAGCGACCTTGGGCCCAAGCTGGCGAGCTTTTTGCTCAAGCCAGATGGGCCCGCGCTCAAGCTGGCGAGCTCAGGGTCTCGAACCTGGGTCTTCCACATCCCAGTCCAACGCTCTATCCACTGCGCCACCGCCTGGTCAGGCGCTACCTTCACTTTTGGTTACTTGATCAAAGTTAGTCTCCATGAGGAAATTCCTAAGAGTCTGGGGTCTCTTCTCCTGATACATGTACTCCTGAAGGTCTCATGCCACTTTGCAAAAGAAACTGAAAACCCAGGAATGGTATCAGACCTGATCCTGATATTGGGGCAGTCATGACACTTGGGTTCAGACTATTGACTCAGGGTTCTCAATGTAAAGTGAGGATAAGTAACAAGTACCTACCTTACAGGGCTGTAAAGAAGATGAATGAATTACATATTATGTAAAGTGCTTAGGAAAATGCCTGGCATACAGTAAATGCTTTGTATCAACAATTATCATTATCATGGAGATAATACCCGATTTTATCAATTCTAGGATATATATTTTTCACATCTGGATTGTTCTGCAATTGGGATCTTATCATAATTAACAGTGTCTTATAATCATTGTCATCCAGGTGGTAGTCCTGACATAATCGACACCTTTGGGAAGACCAGAACGTATCAACATCAAACCCTTTAGATTTAATAAAATATGAAGAAATGGGGTAGATCCAACTTCACAGGGTTCTGTAAAGATTAAACAAGAGAATGCAGCATGTAAACCAGCAGCTCTCTGACTCAGCTGCAAATCAGAATGACTTGGGGAGCTTTTGTTTTTCTTTTTAAAGAACTTGTAAGACAATCACTTTATTTTTTTAATAGGTGACTTTCTTACATTTTAGATTATTATTATTATTTATTCATTTTAGAGAGGAGAGAGAAAGAGAATGAAGGGGGGAAGGAAGAGCAGGAAGCATCAACTCCCATATATGCCTTGACCAGGAAACCCAGGGTTTCAAACCAGCATTACAGGTTGATGCTTTATCCACTGTGCCACCACAGGCCGGGCCACTTGGGGAGCTTTTGAACACCGCAGCCCAGGGTCCAGGCTAGAAGAGTTGACTCAATCTCTGAAGCTGATGTTTGAACTTACTAACTTTTCAAAGCTTCTCAGGTATGCACTGAGTATGATACAGATTGAGCACCCTTTAAATGTTAGCTAATATTATTACTCTCACTATCTTTTAGGAACTAACATTCTGATACAATAATGAAGAAAAATCACTTCTTGGCCTTTTGCTGAGATCAAGTACAGAGATACAACAGGAGAAATGCCTAAAGACACGAAGCTTTCCAAACAGACCTGGCAGATCATGATGACCTGGAGACTCCAAACACATTTTTTAGAAGCCAGAATATAAGCTCCATTAGGGCAGAAAATCAGACCTGGATTTTTCTGTGTAATGGTCTTCAAGGTCTAGCCCAGTGCCTGACACATAATACAGACATTTGGATCAAGGGCAGATGTTAGATCACTACACGGCCCACAGTTGCTGGCCCACAATATGGGTGGTGGCAGCCTCTTGTGACATATGTCCCTCTCTCCTCTGCTCCACTCAGGATCTTTAGACACTATTAACTGAGACTTCAGGCCCCTCAGTCTGCTCACCTGGAGGCAGCCAGGATGGACAATCTCGTTGCAGATACAGCACTCCATCAGCTTCTTCTCAAAGTCCTGGGTCTCCTCATTCTGATCCACCTCTCCACAGAGGGAGCACGTGACGGAGTGAGGCAATCTGGGCTACGAGAGGGCAGAAACAGAAACCAAGGAAGAAGCGGGCTTAGATCCTGATAATTTCTGCTTCCCTTTAGCAGAGACGGGTAAGCTGGCTCCTGTATTCTCTAATAAACACCCAGGGAGCATGAAGACCAGGTAGAGAAGTGGCTGAGGAAGAAGACAGAAAGAATCAGCTAGCTAGAGAGAGGCCAACAGAGATCAGCTAATTTTTAGTCAGCCTGTCCTTGGTTTCGAGGTCCTTTCTTTCTAATCCACTTAAGTAGGGAGGGGACAAATGGCAGTGATTTGCCCTTCAAATGCTAGTTTCTCATTTGAAAATTAGGTAAGGCTGAAAGATTATATTAGCTGATTATTAGTACTAGATTAGATACATTTCTTTTGAACCCAGGGAGAAAAGGGACAAAACAAAGCAAAAAGAGCGAGTAACTTTTTCTTTCCAATTCTCAAGTCCTATGACTGCACACTGGGTATTTGCACCCCTTTAGCACAACTGCCCTCCCCCACCTTCTTTACCCAGCAGATCACTCACTGCCAAGCACTGCCGGAGGACACAGGACTGCTTCATGCGACCAGGCCCCCCAAACTTCTTCATGTCCCTGCAGTAGTGGCACACACCACACTCTCCTTGGACACAGGCTTTGCACTTCCGACACCGCACTCGTCTCCGCCGGGCTCCAGACACTATGGGTGAGGCAGCTGCTGGCCTCACAGGTGTTAACCGCGGGGCTGGTTTCATAGTGTGAGGCTTTGTGATGGGGATGGTAGGAACCCGCACCTTTGGCCGGGCGGGGAATTTAAGCTAGAACAAGAAAGCAGTGAGGTCAAATATATCAGGTAGCTTTAAGGACTGGAGAAGGTAGAAGATTACATGGCTTGGCAAACTACTGCACATGGGCAAATCTGCCTGCTGCCTATTTTTTATAAAGAAGTTTTTTGGTTTTTTTTTTAAATGTTTTATTTATTTATTTTACAGGGACAGAGAGAGAGTCAGAGAGAGGGATAGACAGGGACAAACAGGAACGGAGAGAGGTAAGAAGCATCAATCATCAGTTTTTCATTGCCGTCACAACACCTTAGTTGTTCATTGATTGCTTTCTCACATGTGCCTTGACCGCGGGCCTTCAGCAGACCGAGTAACCCCTTGCTGGAGCCAGCGACTTTGGGTCCAAGCTGGGGAGCTTTTGCTCAAGCCAGATGGGCACGCGCTCAAGCTGGTGAGCTCGGGGTCTCGAACCTGGGTCCTCCACATCCCAGTCTGACACTCTATCCACTGCGCCACCGCCTGGTCAGGCTGTAAAGAAGTCTTAATGAAACACAACCACGCTCATTTTTTAGGTATTGTCTATGACTGCTTTCACGTGCATTGGCAGAACTGAGAAGGTGTGACAGACTGGATGGCCTGCAAAACCTAAAATACTATCTTTATTACATTTATTATCTACATATTACTGTTACAGAAAAAGACCACCAATTCCTTCGGGCTATTACTTCAGCTAGGTCCCTCACTCTGCTGAGCTATCTAGGCAACCTAGTCACTCCGGCGGCCCTCTAACATCCCCGTCCTGAATATTACTCAGAATATACTCCTAAAGAAGACAATAAACTATCTGAGGGTAAGACGGCTCTTGTTCATTTCTTTATTACTCCAAATCCAAGCACAGAACCTGGTAGTAGCAGACGCTCCAACCATCCAGAAATGGCTAAACTGTTTCGAGGCAACCCCATGCAGCCAAGCAGAGGCCCAACGGGACCCCTGCGCTAGGAACATAGCCTTCAGCTACAGCATACCTTTACTCTCTGCCTGACATTCCTTAAGTAGGACGGCCCTGTGATTTCAGCTGGGGAACACCAAAGAAAGGTCTATTTTATCTGCCAGACTCAAGCTCAGGATCAGAATGCTATCATTTATAACTTTGACAAAGAACAATATGAGAAAAAATTACACAGGAACTAAATGAAGAGTCATAAAAATTCATAAGTGCCTAACCAGGTGGTGGCGCAGTAGATAGAGTGTCGGACTGAGATGTGGAGGAGCCAGGTTCGAGACCCCAAAGTTGCCAGCTTGAGCGCAGGCTCATCTGGTTTAAGCAAAGCTTACCAGCTTGGACCCAAGGTTGCTGGCTCGAGCAAGGGGTCACTCGGTCTGCTGTAACCCCCTGGTCAAGGCACATGTGAGAAATCAACCAATGAACAACTAAGGAGCTGCAACAAAGAATTGATGTTTCTCATCTCTCTCCCTTCCTGTCTGTCTGACTCTATCTGTCCCTCTCTCTGACTGTCTCTGCCACCAAAAAAAAAAAAAGTAACAATTTATTAGGTAATAGGTAATGCCTTTTTGATTTTTAATTTGGTACTGAAAAGTCCAACTTAAGGGGAAACTTGATAATGTGGTCTCAATCCAACATAGAAACACTCTGACCTTTTAAATATATATTTAATTATTTTAACTAGTTTTAAATCATTTTGTGAAAGTAACTGAGTCACTGGGCAGAAGGATAGGAACTGGTCCATTCTGATGAACAAATGCATACCTTGGCACCCAAACCTGGAGACAAGTCTCCTTTTTGTTAGTTAAGAGAATCACCTCCAAAGATAGCAAGTTACCCTGACCTAAGAGTTGGAAGAGAACTAAGAAATAATTTTGCCTGTTTATATTAATGCACCAAAAGCAGTCTGCTTCTAGGCATGCTTTCTCTTCCTGGAAGGATAATGGTCCGACTGCGAATGCATCAGAACCTGAAGGTCAAGAAGAATAGTTTCTTACCTTATCCCTTTTTGGCCACTGTACGATAGGAACTCCTGTGAGGGCCAACTTGGGGTCACTGTTGGCGAGCTCCTCCAGCAAAACCTAAGGGCAGGAGAGGAGGAAAAGGGGGAAAAGCAGGCCACAGTGAACAAAGAGCCAACCACATCGGCACCCAGACTTAGTCTCAGTCCCACAAGTACCAACGGAAGGACAGGGAGGTAGCTGCATTTCTGCTTCATAGACAGGCAAGTACTGAAGCAAGAGCAAACCTAAACTAGTGCAGCACAGTCCAGACTTTGAATTTACATTTGACTCCAACCCCGTAAGCACCATACTGTTGACACTTTCACCAAAGCAGCTAGAGCTACCATGGTGACAAGTGTTACTTGTCACACAGTTCCAAGCGATAGTAAAACTTTACTTTGCCCTCTATACCAGTTAATGAATACTAATATCAGGTAGTAAGTACTGCCTTCATTTTGCAGATGTCAGCAAAATGGCAAAAAAAAAAGAAAAAGAAAAAAGACTGGCTAATTGGCTAATACTGAATTAATAATATGTCTGGTTCAAAACAGGGCTCTGTTTTTCTAAGGCCAAGTACTGAAATCTCAATCTCAAAAACTCCCTTACACACACACACACACACACACACACACACACACACACACACACAATTATGTGCCTTTATTCCTATAAGCAGGGCAGGAACAATCTTAGGGGCAACAGCTCTCTCATGACGTTAGCCAATCTACTTTGTATGACTTAAGGAACAATAATAGTACAGTAAGAAACTGCCACATAAGTGAATCATACTGGTTGAGTTTTATTTTAAAACAAACTTTTTAAGTTTTAGACATAAATTTCTGAATCCCAAAACTAGGTGAATAAAATCCCTTTTTCTCTGACCTCGTGAGTCTTAAAGCAATGACATCAGCAAAAGAGCACAAATCCAGAAGACAAGTGACACAATTCCTTAGTGAGTACTGGATACTGATCCGGAGGGCACTAAGCTTTGTGGACAGGTAGGTCAGCATGCTTGGGCCGTCTTTAATAGTCGCTCTCATAACCCAGGAGCTCTGTGCCTAGAGACCAGGACTTTCTGAAGCACGAGGCATTTCCCTACCAAGCATTTTCTTCCGGAACCTAAGGATCAAGTTCCAAGTCCCAGACGTGTGCCTCAGAAAGACCCTTTAATTCATAACCATGAAGGTTCTCTATGAAGATCCACCCCCCTTTGCCAAACCTCCAGATGTCTCTCGCCCTCCCCCAAACTGATTTCACTTCCAGCCGTTTTATTTACTTTGAGTTGCTATGGCACCCTATTCTGGAGCCTCCTGTTAGCACTGCACTGCGTGGGGGGAAAGAGGCAGGGTGCGGTGCCCCTTGGGACAAGGCTCGGTTATGGGTTCTAATCTCGCCAGGGTGAAAAATTCAGGTCCATTCACAATGTGTGTGCTAAAGAGTGCACAGCTCCCCTCCCCCACTTCACACTGCCGAGGAGCAGGACTCTGCCCATTTCCTCTCCCCGAGCACAGAGCTGTCCACAAACAGGGACTTTCCACTTACAGCAAAACACACTGCACAGAGATCCGCGATTGCTGAAGAGTAGAAAAGGAACCTAACTCTTCACCCAAAGCAGTCCAGTGCTACCGGCAAGATTTTTGTGGGAAGTAGGGTAGGTGGGTGGAGAAACTGTGTCTGCGTGGGGCGGGGGTGGGGGGCAGCTGTTCACACATACAGACTCAGTTATTGGGGTCTGTATGGGTGTAGAGCGAAACAGAGCTCTCTATTTTGCTGGGGCCACACCACCAAACACGCCTTGTTTTTTTATAAAAACGGGCAGACTCCAGCTGAGGCCCTTCAAGAAACCATATAAAGAAGCCACCAACCTTCACCAGAGGAGGTCTGGGACAGGGAGCGGGGGCGGAATGCGGAAAGGCTAACGCCTATCTATAATCCTGGCTTTCGGGAGAACATTCAAACACAAGCCCACACCCCACACAGTACAGGAAGGGGACGAGAAAAGTGGGAGTCTGGGCAGAGAAGGGGAAAGGGTCCCCCAAAGCCAAGCGACCCAATTCAAAAGCACATCCCACCAGGCAAGGGAACAAGTGCAATGACGGCTCCACCAAAACGAAGTAACCTAAGCATTGTCCTGGACTCGCCCTGCAGGCAGTCCCTTCTGCCTGTTCGCCAGACAAAGTCCCCACAGTCACACGCCCGAACCAGGAAGGGACTGCCGCCGCCCGCCCGCCTTCCTGACCTTGTGTTTCTCGTCCCTGTGGAGCTGCCGAGCTTTCGGTTGAAGTTTCCCCAGCGTCTTTGTTTTGTTTTCTGTATTGGAAGTTGTGCTGAAGGAGTTAGGTTTTCTGTCTCTAGAAAAATCCAATTTACTTAAAAATTGTGGAATCTCCCAAAGTACATAAGGCAGGGCAGTCCAGGCCACCCAGAGGGAGAGCGTGCAGCGCTCCGAGCTCCTTCTCAAGACCTTCAGCTCAGCCGTGGCTTCCTCTGCCTGCGAACAATGCTGCTGCGTCACCCACATGCAGCTCCCAGAAATGCTTTGCAACGGAAGATGGCAGGAGGGGGAGCCGGGCTCGCCGGCAGAGGGCCCAGGCGGCCTGCTGCAGAATCGGGAGGGGTGTGCTCTGCAAGCCTCTCTCCTCGGCCATTGGAGGAGAGCCTGCCCGAGGAGCTGGGGCCCGCCCTGCCTGCCCACTCCCTCCCACCGCCACTGCAATAGGAGAACCTGGGGTGGCCCGAGGGCGCTGCTGGCCGACTTAGGCAGGCGCCAGCCAGAGGGAGGGAAGGCTTTAACCCGTTCAGCATCTGGCCCTGCGTTAGTCCTCATATTGGTCCACACCCAGCCCTCAGGGTCACCTCTTGTTAGTTGGCCAGCACTCTCCAGTCTGCACACACAGGACTCTTCCTGCACCCAGTGAGTGGCCCAAGGTTTGGGCTCTGCGGAAGAGCCAGGCAGAAGCTGAGCCCCTCCGCTTTCCTGTCCACAGACTTCTTTCCCCACACATGGCCTGCTTCAACAGCCCCCACTGTCATTCTCCCAACCCAGAATCCACAACCCGCATACAGGTTTCCAGAAAAAACTTCAGGAATGACACATTCCAACCAATACCGAAATACTCAAAACAATGTGTCTGTTTAACATCAACAACTTCTAAAACAGATGCCTGCTTCCAGTTGGGTCTGGGAGCCACCATGTCAGAGCCATTCCAGGGCAGCTCTTCTAGCAGTTCCCACTGTGGCTGAGTCAAGCTAGCTGAGGAGTGACCTCAAGCCAGGGCACTCACACTCCTGCCCTGGGGTCGGGCTCGGGGAGCCAGCAAACATACATCTGCCAGTCTCCTGGGACCGAACTGCCTGTCCTGGTTCTGCCCCTTAGATTCTTCCACCCTCAGGACACCGGCACTCCTCACATTTCTTGGTCGAGGGGTTTGTCCTGCTTGCCTCATCATTGATTCCCTATATGAAGCAGCCTCGCCTCCTGCCAGATGACTGGATGCCACTTTGGACAGCCACTGGAGTGAATTGTGGCACCCACTCTCCCTGCACCAATCCACACACAGGGTCAAGCCCTGAACAAGTGTTCTCTCAGGCCACAGTGGACCATACTTTGAGTCCAGATTCATGCAATTTTTCGACTCAGCAATGTAACTTGAGTTTTTGGAAATTACAGACGCTGCTATGAAATAAACATTTCAGGCCATGAAGAACCTAGCTCTCATCACTGGGAACATTCTTATTTCCAGGACTGCTGCCTGACAGTCGGGCCAGGGCTTTGCTGACAGGAGCCGCAGATTTCATTTTTACAATAGTTTACCAAGGAAAAGAGGGACTTTGTGCGCTTAGGAGGAGCTCTTCCTGGAAATATTTATATGGTCATTCTATCCTAAACCTCTCCTTTGAACTTATTCTTAAGACTCAAAGATTCAATCAGCCTATTATGTGTGAAAAACTTTCCTTAACAGTGTGAGAGGTCCCCGGAAATGCCCATTTTGGTCTTAGTGCTATCTAACCTAGAGGGGTGATGATAAAGGAGAAACACTTAGGAGAAACATGTTACAATGAAACAAAACCCATGTTAAAGTTGTAGCAAGGACAAATTCTACAGGCCACCCGGAAAAAATAAAAATGAATAGGGCATTAGGAAACTCTCCAAGTTCCAAATAACAAATTAAACAAGGCATATTTTCCCCTCTCCTATTAATTCAGAATAAAAGATAAGCAATAAAGATGAGAATTAATAAGAACATGATATTATATAAAATATAATGAGCCTGACAAGGCGGTGGTGCAGTGGATAGAGCGTCGAACTGGGATGCGGAGGACTCAGGTTCGAGACTCCGAGGTCGCCAGCTTGAGTGTGGGCTCATCTGACTTGAGCAAAAGCTCCTCAGCTTGGACCCAAGGTCGCTGGCTCCAGCAAGGGGTTGCTCGGTCTGCTGAGGGCCCGGGGTCAAGGCATATGTGAGAAAGCAATCAATGAACAACTATGGTGTTGCAAGGGCAACGAGAAACTAATGATTGATGCTTCTCACCTCTTTCCCTCCCTGTCTGTCTGTCTCTATCTGTCCCTCTCTCTGACTCTCTCTCTGTCCTTGGAAAAATAAAAAATAAATATAATGAAAACATTTTAAAGAAATCCATTTTAACCTAATCTATCTACATGGCTTGTAGCTGAGTTAAGTTTATTATTCCTATTTTAAAAAGATTTTATTTATTGATTTCTAGAGTGGGGGGGAGGAAGAAGAGAGAAAGAAGGAGAAAAAGGTGAGGAGAACAGGGAAGCATCAACTCGTAGCAGTTGCTTCTTGTATGTGCTTTGACTGGGCAAGCCCAGGGTTTTGGACCAATGACCTCAGCATTCCATGTCATTGCTTTATCCAATGTGCCATCACAGGCCAGGCTTTTTTTAAAAAATATTTTATTTATTGATTTTATAAAGAGGAGAGACTGGGACAGGGAGCAAGAAGTATCAACTCATAGTTGCTGCATTTTAGTTGTTCATTGTTTGACTGATTTTTGTATGTGCCTTGACCAAAGAAGCCCAGAGTTTCAAACTGGCGACCTCAGCATTCCAGGGTGACACTATCCACTGAACCATCACAGACCAGGCGAGTTAAATTATTTAGAATTTTCTACTCAGTAAAAATGTGTGAATTATTACAAATATATTGTCAGTAAAAACTGAAAATAAAGTTTTATTACACAGGTTGCTTTCCCCCCCCTCATAATCTGGTTTATTGAATTAAGATCTCATTATACTGGGTCCTCAACCAGCTATTCTCTTTATTAGTGTCAGATAAAGAAAATTTTTGATCAGTGTTTCTGTATTTATTTGTAACCCTAATTCTGGTTTCAATCCCATCATACTCCTGGGATGGAGTCTAGGGTAAATGTTTAGATTATAATTACACAGTAACCTTAGATCAGAGCAGCAGTAATCTATTGCACCACAAAGAAGTTTTCAAATTTATAAAATTAAGAGCTTTAACCACTTATGTAATGTAGTAATCCATTTGTATCATCTAACTGGAAAGCTAACTGGTAGATTAAAAAGATGGGCACCTCCTTCCCCTAGGACAGAATCTACCCCTCGAGCCTGTGTGCTCAGTGCCCTCTGCCACGCAGAGCACCCGTAAACCTAGAATGCACTTACTTTCTCAGCCCACTTACATGCCTGTTCCACTAATGGACTATAATATAAGCCCCTTGAGGGCTTGATTCTGGCATGTTTGCATATTCACTATTCACACTAAGCCTGGTTCCTGGCACAGAGTAGGCAGGTATCATTCAAAGTAGCAAAATAAATGAACTTCATACATTTGTAACATCTTATTATTTTTCTGTAATAATGATACTATTTGTTAAGTACTTTACTAACATCATTCATTTTCACAACAACCCCACTGAGGTAGATGTTATTTGCAGAGGAAAAACAGGCTTGCCCCAAAGTCACATGGTTGCCAAGCTTATCAAAATGTTTTAGAGCAAACAGGAAAAGAGAAAAATATTAAACAACACTGCATTTTTTCATTAAGTGAGTTAGGCAGCCAAATATATTGATATATTAAAAGCTTTTCTTTTTTACATATGTACATATATTAAGAGTTTCTTTATTACCAAAATAAACACAAACAAAATAATAAAGTCTGATTAAAAACTCAGTCTTCAGCTGACTCCCACCACCCTGCTGTGACCCACTGTCAGCAGCTGATGTGCCCTCCCCTGCCACCCCCCACAATGCCATACAAACAAAGAGACTCTTTCTTACATTAATGGGACCGTACTGTACATACCGCTCCAGGTCCTGCCTCTTTATCCAACATCTATCAAGGACACAACTTCTTAATTTTAGAAATGCGAGAAAATCTCACAGCAGGAGAGAACTCCATGCTATCTTTAGTCTACTTTTAGTATCCTAAGGCTACCCACACCTCTCCTAACCAGGACTTTATACATACTGATTACGTACCCTTGAACTTGACCAATAAGTCAACACTTTCAATGATTCATTTTTCATCTAATCCCTTTCTAAGTCCGTATTTTATGATATTCTCTTCAACACTGTAGAACTTAACATTTTGGAGTCTTCAAAGCCCTTTTACCACATAACTAAATCTGACATTTCTTCCAGAGAATATGTTTATGAACAGCGCATCTCACCCCTTTTCCTCTCACCGCTGTGAGAGCCACACAGGCTACAAGAAACAATTCCTTTCCCTGCAGGAAGGGTAACGAAGTTCGCTTTTGTCCTCCACTGCAGTGTAGCCTTCTGTGCTACAAACACTAGGTTTTCTAGCACTGCAGTCTCCAGTTGTGCAGTGATTCGGCACCTACCCAATCCAATGCTTTTTTTCTTCCGACTGATGCTCAGATTTCCAAAGGATTCAAGCTCTAAACTCACAATTATCTGAAGCTCAGATTAAACATAACTAGTCAAATGTAGGAATAATTAATCCATTTGATCTTAAGTGAAAATACACGCAGAGCTGGGATCTATTTGTTTGTTGTCTCCTGACATCAGCTGCATTTTGACTATGATATTCAGTAAATAAGAGAAGGTGTGGAGAGGCCCCGCAGGGAGAATTTAAACACTGTCAACCAATGCAGT
This sequence comes from Rhynchonycteris naso, assembly GCA_037038555.1. NCBI lineage: Eukaryota > Metazoa > Chordata > Mammalia > Chiroptera > Emballonuridae > Rhynchonycteris > Rhynchonycteris naso. Next base: position 367,510,478 of record CM072995.1, on the reverse strand, counting down.
CATCCTCCGGGCCACTCATTCCTCCTGCTCTGGTCTCCATGCCACTCCCATGCCACTCTATCTTAGCCAGCAACAGCAGCCATGTTTTTCATGATTCCTGAGAAACACAAGGACATTCTCTCCAGACACTGTCATAATGCTAAGAGTCCTCTTTAGATGTCTCTTCTGAAATCATTTCCTTCTGGTGGAAACCTGCTTAATATATATATATTTTTAAGTGAGAGGAAGATAGACTACCCTACTACATGTGCCCCAACCAGGATCCATCTGGCAACTGGTCTGGGGCCAATGCTTGAATCAACCGAGCTATCATCAGCACCTGAGGCCGACGCTCGGACCAACTGAACCACTGGCTGCTAGAGGGAAAGAGAGAGAGAAGGGGGAGAGGAAGGGGAAGACAAGCAGATGGTCACTTCTTATGTGTGCCCTGACCGGCAATCAAACCTGGGATATCTGCATGCCAGGACAGTGCTCTATCCACTGAGCCAACTGGCCAGGGCCTGATTTCTTTAATATTTAGTCCAATCTTTCTACATTTCCCCCTACCACATTGCCTTCTTCTTCTTCTTTTTTTTTTTCTGGGACAGAGAGAGAGTCAGAGAGAGAAATAGACAGACAGGAATGAAGAGAGATGAGAAGCATCAATTATCAGTTTTTCGTTTTGACACCTTAATTGTTCATTGATTGCTTTCTCATATGTGCCTTGACCGCGGGCCTTCAGCAGACCAAGTAACCCCTTGCTGGAGCCAGCGACCTTGGGTCCAAGGTCCAAGCTGGTGAGCTTTTGCTCAAGCCAGATGGACCCAGACTCAAGCTGGCGACCTCGGGGTCTCGAACCTGCGTCCTCCGCATCCCAATCTGATGCTCTATCCACTGCACCACCGCCTGGTCAGACACCACAATGCCTTCTTAAATATTCTTATTTACCCTAGTTAAGGGAGTCTGAGTATTTCATTCATGACCCTTGAACTTGTATAAATGATTAGTTAATTACAATATGGCTTCCTATGACTGTATATAATAGTGTCGAATTCATCTATAGCCATCCACCCCTTAGAAATGAAAAGATACTTTTCTCTTTCGCAAATTAGAAATACAGATACACAGGCCAAAAAAAAAATGTTAGTAAAATATAAACTTAGAAAGCTTTCTTCTTACAGTTCTTAAAGGCAATTATATAAGTTAATCCCCAAAGTCATAATTTTATTTTTCCCACATGTATCCATGATAGACTAGCTACATTAAAAAAAGGCACTTCTGCCTGACCAGGCGGTGGTGCAGTGGACAGAGCGTCGGACTGGGATATGGAAGACCCAGGTTCGAGACCCCGAGCTCGCCAGCTTGACTGCGAGCCCATCTGGCTTGAGCAAAAGCTCGTCAGCTTGGACCCAAGGTCGCTGGCTCCAGCAATGGGTTGCTTGGTCTGCTAAAGGCCCGTGGTCAAGGCACATGTGAGAAAGCAATCAATGAACGACTAAGGTGTTGCAACGGCAACAAAAAACTAATGATTGATGCTTCTTACATCTCTCCGTTCCTGTCTGTCTGTCCCTATCTATCCCTCTCTGTCCCTATAAAAAAAAAAAGACACTTCTATAGAAAATAAAGAAAAATGGTACAAAGTCTCCAAAAAATATAATTATGTGTGTCCTATCACAATGGAAAAAAAAAAACCCCACAAAACTTGTGTTCTTCGCTTACTCAAGGATGGAAGTGAATTTGGGATCTAGTTTGTGAGTCTGGCAGAGTGGTTAAGTTTGTTTTGCTATGCATTAATCATTATAGAAACAGGACCTCACCCACCTGGAACTCTGTCATTTCCTCCCCTAAATACAAGTCACAATGATACCATCTGCCTCTTCTAGAACAAACCTTATAAAACCAAGCTATAAAACAAACTGTCCAGTTTCTATCACTAGTGGAAAGGAACAACTTCACCAGGTTTGACCCTTTTTAGCCTAATTTTTACCTTTACACTGATGCATAAACAATAGATAAAATGAAAATATCAATCTTAAAAAGAAAAGTAAGAGGAATAAAAGTTCAAGTCTTATTCCAGTCCTTGGAATTCTTCCTTGAGATGGCTGTAGATGGTAGGAAGCACCTCAGCTGGCTAGTGGTGACCAAGGAGAAACCTGAATCAGGATTCAGGGATGGGAAAATACCTACTATGAGATATTTAGCATGTCTTCTCTTAAGATCACATAAAATTATTCCATATATATATGTGTGTGTATTTTTTTTTACAGGGACAGAGAGAGAGTCAGAGAGAGGGATAGATAGGGACAGACAGACAGGAACGGAGAGAGGTGAGAAGCATTAATCATTAGTTTTTTTGTTGCCGCTGTGACATCCTAGTTGTTCATTGATTGCTTTCTCACATGTGCCTTGACCGCGGACCTTCAGCAGACCGAGCAACCCCTTGCTGGAGCCAGCGACCTTGGGTCCAAGCTGGCGAGCTTTTGCTCCAGCCAGATGGGCCCGCGCTCAAGCTGGCGACCTCGGGGTCTTGAACCTGGGTCCTCCGCATCCCAGTCCGACATTCTATCCACTGCGCCACCGCCTGGTCAGGCCCCTGTATATTTTTGGTGTTCATAATACTGGTTATGTATGAGAAAAGACTTAAAAGAACTCCCTATAGTTTAGAAGGTTCAAATCTAGATCTGTTAAAAACAAGCTCATTTATTTGAGACCAGTATATGAGGGATGGGAAAGGCTTTGAAGATTACTAATACTGGGAGACCCTTGAAAAAGAATAAAGATATACAACATGAAGAAACTTGATACATCAATTGGATGAATTATGTTTAAAATGATACCTTTCTTAGAAGTTGCCCTAATATATTTAAGTCTTAATACTAGATAAATTTTAAACTATGCTAAACCTACTTAATATAACTCAATTAGAACAATTTCTTTCTATTCTTCTTGGGGTAAGACTGTTACACATTGTTATTGGCCGCTTTTGTTCTGAAAGGACTCTTTATCTGAGGGTAACTTAAGTTTAAAGTAGTATTTCTTAATACAAACACTATCTCAGGCTCTCCTTTATTTTAGGATCAGCCTGAAATTTGTGTTTTTAAGTCTAAATTTAAGCCCTAACTGAAGATATAAATGTTAGTATTTTCATAACAGAGACTTAACCTCTTTCTAGGAACTGAAACACTGTGTAGCACAAACATACACAAGGACATATTAATTTCCTTCTGGTAAAATGAGAAAGTATCCAAAATTCCTGTACTTTCTTTCTTGGAATCCTTAAACTGACTAGCCAGATCAGCAGCGGTCATGAAACACAGCCAACTCTTCTTACCTTTACATCAGCAATGAGAGCGTCTTCATCTTCTATCCCTGTAGGGACACATTTCTTGTGCAGTGGCAGAGACTCCAACTTATCTACAAGGCAGCGAAGGCCTTCAAGCTCAAAATGGGTCAGATGCACTTGCCTGTCCTTTCGGGGACTACATTGGGAGTCCCACACTTGGCCATTGTGGGATCCCCGACTAGAGTCAGATGACGCATCTCCAGACAAGCTTTTCTTCAGACTTGGAAGACTTCGGCAGCTTTTGCCCAGTCCATCATAATCCAGGTTGACGCCATTGGCTACAGGGCTAGTGAGGACAGAGCGCCTACTGCTCAAGCGCCGGGGTTCTCGATCCACGGCTTCCTCATCCCCATTTCCCGATTCCAACCCATTTAACTCCATATCTGCCGGAAGGAAAAAAAATGCAATAAGAACATGCCACTTGGCCATGTGATCAATGAGAGAAATAGGCAGCATGGGAGCAGCTTTCAGGTTATAAATGATGAAGTTGTAACATTTTCAAAATGGTCTCTACTTATTCCAACACCTGTCTATCCACTGTTGAAAATCATGGGTACAGGTAAAATACTGATAGTATCCTGAGCTATATAAGACAAATGAGGTAGGAAGTGGCTAATTGGATTTTCAAAAGATTGGGAAGGCCCCAGTTTTGTGCACTAGAAGTAACCTATGAAAATGGCTGTAAATTAGTTTCAAGTTCAAATTCAAATTTGGGGTTATGGTTTCATTATATTTTGAAAAGGTAGAGAGCATGAAGCACATATAATTAAAAAGTAGTTTTGTATCTGACCTGGAATGCTGAGGTTGCTGGTTTGAAAAGTCTGGGCTTGCCCGGTCAAGGCACATACAGGAAGCAATTGCTATGAGTTGATGCCTCCCGCTTCTCCCTTCACTTTCTCTCTCTTTTCTCCCCCCCTCCCCCTCTCTACCCCCTCATTCTAAAATCAATAAATGAAATCTATAAAAAATAAAAAGTTCTGTAAATTGAGAATTGAACTACCAGCAATTAGTCTTCCAGATATCTACCTGAAAAATTTGAATACACTTATTCATAAAGATATATATAGCCCTATGTTCACTGCAGCACTATTCACAGTAGCCAAGACATGGAAACAACCAAAGTGTCCTTTGATGGGTGACTGGAGTAAGATGTGGTACATATAGACAATAGAACACTACTTAGCCACAAGAAAGGATAAAATACTGCCATTTGCAACAACATGGATAGGTCTTGAGACTACCGAGAAAAGTAAAATGAGTAAGATGGAAAAGGACAAGAATTATGACTTCCCTCATATGTGGGATATGAAACTGAACAATAAACAAACAAACAAACAAGCTAGGACACAGACAACAGTATAGTGGTTACAGTGGGCTGGGGGTGAGAGGAGGATGGAGAGGGTGGAGGTGCTCAAATACATGGTGACAGATGGGAGACCAGATGTTGGGTGGTGAACACGCCATGCAGTATGTAGATGACGTATTACAGAATAGTACACTGGAAACTTAGATAATGTCAGTAACCAATGTCACACCAATAAATTTAATTTAAAAAGGAAAAATTTTAAAGTAGTAGTTTTGTTCAAACTTTTGGTCATAATATTGAGCTTTGGAATTGAAATCCTAGCAACATAGCCAACAAAGCAAAGGGAAAATGACAGTTTTAATGAAAGAAGAATTTTTAATATCCACCGGTCTTTATTTGAAAGTAATACAGGTTTACTATTAATAATTAGAAATACAAGAAAGTACAAATAAGTAAGTCATTCTCCCTCAACCTTGGATAACAACTCAAAAGTTTGTGTATTTTCTTTCCATCTTTTCCTATGCATATGTATATGATTATGATTAGATGTATTTTTAAATAAAATCGGGACCATGCTGTGTATCAATCTGGATCCTGCCTTCACGTATTAAGTGAGCACTTTTAAGTTTCAAATGAGAATTATAAATTATGCTAAAGCAAAAGGTACCTTAATTGGATTGAACATTCCATGAAACATATGACCATAGGACATTACCGAACTCCCCTCCACTATAGGGCATGGAACAGCCTAAAAATGCATTAACTGAAACTATCCTGACATCCAATAAAATACTGCTTTTGTTGGGGAAACAGAAGTTAAAAATTACAGATTTTAGAGCCTTACAACCTGGTTCAAACTGCAGTTTTACCACTTATTAATTTTAAGATCATGGACAAGTTTTTTAACTTCTTCAACCTTATTGTCCCTATTTGTAAAATAAAAATAATACCTACCAGGCAGATACATAACTTAATGCATGTAAACTGCTTATTATAGTACCTATAACATAGGAAGAGTTATTATGATAGATTCCTAGTTTTTATTGTGTCAAAGGCAGTTCTTCACACAACAAAACATACTAAACAACTGATTACTTTCTTGAAGAGCAAAGTACTAACAAACTCAGACAAAGATGAGATGTAGAGCACTTCAATTAACATAGTAATTCATATCAGGCTAGGAGATCAGCTGTTAAACAGTGTTCAACTCCAGCTAATAAATTTGGTACTCCTAGGGTAGATAAGTAAAATAACAAAACCACTGAGCAACAGCCTACTGAATAGTCTTGTTTGCCCTCGGTCTGGTAGGGAGCCTGGAAAGTTCAAGGAGGCAGAACACTTACCCATGCTGAGAGACTCTTTCTGAAATTCCTTAGTTAGGTGGGAGCGGTTGGTTATGCAGTACACATAGCGCTCCAACACATACCAACACATCTCATAGTAGAATGGATAGCGAAACTTATTTGGAACCTACAGGAGCAAAATAATGAGAAAAGTAAGCTGATAACAATTTTCAAAGTTAGACAGTAAGATAATTGAATCACTGTAACAATTAACCTAGGAAAAACTCTCTAGTCAGCCTGGCCTGTGGTGGCGCAGTGGATAAAGCATTTACTTGGGACACTGAGGTCACCAGTTCAAAACCCTGGGCTTGCCCAGTCAAAGCACATAAACAATCAATGAACAATTAAAAGTGAAGCAACTATGAGTTAATACTTTCCACTCCCAGACCTCTCTCTCTCTTCTCTCTGTAAAATCAGTAAGTAAAATATTTTTTAAAATTTTATTGCTTTTAGCAATGGGGTGGGAGAGAGAGAGAGTGAGAGAGGAATACAGATCTGCTCCCATATGTTCCCTGACCAGGGATCGAACTGGCAACCTCTGCGCTTTAGGGCAATGCTCCAACCAAGGCAAAATCTTTTTAATGTTTACATATTTTCTTGATTTTAGAGAGAAAGGAAGGGAGAGAGCAAGAGAGAGATAGGAAGATCAATCTGCTCCTGTATGTGCCCTGAGAGGGGATTAAACCGTCAACCTCTGTGCTTTGGGATGATGCTCTAATCAACAGAGCCATCCGGCCAGCGCAATAAATAAAACCTTAAAAAAAAACAACACAATAAAACTCTCTGGTCAACCTGCAGAACTAGGATGGCATTTAGAACAAGAATTTAAGAGGATCTGACAACCTAGATAATGCTGATCTTTGAGAACAATCACAAGATAAAAGGTACCTGGAAAGACCATTCAAAACAACCAAGAAGCAAGCAGTCTTAGTTGAGTAGGAAAGCATCAAAAAGAAGTTCTGGCCTGACCAGGCGGTGGCGCAGTGGATAGAGCGTCAGACTGGGATGCGGAAGACCCAGGTTCGAGACCCCGAGGTCGCCAACTTGAGCGTGGGCCCCTCCGGCTTGAGCAAAAGCTCACCAGCTTGGACCCACGGTCGGTCGCTGGCTCCAGCAGGGGTGGCTCAGTCTGCTGAAGGCCCGCAGTCAAGGCACATGTGAGAAAGCAATCAATGAACAACTAGGGTGTCACAACGGCAATGGGAAACTAATGATTGATGCTTCTCACCTCTCTCCATTCCTGTCTGTCTGTCCTTCTCTCTGACTCTCTCTCTGTCCTTGTAAAAATAAAAAACAACAAAAAAAACCCCAGATTTATATTAAAAAAAAAAAAGTTCTGGAACAGCCTGATCAGGCGGTGGCACAGTGGATAGAGCGTCGGACTGGGATGCGGAAGACTCAGGTTCGAGACCCCGAGGTCACCAACTTGAGCGCGGGTTCCAGCAAGGGGTTACTCAGCCTGCTAAAGGCCCGTGGTCAAGGCATAATCAATGAACAACTAAGATGTCGCAACGGCAACGAAAAACTCATGATTGATGCTTCTCATCTCTCTCCGTTCCTGTCTGTCTGTCCCTATCTGTTCCTCTCTCTGACTCTCTCTCTGTCTCTGTGTAAAAAAAAAAAAGTTCTGGGACAAAGTAAAATGTTAGATTAAGATACAATGTACTTAACTGAGAAGTTTGTTTTAGGATTCTTAGGCATGCCAAGCTATCATGCCTTTACTATATATACTGCTCACAAAAATTAGGGGGTATTTCAAAATGATTATGAGGGGATAAAATATCTCCTAATTTCTGTGAGCAGTGTAGTTTTACCCTGAATAAGGCGGCCATGGAACAAAGAAGCTAATAGAAAAACAGAACATGAGCTGAAGTTATATGTTTTTATTATGTTCTTCCATCTATGAAAGTATGATTAGAGACTCACTCCCTAGCTATGTCCAGCTCAGGACCAGAAACTGAGTATTTTCCCCACTATTAACTCTCAAGTTGCCTGTCTTACACTTTGTAGTTTGCCAAGATGTAATGTCCACAAATCTAGATTACAGTTCCACTCGGCCTAATCAGCTTTATCCACTGCACCACCAGTTGGGCTGAAATTATGTAACTTGTCTTTTGAAACATTTTTACTATTATTACAACTTCAAACTTAACTAAACTCCTTACTATGTTTTCTAGTTTCATTATTCTTAACAAGCAGAAATTCACTTTTATAAAATTCATTTAAAGAGCACATCTCTTTCTTAATTTTAAAAATGTTTTCTTGATTTTTAGAGAAAAGAAGAGGGGGAGGGGAGAGAAAAAGGGAGAGAGAGAGAAACATCAATCTGTTCTCGTATGTGTCCTGACCGGGGATTGAACCGGCAACCTTTGCGCTTTGGGACAGTGCTCTAACCAACCAGGCTATCTGGCCAGGGCACCACATCTTCTCTTAACTCTACTAATAAGGGTAATCCCTATAACTCCAACAATAACAACCTGTGTATAAAATAAGTAGCTCCTAACCAAAATAAATGTTTAAAATTTGGCACCAGAATAGTTAACTAACCATGTTCACAGTGAACAGGTCAGTAACCATTTCTTCTAAAAAGTGTTAATTCTTCATTAATTGATACTTTTTAAATTTTAATTTTGAAAACTTTCAAATCCACCAAAAAGTTTCAAGTGCAGTACCATCAGCATTTCTATAGCATTCTCCAAGATTCATTTTCTAATATTTGCTAACCTCTATTCACATATGCTGTTATTACTTACTGGAGAACAAGCTGTGAACATCACATGTCCTAATGCTCTGCACTCTGTTGGTTAATGTTGATACCATTTATACTTTTATCATATGCAGATATAATTCAGCCCTTACCAATTAGGGCCCGCTAAAGAATTAAGCCCTATCTACCCCTAAGGCATGGGTCAGCCAGCAAATAGCAACTAATGGATTTGGTCAGCTGCCTGTTTTGTAAGGCCTAGAGCTAAGAGTGTTTTGTACATTTTTAAATGGTTGAAAAAAGAAAAACACTAAAAGAGCATTGTGACACAGGAAAATAAAATTTTAGTGTCCATAAATAACATTTTTATCTTATTTGAGCCATGTTTATTTAAATATTTCATTCTACAAGGAAGAGTTAAACACTTTCAAAAGATATATAGCTCATAAAGCCCAAAATATGTACTTTGCAGAAACATTTGACAAATCTTGCCTTCAGGTTTCCAATGCATGCAATGAACTTTTCCCCTATAAGTCTAGAATGGTATCAGCTGTGTACCATCCTCAAGAAAACAGAAAATAAGACATACAATTCATTTTCTACAGTGCTCAATTCTCACACAGAATTTGTATCAGTTGAAAAAGGCACTAGACACATTTATATATTAAAGTACAATAGTTGGAGTGGTAGTAAAGAAAGAAACGTGAATTTAAAGTTGTGAATATTAAGTTGATAAATCCCATTTCAACAAATTATTCTAAGAACATAAAAATGAAAAATATGGCTCAAAAGATTACTAAATGTCCATCTCTAGAGCTATAAAAATCCAAGACACCAAGAACCTCAAGGAATTGGGAGTCCCCCAAACCAAGCATGGAGATCTTATTAAAACTTTTCTTTCAGTGTTCCCAAAATGTGAACACTGAGTTTTAACCCAAAGAAAATGTGAAGTTTTGAGATAAACTATCAATGACTCTTATCTAGCTGAACTGAAGTAAACCTGTTCACATCAATTGTTATACAGAATTACTTACCCGTGTCCGATCTTCAATATTGTATATTTTTAATTGCATGGGGATATTGAAGCTATGCAAAAAATTGCCTCCAAACACTAGCGTGTCTGTAGGAGTATACACAGCATGAATCCAGCCTGGAAGAAAGGGAAAGAGAAGAGTGGCTGTAAGCACACGTTACATTATGTGTGCTCTCATCCTAGAGCACTAGTATGAGACTAGACTCCCACATCACTTTGATTCCGCCTCTTAGTGGTTGGTCAAGTTATTTAATCTCTTGCAGCCTTACCATCCTCCCTAAAACCAGGATAAATGATATGGTTGTTGGTAAGCATTAAATGAGAAAATGCATGTAAAGTGTTTAGCATATAACAAACATTTAATAAATGCTGCTTCTATTTACTGGAGCACCTACTATGAACCAGGCTCAGTATAAAAGAGTTTACAGCTGTTTTTATTTACTCCTAACAAAATAAAACAGGTTTATATACTTGACCAAAGTGGAATTAGCAGGTAAATGCAGTTAGAATTCTACACATCTGTGACTCTAAAATCTGTGCTCTGAGTACTAATTTTGGAACTAGAAAACTGATCAAAAATATTAGTGAGTTAGCACTCTCTCAAGTCTTCAGAGCCAATTCTCTAGAGGAGTAGGTAGTTCTTAACCAGGGGTTGTATATCAGCTGCAGAACAGGTTTTATATCCCTAGAGATTCTGAATTTCTAGGGCTAATGTGGGGCCCAAACATGTAGAGCTGAAAAACATCCGCTGGCAATTCTGGTATATACCTTTAGTGGAAAACCACTGACTTAAAAAAAAATTTCAGCATCCACTCCTCAATGATAGGAACAGACACCTTTGTTGTTCTGCCTACCCCAGCATCACAATCATTCTTGGTAGTAATCCATAAATTCCTTTTTATTTAAGCAAAAGAAGTGGCTGGAGTAGAGAATCGACTTTTCCCCATCTTGCTTACCTGAGGGAATGACGAAGGTATAGCCCTGCTTGAGCTCAATGCGCTGGCAATCTGACACCCGGTCACCCAGAAAGATGTCTCCCTGTTTCCCTGAGAGCAGCCAATTCTCGTACAGCTCCAGGTTGTGGACTGTAGGGGGGATGAGCCAGAAGACCTGTGAGTTAAAAAACTTCAGTCTGTTAACAGCCATTGACATGAACCAGTCACCCCCTTCAACTGACAAGCAAATACAAAAGTCAAGACCAAAATGTAGAAGACAGGTAAACGATCCTCCCAGCCCACATCATTGGGAAATTCTAAGTACCCCAAGAAAGATATTTTTTTGTCCTCCACTTGATCAAACAGCATTAGGGTTTCCCTGGGGTTTGAATGTAGAACAAGGAACCCACCCGAGACTCCAAGAGACCTGGGGCATTTGGCCTGTTACCTAGGCAGTCCCTTATTTGTCCCCGGTGTCTGGCCTCTCTAGTCCTATTAGTTAGGTACAAAATCTTCAAAAGATAAGCCTGGGTTACTTTGTTCCAAGGCAGCAACCAAGACCAAAAGGTTAAAACTTTAGATAGCACTTAAGGATCCAAAGTAAATAAAATGACTTTGGATACAGAAGTACAGTTGTTCTAGAATAGGACCTCACATTTAAAAAGCTTTCAAGCTTTCTCTGTTTTCATTCCAGTGTTACTTCCCTCACAATGTACTCTTCTAAAGAAGGGGAAGAGGTAGTACTAAGGGTGTACTACTGTAAATCTCTGATACTAATCCCAGGTCTCCATTCTCATACGCACTCAGAAACACTCTGACAAGCTGGGATATGGTTCTTTGTGAATGAGGATAAACTTTCAAAATCTATATTTTCAGAAATGTCTTAAAGGCTTCCTTTGGCCAAATTTCAGACCGATGCCTCCATACAGGGAAAGATGGTTTGGATCCCAATTTGCCGATTTCATTGTGAATCTACCCAAAATTTGTGTTCCCTTCTTATTGTATTTCCCACATAGAGAAATTATCTTGTCCTCCTGAAACCACCTGCCTTGCCTTCATCTGGAGAACTCTGCTTTGGGAATCTACAAACAGGACTTTGAGGTTTACTAAGTACTGTGCAAATATTGGCATGATCATAGTAGCCTAGATGAATACTAATTCCTACTGAATTCTAGCCAAGAAAGTCAATTTAATCTTCAATTCTCTCTAGATATGAGCACGAACATCTCCTAACAGATGCATTTCCAGGGTATATTAAGCATGCACGGACTGAAGCAAAGTCATCTCACCAGTGTCAGATACCAAGCCCCATCACAATTACAACCGTACCTTTCCCCCTTGATGGATGTGATACCACACAGAGGTACCACCAAAATCAACATGGAAGTCAGTATAGCAGCCTCGAACACTCATCAGACAGTACCTGACCCAAAAAAGAGAAGCAGCGTTAGTACACAATTGAGAAAAAGAAAACTGCCCCCATACTGCCACGTTCTCCCTTAGACACTCTATTTTCTACCTAATCCGCTTTCAGTCACTGAGTGGAGTGTGGCTGTAAGTCATCACATTACCAGGACAAGTTTTCTTTTTCTTTTTCACAGGGACAGAGAGAGGGTCAGAGAAAGGGATAGAGACAGACAGGAACGAAGAGAGATGAGAAGCATCAATCATCAGTTTTTCATTGCGACACCTTAGTTGTTCATTGATTGCTTTCTCATATGTGCCTTGACCACGGGCCTTCAGCAGACCGAGTAACCCCTTGCTCCAGCCAGCGACTTTGGGTCCAAGCTGGCAAGCTTTCTGCTCAAGCCAGTTGGGCCCGTGCTCAAACTGGCGACCTCGGGGTCTCGAACCTGGGTCCTCCACATCCCAGTTCAACGCTCTATCTACTGCGCCACCGCCTGGTCAGGCGGGGTTTCTTTAACTGAGATCATGGGCTATGATTCTCTTGCATACACTCTTTCCTTTGGAGCTGTGGAGATTAACTACTCTTTAAAGAATTCGTGTGTTTGATCACTTAGGACACACAAAGCAAGACTCCTGAAGGAGGAACCATCCATTGCTATCACTTTGTTCTCACAAAGCACACTGAGGAAAATGCAGGGTAAGCCACTTACTTCTGCACTTTAGGGTACTGCATCTCCAAGATGGCATTTGTTGATTCAGTCTGACTTTCCTTCAAATGCCTTGGCCACATGTTGTCTACCCAGTCAATGAAATCCACCTTTAAAAAGGAAGAGGAAATATTTAGGCTTCAAAGGAAAAGTTGAGATTAAAGAGAATTTTAAAGTAAAAAAAAGTAGAATTTCTCAAAACACACACCAAAAGACTGACTACAATTGTAAGCAAACTAAAACAATCTGCTGCTGATTCTTAGAATCAACAGGCAAACATTTTAGAAATTATTATTATTATTTTTTACAGGGATATATAGAGAGAGTCAGAGAGAGGGATAGATAGGGACAGACAGACAGGAATGGAGAGAGACAAGAAGCATCAATCATTAGTTTTTTGTTGCCATTACGACACCATAGTTGTTCATTGATTGCTTTCTCACATGTGCCTTGACCGCAGGCCTTCAGCGGAAAGAGCAACCCCTTGCTGGAGCCAGTGAACTTGGGTCCAAGCTGGTGAGCTTTTGCTCAAGCCAGATGGGCCCACACTCAAGCTGGCAAGCTTGGAGTCTCGAACCTGGGTCTTCCACATCCCAGTCCAACGCTCTATCCACTGCGCCACCCACTGCCTGGTCAGGCAGAAATAATTATTTAATGAGAATAAAGACTAATAATTGCATTAGCATGATCATAAAGATAGCACTAATCAAAATGAAGTCATTAAATGACACTAGTAGTATTTAAATAAACCGTCTTCTTCTGTGTCAGTACTGGTATAATCAATGGAAGAGGAAGACAAGGAGGATGGGAGGGCAGATGGATGGATGGATGGATGGATGGATGGAAGGAAGGAAGGAAGGAAGGAAGGAAGGAAGGAAGGAAGGAGAAAGAAAAGGATGGAGGAAGGGAGGGATGAACCGAGGGCAGGATGAACGAAGGAAGGGAGGGATGAATAAAGGAAGGAAGGGATAGAGAGAGGAAGGGAAGAATGGAAGAATGAAAAGATGGCGGGATGGAGGGATGGAGCAATGGAGGGAGGGAGGGATGGAGGGAAGAAGAAATGAATGGAGGAAGGGAAGGAGGGAGGGAGGGATGCAGGAAGGGAAGGAGGAATGGAGGAAGGAAGGGATGGAGAGAGAAAAGAAGAGAGGAAGGAAGGGAGGAAGGGAGGGAGGGAAGAAGAGAGGGAGGGAGGGAGGGAGGGAGGGAGGGAGGGAGGGAGGGAGGGAGGGAGGAACGAACTCAGTAGGGACTTGTAGCCTTGCATGAGCAACATGCTACTGAATCTCCATAGTTGCAATCAGAAGTTCCAGGTTTGTCATGTTTTCTTATGACCATATGTGAGCTCCTAGAATTCATCAGTAAAATGAGAGTAATTACCTCAACGGGATATTATAAGAATTACATGTAGCCTGACCAGGCCGTGGCGCAATGGATAGAGCGTCAGACTGGGATGCGGAAGACCCAGGTTCGAGACCCCGAGCTCACCAGCTTAAGCACAGGCCCCATCTGGCTTGAGAAAAAAGCTTGTCGGCTTGGACCCAAGGTCACTGGCTCCAGCAAGGGGTTGCTCAGTCTGCTGAAGGCCCAGGGTCAAGGCACATGTGAGAAAGCAATCAATGAACAACTAAGGAGTTGTGACAGCAATGAAAAACTAATGATTGATGCTTCTCACCTCTCTCTGTTCCTGTCTGTCTGTGCCTATCTATCCCTCTCTCTGACTCTCTCTGTGTCCCTGTAAAAAAAAAAAAAAAGAATTACATGTAAAACACATGTTAAAATTTTTTGAAATAATACAGTGTGTCCGTAAAGTCATGGTGTACTTTTGACCGGTCACACGGACAAAAGTGCACCATGACTTTACGGACACACTGTAGTATCAGAGTTTAGGAATCTGAAATAATGTGCCGAAAAAGAATGACAAGTGAAAGCAATATGCGCTTATTTAATTACTTCACACTAAATTGTAACATATCCTGTACCTTCAAATGTCTCCACCCAAGCACTGAACTCTTAAAAAACAGTCTCAAGTAAATAAAAAATGGTGTGAGCCAAATAACCATGAATCCAGCATAGTACTGATGCTGCAAATAGCTATCTAATTTATGCCTGTAAATACATATATTTAATAAGCTTAATGACATCTATACATTTGATATATAATATATATCTAGACAAATGCATACAATCCATGCAAAAGATATGAGGTAGGTGTGCAGTAGACACTCAGATATATAAACTGTGGAAGAGTGTGTGGAAGGGATCACCAATGACATGCAAACTGAAACAAGCAAAATGAGGAGCAACTATGACGGTTAACTTGCTGCTCTATTTCAAAGAACTTCTGTGCAGGGAGCTGACAATTTTAATTAGTCAAGAACTGAGCCTAGAACACTGAAAGATTCCATTCTTCCCCTCAATCAAAATCTACTTTCTGTGCTCTTAATGTGGTGGCCAGCATCTCCCATCTCCTGGCACTATCTCCTTTGGAAAGTATTTAACAAAATAATGAATAATTGCCCTTGCTCTATACACTGTTAGGTTCTTATGTCTGGATGGGGCATAGGGAAAGTTAGAAACACGTGAGTGGTTTTTTATCAAGTGCTCACTCAGAGAAAGCTGAATTACTCTGGCCTGACTGCAGCAGCAGGTCACTCATCTTGGCCTCCCTTTATTTGTTACTATTAGGTAGCATCTGACTACTGAGAGAATATTGTGGTAATGTGTTCATACTTCTTTTTTTAGGTTAATCTTTAGGCTTTAGATAGGCTTTTTGTTAAATGGCCTTCTGCATCAGAGAGCAAGTCCAGTAGGGATCATCAGCAGTCTCTACCGATTCTGCACTAATACAGTGCTAAACTGGCAAAAAGTCTAAGACCTAGGACCCTATCTATTAAGACACCGTGCAAAAAACAGCTCATGGCCTTCCATATACTAACTTCCCAACTCCAAACAAATCTGCACACTGTAACTGTTGCTAATTTTTAACTCATTCTGTTATTGCTGGAATGACAGCAGTAAGGATCTCTCCTTTTGCCAGACTCCCGCTCCATGCTAGCACCCACAGTGGGCACTTAAAGTTGTTCACCTTACTTTCCCTGCATCAACTTTTACACATTCTATTCCTTCTGTCAGAAATTCTAATCTTCCTTCTCTTTGCATCATTATTTCCTCCATGTCAAGTTTAGGCAGCATCCACAATTCTCCTCCAGTTTAGGTTACCTGTGTCCTTCCTATTGGCTCTTACAACACCCTGTGTTTATTTACTTTTGAAGCACTTACCATACTGAAGTTTATATATAAATGCCTGTGTTCTGGTCTTCCTTTTCCATAAGACTAAGCATTCTGAGGAAAAGGACGGCTTTATTTTCCACAGTAACGCTCTAGCACCTAGCACACTTGAACTCTGAAAGTGTGAGGATTCATAGTGAACAAGAGATTATCTAGTTTATGTAAAAGATTACATGAACGAATGAATAAACTCACTAAAACACACTTAAAATGGGTATATTTTATTGTATGTCAATTGTACCTCAGTAAAATTGATTTAAAAAAGCACTATTGAGATATATTAGAAAAGACGCAGATAAATGGAGACAATGTAAATAAATAAATAGTACCCCAAGAGAATAAGCATGTTAGTGCCTACATAACAGAGAAAGCCCGCTTGCTTTTAGGAGGTAATCTTGGTAATAAACAGCTTACTCAAGGTTTTTGGCCATCTTTTAGGTACTTAAAGGATTCTTGTGCATTGTTCTTTGTCCTCTAGAAAATTTTCTATTTCTGATCCTACCATAGATTCTACTCCTCCATTTAATAGTACAGTAATCTTCTTTTATAAAATAATTATTTATCAGTGTTTTTTATCATTAAAACTACAGACAAAAATTAATAAATTTTAAGCATGCTATAAAGAAGGCTTCATGTGTGAATATACATTTCTACATTTTAAGAAAGGAAAAGTATGACCAGATCACATTTTCATTTTATAAGCACAATCATATTACTTTTAAATTGAAATTCTAAAAATACTGAGGAACACATTTATTTATAAAACATGTTATTGTGCCTTGGCTGGATAGCTCGGTTGGTTGGAGCATCAAACTGAAGTGTAGAGGTTTCTGGCTTGATCTCCGGTCAGGGCACATATAGGAACAGATTGAGGTTCCTGTCTGTCTCTCTCTCTCTCTCTCCCTTTCCCTTCTTCTCTCATTAAAATCAATAAATAAAAATTTTTAAAAAGTTATTGCGCCTGACCTGTGGTGGCGCAGTGGATAAAGCATCGACCTGGGAACACTGAGGTCGCCAGTTCAAAACCCTGCACTGGTCTGGTCAAGGCACATATGGGAGTTGATGCTTCTAGCTCCTCCCCCCTTTCTCTCTCTCTCTCTCTCTGTGTCTCCTCTCTAAAATGAATAAATAAAAATTAAAAAAAAAAGTTATTGCAATTACTACATCCCTCTCACTGAATTCTTTAAAGTGTTTTATTTATTTATTGTTTTACAGGGACATAGAGAGAGAGTCAGAGAGGGATAGATAGGGACAGACAGAACAGAGAGAAATGAGAAGCATCAATCATTAGTTTTTCGTTGCCATTAGGACAGCATAGTTGTTCATTGATTGCTTTCTCACATGTGCCTTGACAGCAGGCCTCCAGCAGACCGAGCACCCCCTTGCTGGATCCAGCGACCTTGGGTCCAAGCTGGCGAGCATTTGCTCAAGCCAGATGGGCCTGCGCTCAAGCTGGCGAGCCCGGGGTCTCGAACCTGGGTCTTCCACATCCCAGTCCGATGCTCTATCCACTGTGCCACCACCTGGTCAGGCCCCCCTCACTGAATCTTTATTAAATAGATCATGTTTGGCTACTAACAAGGCTAAATTCTAACCACCTATATTTCCTGTTTTTGTGTATTTCCATATGACCAAACAAATAATAATTACTATAAATTGAACTTTTGTCATCCTAGGGTGGAACAGTTTTCTTAATGAGAAATCTTGTATTTAGTTTACAGCATCTCTGGTAACATGCATTAACAAAAAATTATACTAGCTCTTCAGATATTAATGAAATACTGTGAACATTTTCCCGTTGGAAAATGGTGTAATAACGATGTAACTTACTAGTAAGCTAAAAATGTGTATGTACACACATGTGCATAATGATATAAGCAATTATGCTGTTTCAATTTTGAAAATTAAAGGACATAATTAAAATAATTTAAATGGAGACAGATAAAACACTAAGACCTTGACTTTAAAAAAATAATTAGTAAATTCCAAGTTCTGCTATCCCAGGTGGAATATTTGACAAAAGTGAGTTCCGAGTCAGAAATTAACAAAATCGTCCCAAAAATGATTAGGTAGGATGCAAGGGCAATCTGGCTATGACATCTGTCACTCCACAGATCACCAGGGTTGATTTGACTGATCTGGCTGGCTAGGCAGGTGTCTCCTTCCCTCCTTACTGCTCCATGTGCATCCCTCCCAAAGCTGTGTGCTCGGGCGAAGAGGATGACCCTCCCGAATAGAGGAGAGGACCGTTCTTAGGTCAAGGGTATACGAGTAGCTGTGCTCCCTGTTAGAACCCCCAAACAAGCTCTCAAAACTGACTAGGTATATTTCAAAAGTGAAACCAATCCCCTCAGGGAAGTAAGTTTTCTGAATGTCTTGCAGACAGTCACTACTTTGCCAGGAGATGGGTAAAATCAGCATCTACCTTCAGGAAGACTAAGGATGAAAAACAACTTTCTCTTAGAGTCGGGTGCCAATTCATTGCTGCTAGTCATTCAACAGAATCTACTCAAGAAATCCTTTCATAAAACAATCACCTGGCTCTAACCCAGTTTCCTCCCAACTTTCTCAGCAAACACAAACCTAATAGGACAGAAATTTATTAGGCAAACTTCCTATCGACAGTACTTATAAGAGTGAATTTAAGATTATTCTTCACTATGTGCAAAGGCCAACGTTCCTAAATTAAGTTTTTGGTGATATAAAGAAAAACAACCCCTCCCTACGATTTTGGAAAAAAATAAACCATCAATAAATACAAGTTATTCTTATCAAATTGTCTTGTTCATTTTTATCTTCATCTTGGTATGTACAGAAAGTAATGAATTCCCCTAGTGAATGAACAACCCTCTTGGTAACAAGGACAACGTGAAAAAAGTGTTAAGACGAACCGTGGAGGGTCTCTGCACCATGTTCTCCAGCCTGGTGTGGCTGAACTCGAGGCTGATGACATTATAGAGTTTTTCTCGCTCCTCCTCTGGAGTCTCATAGTAGCGTGTCCACTGAGCCATAGTCATTTCAATGCCTTTCTGTGTGTTCACATCCATGACATCCACCATGCGACGACTCCCTGCCAGGAAAGATGCACTGGTCATTTCTACTGAGCCACTGATATCCATAAATATATTAAAAATATAAAATACAAGCGAAAGGGAACAATCTATCCTTATTTAGGGTATTCAGTAATAGACAAGGTGATAGTTGTGAATTGAGATAATCAACAAAGATCGAATCACAGACAAAGGTTAATATTAAAAAAAAAATCACACTAGCCAGTGGTGGCATGGTGGATAAAGCATCAACCTAGAATGAAGTTGTTGGTTTGAAACCCCAGGCTTTCCTAGTCAAAGCACATACAAGAAGTAACTACTATGAGTTGATGCTTCCTGCTCCTCCTCCCCCTCTAAAATCAATAAGTAAAATCTTTAAAATATATATATAAAAAATATCACTCCCTATGGTATGTTTATTATATAGTCAGGCATTGAATCATATTCAATATCTCACTCAATCCTAATGATTCTAAATGCTAAGTAGTAATCTCCATTTCAGAGAGGAGAAAACAGGTGACAGGTAACTTGAAAGACAAAGCCAGACAAAAACACAGGCAGCCCAATTCTAGAGTCACTATGCCTATCCACTGAGCTATATATGCTACTCTGATTCAGTTCTGAAACAGAACCTAATCTATCCTACAAATTGAATAAAATACCCACTATTTAGTGAGTACTATGTAGATTAAATGTGAAACTGTCTACTTTTTTTTGTTTAAAAGGGTTATTTTCCAAACCTGTCAAGTATTTCTAATATAAAACTCCCTTTACGCCCAACCTGTGGTGGTGCAGTGGATAAAACGTTAATCTGGAATGCTGAGGTCGCTGGTTCAAAATCCTGCGCTTGCCGGGTCACGGCACATATGAGAAGCAACCACTACATGTTGATGCTTCTTGCTTATAACCCCTCTCTTTCCCCGCTCTAAAATCAGTAAGTAAAATCTTAAAGAAAACACAAAACACTCCCTTTTCATGCATTTCACAAATAGTTACTAAATAAAAAATATACCATAATGGACACAAAGATCTATTTATATCAGATTCTCAACCAACCATAATAATTACAACAAAAGGCAGAATACTACAAGAGGTAGCATAAAATAGTAGGGGGAGAAAACAATAGTTTTGGAGCCAAAGAGATCTAATTGCAAATCTCAGCTCTAATACTATTTGGGAAAGTTATTTAACTGCTCTGAACCTTAATATCATCTGTAACTTGGGAATAATATCACCTTGTGGGCTTTTGTGAGAATTTAGTCAAAGAGGTAAAATGTTTAACACAAAGTATGTGCTCAATTAAAAATTAGTTAAAAATAAAAGAAAATTTATTAAAACAAACAAAAACAAAACAAAACAAAAAACAGGCCCTGGTCAGGTAGCTCAGTTGGTTAGTGTCATCACAATATGCCAAGGTTGAGTGAGGTTCAAACCCTGGTCAGGGCACATACAAGAATCAACCAATGAGCCTGACTGGTGGTGGTGGTGCAATGGATAGAGTGTTGACATGGAACTCTGAGGTCCCAGGTTTGAAATACCAAGGTTGCCACCTTGAGTGTGGGCTCATCTGACTTGAGCATGGGGTCACTGACTCGGCTGAAGCCCCCTGGTCAAGGCACGTATGAGAAGCAATCAATGAACAACTAACGTGTCACAACTAAAAGTTGCTGCTTCTCATCTTGCTCCCTTCCTATTTGTCTCTCTCTCATTCCCTCTCTCACTTAAAAAAAACAAGAAGAACAATGAATGCATAAATAAAACAAATCAGTTTCTTTCTCTCTAAAATCCATAAAAGTAACTAAAAAAAGAGGGAAGAGATGTCACTGAGTTTGGCCCTGAAGAATAGATTTTTGTCAAGAACGATTCAACAGAGAGAATTCTAACCAGAGACAATAGCATAAGAAGATATGAAAAAGCAGCACAACTAAGAAGTTAACAAAATGGTTGTTGCCTGACCGGGCAGTGGCGCAGTGGATAGAGCGTTGGACTGGGATGTGGAGGACCCATGTTCGAGACCCCGAGGTCACCAGCTTGAGTGCGGGCTCATCTGGCTTGAGCAAAGCTCACCACTTTGGACCCAAGGTCGCTGGCTCCAGCAAGGGGTAGCTCAGTCTGCTGAAGGCCCGCGGTCAAGGCACATGTGAGAAAGCAATCAATGAACAACTAAAGTGCCACAACAAAAAACTGATGATTGATGCTTCTCATCTCTCTGTGTTCTGTCTGTCTGTCCCTGTCTATACCTCTCTCTGACTCTCGCTCTCTGAAAAAAAAAAAAAAAAAGTCGTCAAGGAAGGAAGAAAGAATAAAAAGCTGCTGTTGGAATATTAAGAATATTGTTCAACTTGCAAGAAACTAACAAATACCTCCTATATACACCTGGCCTTAGCATATACAAAGTAGTATTAGGACCTTTTCCCCGGCCTTCGAGGAGTTTATAGTCTAGTTAGAGATAAAAGATAACAGGCAAGAGGACAAGAGTATGGCCACAATAAAGTAGACATGGCAGAATACACATAAATATTTAACATAACATAAGGCAATGGACCAAACTACCCTTTATATTTTAAAAGAAAAAGCAAACGCTAAATCATATATATTTCAAATGCCTTGAAATACTACTTCACTCCCACTAGGATGGCCATAATTACAATTAAAAAAAGGAAAATAGTTAAGTGCTAGCCAGGATGCAGAGAAACTGAAGCCCTCAGACTTTGCTGGAAGGAATGCAAAATGGTGCTACGATGAAAAACAGCTCGTGGTTCCTCAGTAAGTTAAACACAGAGTGACCATGTAACCCAGCAATTCCACTGCTAGGTATATAGTCAAAAGAATCGAACTCAGGCATTCAAACAAAAATTTCTACATTAATGTTCACAGCAGCTCTAGGCACAATAGCCGAAAAGGTGGAAATAACGTCCATCAATAGATGAGTGGATTAACAAATGTGGTATACCCTCACATTGCAATATTATTTCACCACAGAAAGTAAGTACTATTGCATGCTACAACAGAAATCTCTAGAATGTTATGCTAAGTAAAAGAGGCCGACACAAAGGGTTACATATTTGGTGATTCCATTTCTATGCAATGTCCAGAATAGGCAAACCCACAGAGACAGGAAGATTAGTGGTAGCCAGGGTCTGAGGTAAGGAGGAAACAAGCAGTGACTACTCAATGAGTAAAGAATTCCCATGTGGATGAGAAAAAAGTTCTAGAATTAGATATTAGTAATAACCATGCACCCTGTGAATATGCTTACTGCTACTGAGGTGTATGCTTTAAAATTATTACAATGGTCAATTTTATATTATCTGTATTTTACAATAAAAATAATAGTGAATGCTTTTCTTTAAGAATGTAGATCAAAGCAAAAACAGTTCCACGCTGCCAAGATTACCACAGCCTTAGTACTCTGTGTATATACCAGAGCCCTTAGGTAAAATAATGACATAGTAATAGTTAACATGTATTGAGCATGACTATGTGCGGGAAACTGTTCTAAACACTCCACACTTGAGCAACTGATCCACGGTCACACAGCTGGTGTTTGCAGAGCTAGAATTAAACCCAGACACTTTCGTTTGAGTCCCTACTCTCAACCAATATATCCCATCACATAAAGTTTACATGATACAGTGGTTTTCTTCTGTTTGGGGACATGAACTGACATTGGTGGTGTAACAGTCCAGTTTATGTAGGGAAAAAGATTGGATTAAACACAGCACAGAGAGTGATCATGGATTACTCTAATCAGCAATGGTTTGTTCACTGCAGTGTGACAACCATTAGCTATCCAAGGGGAGATAAAAACAATCATCTTCCTAAGTATAGGCCTGCAAGTGGAAAACAGGAAACAGAAATCAGTTATTGGCAGGTTTTTCCATTTTCATTTGTGTGTACATTTTTAAAATATAAATGCAGGAACATAAAGCATTCATGAAGTTAAATGTTTCAATAAACTACTTTCACCAGTTTAACTTTATAACAATTATAAATAAATCTGTTCAATTTTTCTGGACAATGCCAGCATTTGGATTTTTTTAAAAAACAAGTAAATTTCTTATCGATGGCAAATAAATGATGTTTGTAGCATTTTTAATATACAACAGATTTCATATATTTACTATACTTTTCTGAGTTGTCCTACATACAAGTACGGATAAGTACTCAAGTAGGATTTTCTGAGGACCCCTGAGAAAGCTCTACCTTGGGAAGAGTACAAAAGCATTTTAATTATTCAATAGATTTACTAAGCACCTGCAATACTTCAGAGAATGTGCTAGGTACTAGAAAATACCTAGTGACAGGAAGATGGCTGGAACTAAAATTGAAACAGTGAGTAGAAAATACAGGGAATAAGAGAACTTTCCTCTACCTGGGCTATCTTTGACTTACATCTCTTGGATAAACAGGAGTTAACTAGCTGTCTAAAAAGCGCCCTCAAGTGGCCAAGAGATAGTACCGCAATATTGACTTTCCAAAGCAAGAGATGGCAGTGGGGATTCAGCATAGAGGAAACTCTATTGGCAGGAGGAAAGCATTAGAAACCTCCTTTCGCTTCATGTCCTGCTGGAAATATTTCTAAAAGATTTTCATCTACGTTACTGCCTTATCATGGAGAGGAGAGTGACCATTTCTGAAGTCCTAAGGATCCCGGTGTATCTCACTGAACAACAATGGTTTACGGAAAACTGGCCTGAACCTTCACTAACGCCAGGAAGTTTTCTTCTTTAACTAAAGTGTTCTAACTTGCTTCTTTTTCCTAATTTTGAATATAATAAAGTATAATCATATAAAAGACTCAAGTTAACCAGTCACTGATGAAGAGAAATTTTAATGGATCTACTTCTCAGTTTACAAAGTTTCAAACCTTAGCCACGTTATCAAATGTAGTATTGGTAAACATTTACTGGAAGTTTCTCTACTGGTTTTAGGGGTAAAAGGAATTACAGATAGGAAGGAAGCTTTATTCTTGGCTCAGAGATGTAAAATTTCACTTTCCTGAGTAAGCTGCCCTGGAAGGCAGGCTCTTCATGGAGAAAAGGGGGAGGGGAACATAGAGAGAAAAATGGTAGATAGGTAGGAAAGAAGTAGAGGTTCAAATATTCTACATATAATGAATGCTAAACAAAGCAACTTTATAATTCCTTTTGAGAAAATTCTCAGTTGCTAACTAATAGTTTCTAATTAAGAAACTACTTCAAGTAGTATCTACTTCAATCAAATATATACTTCAATGTTTCTTAAGACTTCAAATCTCAGAGATTTAAGACTCAGTCCTAAATCTAAAACCACTGCCTCAAAGACACAAAGGCCACAAGCTTAATACTTACCCACACACATTTTGACATCATTCACAGTGAAGTCTGGATCTGGCATCCTACGAAACAAACACCAATAAGCACAACTTAAATGGGAAGCACCCACTTCTCTAATCAGTGTGAGTTTTTTCTTAAAGAACTAAGAAACTATTTTCAATTATCAATGATCCATACTACATTGTCTACAGCCCTAGGTGTAATGTGGCTATTTTACAACTATATCCAGTCAGGCTGAGAACACTTACTTTATTCCAAGTCCATCGGAATTCTTGAAAATCAGAGGGTCTCTTAAGCCACCCCGTTGGATATATTCTACATTAAAATCTGTCACCATAGAAAAACAACTGTTAGAAAGGCAAGAGGTATAGCTGGAAAAAGATAACTGAGAAGCAGGACTCACGAGTTTGCTAAGTCAGTATTTCCACAGTAAATTCATAATTTAACCAATAGGGGAGGGGGCAGTACTACTATTAATGAGAGATCTCATAAATCCTAGGCAGAAATTATCATCACCCTGTCTTTTAACAGCCAAAAAAATCTAATTCTGTCCACTACAATACATACCATGACATCCCTGTCAGTGTGCCAGAAAGCAAAGCTGCCTAGTACAGATGGAATCACATACCTTAGTTATGGTGGGTGGTAACACACATAAAAAGGGTTTTATTGTACTATTCCTAATTAAACCCAAACCAAGGGCAGGGAGAAAAAGTAAGAGGCATATAGAGAAAAATGCCAACAACATTCCTTCCCTAATAAATGCTTGCTTCTTCTAATATAGCAGAGAATGACTCATAGGGTGGGAGCGTTTGGGGGTGGTGGAGAAAGGCACTGTGTAATAAGAGAAAATAAAGGTAAATAGAATCATAGTATCAACAGGCAATATTCTGGTTATAGAGATGCTAAGCCGCAGCTCCCAGAGTCTGAACTTCCTAAATCAAGGAACTGCAGGTCTAAACCAAAACAATACTGACCTTTTCCCTCCATAAAAGTAACAAAATTTGCATTATATTTGTTGGTGTGGAGTTTCTCTTCCAAGTCAAAAGTTCTTTTCCCTTCAATTTCATCATCTGAAATGCCATCATCTTCATAGCGTCGTCGCATGGTACCACGCTGGGGAGAGAGGGACATTAAGGATGAAAGCATGTACTTTCTCACACCTATCTAAGAGTGGTCAGTTTACCCCTACATGTGCAAAGTGCTACGTTCACCTTCAGTTGCTATGTTAGGGATCAATAATATTTCCTGCCTTAAAGATCATTCTATTTACTAAATGGTCAGCAAGTTTGCCAAAAAATGTATAGAATAAAACAAAGTTTTAATAAGCCACTGGCTTCTCTACTTGTGATTTGTTCCCTCTGCTAACTCTTTCAGCCTAGAGATATAAAATCACAATAAAAATGTAAACAAAAATGGCTCCAGTTGCAACTGAGCATTGTTCCCGGGTGGGCAGAGCATAGACCTCTAGTGGGCTTGTCCGGTAGATCCCGGTCCGGGGCGCATGCAGGAGTCTGTCTCTGCCTCCCCTCCTCTAAATAAATAAATAAATAAATAAATAAATAAATAAATGGGGCCTTATAAACATTTTATTTGTCTACATCACTCATCAGAATGCAGATAAATTGTCTTTATATAGATGTTTCATGTCAGGATATAAAACAAATTTTTTCATAGGAGAAAGCTTCCTAAAACAATCTTTAAGAATAGACTAAAACATTTGAATTAATGAAGCAAAAACTTTTTAACATCAGAGGAAGAAAGTTAATCTGAACAACAGCACTCCAAACAATAACCACCAATATATAACTTTAAGGATAGTGCCTTCCCAAAGAAGTTATAAAAATGGCCTATGAACACATGAAAATGCTCAATATCATTAGTCATTAGGGAAAATGCAAATTAAAAACACAGTAAGATATGCAACACAATTGAATGATAAAATAATCTGGAGATGTTTTCATTGTACATATGTACCCTGATTTATTGGTGTCACCCCATTAAAATTAATAATAATAAAAAAATAATATAGCCAATAATTAACCAGTAACAAATGGCAACACACAAAAAAATGAAATTAATGGAACCAAAGGTGGCATATAAGAAACAGTGAACCTAATGAAGAAAAACTAGAGCAAGAAAAAAAAAAAAAAACACAATAAAAGCCTGACCAGGCGGTGGCGCAGTGGATAGAGCATCGGACTGGGATGCGGAATACCCAGGTCCGAGACCCCGAACTCGCCAGCTTGAGCGTGGGCCCATCTGGCTTGAGCAAAAGCTCGCCAGCTTGGACCCAACGTCTCTGGCTCCAGCAAGGGGTTACTCGGTCTGCTGAAGGCCCGTGGTCAAGGCACATGTGAGAAAGCAATCAATGAACAACTATGGTGTTGCAACAGCAACGAAAAACTAATGATTGATGCTTCTCACCTCTCTCCTTTCCTGTCTGTTTGTCCCTATCTATCCCTCTGTCTGACCTTCTCTGTCCCTGTAAAAAAATAAAAATAAAAATAAAAAACACAATAAGAGATTACTTCATACCCACTAGGATGGCTATTATCAAAAATATGGGCGCCTGACCAGGCAGTGGCGCAGTGGATAGAGCGTCGGGCTGGGATGTGGATGACCCAGGTTCGAGACCCCGAGGTCGCCAGCTTGAGCGCGGGCTCACCTGGCTTGAGCAAAGCTCACCAGCTTGGACCCAAGGTCGCTGGCTCAAGCAAGGAGTCACTCTCTGCTGTAGCCCCCTGGTCAAGGCACATATGAGAAATCAATCAATGAACAACTAAGGATTCGCAACGAAAAATTGATGTTTCTCATCTCTCTCCCTTCCTGTCTGTCTGTCCCCTATCTGTCCCTCTCTCTCTTTCTGTCTCTGCCACACACACACACACACAAAAATATGGACAATAACAAGTGTTGGCAAGAATGTGAAGAAACTGAAACCCTCATATATTGCTGATGGGAATGTAGAATGGTGCGGCCACTTTCAAAAATAGTTTGGCAGTTCCAGCAATTCCACTCTGAGATATATATCCAAAAAAATTAGAAATGCATGTCCATACAAAAACTTACATACACCTGTCCATAGAAGCATTAATAATAGCCAAAAGGCAGAAAAAAGCCAAATGTCAATCAATAATGAATAGACGAAAAAAATGTGGTATATTAATATAAGGAAATATTATTCGGCCATGAAAAGAAATGAAGTATTGGTAAGTGCAACAACATAAAAGAATCTTGAAAACATTATACTAAGTAAAAGAAACCAAACACAAAGACCACATATCATAGCCTGAACAGGCAGTGGCGCAGTGGATAAGAGCGTCGGACAGGGATGCAGAGGACCCAGGTTCGAAACCCCGAGGTCGCCAGCTTGAGCACAGGCTCATTGGTTTGAGCAAGGAGTCACTTACTCTGCTGTAGCCCCCCAGTCAAGGCACATGAGAAAACAATCACTGAACAAGTAAGATGCAGTAATGAAGAATTGATGCTTCTCATCTCTCCCCCTTCCTGTCTGTCCCTATCTGACCTTCCCCCCCCTCTGTCACACACACAAAAAAGACCACATATTATATAACTTTATTTACATGAAATGTCTAGAATAGGCAAATCCATAGAGATAGAAAGTAGATTAGTGGTTGCCAGATGTTGAGGAGGAGGAATAAGAAGTGACCATTAAGATTGTCTTCTTTTTTTAAAAAATTTCTTTTTATTTTATTCATTTTAGAGAGGAGACACAGAGTGAGAGAGAGAGAGAGAGAGAGAGAGAGAAAGAGGGGAGGAGCTGGAAGCATTAACTCCCATATGTGCCTTGACCTGACCAGTGCAGGGTTTTGAACTGGCGACCTCAGTGTTCCCATGTCGACGCTTTCATCTACTGCGCCACCACAGGTCAGGCAAGATTGTCTTCTTGACAGCTTATTTAAATCAGAGGCCTGTATTTCAATGCTCTGCAATTTTAGTTTACATTTCTCTGTCACTTTGCCATCAAGAAAGGCATCTTCTTATGGTATAGTACTCTATATAATTGTTGGTTACATGCCAATATTTAATATTGTATATGGTTTTCACAGATAAAACCAACCTGTAAGTATGTAATTCAGGACTGCTGAATTAGTTTAAGTAAACAATCTAAAAATCTCCAAAAACATTTTGCTTAACTTTCACTGTAAAAAGTATTACCTAATTAGTCTTAAAAGACAATTTTCTTATCTTCTTTATAACTATTTAACTGTCATATGGTAATCCACATGGTTTCTACAATGGTCATTTAGCATTTATTAGAAAAATTACATTTCACTTGAAAGACAGTTAAGAGTTTTTCCCCTTTCCCCCTAACTTAATGTAAACCAAATCTCTAGGTGTTTCAAAAGCATACTCAATCCTCACAATAACCTGGAAATCAGTAGGTAATAACACAATGTGTTCCAGGTGAAACTCTAAAGGTAGAAAAACAACCACCAATCTCCTTCAGCCCCCCTAAATAATTCAGAATGGTTTACTAGCATGCTGTGCTTTTATTTTGGCGCTCAGCATACAGGTGACTGTAGGCAGCCTAAGAGATGCCTTTAGCATCCCACAGATGTCAGCCCTCACTGAACCAGGGCCACAATAAATAGCAGACACAAACTGAAAGCTATTCCAACCGTATTTACTCTCAAAAGCAATTTAAACTTTCCAGGGTTAATGACTTGTACCCTTGAATAAGCAATCACTGCTTATTCTATTTAGATGACCAAACTATAAAGTATTACTTGAACACTTATTCATAAAATAGGGATATGGTGAATACGGAATAACAGCCAGACACTCTGCACACCAAGATAAAAGGGCCTAGTCCTAGCCCTGGGATATCTCTGGCCAGTAGGGGGAGACAGACATGTAAATAAATTATATTAATATAATTCAATGTGACATGTATGAAGACAAGTAGATACAAATGTCACAGAAGTCCAAGAGGAAGAACACTAACACAGAGGATTTGGTGAAGGCTCCAGAGAAGAAGTGACACAAGAGGAAATGTCTATTCATTCAGTATAACTTTACTGAACACCTGAGTCAAGGACTATGGATCAAGACTGCTGTTCCTCTAGAGCAGTGACTTCTTCAAACACTTCTGGACATCCCCTTCACCTTACTGGATTTCTCAGTATCTCAAAGCTTGCATTTCTTTAGCGGAGCACAGTAATTCGAACAAGACAGAGTAACCCACCCGTACAAGGAAGGCATTAGCTATAGTATTTGGCAAAGTTATCCATACCTAAGTCTGTTCTGATTTAAAAAAGCTAAGAAGGCAGAAAGCTCAAAAGATGTATACACAACTCAAAGTAAACTTTCCACCAAAAGTTCTCTCAGAACTAGTGTAAAATACCTACTATATACAGAATGATCCTGAAATTTCTGTGTCTGGATACACATACCCTGACCACAAATATGCCCCCTATAAAACCAATCACCTAAGAAATGAGTTCAAGCACTGGATATGTTCCCCAGCACTGCCTGCTTTTCAACAAACTACTTGGTATACCAACTATTCAGTGTGCTTACTGCTCACTTAACCATGATATCACAATTCAGCAAAGGAAAAAATGTGGCTACAGTAGCAAAACTACTCTTTGAAATTCATAATGAAGAAAGGCATCTCAACACCATCTTATATAGAAAAAAAAAAATCAAATGTTACACCAAAAGCTCATTTTTGTTTCCTTGAAAGGTTTTTACCAGAAATAAACACTTTTCTACTTGGCTGCTGGCAAAAGCAGTAACTAGCAATATCACACTTCCTATCAACATGCAAATACATTCAGCTGATCCTCCAAAAGCAGCCAAGTAGAACCATCAGAGAAAGTGGAAATAGGCAAGTAACAGCATTTGTCAATGTCCAAATCTTCTTGGGGTTGTACTTCTTGAGTAACTACGAAATAAAGACGTGCAATTTCTTTACCTTCTGTACTGCTCTTTCAAATCTTTACCAGCTTTTTGTAGCTCCAAGGACTTTTTTTTTGTATTTTTTTGAAGTGAGAAGCGGGGAGGCAGACAGACAGACTACCGTATGTGCCCGACTGGGATCCACCCAGCATGCCCACTAGGGAGCGATGCTCTGCCCATCTGGGGTGCTGGTCCGATACAATTGGAGCCATTCTAGCACCTGAGGTGGAGGCCATGGAGCCATCATCAGCGTCCAGGCCAACTTTGCTCCAATGGAGCCTTGGCTGCAGGAGGGGAAGAGAGACAGAGAGAAAGAAGGGGGGAAGGGTGGAAATCAGATGGGCTCTTCTCCTGTGTGCCCTGGCTGGGAATCGAACCCAGGACTTTCATACACCGGGCCAACACTCTACCTCTGAGCCAACTGGCCAGGGCTCCCAGGGCAACTTTTAAACTTAGTGTTCTTCTGACATTTAAAAAAAAATCAGTGAAATCATAACCCAAAAGGAATATAAAATGTTTGCTTTTTCAAATTACCACCTACAGCAGAAAAGAAGGAAATGTTAGGTCTAATCACTAGGAAGTAATCTTTAAATTACCTGGATACAATAAAAAAAAACTACCATCCACCAAAAATGAAAATAATAATGAACTTCAGAAATACTCAGTTTTTCCCTCAATTCAACCAATTTCTTTTCTTTTTTTTTTTACAGGGACAGAGAGAGAATCAGAGAGAGGGATAGATAGGGACAGACAGACAGGAACGGAGAGAGAGATGAGAAGCATCAATCATTAGTTTTTCATTGCCGTCGCAACACCTTAGTTGTTCATTGATTGCTTTCTCACATGTGCCTTGACCGCGGCCCTTCAGCAGACTGAGCCAACCGTCGCTGGAGCCAGTGACCTTGGGTCCAAGCTGACGAGCTTTTGCTCAAGCTAGATGGGCCCGCACTCAAGCCGGCGAGCTCGGGGTCTCGAACCTGGGTCTTCTGCATCCCAGTCCGATGCTCTATCCACTGCGCCACCGGCTAGTCAGGCTCAACCAATTTCTTAACTTTATTTTCATTAGCCAATGAACATGTACTGATATTCAAATACTCCCTGAACACTTCTGTTTACTGCCTGGTTTGTTTCCATAGCAACAGATACACACAGAAGCAAAGATGATGCCTAGTTTTTCATCATCTTCTATAACTGATGCAATAGTGCAAGCCATGCTATTTCAGTTCCTAGAAGGTAAAGATTGGTGTATTTGTTAGGCAAGAGCAATTTATAGAAAAAAAGAAAACCAGAAGTTACCTTAAATCTAAAGATGAAGAGTGACTTTTCTGCCAGTCACTAAGAAAGGTGCTATGAACCTTACAGGATTGCCAGAGATAGTGAGAAACACTAAGTTTAGACATTTGTTCAGTAAATTACATAAATCATAAAATGTGTCACACGTTGCTTCACCTAAGTTTCAGGTGAATTTAGGCAGATTGCAAGCAGTCACTCAAAGCCAGAAGATTCTATATAAATGTATCTAGGCCAGTGGTTCTCAAACTTTTTGAAGTCGGGGCACATTTAAAACCCTACAAATAATTGTAGGTGCACTATACACAAATTTCTGAGAAATATGTTATAATAACTAAGTCAAATATCAAAGAAAATATATAAAGTCTAAGTGTACTTTTCTGGTAAATAAGTACAACAAAATTAAATTTATTCTGACATTAAAAAACATTTTTATGTTACATTTTTTTATGTTTTTTAGAATTTGTAAAAAAGAGGGGTTAAAAAATACAAAAACGGCCTGACCAGGCGGTGGCGCAGTGGATAAAGCGTCAGACTGGGATGCGGAAGACCCAGGTTCGAGACCCTGAGCTCGCCAGCTTGAGCGCGGGCCCATCTGGCTTGAGCAAAAAGCTCGCCAGCTTGGACCCAAGGTAACTGGCTCCAGCGACAGTTGGCTCAGTCTGCTGAAGGCCCATGGTCAAGGCACATGTGAGAGAGCAATCAATGAACAACTATGGTGTCGCTACGGCAACAAAAAACTAATGATTGATGCTTCTCACCTCTCTTCGTTCCTGTCTGTCTGTCTCTATCTATCCCTCTCTCTGACTCTCTCTGTCCCTATAAAAAAATATTTAAAAAAAGGACAAATGTAGAAAAAAATACAAAAACGACAAAAAAGTTATCTTTTTATATACATAGATACATTCTCAGTAAGATTTAGTAAATTCAGCAGGTCCCGGCATGAATGTGTTAAGTTTTTTTCATTCTTGTGTTTATGAGAAACATGAGCCTGATGTGTCCTAGCAATTTCTTCAATGTTTGGGCAGATGTTTGAAAGGCAAACTCTCATTTCCTCATCAATATACTGAAGAATTCCTCTCTTTTTACTCTTAATTGTTGAGTGCAGAAAACCCCCCCCATACATATCATCTTAACTTTACACCAAAGGATAGAAGAAACTTGCCTCCATTCTTTCCAGGGAACATGGGGGGTAGTATAAACAATCTAGCACCACAGCTTAACAGCCTTTAGCAACTTAATCAAGCAAGTGAGTTGGGAGGTTGAGCAGACCGTCAGCTTATAGCCAATTCCCCACAATCTGTCCCCCAAAAATCTAAACTCCAAAAACCCTGTTGGTTTTTTGATCCCCAACAGGCACATATTTCTCTGAAATACTATAAAGTGCACCTGGAAATCTTCTAGGGCGCACCACTATGCCTTGGCGCACACTTTGAGAACCACTGTTCTAGGCCCTGGCTGGTTGGCTCAGTGATAGAGCATCGGCCTGGTGTGTGGATGTCCTGGGTTCGATTCCCAGTGAGGGCACACAGGAGAAGTGACCATCTGCTTCTCCACCCCTCTCCCTTTCCCTTCTCTCTCTCTCTCTCTTCTCCTCCCACAGCCATGATTTGGCTGGAGCAAGCTGGCCCTGAGCACTGAAGATGGCTCCATGGCCTTGCCTCAGGTGCTAAAATAGCTCAGTTGCCAAGCTACAAAGCAAAGGCCCCAGATGGGTAGAGCATCACCCAGTAGGAGGCTTGCTGGGTGGATCCTGGTCAGGGCGCATGACGAAGTCTGTCTCTCTGCCTCCCGCTTCTCACTTAAGAAAATAAATAAACAGATAAAACAATGCATCTATTTCCAGTCTTGCTACATTCTTTCCTCCATGACCTCTGTAATTAATGTATTGATTCATAGACAAAAGGCAATCTCCTAACCAACTATAATCTCTTTTTCAAATTAGAGATATAGAGGAGTCATGAAATTTCATGTCTAGGAATAAATGCTCTACAAGGAATTGGCAAAAGATCAAGCGCTAGTATTTTCAGTTGTTTCCCACAAATACACTCCTCCCCTTTATAATACCATGACTATATTATAACCCTGGCAAGACTTCTTTTCTTCTAAGCTTTCAGTCACCCACTTGTGCCAAGTTAAAGCAGACAGAACTATGTCTTCTCTTCTGAATTTACTAGAAACATTAGCGTAAGAGTGGTGAACTGACCCACAGCATTAAAAAGTCCAATAGCAAAAGGAATACTTTAATAAAGCAGTTCTACTTAAGCTACCAGAGAAACCAATGATGCAAATTAATGATCACATCTTTGCTAAATTTCTCCAGAATTAAGAATCATATCTAAACCATTACCTACCACCTTCAACCAAGTTAAAATTCTCAGAGACTCACCTTCAGGTATGACTCTCGTTATTTATTATTTGCTATCTTCAGCAAAACTACATAATGAGAACAAAGCAGATGGAGTCAAGAGTGGATGTGGGCCTGGGTCCAGGTACTGCCCTTGAGTTTTACATTCTTTAAGTTTCCACTTTCTAGCATGAAAATGTCAAGAATTTCACTTAGCCTGACCAGGTGGTGGCGCAGTGGATAGAGCATCAACCTGGGACACTGAGGACCCAGGTTTGAAACCCTGAGGTTGCTAGTTTGAGTGTGGGCTCACCAGCTTGAGTGTGGGATCATCAACATGACCCCATTGTCACGGGCTTGAGCCCAAGGTCGCTGGCTTGAGCAAGGAGTCACTGGTTTGGCTGGAGCCCCCGGGTCAAGGCATGTATGAGAAGCAATCAATGAACAACTCAAGTGCTGCAACTATTAGTTGATGCTTCTCATCCCTCTCCCTTCCTATCTCTCTTTCGCACTTAACAACAAAAAAGTCATCTAATGCAAAGAATTGTTGTGATGTTTAAATAAGAACATTATGTACAAGTACTCCTCAAACTGTGAAGTAGCCTAAACATTAAAAGGGAGGCTGTGTACAGTAATGGCAGGATCGGGACCAGGCTTCCAGTGTTCAAATCCTGGTTCATCCTCTCACTATATGTGAGCTACTTAACAACTGACTACAACAGAAACCACTGCACGGGACTAGAGGAGGATTAAGTGAGACAAAAGATGTAAAGCAGCCTGACCAGGCGGTGGCGCAGTGGATAGAGCATCAGACTGGGATGCAGAAGACCCAGGTTCGAGTCCCCGAGCTCACCAGCTTGAGCGCGGGCCCATTTGGCTTGAGCTAAAGCTCGCAAGCTTGGACCCAAGGTCGCTGGCTCCAGCAAGGGGTGGCTCGGTCTGCTGAAGGCCCACAGTCAAGGCACATGTGAGAAAGCAATCAATGAACAACTAAGGTGTGGCAATGAAAAACTAATGATTGATGCTTCTCACCTCTCTCCATTCCTGTCCGTCTGTCCCTATCTATCCCTCTCTCTGTCCCTGTAAAAAAAAAAAAAAAGATGTAAAGCAGCCAGCACATGCTCAAGACTGTTAGCAAATATGGTTTTGAACACAAAGCAACATTGGACTGGGAAACCAACTATCTTTCCCCCCCAAAATGGTCTATATGGCCAGAGATAAGTCATACTTCACATGCCTCATCTCCAATAGCATTAAACATTAGGTAAGATTTTCTCCTTTACCAACTCAAGTGGCAGGCTTCTAGTAAGTTTCCCAAGTCCATCTCTTTCAGAACTGCTCTTACGAATCCACCATTTCTAAATCTCCTCAACAAATGTCTAATTCTAGGGGTGAAATTCAACAACCATATCTTTTCCCCCGTCACACTGACAGCAACTTAACATGAAGTGACCATTTCTAGAAGGTGTTATTTGGGAAAAGCCTCTACATGGTAGAATTGGTTCTATGGTTGTTTATTTCTGGGTAGAGGGAACTTACATGGGAAATGTAGAGCCTAGAAGAGTAGCAATGTGTTTATGCAAAAACAAGTTTCTGAAAAAAACAAACAAACAAAAAAAACAACCCAAGTTTCTGGACATCAAGAGTAGAAGGTTGAAGACAGACCCAAAGAGAGAAGAATGACCAACAAAAGTAAAAGATTTAAACATTAGAAAATATTCACACTTGCTTGCCTATGTTGGTCTAAATCTCAGAAGGTATATAAGAGAAAGAATCATTATATACATTTACAAATAATAAGAATTAAAATGCCCTAATATGAATTATTTGCCATGTTGCTAATAATCTCTTTTTATTTTATTTGTTTTTTTATTTTATTCATTTTAGAGAGGAGACACACAGTGAGAGAGAGAGAGAGAAAGAGAGAAAGGGGGGAGGAGCTGGAAGCATCAACTCCCATATGTGCCTTGACCGGACCAGTGCAGGGTTTTGAACTGGCGACCTCTGTGTTCCCAGGTCGACGCTTTATCCACTGCGCCACCACGGGTCAGGCGCTAATACTCTCTTTTATTGTTAAGATGTAATTAGAGAAATTCTGTTAAACAGTATGCCAATTATGTTATAATTTCATTCTGTAAAGAGAAACAGATTAACCAAAGAAATTGAAGCGATTTAATAAACTATAATTCATCTTCCACAACACTTCCTAGGAAGCCTATTCAGTAGTGAAAAGAAAATTCCTAAGAGAGACAGAGTAAAGAATCAGGACAGGGACCTAAATGCTCTTTTCCCACCATCATCCTCATGGGTATTACAAGTTTGTGTGCCCATGACTTTGTACTAGGATTTACACGTCTGGAATGCTTACTACAGGCTGAGTCCAAGACACAACAGAAAGAAATAGAATCAAGCCGCTATTTTCAAGATCTTCATAATTTGTTTGGAAAATAAAACTTGATTAAGAAAAGTCTAGAGGCACCTACATGAGCAGAGTAAGAACAAGAACTTAAAGTAGGTTTAGACAATCCAATTTCACACAGGTAGGTATTGCTAAGAAATGCTACAGCTAAATATCAATGTGACTAAATGCTTTTACATATTCTATTATAATAATTGCTAAAGTTATAAAGAAAGGTAAGAATCAAAAAGGTTGGGCCTGACCTGTGGTGGCGCAGTGGATAAAGCGTCGACCTGGGAACACAGAGGTCGCCAGTTCAAAACCCTGCACTGGTCTGGTCAAGGCACATATGGGAAGTGATGCTTCCAGCTCCTCCCTTTCTCTCTCTCTCTCTCTCTTTCTCTGTCTCCTCTCTAAAAAATGAATAAAATTTAAAAAAAAAAAAAAAAGAATCAAAAAGGTTGGGTAACCTGAGCCAGGATGACTTCACAAGTGGCCAAACTGAGACTTAAAACCAGATCCAAGTGTTATAAAAAAGCCTCCATTCTAGTTAAACTCATAGAAGCAGAAAGATGCTAAGGACTGAGGGGAGGGGAAATGAGGAGCTGTTGTTCAATGTGTGAGAAGTTTGTTATATAAGATAAAAAAGTTCTAGAAATCTGCTGTAAACATGGTGCTTATAGTTAACAATTAAAAATTTGTTATAGTTACAGATCTTGTGTGTATATTTACCATAAAAAAGAGTGTGACACCCTTTCTAAAAAACAAAATAAACACAAGCCTACATTCTTAACCCCTATATCAGAAGCTCTTAAATTTTTTGGTCTCAGGAATTTCATACACATAAAATATTACTGAGGACCTCAAACAGTTTTTGTGTATGTATATATATTTATTTATTACAAATTAAAACTGGGGAATTTACTAATACATAATTGTTAGACAAGACAACAAACTGTACAACAGGTCTTTGAATAACATTGTTTCAATATAATGGTGATGAAAAATTAAAAATCAATTCCCAGCCAAGACGTGTGAGGTTTGCACGCTGTCCTCAAGTTTGAGTGGCTATTCTCCAGGTACTTCAGTTTCCTCCTACATCCCAAAGATGGGTGCGCTTGAATATCTAGACTGTCTCAGTGTGTGTGTCCTGTGATGGAAGGGCATCCAGGCCAGGGTTGATTTCTGCTTTTTGCCCTGAGCTAAGCTCTGGACACCTGTAACTCTGAACTGGAGTAAGTAGGTTAGAAAATAATTATCTTACTTGTTTTTATTCATCTTTCTTTTTTTAATCTTTTTTATTTTATTTTATTCATTTTAGAGAGGAGACACAGAGTGTGTGTGAGAGAGAGAGAGAGAGAGAGAGAGAGAGAGTGAGAGAGAAAGGGGGGAGGAGCTGGAAGCATCAACTCCCATATGTGCCTTGACCAGACCAGTGCAGGGTTTTGAACTGGCGACCTCAGTGTTCCCAGGTCGACGCTTTATCCACTGCGCCACCACAGGTCAGGCTATTCATCTTTCTTAAAGGTATATATAGCTCACATTTATTTCAATGTTTATTAGGAGTGTCTTTGGTCTTTCTTTAAAAGTTTGGTAGTGTTTTTGTGACCAG
Source organism: Rhynchonycteris naso (assembly GCA_037038555.1). Taxonomy (NCBI): domain Eukaryota; kingdom Metazoa; phylum Chordata; class Mammalia; order Chiroptera; family Emballonuridae; genus Rhynchonycteris; species Rhynchonycteris naso. Next base: position 367,472,487 of record CM072995.1, on the reverse strand, counting down.
AAATATGTTATAAGAACTTAAGTTTGTTTATGGCAACTAGCCTATGGCATAACTGGTTTTGTTATACGTCATTCTGTTTAGTCAGTTTCCAAAAACCTATCAATGACGTTAAGTAAGGACTTATTGTACATACAGTGTGTCCGTAAAGTCATGGTGCACTTTTGACCGGTCACAGGTCAAAAGTGCACCACGACTTTACGGACACACTGTATTAGTATTTCCACACAGGCTCAAGGAAAACTTCAGTATTTCAAAGTAATGATTTGCTTGACCACACTGAGGTTACAGAGGTTATAGCAGGTATAATCAAAAGTAGCCAGTATGAACCCTGGCCGGGTAGCTCAGTTGGTTAGAGTGTCATCCAGATACGCTGAGGTTGCAGGTTTGATCCCCAGTCAGGGCAAGTATAAGAATCAACCAATGAGCCCTGGCTGGATAGCTCAGCTGGTTAGAGCATCGACCCGAAGCACAGAGGTTGCCAGTTCAATCCCTGGTCAGGACACATACTGGAACAAATCAATGTTCCTGTCTCTCTCACTAAAATCAATTAAAAACAAAACAAAACAAAGAATCAACCAATGAATAAGTGGAACAACAAATCAATGTTTCTTCCTCTCTCTCTTCCTCTAGAATCAATAAATAAATTTAAAAAAAAAACTAAAGTAGTGAATATGAATAAGCACAATATGAATACTGGAAATCGAGTACTGGAAATCTCTGAAAAACACATTTATCCTTCCACTTTAAGAAATTCTCAAAAACAGCCTGACCAGGCGGTGGTGCAGAGCGTCGGACTGGGATGCGGAAGACTCAGGTTCAAGACCCCGAGCTCGCCAGCTTGAGCGCGGGCCCATCTGGCTTGAGCAAAAGCTCATCAGCTTGGACCCAAGGTCACTGGCTCCAGCAAGGGGGTGTTCGGTCTGCTGAAGGCCCGCGGTCAAGGCACATGTGAGAAAGCAATCAATGAACAACTAAGGTGTTGCAACGGCAACAAAAAACTAATGCTTGATGCTTCTCACCTCTCTCCGTTCCTGTCTGTTTGTCCCTGTCTATCCCTCTCTCTGACTCTCTCTCTGTCCCTGTAAAAAAAAAAAAAAAAAAAAAAAAAGAAAATTAAAGAAAAAAAGATATTCTCAAAAACATAAGAATATGCAACTACACATTTCATTAGTCCTGATACTGATACCATCCAGCAACATATAGTTCTGGAAAATTCTACTTTATTTCTGGAAAATCTCCACTTATTTGAGAATGAGAGAGAAAAAGGTAAATAATATTCTAGTATTACTATAAAAATAAACTTTTTTTTTTTTTTTTTTTTTTTTTTAGAGGGACAGAAAGAAGAGAATCAGAGAGAGGGATACACAGACAGGAATGAAGAGAGGTGAGAAGCATCAATCATTAGTTTTTTGTTGCCGTCACACCTTAGTTGTTCATTGATTGCTTTCTCACATGTGCTTTGACCGCGGGCCTTCAGAAGACTGAGCAACCCCTTGCTGGAGCCAGCGACCTTGGGTCCAAGCTGACGAGCTTTTGCTCAAGCCAGATGGGCCCACACTCAAGCTGGCGAGCTCGGGGTCTCGAACCTGGGTCTTCCGCATCCCAGTCCAATGCTCTATCCACTGCACTACCGCCTGGTCAGGCGAAAATAAACTTTTTAAAATTGATTTTTAGAGAGAGGAAAGGGAAAAAGAAACATTGATTCACTGTTTTATTTATTTATGCATTCCACTCATTGGTTGATACTTGTATGTACCCTGACCTGGGATCGAACTTAAAACCTTGACATATTGGGATGCTTTAACCAAATGATCTACCTAGCCAGGGCATTATGGAAAGTTTCTTTTTCTTTCCTTTCCTTAAGTGAGAGGAGGGGAAATAGAGACAGGTTCCCACATGTGCCCTGAATGGGATCCACCCAGCAAACCCCCTTATCTGGGGCCAACACTTGAACTAATCGAGCCACTGGCTGTGACAGAGGCAGAAAGAAAGAAGGGGGAGCAGAAGGAGAAGAAAAACAGATTGTTGTTTCTCATATGTGCCCTGACCAGAGATTGAACCCGGGACATCCACGTGCTGGGTCAGTGCTCTATCCATTGGGAAAACCAGCCAAGGCCCTCTATGAAAAGTTTTTGACTGCACAGACTCCTATTAAAGAATCCTGGGCATATACCATACTTTGAGAACCACTGTTCTATCCAGTGGTCGGCAAACCGCAGCTCGCGAGCCACATGCAGCTCTTAGGCCTCTTGAGTGTGGCTCTTCCACAAAATACCACGTGCGGGTGCTACCTTGATAAGGAATGTACCTACCTACATAGTTTAAATTTAAAAAATTTGGCTCTCAAAAGAAATTTCAATTATTGTACTCTTGATATTTGGCTCTGTTGCTGACCACTGTATCTATACCAATCATTTTTATTTTTTTAAGCGAGAAAGACAAGAAGGGAAAGAGATGAGAAGCATCAACTTGTAGTTGTGTCACTTTAGTTGTTCACTGATTGCTTCTTATATGTGCCGTGACTGGGGAGCTATAGCCAGGCTAGTGACCCCTTGCTCAAGCCAGTGACCTTGGGCTTAAAGCCAGCAACCTTTGGGCTCAATCAAGTGACCTTGGGATCATGCTGATGATCCTGAATGCAGGATCAAGCTGCATGTTCAAGCTGGTGATCTCAGGGCTTTGAACCTGGGATATCAGGTATCCACTGTGCCACCACTGGCCAGGCCAGATATACATTTAAAAAATAATAAAATACCTGACCTGTGGGGGCGCAGTGGATAAAGCGTCAACCTGGAACACTGAGGTCGCTGGTTCCATACCCTGCACTTGCCCGATCAAGGCACATATGGGAGTTGATGCTTTCTGCTCTTCCCTCTTTCTCTCTCATCTCTAAAATAAATTAATAAAAAGAACTGGAAAAATAATAAAATAATAGAATGAAGCGAAAAATATCAGAAAACACAGTATGGATAGGTATCATTTCCTGAAAGTTTTGATAGTAGTAGGTAAGAACATAAAATGTATTACAATTGCTGGTCAGTCAAAAACTGTGGAAATTGCTGTGATAAACTGGATATTGTCCAACAGGAAGGCAATTAAAGTTTCAAATGATCAATTTTCTATACACTAAAGAAAACCACAGTTCACCTCACCATGGTATTGTGCAGTTGCTATAGCCATCACTGACACTTTTCCTACCAACTTCTCTTCCCCAGTCAACTCAGGCAAAAAAGGAAGGCAAAAGAAGTTACCTAAGCTCAATCAGCCACAAATAAAGGCACTCCTTCCTTCCCTCCAAGTTCAAGCAGAACTTCTGCTCTTACTCACAGGGTTTACTTCCTAAATGAATGGCCTGCCTTCACAGCAAATTGGCCAATAATCATTTTGTTGCTGACATTATGGTTACTGCTCTCATCCTGAATCTATAGGATTTCTTTTTTTTTTTCTTTTTACAGGGTCAGAGAGAGTCAGATAGATAGGGACAGACAGGAACGGAGAGAGGTGAGAAGCATCAATCATTAGTTTTTTGTTGCCGTTGCGACACCTTAGTTGTTCATTGATTGCTCTCTCACATGTGACTTGACCGCAGGCCTTCAGCAGAAGGAGCAACCCTCTGCTGGCGCCAGTGACCTTGGGTCCAAGCTGGCGAGCTTTTTGCTCAAGCCAGATGAGCCCGCGCTCAAGCCAGCGACCTCGGGGTCTAGAACCTGGGTCCTCGCATCCCAGTCCAACGCTCTATCCACTGCGCCACCGCCTGGTCAGGCCTGAATCTATAGGATTTCTTGGGTCAAAATGACAGCATTAGAACAAAGAGTTGTAGAACTCTCTCCTTAACCTGAAAAGGCCAAGCCTGCACCTGGAGAACAGCAACAAATGGAAACAGCATATAATGAAAGGCAGGGCCTGTCTGCACCAACAGCAGAAGCTCCATCCATAGCCTGGGTCCAATCCAGGACACCCAGAGATCTCAACAATGGCTTCTTTCCCTGACAGGCTACAAAGGCAAACTGTACTGGGGGCAGGGGATGAATACAACATTACTATCTCTTCCTCTCTACCAGAACTGAACTATAGAATTTATTTCAGAAAGAGTTTTCCTCTCTTAATTAGTCCAAATAGACCAACAGGACGCTTGATGAAAAGTTATCAGAAAAGGGCTCAGTGATACATTATAATTGCACATACTTCTTAAAAGTGTGGTAACATACATGTTACATAAAATTTATCATTTTAACCATTTTATTCGTACAGTTCAGTGGCATTAAGTAAATTCACACTGTTATGCAACCATCATCAATATCCATTTCTAGACTTTTATGTGATTCCACATAGAAAGTCTGTACTTATTGGTGCATATATAAATATATACAGTGTGTCCGTAAAGTCATAGTGCACTTTTGACCGGTCACAGGAAAGCAGTGCACCATGACTTTACGGACACACTGTATTTAGGTGAGAGAAGAGGAGATAAGTGAGGCAGACTCCCACATGGGCTCTGACCAGGACCCACCTGGCAACCCCCATCTTGAGCCAATGCTTAAGCACTGAGCTATTTTTAGCACTTTAGGCTGATGCGCTCCAATGAAGCTATCCCAGGGCCATCCTTGAACCATTTGAGTAACTGGCTGCGGGAAGGGAAGAAGGAGAAAAAGGGGAGGGGGGGTAGAAGTAAATGGTTGTTTCTCCTATGTGGCCTGACCAGGAATCAAACCCCAGAAATCCATACACCTGGCCAATGCTCTGTCCACTGAGCCACTGGCCAGGGCCCAGCATTTACCTTTTTAATGACCCTATTTTTCTGATATCACTATACCTTACTGAAGCTGTAAATACTTCTCCCTCCAAGGACAGACCCAATTTCATTACTATCTTCAAACTTGTAGGGAAAAAGGCAAATTCCGTGACAGTGAGAATCTTCTTTTTCTTCTCTTTCTTTCTCTCTTTTTTTTTTTTTTTGAGAGAGGCAGGGAGAGAGAGACAGGAACACGGAGCTGTTCCTGTATGTGCCCCGACTGAAGAATAGAACCGGCAACCTCTGTGCACCAGAATGATGCTCCAACCATCATTTTCTTTTTTTTAGAGACAGAGAAAGAGAGTAAGAGAAAGGGGAGGAGGAAGGGAAGCATTCATTATTGTTCCACTCAGTCGTGCATTCACTGGTTGCTTCCTGTGTGTGCCCTGACTGGGGATTGAACCTGCAACCTTTTCGTTTCAAGGCAACACTCTTAACCAACAGAGCTAACTGGCCAGGGAGACAGTGGAAATTTTTTTATTGATGTCTCCCTTGAACCTAGTATATGTCTGACAAATATAGATTCAAATATTCATTTGTTACATGGTCAAAATATTACCCCACATATTGCTTACTAATTGCAAAGGAAAAATACCTTTACAATGAAAAGATCTGCTCGTTACCACCTTAACCAATCTTAACCATCACTATCAGCAAGACAACCTAGCACTGTGTACCTCCTGACTTGATACAATTTGAAGTGCTCAACCTAGGAAGAATCCTTGCCAGAATGTTTAAAGTGAATCTAATCCTCTAGACCTAAGTTCCAGATTACAAGGCATATAGTTGGGGAAAATAAATTAAACTATACAATGAGGAAACAGACATACCTAGAAAGTAGAACACTTTAAAAGACAGTGTGACTCACACAAGTATAATCAACTGATCTCTGACACAGAACTAAAGGCAATTCAACGTTTCAATGCAGAAAGAACAGTCTTTTCAACAACTGGTGTTAGGACAAGTAGACATTCATATACCAAGATAAAAAACAATAACCTTATACCTTTCACAAAAACTAACTCAAAATGGATCATAGATCTAAATGTAAAACACAAAACTATAAAACTTCTAAACAATAATAGGAGAAAACCTAGGTGACCTTGGGTTAGGCAATGAGTCTTTAGATACAATAATAGCAAAAGCACAATCCACAATAGAAAACATTGGTATATTAGCTGCATTAAAAATAAAAACTTCTGCTCTGCAAAAAAAAGACTGTTAAGAGAGTGAAAGACAGGCCACAGACTGGTAGAAAATATTTGCAAAAGTAGTTGAAAACTTATGTCCCCACAAAAACCTGCATACAAGTGTTTATAAGCAGTTTTATTCATAATTGACAGAACTTGGAACCCAGATGTTCTTCAGTAGGTGACTGGATAAAGGAGCTGTGGTCCACCCAGAACCACAATGGAATATTACTCGGCACCAAAAAGAAATAAGCTGTGAAGCCATGAAAAGACATGAAGGAAATTTAAATGCATATTACTATGGGGAAAAATGCCAACCTGAAAAGGCTACATGAGCCTGATCAGTGGTAGCGCAGTGGATAGAGCATCAACATGGGACGCTGAGGTCCCAGGTTCGAAATCCCAAGGTCACCGGCATGAGCGTGGGCTCACTAGCTTGAGCACAAGGAAGCTGGCTTGAGTGTGGGATCATCAAACATGATCCCATGGTTGCTGGTTTGAGCCCAAAGGTTGCTGGCTTGAAGCCCAAGGTCACTGGTTTGGGTCACTGGCTCAGCTGGAACCCCGAGTCAAGACACATATGAGAAGCAATCAACAAACAACTAAAAAGTGCCACAACTATAAGTTGATGCTTCTCATCTCTCTCCTTTTCTGTCTGTCTTGTCTCTCGCATGTGTTAAAATTTAAAAAAAGGCAACACAAGATATCATTCCATTTATATGACATTTTGGAAAATGCAAAACCATAATAAAAGGATAAGTTCTTTACAAGAGGTTGAGGGGGAGGAAGAGATAAGGAGGTGGAGTACAGATTTTCTGGGCAGTCAAACTATTCTGTATAAAAATTATGATGGTGGATACATATCATTTTATATTTGTCAAAACCCACAGACTGTGCAATACCAGAAGTGAACCCAAATGTAGACTATGGACTTTCTCGGTGATAACGTTGTGTCAGTACAGGGCCATCAACTGTTATCCACTCCGGTACAGGACTGTGGTAGTGGAGAAAGATATGTGCACACAGGAGCAGGGGATATATGTGTGACCTCTGTACTGTCCACTCAATCTTGCTATTGAATCGAAAACAGCTCTAAAAAAATTGACTATTATAAATGTCTGTTCCCACAAAAACCTGCGTACAAATGTTTATAGAGGTTTCATTTATATCTGCCAAAACTGGGAAGCAACCAAGATGTCCTAAGTATGTGAATAAATAAACCTATTCAGCAATAAAAAGAAATGAACTACCAAGACACAGAGACATGGAGGAACGTTAAATGCATATTCCTAAGTGAACGAAGCCAGCCTGAAAAGGCTACACACTGTGTTTGAATTAAAACTATATGACAGTATAGAGAAGGCAGAACTATAGAGACAGTAAAAACAGCAGCAGCTGCTAGTGTGTGGAGTAGGGGAGGAGAGTAAGTGCAGTAAGTTTCAGGGCAGTGGAACTGTTCTGTGTGATACTGTGATGGTGGATTTATGACATTATGCATTTGCCATAACCCACAGATCTACAAACACAGTGAACCCTAAAGCAAACTATGGAGATTCAGTGATAATGTTGTGTTAATACTGGTTCATCAGCCTGACCAGGGCCTGACTAGGTGGTGGTGCAGTGGATAGAGCGTCGGACTGGGATGCGGAAGACCCAGGTTTGAGACCCCGAGGTCGCCAGCTTGAGCACGGGCCCATCTCGCTTGAGCAAAAGCTCACCAGCTTGGACCCAAGGTCGCTGGCTCCAGCAAGGGGTGGCTCGGTCTGCTGAAGGCCCCCGGTCAAGGCACATGTGAGAAAGCATTCAATGAACAACTAAGGTGTTGCGACGGCAACGAAAAACTAATGATTGATGTTTCTCACCTCTCTCCATTCCTGTCTGTCTGTCCCTATCTATCCCTCTCTCTGACTCTCCCTGTCCCTGTAAAAAAAAAAAACTGGTTCATCAATTTTAAGAAATTTACCACACTAATGCAAGATGGTAATAATAGGAGAAACTGAGGGGCAGAGGAAGGGTATATGGGAAGTCTGTATTTTCTGTTCAAGTTTTCTGAAAACCTAAAACTGCTTTAAAAATAGTCTATTAGTGCCTGACCAGGTGGTGGTGCAGTGGATAGAGCGTCGAACTGGGATGCAGAAGACCCAGGTTCGAGACCCCGAGCTCACCAGCTTGGACCCAAGGTCGCTGGCTCCAGCAGGGGTGGCTCGGTCTGCTGAAGGCCCGCAGTCAAGGCACATGTGAGAAACCAATCAATGGACAACTAGGGTGTCGTAACGGCAATGAAAAACTAATGATTGATGCCTCTCACCTCTCTCCATTTCTGTCTGTCTGTCCCAATCTATCCTCGCTCAGACTCTCAAAAAAAAAGAAAAAAAGTCTATTGTTAAGAAAAAAATTCAGTGTCACAAAAACAAAAAGATAGAAGGACTGTTCAGAGCCAGTACACTTTCACTGTAGAAGGCCAGAGAATAGTATTTTGAGCTTTGTGGAACATATGGTTTCTTTACAACTACTCAACTGTCATTGCACCAGGATAACAGCCACAGACAACATACAGGGGTAACAATGGCTTTATTTATGAACATTGAAATTTGAATTTCACAAAGTTTTTATGTCACAAAATACTATTATTCTTTTGATTTTTTCAACCACTTAAAAATGTAAAAACCAACTGGATATGTATTTTAAAAATATTTGTACAAAAAGGGTCATAGCAGCACTATTCAAAAGTCAAAAGGTGGAAACCAAAATGTCCATCAACATATGAACAGATAAAGAAAACATGGTATATTCTTATCAATGGAATATTATTCAGTCATAAAGAAAAATAAACTACTGATAAATATTACAATGTAAATAAACCTCAAAATCACATTAAGTATAGAAAATCAGACACAAAGGTTACATATTACATGATTCCATCTATTAAAAATATCCAGCCTGACCAGGCGGTGGAGCAGTGAATAGAGCGTCAGACTGGGATGCGGAAGACCCAGGTTCGAGACCCCGAGGTCGCCAGCTTGAGCGTGGGCCCATCTGGCTTGAGCAAAAGCTCGTCAGCTTGGACCCAAGGTCGCTGGCTCCAGCAAGGGGTGGCTCAGTCTGCTGAAGACCCACGGTCAAGGCACATGTGAGAAAGCAATCAATGAACAACTAATAAGGTGTTGCGACGGCAATGAAAAACTAATGATTGATGCTTCTCACCTCTCTTCGTTCCTGTCTGTCTGTCCCTATCTATCCCTCTCTCTGACTCTCTCTGTCCCTGTAAAGAAAAAAATCCATAGTAGGAGAATGTATAGAGAAAGTCAACTACTGCTGACCAGGAGCTGGGGGGAGGGCAGAATGGGGAGACTGCTTATGGTACAGGGTTTCTTTTTTGAGTGCTTAAAATGTCTTGAACTAGATAGATATGATGGTTAACACAACATACTGAATGCACTAAATGCTAATGAATTCAATAGTTTATGTGAATTTTACCTCAATTTAAAAAAACGATATAGGAGCCCTGGCTGATGGCACAGTGGACAATGTTGTCCCAGAGCGCCAAGGTCGCCAGTTCAACCCCATGGTTGCCAGCTCAACACCCCAAGGTTGTTGGTAAGAGCCTGGTCCTAGTTAGGACTTGACCCCGAGGTTGCTGGTTCAAGCCCCAGTCAGGGTATACATGAGAAGCAATCAATGACACAACTAAGTGGAACAACTAAATGATGCTTCTCTTTCAAAAAAAAAAAATTATATATATATCAATGTAAAATCTATTCTTATCTGGTGGGCTGTACGTATAAAAACTGACTAGCAGACTTGGCACATGAGTTGTAGTATGCCAACCTCTATTGCAGATTAAAAGAAACTGAAGAGTCATAATTATATGCATTACATAAACCTGGATTGAATCCAAGGTTTAAAAAGCCAGAAAAAAAGCTATTTAGAACATTTGGAAAAATGTGAATATTAAATATCATGGAATTGTTTGATTTTCTTATGTATAACAATAAATTCATTGTACGGTCATGTCCTTATTCTTAGGAGAGGTATGCTGAAACTTTTTAGGGGTAAGGTGTCATGATGTGCTAATTAATTTCATATAATTCAACCCAAAAAAACTATATAGAGAAATGTGGCAATTTTTTTTGACAAGTGGGAACTCTAGGTGAAGGATATACAGATAGATGTTCATTATACTTTTCTGTATTAGAACTTTTTTCAGAATAAAAACAATTTGGGGAAAATATATTTCATGGATGTAGAAAGCTGGCTGTAGACAGCTGAACGTGAAGTTTGATGATACATTAAGCCTAATAATGTCCCACATTTCTTAAGAGTAAGGATTTATAAGAACTGGGCTGAGGAATATACCTGGTTCCAGGATCCTTTTCTGGGACAGACAATCGTCATTTTTCTAGGAATAGATTTAATCAAGTAGGAAGACTTCTAGGACCGTGCCTTGTGGACATGGGAATAAAATGTACAATGAGCACCACAAGAGGCATTCCTGGTAGATTACACACACACACCCATAAATGTAAAACACATGCACACACAAACCCAAATTGGCATAATAATCCTATATGTCCACTGACATAAAATTAAATTTAAAAAAAATTTCCCCCGCCTGACCTGTGGTGGCGCAGTGGATAAATGTCGACCTGGGAACACTGAGGTCGCCAGTTCAAAACCCTGCACTGGTCTGGTTAAGGCACATATGGGAGTTAATGCTTCCAGTTCCTCCCCTCTTTCTCTCTTTCTCTCTCTCTCTCTCTCTCACACACACACACACTCTGTCTCCTCTCTAAAATGTATAAATAAAAAAATTAAAAAAAAAAATTTCCCCAAGGGGAAGCAAAATTATTGACTAAAAATGGCTTAAATGCCAAGGTTGTGGGTTCAATTCTGCTCAGGGCACATGCCAGGAGCAACCAATGAATGCATAGATAAGTGTAACAACAAAGAGAGACGGGGGGGGGGGGGGGAGGGGAGAAGCAGATGGTCACTTCTTCTGTGTTCCCTGACCGGAAGTCGAACCCAGGACATCCACATGCTGTGCTGACTACTACTGAGTTCACCAGCCAGAGCCTGTGTCTTTTTTTTTAAGATCCTATTTATTCACTTTTGGGAGAGGAGAGAGAGAAAAGAAAAAGAGAGAGAGGGAAAGGGGGAGAGCAGGAAGCATCAACTCCCCTATGTGCCTTGACCAGGCAAGCCCAGGGTTTCGAACCAGCAACCTCAGTGTTCCAGGTGGACGCTTTATCCACTGTGCCACCACAGGTCAGGCCCAAGCTGTTTCTTTATTTCTTCTGGCTTCTTCCTTTTGATTAAAACAGACTGACAGCTTGAAAGAGGGGTGGGGGTTGGGAGGTTGTGTGATAAAGGTGAAGGAGTTAAGCAAAGGAAAAAAACTCAGACACAGCCAAGGGTGTGGGAATTGCAGAAGGGAAATGGGCAGGTGACCGATCCAGGAGATGGTAACGGAGGAAGACTTGACTTGGGGTGGCGAACTCACAGTACGGTGTACAGATGATGTATTACAGAACTATACACCTGAAACCTGTATAATTTTATTAACCAGTATCAGACCAATAAATTCAGTAAAATATTTGAAAAATAAAACCTTCATGGCTACAAAGAATTCATTAATTTGGCACAAGATCTGACACTGCGTAACAAACTGCTGAATTTTGATATCCTTTGGTAACTGAGCCTGTCTGTAAAGTACAATCTAATAAACGGTAATTGTAGGATTTACAAAATTACTAAAGCACTATCTTTTATTCTTGATCTATGAAGTAGAAAATATATACGTACATGTATGTTTTTGTGTACATTTATTTTAAAGGCAAAAATAGACTTGGAAGGATATAGAATTGATAAAATGGTTACTTCCAGGGAAGAAATTGGGATTACAGCAGTTAAGGGGCTCTTTAGCCTAATCTGTAATCCTTCAATTTTATATAATAATGCATTTCTATTTTATGTGTATAATTAAAACCAGTCAGATTTGAAATATGTAGAACTAGCTGGTCATATAACTTGTTAAGTTTAGAAAATCAGAATAGATATTATTTATTAAAATTTCATTGTTTGCAAAGCATTCAATATTATCCCATTAAATCCTTAAACAATTCTTAAAAGTAAGTAATATTATTACCCCAATTTAGAAATTAGTAAACCGAGACTCAGAGAAGTTAAGATGTCTCCTATTCACGGTCATACAATGTCGGAGCCCGGGACTCCGAAGACCACACTAATGTAAACATACAGGAAATTTAACACATTGGTTATAGCCTTGCTAAAGGAATATTCAGTTAAATCAGGAGTAAGGAGAAAATACTTTTTAATTTATGTCACTGTTAAAAACTGCCAAAAACAACCTGGCCTATTGTGGTGCAGAGGATAGTGTCAACTTGGAATACTGAGGTCACCAGTTCAAAACCATGGGCTTGCCCAGTCAGGGCACAAACAACAAGAAAGCAATGAACAACTAAAGTGAAGCAACTATGAGTTGATACTTCTCACTTCCCTCTTCCTTTCTCAGTAAAATCAATCAATAAATACCTTTCCTAAAAAAAATCTGCTTATCTGTCAGCCTCAATAAAGGAAGCAGTATAAACATTTTGGGGCATTTATTGATTGACTTATGGCCATGCTGAACATGGTTGTTGCATACTAATCCTATTGAAAGTTTAAGAGAATCCCTGTCCAGTGGCTCAGTGAAGAGAACATTGGCCTAGCATGCAGATATCTAGGGTTTGATCCCCAGTCAGCGCACACAAGAGAAGCAACCATCTGCTTTTCTCCCCCTCTAACTCCCCTTTCTCTCTCCCTCTTCACCTCATGCAGCCAGAGGCTTGATTGGTGTGAGGGCCCCAGGCTCTGAAGATAGCTTGGCTTCTCTGAGTGCATCAGCCTCAGGCACTAAAAATAGCTCCCTACTCGAGCATTGGTCCCAGGTGAGGTTTGTGGGTGATCCCAATAAAGGTGCATGTGACAGTGTGCCTCACTATCTCCCCTCCTCTCATAAAGGAAAAGAGGAAGAAAGAAAGGGAGAAAAAGAAAGAAGAAAAGGAAGAAAAGAAAGTTTAAGAGATTTAAGTAGGCCTGACCTGTGGTGGTGCAGTGAATAAAGAATCGACCTAGAATGCTGAGGTCACTGGTTCAAAACCCTGGGCTTGCCTGATCAAGGCACATGCAGAAAGCAACTACTATGAGTTGATACTTCCCATTCACCCACCCCTTCTTTCTCTCTTTTCCCTCTCTCCAAAATCAATAAAATAAAATCTTAAAAAAGAGAGAAAGATTTAAGTAGAATTGTAGTGCTTAGCCATGTGCCGCTGGCCCCTACACCTCAGCTCTTCTGATGAATTCTAGGCAAAATACAGTAGAGACAATTTCAGCTGAATTGCACTTTAGGGTGTGGATTACTTGGTTCTGATAAAGAATAAAAATCTATAATTTGAGTGGATGTTTTGTTTGTTCTTTTACAGAGACAGAGAGAGAGTCAGAGAGAGGGATAGATAGGGACAGACAGGCAGGAACGGAGAAAGATGAGAAGCATCAATCATCAGTTTTTCGTTGCCGTTGCGACACTTTAGTTGTTCATTGAATGCTTTCTCACATGTTCCTTGACTGTGGGCCTTCAGCAAACCAAGTAACCCCTTGCTGGAGCCAGTGATTTGGGTCCAAGCTGGCGAGCTTTTGCTCAAGCCAGATGGGCCCACGCTCAAGCTGGCAACCTCGAACCTGGGTCCTCCGCATCCCAGGCCAACACTCTATCCACTGCGCCACCGCCTGGTCAGACTACTGGCTAATTCTTATATGTGCCTGACCTAGGATTGAACCCACAACCTTGGCTCATCTGGACAATGTTCCAACCAACTGAGCAACCCAGCCAGGACCCAAATCCATAACTGTCTTAAAATGACAGCAGCAGTGACAAGCACCAGCCATAAGTGATCTAGCAAGACTCTAAGTTAATCAATCAATATGCGTGTACTAAGTCAGTTGACAGTACCACTAGAACAGTGGTTCTTAACCTGGGTTCTATTGAACCCTAGGGGTTCGATGAGTCGTTCTCAGTGGTTCAGAGAAGCCTCTGCCGCGGAGGCCAGAATAAAGTAATACTGTAATTTGTTGTGAGTTCATGCACTTTGTTGGTTTTGTTCTTTGAGTAAGGTGATGTTCATGCACGGCTCATTTTGTGCACCAGTAAAAAAAATATACCTATGTCTTGAATTTGGAAAAAAAAATTGTATTTTATTTATCACTAAAGAAGGGTTCGGTGAATGCTCATATGAAACTGGTGGGTTCGGTACCTCAAAAAAGGTTAAGAACCACTGCACTAGAGGATCAGCTGGAAATTTACCTACAAGAATGTCTAATGTCTGAGAACTATGCAGTCTCTGTCGAAACTCTTGATCCTTGAAATTCTCCTTCCTCTTCTTTTTTTTTTTACATGGACAGAGAAAAGTCCGAGAGAGGGATAGAAAGGGAGGGACAGGCAGACAGGAACGGAGAGAGATGAGAAGCGTCAATCATCAGTTTTTCATTGCCGTTGCAACACCTTAGTTGTTCACTGATTGCTTTCTCACATGTGCCTTGACCGCGGGCCTTCAGCAGACCGAGCAACCCCTTGCTGGAGCCAGCGACCTTGGGTCCAAGCTGGTGAGCTTTTGCTCAAACCAGATGAGCCCACGCTCAAGCTGGCGACCTCAGGGTCTTGAACCTGGGTCCTTCCACATCCCAGTCAGACACTCTATCCGTTGCGCCACTGGCTGGTCAGGCTCCTTCCTTCTTTTTTGAATAAGGTTTCGCTAGGTTCACTGACTCCTGAAATTTGGTGAAAGGTACATCTTTTAACCTAACCTTTCCCAGGATGGTACAAGAGATACAGTTAAGCCTGAATGAAATAAAAACAATGCTTATTTCTACACTCCTGTATCATATCTTTCAAAGATTACTTTTAAGATGATTATATACTCTGGACTTACACAGCATACACTCATAAATTTGAGTTCTGTTCTACTTTCCACCTTGCATAGCTTTTCTGCCTATTATAATTATATCTGGGTGCAGGAAATCTTTACTGTTAATACCACAAATTAACTTAAGTCCTTGGGCCAGGTTCTGAAGGAGTTTCAAATATATTAACATGATCCGAAATGAAATCAGAAAGCTATATATCTTTGAAAACTTTTATAAAACATTTTTATCCTACAGTTATGGAATAACTAGATACAACACATAAAAATGGAGGGGAGAGAGCCTGACCAGGTGGTGGCGCAGCGGATAGAGCATTGGACTGGGATGTGGAAGACCCAGGTTCGAGACCCCGAGCTCGCCAGCTTGGACGCAAGGTCGCTGGCTCCAGCAAGGGGTGGCTCGGTCTGCTGAAGGCCCGCGGTCAAGGCACATGTGAGAAAGCAATCAATGAAGAACTAAGGTGTCGTAACGGCAACGAAAAACTAATGATTGATGCTTCTCACCTCTCTCGGTTCCTGTCTGTCTGTCCCTATCTATCCCTTCTCTGGCTCTCTCTCTGTCCCTGTAAAAAAAAGAAAAAAAAGAGGGGGGAGAACTATGGCATTATAGTTTATAACCAGTATTAAACTGAAAAATTTTCTGCAGCAAAAAATTAGAAGTGGTTATTTTCATCCAGAGTTTTTGTGTGTTTTTTTTTGTTTTCTAATTGAGAGGTGAGGTGGCAGACAGGCTCTGGCACCCGTACCAACTGGGATCCATCCAGCAAGCCCCTACCCAGCAATGCTCTGCCCATCTGGGGCTGCTGCTGTTGCTCAGCAACAAGCTATTTTAGAGCCTGATGCGAGGCCATGGAGCCATCCTCAGCGCCCAGGACCAAACTGCTCAAACCATTTGAGCCAGAGCTGCAGGAGGGGTGCCTGGAGGGGGGGAGGGAAAGGGTGGAGCGGCAGATGATCGCTTCTGTGTGCCAACCGGGAATCGAACCTAAGACTTCCACAAGCGGGAGCCTATCTCCCCTCCTCTCACTTGGAAAAGAAGGCAGGGGGCGGGGGGGATTTACTTATTGATTTTACTGAGAGGGAGAAAGGGAGAGACATAGGACCATCAATCTGTTCCTATGTGCCTTCCTGACTAGGGATCGAAATGGCAACATCTGTACTTCAGGACAATGCTCTAACCAACCAAGCTAACTGGCTGGGGCATTAAATAGATGATCAATGAAAAATTGTTGGGGAAATCTCAAAGTACCATTGCACAAATTACTTTTTAATTACAAAAGAAAAATTATTTTTATAGTAAAGATCTGACAGTCATACTCTTAACATGATCAAGGCTCACATCATCAAAAGTGAGACAACCTGAAAGCGTCTCACTCTTGGTGATGCAAAGTTTGTAAATATGCAAGATGGTGACCTGTGGGGTATTTTTGCAAAAATGTTAAACCTGAATCTAATCACCTAAAGCTCCCTAAACCTAAACAGTTCTAAATGCCCCTTTCTCATGTTCTAATCTCCATTTAGCCACTATCAAAGGGTCTCTGGGAGGAACCCCAACAACTACCAAAAAAATGGAGTAATAGAATGAATATGGGTTTGAAGCCAGACAGTCCTAAGTGTGAATCCTGGATAAGCTACTTACTAATAGCTTACAAAAACCACGAATCTCAGTTTCCTTATAAAATAAGGTTATATAAATATCACCAACTTCAGGAATTGTGCTAAGGGTCAAATGACAAAGCTACTATATGTAAAATATCTAAAATACTGCCTGGCTTATTAGAGTTGTTCATGTTGGTTGCCCTATCATATCACATACTTGTTATCTATAATGTGTCATGGTTAACAAAGAGCTTTTATATACATACAGTATCTCATCTATCCTCCCTGTAAACCACAACTACAATTCAGTAAAAATACAATGACATTGCCTGACCGGGCGGTGGCACAGTGGATAGGGCGTCGGACTGGGATGCGGAAGATCCAGGTTCGAGACCCCGAGCTCGCCAGCTTGAGCGCGGGCCCATCTGGCTTGAGCAAAGGCTCACCAGCTTGGATCCAAGGTCGCTGGCCCCAGCAAGGGGTTGCTCGGTCTGCTAAAGGCCCGCGGTCAAGGCACATGTGAGAAAGCAATCAATGAACTAAGGTGTTGCGACGGCAATGAAAAACTAATGATTGATGCTTCTCATCTCTCTCCATTCCTGTCTGTCTGTCCCTGTTTATCCCTCTCTCTGACTCTCTTTGTCCCTGTAAAAAAATAAATTAAAAAATTAAAAAAAATACAATGACATTAATTTCCTTGCAAGGAATCAGTCTTCTAACATGATAAAATCAGAGCATTTGCTCTCATTCATACATTCTCTTTATACCTGTAGTACCTGCTTTGCATGGTCCCAATATGCACACATTTCAGCTACCACAGTTTAGTTAAATAACATCAATCCCCTAACAACATAGTTCAAATTTCAGTTATCACTGTATATGAATGAACTGTGAGTAGTCACACAAAGTACTAACTTGACTGCTAGTTTTCAGTCCATAAATAATCTTGTAAATAGGTGTGCATTATGATCAGTAACCAATCACATTACTTATTCCAAAGTCTGTTGGAGATGAGTCACTGGGCACATTCTTCAGCTGACACACAAACAGCAAGGCATAGCTGTGTTGCTTGCTAGTCTCTCAGTGATAAAGCACATGACATTTTACAAAAATGGATAGTCAAAAAAGAGAATTAGCCTACAAAGATGAAAATGAAGCAAAAAAAATAAAAAGTGACAGTGATGGAAATGAGATTTGAATAGAAAATAGAATGTATATCAGAGGAACTTAGTGGAGACAAGCTTACCAACATAAATAAGGAAAGTGATGAAAAAGATAAAGATGTTCCAGAGGAAACGACGTCAGAAAAAAAGAAACTCTCAAAGATATTCCATGACATGGAAAGTGCAAAGGATAAAATGCTAGAAGCCAAGGCATTCAAAATATACTTGCTCTATTACCTTAAGTCAGGCAAGAACTTTTAAAATTACCCTTAAGTTTTTAATGAAGAAATAAAACACTCCAATATTCCAGGTTTCTAATGCTTTAAATTACAGTATAACAAATATTAGTTTTACTATTTCTTCATTTCCTCATACATTTATAACCAACAATGAAATAAGATCTTAATATTTTGACAAATATTTTAAAGAGCACATCATAATTTTTTTTTTTTTTTACAGGGACAGAGAGAGAGTCAGAGAGAGGGATAGATAGGGACAGATAGACAGGAATGGAGAGAGGTAAGAAGCATCAGTCATTAGTTTTTCGCTGCGACACCTTAGTTGTTCATTGATTGCTTTCTCACATGTGCCTTGACCACGGGCTTTCAGCAGACCGAGCACCCCTTGTTAGAGCCAGTGACCTTGGGTCCAAGCTGACGAGCTTTTGCTCAAGCCAGATGGGCTCGCACTCAAGCTGGCGAGCCCGGGGTCTCGAACCTGGGTCTTCCACATCCCAGTCCGACGCTCTATCCTCTGCACCTGGTCAGGCAAGCATATCATAATTTTTTTTTTTTAATTCATTTTAGAGAGGAGACACAGAGTGAGAGAGAGAGAGAGAGAAAGGGGGAGGAGCTGGAAGCATCAACTCCCATATGTGCCTTGACCAGACCAGTGCAGGGTTTTGAACTGGCGACCTCAGTGTTCTCAGGTCGACGATTTATCCACTGCGCCACCACAGGTCAGGCCAAGCACATCATAATTTTTGTAGTCATTTTTACAGCCCCCTACTACCATGAAAACTGAAATCTGCCTTTACATATATATACTGCTCACAAAAATTAGGGGATATTTTAAAATGAATATGAAACGATAAAAAAAGCATTTGATTTATATTTTATTAAACAAGAGTATCAGAAAAGCAAACAAGTCAAAAAAGTTGTTTGATTATGCAAATGAAATACAAAACAAACTTATTTCTTTGGTGAAAATGCACTATACAAAAGGCTGAAAGTATTGGAGTATGTGAACATTCCCTGGTCCCCTAATTGTTGTGAGCAGTGTATCTGTGGATATACATCAGTGTGTATGTATGCATTTTTTTACCCACTTACTCTCAAACCATCAGAGAACAAGTTGCACATAAGATGGCCCTTTACTACTACTGTACTGTGTATTCCTTAAGGATAAGATTTTATTTTAACCTAACCACAGAACAGCTGTCAAGTTCGGCAAATTCTTTAAAACAATTTTTGACTGATTTTAGAGGGAGAGGAAAGTGGGCGAAGAGAGAGAGAGACAGGAACATCAATTTGTTCCTGTATGTGCCCTGACTGGGGATTGAACCAGCAACCTCTGCACCTTTGAGACAACATGTTAACCAACCAAGCTATTCAGCCAGGGCCACTTCGGTAAATTCTGTAAGTTACTTTTAAAGAACCTATTTACTCTTTATGAATGAAAGATGGAATCAAAGCCTGCTGTTCATAGTCAAAGACAGCAGCTATGAAATTTATATTAGTTTTTCAGATATAACTTTCAAGCAATTATATAGTTCAACTTTGAAGTTAAACACACCATCAATAGGAAAAGTAAATGGATAAAAATAAAGTAAATGAATAAAGAAAACTTCTGAAACGTAGTCAAATATTCAATTCAATAATTTTTAAAAATATTTCCTAAGAATGCAGAAAATATAAATTTATATAACCCTCACTTTGAACTACATTACAATCCTTTTGGGAATTCAACAATCACAAATGGAACTTCATGATGCTACACAAAAATGGTAAATATACCACATTCGAAACTAATATAAGCCTGACCTGGCGGTAGCGCAGTGGATAAAGCATCGGACTGGGATGCGGAAGACCCAGGTTCGAGACCCCGAGCTTGCCAGCTTGATCACAGGCCCATTTGGCTTGAGCAAAAGCTTGTCAGCTTGGACCCAAGGTCGCTGGCTCCAGCAAGGGGTTGCTCGGTCTGCTGAAGGCCCCCGGTCAAGGCACATGTGAGAAAGCAATCAATGAACAACTAAGGTGTTGCGATGGCAATGAAAAACTAATGATTGATGCTTCTCACCTCTCTCCATTCCTGTCTGTCTGTCCCTATCCCTATCTATCCCTCTCTCTGACTCACTCTCTCTGTCCCTGTAAAGAAATAAATAAAACTAATATAAAATGAATGTCATAGGGTTTAAGAACACAGCACAAAAGAAATCTGTCACTCTGGCCAGTAGCTCAGTGGGTAATGTGTTCTCCTGACACACCAAGGTCATGAGTTCAAAACCCAATTGGGTACCTAAGAGAAGCAATCAACAAATGCACAACTAAGTAGAACTAAGTGGAGCAGCGAGTTGATGCCTCTCTCTTCTCTCTCAAATCAATGAAAAAATTAAAAAGAGATATATGCACACATAAAAAAATAATTTGTCACAAACTTATTGGGGGATAATTATATTCAATTGAATTCATTACTATATTTTTTAGCACCTGCCATGTGTCACACACTCTTAATACTCTGGTAAATAAGACTGTCATGGTTCTTGCACTTAGAATCTAGAGAGTATGTGGAAAGACAATCAGGGTGCTATTTGCTATGAGAGCAGAAAAGAATCCAGTTAAAGAAATGGGGAGAGCCTGACCAGGCAGTGGCGCAGTGGATAGAGCTTAAGACAGGGATGTGGAGGACCCAGGTTCGAGACCCCAACGTCACCATCTTGAGCGCGGGTTTCAACTGGTTTGAACAAAAGCTGACCGACTTGAACCCAAGGTTGCTGGCTTGAGCAAGAGGTTACTCAGTCTGCGGTAGCCCCAAGGTCAAGGCACATATGAGAAAGCAATCAATGAACAACTAAAGTGCCACAACGAAAAATTGATGATTTTCATCTCTCTCCCTTCCTGTCTGTCCCTATCTATCCTTCTGATTCTGTCAAAACAAACAAACAAACAAACAAAAAGAAATGGGGAGATAAGCACCTTATCTAGCAGAAAAGGAGGAACATGTTAAAAATTTCCCAAGGGATATATATCTAAACTGAAATGTGAAGGATAAATAGAATTAAAGAGAGGAGAGTGTGTTCAACTCAGAAAGAACTGCATATGCAAAGACCCCAAAGTAAAAAAGAACATAGAATTTTAAGGAAAGAGAAAGTAGCTGAGTACAGTATCGTTTTCAGTTAATGGGAAAAGAGAACGAGAGAATACAATGTAATGGAAAGAAATTCAACCTGAAGTTAAAAGACCTGGTTTCCAGGCTTTATTCTACCACTTATTAGCTATTACAACTTTAAGACAAGTTATTTCACATCTCTGGGCCTCTATTTCCTAATGAACAAAATGAGGACACTACCATATCCCCCCTCAAAAGTTTGTCTCAAGAATCAAATTTATTTTAATTATTTTTTCTTTAAATTAAGTAAGAGGCAGGGAGGCAGTGAGACAGATTGTCACATGCGCGCCAACCGGGATCCACCCGGCCAGCCCACTAGGGGGCAATGCTCTGCTCACCTCAGGCTGCTGTTCCGTTGCTCGGCAACTGAGCTATTTTAACACCTGAGGAGAGGCCATGGAGCCATTCTCAGAGCCAGGGCTAACTCACTACAACCACTGGAGCCATGGTTGTAGGAGAGGGTGAAGGGAAAAAAAGAGAAAGAAAAAGGGGAAGGGGAGGGGTGGAGAAGCAGATGGTTGCTTCTCCTGTGTTCCCTGACCAAAATCGAACCAGGGAATTCCACATGCCAGGCCGACACTCTATGACACTCTTCCATTGAGCCAACTGGCCAGGGTCAAGGATCAAATTTTAAAAAGCATGTAAAAAAGTATAAAAGAAAAAACGGTTTTAAGAATTCCGCTTACCACCATTAAGAAAATAAAGTGATAAGTCACAGACTGAGGAAAAGTATTTGGAACACATGTCTAACAAAGAACTTATATCCAACTATATAAAAACTACAAGCCAGCCCTGGCCAGTTGGCTCAGCAGTAGAGCGTCAGCCAGCGTGTGGAAGTCCCGGGTTTGATTCCTGGCCAGGGCACACAGGAGAAGAGCTCATCTGATTCTCCACCGTTCCCCCCTCCTTTCTCTCTGTCTCTCTCTTCCCTCCCGCAGCCAAGGCTCCACTGGAGCAAAGTTGGCCCTGGCACTGAGGATGGCTCCATGGCCTCTGCCTCAGGCGCTAGAACGGCTCCGGTTGCAATGGAGCAAAGCCCCAGATGGACAGAGCATCATCACCTGGTGGGCATGCCGGTGAATCCCAATCAAGCCCATGTGGGAGTCTGTCTCTGCCTCCTCACTTCTCACTTCAGAAAAATACAAAAATACAAAACAAAACTCCAAACCAACAATAAAAGATGAATAAACCAGTAAAAAAAGGGGGGGGGGCAAAAGATTTGAACAGAAACTTCATCCAAAATATACAAAGAGACAATAAACACATGAAAAGGTGTTCAATATTATTAATCATAAGAGAAATACAAATTAAAATCTTGAGATACTACTTAATACTCACTAAAATGGCTAATCTCAAAAACCAGATGTTGGTGGATATAAGGAATAAGAACAGCTCTCACATACCGCTGGTGAGAATATAAAATAAAGTACTTTAAGCAGTTTGGCAATTTCTTACAACATTATACGTACATTTACCATATGACCCAGCAATTACTTCTTTGTATTTCTCAAAGGAAATAAAACATGTCCATATCAAGACTTGTACAAGAATATTTATCACAGCCTGACCAGTGGATAGAGCATCAGACTGGGATGCGGAAGACCCAGGTTTGAAACCCTGAGGTCGCCTGCTTAAGCGTAGGCCCATATGGCTTGAGCAAAAGCTCGCCAGCTTGGCGAAGGTCGCTGGCCCCAGTAAGGGGTGGCTCGGCCTGCTGAAGGTCCGCAGTCAAGGCACATGTGAGAAAGCAATCAATGAACAACTAAGGCGTAGCAACGGAAATGAAAAACTAATCACTAATGCTTCTCACCTCTCTCCGCTCCTGTCTGTCTGTCCCTATCTATCCCTCTCTCTGACTCTCTCTCTGTCCCTATAAAAAAAAAAAAAAAATTTATCACAGCCTTATCCAAACACTGAAAACAACCTAAATGTTCATCAAAAAGAGAATAAACAAGTTGTTATGATACAAACAGAATATATTCAACAATAAAAACAACTATGGAAAACACATGGACAAAATGTTAAAAACAATGTTAAGAGAAAGAAGCCCCTCACAGAGGAGCACATGCTGGTATTTTATATATATTACTTACTTACATATATATATATATATATATATATATATATATATATATATGAGAAACCAACGAGGAAAACTTATCTATAGTGACAGGAACCAGATATATAGACGGAGGATACTAAATGCAAAGGGGCACAAGGGAAGTTTCCATGGAGATAGAAACGTTTTCTATATCTAGTTCTGAATAGTGATTATGTCAAAACTCCCCCAAATACGAGGTCTGTATATTTTACGGTATGTTATATACAGTATATACCAATTTTTAAAAAATGACACCATGGGTATACGATCAGCAAAATCTACAGGAAAAGTGACCAGAATTTTCCACAAGAAAACAAAAAAGAGAGAAGTGACCTATAGGTTAGGAGAGACTTCAGAAAAATATCAACCAGATATAACTTGTGCATGAACCTCGTATGACTCATGATTCAAACCAATCAACCATTAAATAAATAAAAAAAAGATGATTAGGAAACTTTGAACAATGAAGATATTAAGAAAATGTCCCCTGGCCAGTTGGCTCAGCAGTAGAGCGTTGGCCCAGCCTGTGGAAGTACTGGGTTCGATTCCCATCAGGGCACACAGAAGTGCCCGTCTGCTTCTCCACCCTTCCCCCTCTCCTTCCTCTCTGTCTCTCTCTTCCCCTGCTGCAGCCAAGGCTCCATTGGAGCAAAGTTGGCCCAGGCACTGAGGACGGCTCCATGGCCTCCATCTCAGGTGCTGAAACAGAGCAAAGCTCTAGATGAGCAGAGAATTGTCCCCTGGTGGGCATGCCGCACGGATCCTGGTTGGGCACATGTGGGAGTTTGTCTGACTGCCTTCCCGCTTCTAACTTTGGAAAAATACAAAAAAATAAAATAAAAAGAAAAAAGAAATTGTCCATTGTTTTACCGCGATACTAGTACTGTGGTTATGCTTTCAAAGTGTTTATATTAGCTTGACCAGGCGGTGGTGCAGTGGATAGAACGTCAGACTGGGATGCGGAAGACCCAGGTCAGAGACCCCGAGGTCACCAGCTTGAGCGTGGGCCCATCTGGCTTGAGCAAAAGCTCGACAGCTTGGATCCAAGGTTGCTGGCTCCCGCAAGGGGTTGCTCGGTCGGCTGAAGGCCCGCGGTCAAGGCACGTGTGAGAAAGCAATCAATGAACAACTATGGTGTCGTAATGGCAACCTAATGATTGATACTTCTCATCTCTCTCTGTTCCTGTCTGTCTGTCCCTATCTATCCCTCTGACTCTTTCTCTCTGTCTCTGTAAAAAGTGTTTATATTACAGGGAAACATGGATGAATCTCACAATGTTGGGTAAAAACAAGCAAGACATAAAAGGATACACACTATATTATTCCATTTTACAAATATTCAAAACCAAGTAAAACTAAATTATATTCTTAGATACTGCATTGGGGAAAAAAATAAATAAATTGGTGATTGGGAGAAGCATGAGGAAGCATCTGAGGTGGTAGCAATTTGAAATCCTGAGTGATAGTTACAAGGGTATCATTTTATCATCATTCACTAAACTATGTTTTTCATTATTTTCTGCATATGTATTATCCTTCACAAATAGTAAGTTTTACTAAAAACTTAGCTATACATATCTGAAGTATAAAAAGATAAAGTAGCCTGACCAGGCGGTGGCGCAGTGGATAGAGTGTCAGGCTGGGATGCAGAAGACCCAGGTTCGAGGCCCCAGCTTGAGCATGGGCCCATCTGGCTTGAGCAAAAGCTAGACAGCTTGGACCCAAGGTCATTGGCCATAGCAAGGGGTTGCTCGGTCTGCTGAAGGCCCGCGGTCAAGGCACATGTGAGAAAGCAATCAATGAACAACTAAGGTGTCACAAGGGCAATGAAAAACTAATGATTGATGCTTCTCACCTCTCTCTGTTCCTGTCTGTCTGTTCCTATCTATCCCTCTCTCTGACTCTCTCTCGGTCCCTGTAAAAAAAAAAAAAAAAAAGATAAAGTAAATAAAACAATTAATGCAAAACAACAGAGAAAGTGGAGGAAATGCATGAAAGAAGAGTTCCACATATTGATGGCTGTTGCAGCTGGTGACAGGTATGGGAGTTCACTGCATGGTTACACTGTCCCATAGTAAGTTCTTTTTTTAGTTAAATTTATTGTGGTGACCTTAGTCAACAGGATCACATAGGTTTCAAGTGTATACTTCTATGATATATGATCTGTATATCGCATTGTGTGTGCACCACTCAAAG
Organism: Rhynchonycteris naso; assembly: GCA_037038555.1. Taxonomy (NCBI): domain Eukaryota; kingdom Metazoa; phylum Chordata; class Mammalia; order Chiroptera; family Emballonuridae; genus Rhynchonycteris; species Rhynchonycteris naso. The sequence goes on along the minus strand of CM072995.1, from coordinate 367,447,084 downwards.
CCAAACCATCTTCTATCAGTATATATTTGGCCCTTTTACCCTTTACTACCCCCACCCCCCTTCTCTCTGGTGACCATCATACTGTTGTGTGTGTCTTAGTTTCAGTCTTATATCCCACATGAGTGAAGTCATATGGTTCTTAAGATTTTTCCGACTTATTTAACTCAGCATAATGTTCTCAAGGTCCATCCATGTTGTCAAAAATGGCAATATTTTGCCTGACCAGGCGGTGGCGCAGTGGATAGAGCGTCGGACTGGGATGCGGAAGACCCAGGTTCGAGACGCTGAGCTCGCCAGCTTGGTCCCAAGGTCGCTGGCTCCAGCAAGGGGTTGCTTGGTCTGCTGAAGGCCCGCGGTCAAGGCACATGTGAGAAAGCAATCAATGAACAACTAAGGTGTTGCAATGGCAACGAAAAACTAATGATTGATGCTTCTCACCTCTCTCCGATCCTGTCTGTCTGTCCCTATCTATCCCTCTCTCTGACTCTCTGTCCCTGTAAAGAAAAAAAAAAAAAAAAGGCAATATTTCATCATTTCTTATGGCTGAGTAGTATTCCACTGTATACATATATGTACCACATCTTCTTGATCAAAGGATACTTTGATTGTCTCCATGTTATGGCAACCATGAATAATGCTGCAAAGAACATTAGGGGTGCATATAACTCTGGGAATAAATGTTTTGGGGTAGACACCCAGAAGAGGTATTGCTGGGTCATAATTCTATTCTTAATTTTCTGAGAAACCATGATACTGTTTTCTATGGTGTCTGTACCAGTTTACATCCCTACCTGCAGTGAATCCAACTTATCCAACACTTGTTATTACTTGCCTTATTGATAACAGCCAATCTAACAGGTAGGAGGTGGTATCTCATTGTAGTTTTGATTTGCATTTCTCTAATAGCTAGTGAAGTTGAGCATCACTTCATTTATCTGTTGGCCATTTGTATGTCTTCTTGGGAGAGATGTCTGTTCAGGCTCTCTGTCCATTTTTTAACTGGACTGTTTGGTGTTGAGTTGTATGAGATCTTTACACATATATTTTGGAATTATCTCCTTGTCACAGCTGTTGTTTGAAAATATCTCCCGGCGGCTGGTTGCCTTTTCTTATGCTGTGCAGAAGCTTTTTATTTTGATATAGTCCATTTTATTTTGATATAGTTCATTTATTTTTGCCTTTACTTCCCTTACCTTTGGGGTCAAGTCCAGAAAATCTTCTCTAAGACCAAGGTCCTTAGGTTAGTACCTACATTTTCTTCTATGTTTCAGATCTTATATTTAGGTCTTGATCCATTTTGAATTAATTTTTGTACATTGGAACAAACTGTAATTTAGTTTCATCCTTTTGCACAGTAAGTCTTTAAATGGTTGTAACCTTAATTTCTGCACTTCTAGGAATGATAAAAATATACTTGGAAACATAGAAAAACAAATACATAATTAAGCTCACTGTGTTTTTATTTTTAATACCCCTCCAAATGGATACAACCTAATGTTCAGTAACAGAGAAATAGGAAAACTATAGGAAACCACAGCATAAATTCTATCAAGAGTTTCTAATGACATGAAAAATTATTATGATAAATTAAGCAAGATATTAAATTATATCAAGCATAACCTCAGCTACATAAAAACACTTTTATACATGGGAAAAAACAGAAAAGAGATATGTTAAAAATAGTAATGATGATCAAATTTGGGATTATGACTGACTTTGTTATATTTTTCACACCAGCATATGTAACCTTTATCTCTAAAGGAGGAAAAATCTGTTAAGATTTTTACTCACTCAAAACATCAATTCTATCATAGTTGAGGGAAGAAAGCAAAATCACTAATAAATTGTGGAAGAACCATCAGTAACACATTCTAAAAGACTGATTAATGTGGAAAAAGACAAATAAAATTTTACCTCTGGATAGCTCAGCTGGTTAGAGCATCGTCCCCAAGTGGAGAGGTTGCCAGTTCAATCCCAGGTCAGGACACATGCAAGAACAGTGATGTTCCTGTTTCTTTTTATCTCCCCCTCCCTCTCTCTCAAATCAATAAATTTTAAAAACTTTAAGAAAATTTTCACCCACAGGAAAACCTTATTTGAATTTTTCTCAAGTCCTTTGTATTACTTCTGTATTTAATTACAATTTCAAAAGGAGTCTTGTTAATATCAAATTACATAGCTCAACTAGCCAATAAAAAAGTACATAGTTTAGAAGTTAAAGCATGATATCCACAAAAATTTTTTGTGTGTGTGACAGACACAGACAGAGAGAGGGACAGATAGGGGCACACAGACAGGAAGGAAGAGAGATAAGAAGCATTAATTCTTTGTTGCGGCTCCTTAGTCTCTTTAGATGTTCATTGATTGCTTTCTCATATGTGCCTTGACCAAGGGGCTACAGCAGAGCAAGTGATCTCTTGATCAAGCCAGAGACCTCGGGTTCAAGCCAGTGACCCTGGGCTTCAAGCCAGTGACCATGGGGACATGTCAATGATCCTACACTCAAGCCAGTAACCCCACACTCAAACTGGTGAGCCTGTGCTCAAGCCGGCAACATTGGGGTTTTGAACCTGGTCCTCTGGGTCTCAGTCCGACACTCTATCCACTGCACCACCGCCTCGTCAGGAACCACAAAAATTTTTAATAAAAAAAAAAGCATTATATGCAAAGGAACCTCTCCATATCAGAAACTGAATAGAGACTTTCACACCTAAGCCAGTGTATACAGTTTAAAGTCCTGTATCAAATGTTTGTGAAATGAACAGATTTTGAATCAAATGGACATGAGTCAGCCTGCCATTCCATTCCCATTAAAAGTATACGTAAGTCATTCAAATGACTATTACAATAGAACAAGATCATGAAATTTGAGCCAACAGTTTTTCTGTTTTCACCTGGGTCTTAAAAAGAAGTGTCTCATCAAATTAAGAAAATGTAGTTAGGTGATCAGAAAACTCTCAATCTATGTAAAATAAGAGAGAAAGCTGTTCTGATACAGGAAAGGCTGAGAGGCCTAGAGATGTGATGCCCTCCCAGGTATAAAACCACCACCACCTCCAACTTAACACTTAAACATGATGCTAAAAATTCCTTTTTTACTTTTACCCAAGGGAGTTCTTGGCTAATGGCTGGTAACTGAGAGTCCCTCAAGTTCCAACGTGACTTAGGACGGCACTAGTATCAGCAGGGCCTTTCCCAGATGTGCTGTTACCAGTGGCTGATGAATTCCATAAGGAAGAAATTGAAGAAATACGTTTATAATTAAAAATACTTTTAACAATGCTTCTCTATGGATTTTTAAAATTATAGAATCTGGAAGAATTTTGTATCATATATAAAGAACTGGAAAAACAAATAAGGAACAAACATAAATGGATGTCTGCAGATTCTGTCCCCATATGTTTGGAATAGTACCTAATATTTTTATAAATGATACAGAAGACAACATGGATTAACTAACATTCCAAACAAAGAGGTATAAACTGAGAAAGAGCTTAAAAAACTAAGTGGATAAGAATTATATACTGCTCACAAAAATTAGGGGATATTTTATAATGAATATGAAGTGATATAAAAAGCAGCATTTATTTTATTAAACAAGAACATTAGAAAAGCAAACGACAAGTCAAAGAAAGTTGATCAATTATGCAAATGAGATGCAAAACCAACTTTTATTTCATTGGTGAAAATGTACTATACAAACGGTTGAAAGTACTGGAGCACATTCCCTAATTTTTGTGAGCAGTGTAGTATTAGCTTTGACTTGAACAAGCATAAAGTAAAAATCCTAGAGAAAAATTAAGTATCCATGTAGTAACTAAAATATATGGTTTCTGAATTAGTTTTATGTTTTTTGTTTTAAGATTGGAGTGACTACTACATTTATTTTGGCAATGGCATTATTAACTATTACTTCTTCCTCTGTTATCCTCAAAATAAGAAATAATGGGAAAGATACCCAGCAAAAAAGCTCTAAGAACTAGGCTAGGACAATAGTTCAGACTGAGTCAGTAATAAGAGTGGCAGTGGGAACCACAGGAGTTAAATATCAAAATGCAGCAGGTCTTAGCAACTGATTTAAATTATGAAGGGTAACAGAGAAAGGAATAAAAGTTGATAATGGCAATAACAAATAAATGTAGTGGTCACACCCATTTAACACAAAACAAAACAGAAACAAAAACCCAAGAGAAAGTTCTTTGGATCTTGCACTTAAACTATGATTTGCACCCCTTCTCTCTTCACAGCCAAACTTCGCTTCATTCACTGTCTCTGTGTAACCTCAGATTTATTTTGAAGAATGTCTTCTGCCCCAAATGCCACTATAACTCCAGTTTAAAATCACCAATAAACTCTATGTTGCCAAATCCATGACAATCTCAGTCTTCAATATACTCAGCCTCTGAGCAGCACTGATTTCAGCTGACTACTCCCTCCTCTTTGAAACATTATCAGTATAAAGTGATGTTTAACCCTTTGAGTAGTACAAACATTCATGAATATACTCGTGCCTCCTGACCATCCAGGGTACGATTAACATTAAAAAAAAGGCAAATGTTCTTCTTGTTTCCATAAATTGGTTATCAAACATATTTTTAAGTTAATAAAACTGTAACTGGAACTAATTTCACTTTTTGAAAAAATAACTCACTCCCGGAGGTCAGCGACCATGAAGAAAAAAAACCTCACACGCCTGACCTGTGGTGGCACAGTGGATAAAGCCGTTGACCTGGGAACACTGAGGTTGCCAGTTCAAAACCCTGCACTGGTTCGGTCAAGGCACATATGGGAGTTGATGCTTCCAGCTCCTCCCCCCTTTCTCTCTTTCTCTCTCTCTCACTCTGTTTCTCCTCTCTAAAATGAATAAAATACAAAACATTTAAAGGACACCAGTGCACTTAAAAAAAAAAAATTAAAAAAAACCAAAAACCTCACTACTTAAAAGGTTAAGAATGGCCTGTCCTGTGGTGGCGCAGTGGATAAAGTGTCGACCTGGAATGCTGAGGTCGCCGGTTCAAAACCCTGGGCTTGCCTGGTCAAGGCACATATGGGAGTTGAAGCTTCCTGCTCCCCCCCCCCCTTCTCTCTCTCTCCCTCTCTCCCTTTCCTCTGAAATGAATAAATTAAAAAAAAAAAAAAAAAAGGTTAAGAATGAAAACTGGGCCCTGGCTGGTTTGCTCAGTGGCCCGACATGCAGACGATGGGGTTCAATCCCCAGGTCAGGGCACACATGAGAAGCGACCATCTTCTTCTCTTCCCTCCTCTCTCTCTTCCCCTCCCTCAGCCAGTGGCTCGACTGGTTCCAGCGTAGGCCTAGGCACTGAGGATAGCTCAGCTGGTCTGAGCGTCAGCCTCAGGCGCTGAGGATAGCTCAACTGATCTGAGCACTGGCCCAAGATGGGGGCAACTAGGTTGGTCCTGGTCCGAATGCATGTGGGGCGTGATTCTATCTCCCCTCCACTCACTTAAAAATATACATATAAAAACTGGAGCCTGACAAACCTGGATTCAAAAACCAACTTCTCCAGTTACTACCCAGCGGTTTTAGACATATTATATTGATAGTAAAAACATCTACTTCATAGAGTTATGAGCATAAGTGAGTAAAAACACACTAAATACAACAGTGCCTAATAAACAATAAGCACCACAGTCCCTTGGTTTCTAAGACACAACTACTCTCTTGACTTTCCTCACACCTCTGTGGTCCTCTCTCACTCCCTTAGTAAGTCACTCTGTTTACCCAACTTCAACTACCATATACATAGCAAGGAGACCCAGCTGCATACCGGTAAGTCCTTCCTCAGGCCCAGAATCACAGTTACCTACTCAACAGTTCTACAGACACCCCACATCCAACCTGTCCAAACTTACTAAAAACTGAACTTATGCTATTTCTCTCAGTCTCCAAACTAGCTCTTCCTTCAGTTGCACTATCTCAATAAAAGGACTGTACCACAAGCCACCCACATGAGGAACACTGGGGCGTCATGATTATATGTACCTTCCTTAACTTCATCCTCCACACAGTCAATGAACCAAAATTCTATAATTCTATATCCTAGATATTTTTCAAAACCTCTCTAATTCCCGTTAGCATGCTCCACTAGACCACCACCACCACATCTTACCTGAACCTCTGCAGTATCCTCCTAATTGGTCTCACCAAATCCATCCTTGCTTTCTCCTTGGACCTTTCCCTAAACTGCAGCCGGCTGATATCAGTCCAAGCATACTACTCCTCTGTTGAACTTCTGCCTTCCCGCTGCCTTCAGGATAAAGACCTACCTGGACTGGCTGACCCCTAAAAGCTTGTCAAAACTAACTCTCTCCTCCACTTTCTTCACTCCATTACAAAGGACTTTTTTTGGTTTTGTTTGGCAGATTTTTCAAATATGTTGGATTCCTTCAAACCTCAGTTTTTGCATATGCTAGTCACTGCTCTGTTACACCTAGCTACCTTAGTCATCCTTCAGGTCTTAGCTTTAAAGGCTTTCTTAAGAAAGGTGTTATCTGATACCTTCTTCCACTCTTGAAGTTTAGATTAGGTCACCCTATTATATATCCTCATTGCATCCTGTATTTACCTTTACTCCTCTGTGTAACTGTAATTAACATCAGCAGTGTAAGTATTTATTTAATGCCTGACTCCTCTACACCAGACAGTAAGCTTCATGAGAGGGACAATGCTTGTCTTGCTTATCCCTGTACCCCAAGAGCCCTGCATGGTGTCTGACACATGATTAAGTGCTTGCAGCATTTTCTCATCCCTATCACAGGGCTTAGCATTAGCTGGTCCCTCTACTTAGAGCTCTGCTGACCCAGATCTGGTCCCTTAAGTCCTTGAACCTCACAAAATCAGCTCCTAATCACTCAAGTTTCAGTTACAAAGTGCCATCTTCAAAGGAAGCCTTTACCGATTGCCCAATCTCAAGAAGTCATACCTACCATACAACAATTTTATCACCCTCTTTATTTCTTGAAAGCATTCAGCACATCTGAAACCACAGTACAGTGTTTCTAAGTCTAACAAGCAAGACCCAAGCAAAGTGCCTGGCACAGTATAAGCATTCAACCAACACCTCAAACTCATCAGCAAAACATTTGCAAACTGTCCTCCAACAAAGTCGAAGAAGTGGCAGTAGAGCTTTGAAGGCTTGAAAACCAGAATGCCTTTGAATTTTGGCTCTTCCCCTTCTTAATTGGATAGGCTCGGATGAGTTACTAAACTGTACTACATCTCAGTTTCCAAATCAGTAAAATGAAAATTAGAACCTACCTCAAAGAATTGTTGAGAATTAAATTAGTTAATATATGTATGGGCCAAGCACATAGTATACATTCAATATGTACTGTTATCCATCAGATTGGGCTCATGCTCCCAAAGTTACAAATATACAGGGTGACTTATCCTTTGTTTTATCCACCCCAAAAGGGTGATTATCATTTTTGTACACTGCACAACTCCAAGGGCATCTTTCACATAGATTAAGATATGTGACTGGCACCTTCTGAAATTGTGCTACCTGGTCGCACCATTCCAGAGCTCTTGCAACTCCTTGTATGATCAGAAGGTTAAGATAATCAAAAGACACAAGAAACTGGAAGTACTTTGGAAACTTAAAAGTACTATAAAATGATCATGTTTACAAATCTACATTCTCTTGAGGTCACTGTCAGAAAAGAGTGGGTGGGCCAGATTACTGCTCCGTGATCCAGGCTACCTTGAATTCCCACTGAGGGCTACAACCAGCTCATGAGGCCGTTTCTCAGGAATGGTCATGGGGTATTCAGTTGCAGGGCAATTCATAATATTTCAATATTTACTCACATCAACACTGCAGCCTTTTTTGTTTTTTTAAACGGGACAGAGAGAGTCAGAGAGAGGGACAGATAGGGACAGACGGGAACGGAGAGAGATGAGAAGAATCAATCGTTAGTTTTCCATTGCCGTTGCAACACCTTAGTTGTTCATTGATTGCTTTCTCACATGTGCCCTGACCAAGGACCTTCAGCAGAGTGAGCAACCCCTTGCTGGAGCCAGCGACCTTGGGTCCAAGCCGACGAGCTTTTGCTCAAGCCAGATGGGCCCGCACTCAAGCTGGCGACCTCGGGGTCTCGAACCTGGGTCTTCCGCATCCCAGTCCTACGCTCTATCCACTGTGCCACCGCCTGGTCAAGCAACACTGCAGCTTTTATTCCACTTTTCTATCCTTCAAAGAGAATATCAAACGAAAATTTCTTGTTGTAACTTAATTATTGATCTCAAGACAGTGAATGCTTACTTCCGTTATCCAAATAAATTGATTTTAGGATAAGTTAAAAGGTGTAATAAATCTGCAACTAGCTTGAGGATTTGCCACAACCATGAAGTTAGTTTTGTGAAAATTCAACAAATAAAAATACTTTATATGCTTACTTTGGGCAAAGCCCTAAGAAACACAATCTAATAGTGCTTTGGAGATGTTTTGTGGTAGACTTAAAATTCTAAGATGAATAGTAACTAAACAGGATGGAAATGTATATAGAACCTATCTACTGGTTTCCAATTTCACACAATTGACATTTTGAGCTAGATAATTCATTGTTGTGAGGGGCTAATCTGTGCATTTAGGATGTTTTAGGAGCATCCCTAAACCCTACTCACTAATACCAGTAAGTACTCCCCTAGTAAGACAATCAAAAATGTCTCCAGATACCTTTTTTGTATTTTTCTGAAGTGAAAAGCAGGGAGGCAGAGAGACAGACTCCTGCATGTGCCCGACTGGGGTCCACCTGGCATGCCCACTAGGGGGTGATGCTCTGCCCATCTGGAGCGCTGCTCCATTGCAACCGGAGCCACTCTAGTGCCTGAGGTGGAGGCCATGGAGCCATCCTCAACGCCTGGGCCAACTTTGCTCCAACGGAACCTTAACTGCGGGAGGGGAAGAGAGAGATAGAGAGGAAGGAGAGGGGGAAGGGTGGAGAAACAGATGGGCGCTTCTCCTGTGTGCCATGACCGGGAATCAAACCCTGGACTTCCACATGCCAGGCTGATGCTCTACCACTGAGCCAGCCGGTCAGGGCCTCACCAAATATGTTTGACTATTTCTTTTTTTTTTTTAATTATTTTTATTTATTTATTCATTTTAGAGGAGAGAGAGAGAGAGAGAGAGAGAAGGGGGGGAGGAGCAGGAAGCTTCAACTCCCATATGTGCCTTGACTGAGCAAGCCCAGGGTTTTGAACCTGCAACCTCAGCATTCCAGGTCAACGCTTTATCCACTGCGCCACCACAGGTCAGGCTGTTTGACTATTTCTTTTTTTTTTTTTTTTTTTTAATATTTATTTTATTTTATTCATTTTAGAGAGGAGACATAGAGTGAGAGAGAGAGAGAGAGAGGGGGGAGGAGCTGGAAGCATCAGCTCCCATATGTGCCTTGACCAGACCAGTGCAGGGTTTTGAACTGGCGACCTTAGTGTTCCCAGGTCGATGCTTTATCCACTGCACCACCACAAGTCAGGCTGTTTGACTATTTCTTAACTGGAAAAAAATCACAACCAGTTAAGAAACCCTGAATTATTTTAAAGATTTTATTTATTCATTTTAGAGAGAGGAGAAAGAGGGGGTAAGAGCGGGAAGTATGAACTCATAGTTGCCTTCCATATGTGCCTTGACCAGGCAAACTCACAGTTTTGAACCAGTGACCTCAGCGTTCCAGGTTGACACTTTATTCACTATGCCACCACAGGTCAAACAGGAAGGAACCCTGCTTTAAATAAATGTTTTAACTGTCTAAAACATCCACCATGTTCTCTCACACACACCCCCTTTCAAAAATCCCTCCCTCTGATCTTCCCAATAATTCAGATTTCATCCCAGAGTCTACCTCAATTCAATTGCCTTTGCCTCCAAAATCCTCAGAAATCGATTATAAGTCCCTCAATGACATGTCAGTTCTCTTGTTCAAACCCACAGTTGGTGATGGAGCTAGTACTTGGGGCTCATGATCTCTAATTGAGCATTCTTTTCCACTATAATACACTGCTATCCACCAGCCACCAAGTTTTAGCAGTGCTTCACTGTCAACATATCCTGTTTCCGTCCCTTACTTCCACTTCTACTACTTGTAGCCCAGAGCCGTGGTTCTCAAAGTTTTGTAGGCATCAGAATCACCTGGCTTGTAAAAACACATTTTGCTGGGCCCTAACCCGAGTTTCTGATTTAGTCAAGTATGGGGCAGGGCCCAAGTATGTGCATTACTTGTTTCCAGATACCCAGATGATGTTTATGCTGCCAGTGAGAGGACCACACGGTGAGAACCACTGCCCTAGAGTCTCAGTACCTTTTACCTTAAGAGCTAACTTATTTTGGTGTTCTTCTAGACAGCCTCCCTGACATAAAACTGCAAAATGATTACTCCTAAAACTATGATCAATTACTGTCCTATTAAAAATAAATTACAACTATGGCTATTTTCCATACATGGCTTTCATAATTATTTAAAATGTGTACCCAACATTATCAACAGGACCTCCCTCCCCAAACAAATCTTTTACTTTAATCCTACTGATCTAATGGATGTCTTCAGAATAGACCGTACAGGCTTCCCACTCCACAGTCCAGCTTATTCTGTCTTTACCTACTACAAGGCCACCCTCTTCCCTCCTCCTCTCTACCTACCTGAAGGAGGCCTTCACCACTGTATTTGCCAAAACCACGTTTGGTCACTATCTGCTGCCTTTTATCTTTATGGTTTTAGTTTTTACCAAGTACTCACAGATAGAGAAAACCCCCAAGTACCTAAAATTTAAAACAGAAAACAATGATATGAGTGGCATGCATAAATAAAAGGCTTGACATATATACAAACTACACAGATACTAGTGTTTTAATAGATTAAGTGCAATAAATGCAAAGTTCACAGAAAGAATGTGCCCATCTTTTTTTTAAACATAATTAAACAATGGCTATCAAATATTTAAAGCTATATTTCATTTAGGATGTTAGGCATCTGTTAGGAAAGAAAATTATAAAGTAGTCTCAAAAAGAGAAAGTACTTAGTCTACAACTTCCTACAAAAGAAATAGGTATCATTTGTTTTCTGTATAAAATGCACCACAAGAGAGATGGTATGGTGTGAAAGAAGAAACACGGGGTTCGATGTCTGGTTCTACCTCTGACCAAATGTGATCGTGGGTAAGTCAAGTAAGGCCCCTCCCCAAGCCTCCATTTCCAAAAAAAAAAAAAAAAAGTTCAACTTTAAAACTATACAGTTTACCTTACAGGGTTGCTTTGAGGTAACATACATTAAAGGACCTAACCTAGCACTTGGCATATGCTAAATGTTTATTGAATTTTGTTAATGTGAAAGCACAATGTAAAATAAAAAGTACTATTCCAAAAATAAAATAAACAGAGCAAATTAATGAACTTGATTAAGGATGTCCATCTCCCAAGTAAAAAAAAATTAAGAATATAAAATAAAAAGTGTACGTCCCTCAGCATGGTCTATAGTAAACATATCAATTCTCTGACTTAATGGCCAAAACCAACACTTGAGAATAACAAAAACACCATCACTTAAGCTTCACAACTTTAAGGTTGTCTAAGAATCAGCAAAAACCTTGACAGACAGTGTTGAGACATTAGAGGTAGAAGAACTTAAATTCACACTGAGCTTTTAAAGTTTAACTCGACATTTTCTTATTTTTCCTAATGGCCCAAACATTATAAATGTGTTCATCTGGCATATGTATTAAGCATAAGTTTTTATCTGTTATAGTTGAGACCTTCTGGTTCTTATGTGTACCACAGACATAACATGCAGATCTTTTGCTCCTCCCTGTACACCAACCTCTCCTTAATTCTGATGGCCTATTCCAGGGGTCCCCAAACTTTTTACACAGGGGGCCAGTTCACTGTCCCTCAGACCGTTGGAGGGCCGGACTATAAAAAAAACTATGAACAAATCCCTATGCACACTGCACATATCTTATTTTAAAGTAAAAAAAAAACAAAATGGGAACAAATACAACATTTAAAATAAAGAACAAGTAAATTTAAATCAACAAACTGACCAGTACTATGGGAACTATGGGTGAGGATGCATCCTGTGCTCCTCTCACTGACCATCAATGAAAGAGGTGCCCCTGCGGAAGTGCGGATAAATGGCCTCAGGGAGGGACCCCTGGTCTATTCCTAGCACTCAAGAAAGCTGGTAGTACAAAAAAGTATCAAGGCTTCCAACAACATAAACAAATACTTACTGCACACTTTCTACGTATCAGGCACTATTCAAAGCATCCAATATATACCATAAACAACAATAAAAAAAGTCCTAACTCTCAAGGAGTTTATGCTAATGGAGAGATATATACAAATTTAAGTATGGTAGTAAACTGTTAGTGCTCAGCAAGATAAAACAAGAGAAAATGATAGAGTTTAAATATAGCCCTTACTCTTGGTCCCCAAAATACAGCTGAAGTAAAAATAAAGAATTAGCTACCTCATTATCTGCATTTTGAATCACCCAAAAATGGGCAAGTTTTCCCTTCATCATCAGGAAGGAGGCTGACACCCTCAGAACAATGTACTCCTCCACAGACTGAAGTTGTTAAGGCTAATGAAATAATTACAGATAAGCAAATTCAACATTTTAAACCAGCTATACTTTTTACCTTAGTTGGTAACAATATGACACTTTCATGATAGAAAAAAATGGGTTAAAATGAGGATTTTTGCCCTGGCCAGATGGCTCAGTTGGATAGAACGTCATCCCAATACACAAAGGTTGTGGGTTTGATCCCTGGTCAGGGCACATACAGGAACAGATCAATGTTTCTGTTTTTCATTCTCTCCCTTCCTCTCTCTCTTTAAAACCAATAAATAAAAATTTTTTAAACTGAGGATTTTATTTTGCCTAGTCCATTCCTGGTCAAAAGACCTTAGAGTGGGGTTATTCAAAGTGGGACTGTTCGAGCTGTGGTCGGGTTGCTCAGTGAAAAGAGCATCATGCCAGCACACCAAGGTCACGGGAGGGCACGTACAAGAAGCAAGCAGTGAATGCACAACTAAAATGGGAACTCAGTGGAACAATGAGTTGATGCTTCTCTCTCCCTCCCACACCACACCTCAAATCAATGGGAAAAAAATAAGCGGGACTGTTTATAAAATGGATAATCTGATAATTGCTGAATATGGGGAGACAATTTCAAGGGTAACCCAAAGAAAGGTGAGAATATCATTATGGCTTCAGTGCTCTCAGTTTCTTGCAAAGATAATGATAACAGAACTATTTCAGAGAAAATCATACGTAAGGTACATTAACAGGAGTGAACACCCAATGATGTAATAATATTCTTTAGAATATCTCTTAATCTCATCATCAAGATTGACAAGCAAAATAAATCAACATCCCCCCTTCAAATAACACTTCAGGCTTAGGTAAATTCAGAGAAAAAAAATATTCAGGTTACATAACTTTTTACCCTGAAGTAAAAAACTTCTTTTACTTCACTTTCATTGACTTTGATTTAGGTGTTCATTTATTTCAATTGTCTTTGGCAAGGGCTAGTGAATTTTATCATACAAGTTGAAGGCAGATATTATAGTCCAGTATAACAAAGGTCACCTTTCCCAATAAAAATGAAAAAAGCCCCCCCCCAGCCAAAATAAAAATGTCCCAAGTTAAAAATGGAGGTCATCATACTGCTTAGCATAGAAATCTTAAGCACTTATTTTCTTTAAGATTATTTTTTTATTGATTTTACAGAGAGGGGGAAAGGAGCTAGAAGTATCAACTCATAGTAGCTTCACTTTAATTGTTCCTTGCTTGTCATATGTGCCTTGACCAGGCAAGTCCAGGGTTTTGAACCAATGACCTCCGTGTTCCAGGTCAACACTCTATCCATTGCACCACCGCAGGTCAGGCAGCATTTCCTTTTTTTTTTAAGTGAGAGGGGGTGAGATAGTGAGACTGACTCCTGCACAAACCCTCACTTGAATCTACCCAACAAGCTCCCTCCCCCATCTGGGACCGATGCTTGAATCAACGAAGCTATCCTCAGCGCCCAGGGCTGAAGTTCGAACCAACTGAGCCACTGGCTGCTGCAGAACAGAGCAAGAAGGAGGAGTGGGAGGGTAAGAGAAGCAGATGGTTGTTTCTCATGTGTGCCCTAACCAGGGATCAAACTGACACTCTATCCACTGAGCCAACTGGCCAGAGCCCAGGCAGCATTTACTTTAAACACGCATTATTTCGCCCATGATTTTCTATACAATAAGAATTACTTAGAATCGGTGTGACTTCAAAAACCTAAAAGATCATCAATTATAATTGCTAAGGACTTAACTAACATTTTAGACTAAGAAACTGTAAGACATCATACTGAATAGTCCCAATAAATGAATATTTAAATATAGAGTCACAAACATCCAAAACTACTCCAACACTTTGGCTCCTGAAACCAAATAAGGGGGAAAAAAAGTTACAACTTAAAGACCTGTCAATGTTTCTCAATATGATCCTACATCTAAATTTATTAAAATACAAAAACAAACCATCTTTATCTCAGGACAACCAAATATCCACCCATCGCCAAAACTGAAGTTTCTGTCCCTCTCTTGCAGTATAGACTGACTTGGAGATCTATCCGGCTTTGTTCTAGGAATTCATACACTAAACATACTAATCTTTCCATTAAAAAAAAAAAAAGTCTAGGTCTTGCTTTAAAAAGCCAGTGTCATTTAAAAGAGCCTTCCCATGTCATTTCTTACGCTGCAAACTAAGTTTCCTGCTTCCAGAAAGTAGAGTTTGTGCCCCAAATCTACACATGCACATCATCTTCAAAGGTACAATTCTCTTCAACATATAATAGGTAAATAACAGTTTGGTAAAAGACAAGCCAATTTTTTTTTTTTTTTTTTTTTTTTAAGACAAGCCAATTTTTAAAACTAGTTATTTCTAAATTTTTTTAATGACTTGTCATAAAGATGATATAAACATGTATCAAAATTTTATTACCAAATTCATCCTGTGTGCCTGAAATAGCAATGTAGGTAAAATCACAAATAGCATTCTTATTAGTAAGAATACAACTTATGCCTGACCAGGCAGTGGCGCAGTGGTAGAGTATCAGACTGGGATGCGGAAGACCCAGGTTCGAGACCCCAAGCTCACCAGCTTGAGCACAGGTCCATCTGACTTGAGCAAAAGCTCGCCAGCTTGGACCCAAGGTTGCTGGCTCAAGCAAAGGGTTGCTCAGTCTGCTGAAGGCCCGCGGTCAAGGCACATGTGAGAAAGCAATCAATGAACAACTAAGGTGTTGCAACAGCAACGAAAAACTAATGATTGATGCTTCTCATCTCTCTCCGTTCCTGTCTGTCTGTCCCTAACTATCCCTCTCTTTGAATCTCTCTCTCTGTCCTTGTAAAAAAAAAAATACAACTTTTACCTGACCTGTGGTGGCACAGTGGATCAAGTGTAGATCCAGAACGCTGAGTTTCCCAGTTCGAAACCCAGGCCTGTTGGGTCAAGGTACATACAGGAAGCAACTACTATGAGTTGATGTTTCCCCCTACTGCCCTGTACCCCTTTCTGTCTGTTCCTCTACCCTTCCTAAAAAATGATTAAAAATTTAAAAATAAAGAAAATATATAACTTTTATTTTTTTAAAGATAGGAAAAGGGTCCTGAATACAAAAAAGTCATTCTTACCCTGGCCAGGTAACTTCGTTAAGAGTGTCTTCCTGCCTGACCAGGTGGTGGCGCAGTGGATGGAGCGTCGGACTGGGATGCGGAAGACCCAGGTTCGAGACCCCGAGCTCGCCAGCTTGAGCACAGATTCATCTGGCTTGAACAAAAGTTCCTCAGCTTGGACCCAAGGTCACTGGCTCCAGCAAGGGGTTGCTCGGTCTGCTGAAGGCCTGCCGTCAAGGCACATGTGAGAAAGCAATCAATGCACAACCAAGGTGTTGCGATGGCAACGAAAAACTAATGACTGATGCTTCTCACCTCTCTCCGTTCCTATCTGTCTGTCCCTATCTATCCCTCTCTCTGACTCTCTCTCTATCCCTGTAAAAAAAAAAAAAAAAAAAAGAGTGTCTTCCTGATAATACCAAGGTTGCGGGTTTGATCCCCAGTCAGGACACATACAAGAATCAACAATGAATGTATAAATAAGTAGAAGAACAAATCAATGCTTCTTTCTCCCTTCCTCTCTCTGAAATCAATTAAAAAAGTCATTTTTGCTCTGACATGAGTTTAGACGCAAGACTTTTAATAGTACAATGTTTCTCTCCCAAGAGGCTATTTTAACGGTATGTTACAGAGGGATGACCATTTAGGTACTGTCCCCCAAAACAACATGAAATAACAGTCAGTACCATGACAGTCAATGTACTATGTGATTCAATTAAATAAATACATACTATATGACACCAACATAAAATTTAATTACTAAGCCAAACTAGTAAACCTGTTGTTTTATTTCTCTTTCAAACTTTATGTTCCACGGCCAATTACTGCAAAACAAACCTAAGTTCTACACTTTGACCTACTTTAAAGGGAGATACAGTGTTAAAAAAAAATGTGTGTGTGTGTATATATATATATATATATAATACACTATAAAGATTGGCCTTTATGCCTTTTTTTTTTATTTTTATTTTATTCATTTTAGAGAGGAGACACAGAGTGAGAGAGAGAGAGAGAAAGAGAGAAAGGGGGGAGGAGCTGGAAGCATCAACTCCCATATGTGCCTTGACCAGACCAGTGCAGGGTTTTGAACTGGCGACCTCAGTGTTCCCAGGTCGACGCTTTATCCACTGCGCCACCACAGGTCAGGCTATTGGCCTTTATGCCTTTATGTTAGCCTTAAAACTCCTCAAATAAGATCTAAGCTAATCAGTAGGGAATTCTGTAATGCGAGTACTCAATGAAGAGAGATCAAAAGTTTGGCAGGCAAACTGCCACATAAATAAGCCACCAATATGCTCTCATAGCAAAATTTATGTTATAGAAGGGATTTTCACTTCAAATATAATTTTGTCATGTAATCTTAGAAAGGAAAATAGATTATCAGTCACCCTAAACTGAAAATTACCCAAAATTCTAAGAAAGATTCCCCACCATATCTGATGTACCTTCTTACCTACTATGGCTCCAAACGCACACAAACCAAGAGAAATGATACTGGATAAGGAGAGGGGCTATGTGTGCAACAACAGCTAGCAGTCACTATAATTAATAACAACAAGAAATTTTGCCAGGACTACTAGGACCCAAATCACAGATACCTTGTATCCCCCTACCACTACCTTGTTAAAATAAATGGAAAACTTTCCTTGATGAAAGACTCTTCCTTTGAAAGACTGGATCCCAATATTCCTCAGATATTTATGTAACAGGGTCAACAATTCTATAAATTTGATATAATAAGCATTCTCTTTCTTTTTTCCCAAAATAAGTTTAATTCAAGAAAAGTCAAAACAAAAATAAATCCTGAATATACAAAACTCTACTACTGATACACTTTATTCCTAAAAGTTAAAGAATTATAATCTTAATAAGTGGGTTGGGAGAAAAGAGGCAAATCTCTGAAACAAGGCTTGCCAGAACATAGGCCTGCTGAATATATATACTTCCCAATATACTGCACATCTTTTTAACAGTGACATCAAAGGAAAAAATGTAACCTTTTCTCAAGAGTGCAAGTCATCAGAAAACGGATTAAAGAATTACTCTTTATCTCCTCCAAACTAAGTCTAAAAATGCAGAGCCAAATAAAACCACCATAAATTCCTTCAGTGATCTTGTAGGTCTTTCAGCCCACTAAATTTCACATAATACATACAATTCTGCGGCTTTCCTCAAACCCCACTATACAAACACAAATTCAAATTTCTGAAATAAATACATGGTAAGAATATTAAAAGCTCTCTTTGATTAAGGAACAAAATCAGATTCTTGAACTCCAGTGGGAAGCCCTTGAGAGGAAAGCAGGACCTACAGAAGCAAGTATTCATATGCACACAGTACAAGCTAATTCCCTCCAAACCATTACTAAGTAAAAATTTCCTTCAACAAGATATCAGACATCCCTTCCAAAATACAAAATACAGAACTTCATCAGCATTCTATCTTTTCTCAATCAAACCCCCAAACCTATGAAAGTGTTGTTTAAAAAAAAAAAAAGAATCCCTAGTTCTACTCCCCAGCTCAGGGCCACAAGTACTGTCACACCATAATCTTAAAAAAAAATTACATCAGTCAATCCTTCCTCAGTTTTGCGTCTGAAATTTTATTTTAACCTAACCTAACTCAAATTATTACAATGTCAGTATTGCAAAATTAGGAATCCTTGTCACGTTGTAATCCACAAAATCCTGACTACAATGGTTTCTACACAAGTTAAAGGCTACGTGTAACTCCATTTCCAAACAGGATGAATATTAAGGCTCTAACAACTTAGATAAAACCCAAATGAGTTAGTGATATACCTTCTCTCCCTGAAAAGTTGTAATCAGAGTATGTTCATAAACAGAAACACTAGTTATTCTGCTTCAAAACTGGGCAAAAAAGACAAGAAAACACTAACCAGTCTCTGGCTGTAACGAATCCTTTCTTCTTCGGGTTCCATCTCTCACTCTTCTGTTGAAATTACTGTAAAGAAACCACTCCAGGGCTGCCTTCCTCTTCCTCCTTAGGAACCAGATTGATTGCAACACTAAGAATAATGATATGAGCAGAAATGAGAACTCAAACTCAAGCTTTCTTTTCACAGCAAGAAGTGTTTAAAATACGCGTAAGTTAAAGGCCTCCGGGATATCTGGTTCCTCTTCATCAGTTTGGGGTCTCTGCTCTTGGGCAAGTGGTTCCGTGTCAGGACCAACATTAATCGCACTACAACGGTCCCAGGCCTAGGCCAAGGGAGATGCTGTTTTCAGTTGCCTGTGGTCGGGCCACACCACTTGTTTCTCCCCACAGAATACAATTAGCAAGGCTCCCCCTTCAAGGCATTAGCACCGAAAAAAAAAAAAAAAGTTGGGGGGCGGGGGGCAGGACTTTTACCTCTAGAGAGCTGACCAGGTAAAGCAGACACTGAACTAATCCAAATCCTAACCAAATTAGTCCTCTCAAACTGGTAATTAGAAACTAAATGAAAGAAGGGCAGACTAACCATATAAAAAGAGGACAAGAAATTAGGAACTGAAGAAAGACTTCAAAACAATTTCCCATTCTCCTCTAGAAGGCGACAATTGTCGCCTTCCTTCCTAGACTCCCCGGATCTTTTCATCCCAAACCAAACCTCCACTCCAACCCAAGATGTGTACAACTCTGAAACATATTCAAGAGAGTTCCAATTGAGGGACAAAAATTCCATCAGAGCCTTACGGATAAAGTAATAAATGGTTCTATATATATATATATGTACATATATGTATATGTGTGTGTGTGTGTGTGTATATATAATACACCTTTCCCAGAAATTAAATAAAGACAGGTTTGCGCGAGGATCGATCCATAATACCAAAAAAGGTTTCTTTTTCCTAAATATTCTTACGGATAATGGCTTCCATAGGGAATGCAGACTTGTTTTCTTTTTCTATTTACATTACGGCCACGTTAATAGCATCCTTTCAAAAGTGCTACGAGACCCGAGGACCCGATGACACAGTTTGCTAGAACAGTTCGCGGCAGGGCCATCCCGGAGGGAGCCCTGGCCTCAAGTCGAGAGAGAAACCGCGTCTGCAGCCCCTGGCCGAGGGTCGCCCGGGCTTAGGAGCAGCCAGGGCCGGGGAGGGAAAAGGACAGATCGCGCCGGGCTCCCCTGGCAAAGGCGTTTCAATGGTTCGCCCATCGTTAAAAGAAATAGAAACTTTACATTAAGTCTTTATAGATAGATAACACAACGAACTAAAACTTCCAAGGTGGGGGGAGGGCTGCAGGGGGAAATCTCACCGGGGATTTTTGCTCGTGAGTTCTTGTCCAAGTGAGAAGTAAAAGATTCCAAAAATTGAGAGGAAAATATTAAATCCCAAACGTCGTCCTCGGCGTTTTCCGTGGATAAACCCAATATCCAGAGAGGGTCAGAGAGACCCGGAGAAGAGAGGAAACAGTTGCTGAATCAAACCTCCTCTTCTGGCTTCGGAGCCCGGGAGTCGGCGGCGTCAGGAGAGGGGAGCGCGACCCCTCGGCGCCCAGCCCGGGCGCCCCCGCCTCCCCCGGACCAGCAGCGGTCAGCACCCCGAGCCCGAGCCCCGAGCCGGCTCCGGCCGCCGGGAGCGCCCTCCTCGCCGTGCCTTCGCCCAGCAGCCACCCGGCCGCCTCCGGTGCCCGGGAGCGCCGGCCGATCAGCTGAGACCGGCCGGCCCGAGGCTCCCCGCGCCGCCCCGGCCCCCCGGAACGCGGGCCTCGGCCCCGGGGGGCGGAGAGGGCGGGAGCGGCGCCGCGCGCCGGCCTGGGGGCCCGGTCTCCCCTCGCGTCTCCCCCTCAGCCCGGGCTCCGCGCTACGGGACGAGCCCCCGGCTACTCCCCAGTCGCAGAGGAAGGATTCCGGGGAATGGGCCCCCTAGCGTTGCCCCTCCTCCCGGAGCGCCCCCTGCCCAGAACAGACAGAGTGGCGACAGGCCCAGGCCCCAGGAAGGTGCTCTGCGAGCCGCAGCCGCCGCTGCCGCCGCCGCTGCCGGGGAGGGGTGTTGTTTCCCTCACACAGGAGGAGCCGCTGAAGCAGCCGCCGCCATTTTGAACCCGTCAGACTCTCACATACACACAGCTCCTCCGTGGCACACTGCGCAGGCGCCGCCTCCCCATCCCTCCTCCGGCTCGCCTCTCCACCCCCCACTCCCCTTCAAGCCTCCCTATACTTCTTACCGCTCTCCCGGGCGCACGTGAACGCGCACGCGTCACTTTCCTCTACGCGGACACTCCGCCGGCGCGCGCACGCGCGGATGCGTCGGCCTCGAAACGCCCAGCGACACCGACGCGGCTCCCCGCCCTCCCCGCCCCCCCGCATCAGACTGCTGGCCCTCCCGCAGGCCTACCGCCCCCACTCCCCGCCAGCCTCCTTCCCGAGTCGGGCCCGGCCCGCTGCTCGCGCCTGCGCGCAGGCCGCGGTTCCTCCTCCGCGCGCGCTCTCCGCCCCCACCTCGGCCCTCGTTGGAACCACACATTCACACACAAACACTAAGCCTGTGACCCCGCCCCTAGTCGGCCAGCTGCGCCGCCGGCCCTCCCCCACCTCTCCTGGGAGGGTGGTGACCCCCGACCCCCCACAAAGCACAACAGCCCCCACCCCAGCAGTGAGGAGAAGCGCCCGGTTTTCCCGCAACCGCCTCCTACCCCAGTCCGGCCCGTCACAGTCAAACAGTCTAAGGGCCGGGCGGCCTGGGCCAGGGGAGCCGTTGGCCGCCTCCAAGCCTGCTCTCCCGGGGTCAGGCCGCTGGGCCCGACCTGGGCGCCCCGCTCGAACCTGCCCAGGGCGAGGGGGCGCGGGGAGAGGGCGCACTCCCGCCTGCTGCCCTCCTCCTGCGGCCGCCGGCGGGCCGAGGCCCGCCATCCCCGGGCAGGCCCCACACCCCCGCGGCGGGGCACGTCAGCCCTCGGCCCGGGGGCTCCTCGGTGCAGCGGCCTGGCCCCGCCTCACCCACTCCTCGCCGCTCCGAAGGGGCAGGAAACGGGAGGAACATGTCTGTCCCGGTTTCGGCTCTTCGGTGGGGGTGTTCCAGGCGCTTGACAAGGGCGTCCACAGGTAGCAGGCGCAGGAGTGGTCTCCGCGACGGCCCGAGGGCGGTGGCGGCCGGCGCACCCACCGCTGGCCCGAGGCGCCCGGGGAGATGGCCCTGGAAGCCCCCGCTCCTTGGCCACATTCAGGTTTCCGCCGCGCCGGTGCCCCCGGAGGCCCGGGTGGGACGTGACCCCGCCCCTGGCGAGTCGGGGCGCCCCCCACGGAGGGGTGCGTGGGCCGCCCCCCGGTCTCGGGTCGGCCTCGCTGCCCCGGGCCGAGGCGGGCGCGGGAGGCCCAGCCGGGAAGATGTCTCCTCGGTGCGCGCAGCTTCGCGCGAGGGTCAGCGACGGGGCAGCGGCCGCCCGAGGCGCGCCGGCCCTGCCCACGAACGGGCTCCCGCGGCTCGACAGCTGCCCGACGAACTAGCAGGCAGTGGACGTCGACGGGGCCCGGCCAGAGGTATCTGAGCAACGCCATGCGAGCAGTCCAACCACGATCAGGGCATTCCCCCAGCCAATCTCGCGCTCTGGGGCCCGTTTAAATTATAAATCCCGTCAAGGACTGTGGCTTGGGCGTTACGCATCCGGGTCCGCAATATTGGCTTCGCTGCGCTCTTGCTGAGAGGTTTCCCACTGGGCTTTCTTCTCCCAGCCCTGGTTTTCCCACTTTTTCACCTCTGATTCCTGGGATGCGGCTACGGAGGAGAGAGAAAAGGCATGGAGAGAATGATACGACTTCCATAAACAACCTTCTACTCTTTTAGGAAGACTTTGGGGAAAACAAGTGAAAAACCGATATCTACTGACATGTGGTGGCGCAGTGGATGTAGGGTCGACCTGGAACGCTGAGGTCGCCTGTTGGGAACCCTGAACTTCATTTGTCCCGGGTCAAGGCACATAGGAGGAGCAACCGCTAAGAGTTGAAGCTTTCTGCTTCCCCTCTCCCCTTTCTCTCTCTAAAATCAATAAATAAAACCTTTTTTTTAAAAAAAAAACCCAATAAACAAAACCCTGATAACTTCTGTTTCTATCAAGATTTGAACTCTGGCATAAAGGCACTATGTAAATCTGAGGTATTATTATCACAGTAGGTTTTTCTACATGAGAACTCAGGGAGTTTTACAGACGTTCTGTCCTTTGTTTCCCAATATCCTTAGGAGACAAGCTAAAGTGCCTGGTAGCATTATACACACTTTAAAGACAGACACTTGAAATATAGAAAGGATCAACAGCTTGCATAGTTACTCTATCAAATAGGAGTCCAGCATCCTATAGTAGCTGGCTGCAACCTCTCACAAACAACAGATTTGTTAATTTGGTATCACCCTCTTGCATTCCAGTCACTGGGAAATATTCTTTATTATGATACCAGTTTTGTTCAGATGTATTAGATTTTCAGACCACTGATACCAAGATCTTTACCATAACTTCCTTAGGTCTAAAGCTTTTTTAAGTCTTTCAGGCTATAGTAATATATATTTAAACGTCTTCCATACTGGCACCACCAGATGTGGTCCAGTAGGCATCTGGCTCTCTGTAGGTGTAGAAAAAGGCAGCAGCTTGTTTTATTTTTAAGTAGGAAAGATTTTTTGCCATTGTCGGGTTAAGTAAGAGTTGGGCCTCATCACTATTTGCAAAATAAATAGCTTTCTTTCCTTCCCACTCATCCCTATAACCCATGGGATACTTAGGGGTGAAGAAAGTGAGGAGGAGGTCTCTAGCAGTAGCTCAACTTGGTCTTGCCCTTTATCTTAAGGTCGAGAGCCTCGTAGGTAATTAATCCTTATCAAACTGAGTTGCTCACCTTCAGCAAACAAGTGCTGTCCGCAGGTTTAATTCAGGTGAGTATGCTGGGAGGACACCTAAGAAGCCTCCAACAACGATGATAGTAATACTTATTTTGGACAGGACTGCAAGTAAAGGTTTGTTAGATTGCAGCTAGCTCTTTTCCACTCGTTAACCATTTGTTGTTGGGGGAAATGTTTATACAGACACACAGGCAGGCTTTGTTAATACTCCCAGGCAGATGTGCAGGGTGAGGTAAGAGATAAGCAGATGGTTAGTGATTTCCCCTCAATCACAATGGCTGTGATTGGTAAAGGCATAACGCAGAGTTCACTGTTTTGCTCTTTAAAAAAAAAAGCCATTTTCGCCTGACCAGGCGGTGGTGCAGTGCATAGAGCATTGGACTGGGATGCAGAGGGCCTAGCTTCGAAACCCCGAGGTTGCCAGCTTGAGTGTGGACTCATCTGGTTTGAGCAAGGCTCATCAGCTTGAGCCCAAATTCACACTGGCTTGATTTGAGCAATGGGCCACTCACTCTGCTGTAGTCCTCTCGTCAGGGCACATATGAGAAAGCAGTCAAAGAACAACTAAGGTGCCACAGTGAAGAATTTATGCTTCTCATCTCTCTCCCTTCCTGTCTGTGCCTATCTAACCCTCTCTCTGATTCTCTCTTTGTCAAAAAAATAAAAAGCCATTTTCAAGGAGAATAGAAGTCAGAGGAGTCCCCAAAAAGGCCAATAGAATTATGAATTATATAGCTGCAACTGCGGTTGCAGGGAGAGTGGGAGAGTGGGAGACAGGAAAAAGGAAAGAAAAACTCCTTCTAGAATCATTGAGAAGAGGAACCCTGGCTGGAATAAGCTGGTGCCTTAATAAGGTATTAACAAATTTCTTCCTTCTCCTTTTTTTTTTTTTTTTTACAGGGACAGAGAGAGAGTCAGAGAAAGGGATAGATAGGGACAGACAGACAGGAATGGAGAGAGATGAGAAGCATCAATCATTAGTTTTTCGTTGCCGTTGCGACACCATAGTTGTTCATTGATTGCTTTCTCACATGTGCCTTGACCGCGGGCCTTCAGCAGACCGAGCAACCCCTTGCTGGAGCCAGCAACCTTGGGTCCAAGCTGGTGAGCTTTGCTCAAACAGATGGGCCTACGCTCAAGCTGGCGACTCAGGTCTTGAACCTGGGTCTTCCACATCCCAGTCTGACGTTCTATCCACTGCGCCACTGCCTGGTCAGGCTCCTTTCTTGAAGGACACTAAGACCCAACAAACACTAAGAGTCAAAATCCAGATCGTCCACTTCTGTTGGGAGACTTTAGTGGGTGAAGAGAATTCTGTAGTCTGGTCAACTAAATTAAAGTATTTCCAATTTCTCTGCACTCCTTCAATGTTAAGGAGGAAGTAGGGATGTCCCAGACAGTGGAGGTCTGAAAAAAATAGAGAAGTTGGTCGGTCTTGAAGATCCCCCTGGGAGGTAGCATAACCAGTAAGTAGTTGAAAAACTCTGGAACCAGAGACTGAAAGTCTGCTCTGCTGGCTACTGCTAATTAGTCCTAATGAACTCCTCAAAGCCTTGGCTTTTCTTCTGTAAAGTTGGAAAAATACCTACTCTCAAGATGAAATAATGTCTTGAAGCTCAGTGTCTGGAACATTTACTGTATCTGTTTCCGACCTGGGCTGGTTCACCCCTCCTTAGGCACCCTGGTAGTTCCCTGCTCCCGGGAGGTTACCGTACTGATGCAGAACTAGTGCGGACACCCTATCCGCATAGTACACTACAGCCCAGAACTCCTGGGTTCAAGCATCCTTCTTCCTTGGCCTCCCGAGTAGCTGGGACTATAGGTGTGTGCCACCAAACCCAGCCTGTTTTTGATCTCTAGTTTTTATTGGGTTTTTTATGTTTGGTTTTTTTTTATTGATGAGAGAGAGAAAGATCAGTTTGTTCCACTTATTTACGCTTTCATTGGTTGATTCTTGTATGTGCTCTGACTGGGGACCAAACCTACAACCTTGATGTATCAGGATGATGCTCTAACCAACTAAGCTACCCAGGTAGGGCTTGAACCATCTTTACTTAAAACTTTCCTTAAGTCCTGGCGTGGTAGCTCAGTTGGTTAGAGCATTTGATCCCCGGTCAGGGCACATTCAAGAACCAACCAACAAGACCTGACATGTGATCATGCAGTGGATAAAGTTTCAACTTGGAACGCTGAAGTCATCTGTTGGAAACCCCGTGCTTGCCTGGTCAAGGCCCTTATGGGAGTTGATGCTTCCTGCTCCTCCCCCATCCTTCTCTCCACCCCCACCCCCCACCCCACCTCTCTAAAATAATTTTTTTTAGATAAATAAAGAACCAACCAATGAAAGCACAAATAAGTGGAACAACAAATTGATGTTTTTCTCTCCCTTTCTCTAAAAGTCAATAAATTTAAAAATCAATAAATAGCCTGGCCTGTGGTAGCACAGTCAATAAAGCGTCAACCTGGAATGCTGAGGTCCCCGGTTCAAAACCCTGGGCTTTCTCAATCAAGGCACATGTGACAAGCAACCAATGAAAAACTATGAGTTCATATTTCTTTATTTTGCGGGGCCTTTCAGAAGTCTCACACATCTGTTGTGCCCACAGTTAATCTGCCTCTGCCTCCAGGGCTTAATTTTTTTTTTTTATTGATTGATTTTAGAGAAACAGAGAAAGGGAGAGAGAGGGGAGCGGGCAGGGAAGCATTCATTTGTTGTTCCACTCTGTCCTGCACTCATTGGTTGCTTCCTGTATGTGCCCTGACCAGGGATTGAACCTGCAACCTTGTTGTTTTGGGGCAACGCTCTTAACCAACTGAGCTAATTAGGTCAGGGCCAATAAATAAAAATTTTTCTTTAAAAAATCAATCAATAAAAATGTTTAAAAAGATGCTTCAATATTTAAGCTAATTTACAGAGAATAGAGAATGAGTTATGACTTACTTATGGCTTCTCTTTCCTAGTTCCTAGTCCCTCTTTCCTTTCTCACAGATGGTGTCTGATCTCCATTTGCCTCTTTTCCCTGACTCTATCTGTCTCGCTCTTGCCATCATCACTGTCCTCCTGAGGTCTCTTTATTCCCATCCTTCTCTCAGTCACTCTGCTGCTCCCCCATCTGCTGTTTTCATTCCTCTTTCCGAGCCGGCTGGTACCATTTACTCTGTCATCAGCGGAGTAGACCTTGCTTGTCAACTTCCCTTACCCATCCGTTTGTTACATGTGCTCCCTAGTTGTATTACTTAATCATTTCCTGAAATTCTCCCTTCACCGTCCTCCACTAGATTACAAGTTCCTTGAAGTCCATATTTGTATCCCTCAAAACACTTTCCAAACCTGACCAGGCGGTGGCGCAGTGGATAGAGCGTTGGACTGGGATGCGAAACACACAGGTTCAAGACCCCGAGGTAGCCAGCTTGAGCTCGGGCCCATCTGGCTTGAGCAAAAAGCTCGCGCCAGCTTGGACCCAAGGTCGCTGGCTCCAGCAAGGGGTTGCTCGGTCCGCTGAGGCCCGTGGGTCAAGACACATGTGAGAAAGCAATCAATGAACAACTAAGGTGTTGCAACAGCCACGAAAAACTAATGATTGATGCTTCTCACCTCTCTCTGTTCCTGTCTGTCTGTCCCTATCTATCCCTCTCTCTGACTCTCTCTCTGTCCCTGTAAAATAAAATAAAATAAAAACACCTTCCAAAATCAGTCTCTCATACTGTGTCAACCGTAAGAGGAATGAAAGTTAGGTGTTGGGTGATTATAAGTTTTAAGGGATAGAAATCTTTCGAGTCTGGAAGCAAAATTGATCAGGGGAAAAAGAAAGAAAGAAAGCCAGAAATACCTGGAGATTCTCATTATATTAAACATGGTTAAGCATGAGATAACGTAAGTTTCTTTCTTTTTTTTACAGAGACAGAGAGAGAGTCAGAGAGAGGAATAGATAGGGACAGAAAAACAGGAACGGAGAGAGATGAGAAGCATCATTCATTCGTTTTTCGTTGTGTCACCTTAGTCGTTCATTGATTGCTTTATCATGTGTGCCTTGACCATGAGGCTACAGCAGACAGAGTAACCCCTTGCTCAAGCCAGCGACCTTGGGTTCAAGCTGGTGAAAACCAGATGAGTTTGTGCTCAAGCTGGCGACCTTGGGGTCTCGAACCTGGGTCCTCCGCATCCCAGTTCGATGCTCTATCCAACGTGCCACAGCCTGGTCAGGCTGTAAGTTTCTTATTTTTTAAATTTTTATTTATGAATTTGAGAGAGAGAGAGATAAAGAAGCATTGACCTACTGTTCCATCCATTCATACATTCATTAATTGACTCCTGTATGTGCCCTGACGAGGGGATTGAACCCATAACCCTGGCACCTCGGGAGGATACCCCAACCTACTGAGCTGCCTGGCCAGGGAGACACTTGTATGCTTCATAGAACATGGTTGACCCTTTTCTTGGGACTGTGGTATACCACCACTCTCCCTCGCCCAGTGCCTCTTTGCTGCCATGTTTTCCCCCAAGCATTTGGCTTACCTTTGTGTAGACCTGCCTCTCCTGAGTTGCCGGGTTGATTTTGGCTGCTGGGGCAGCTGCACCAGCATCTGGAGTCCACCTGCTCTTTTAGCAGCTTAAACTTTGCCTTGGGGCCAGGCCATCCTCACTTCCACTTCTAAAAGGGAAGACTTGCCTGACCTGTGGTGGCGCAGTGGATAAAGCATCAACCTAGATCTAATGTTTGTTCATTTGTTCCATTCCACAGAAAGAGCACCTGTGTGTGCAGGGCACTGGGCTAGGTCCTGGGGCTGCAACATGAGTGTGCAGGAGACTACATTTTAGGGGTGTCAGGCGACCGTATAAACTAGCCTCTACACTGAGGCCCTTTGAAACAGTGAAAGAGTCTAATAACTATATGCATACCAGCTATAAGACAGGACAAGTGCCATGATGGACATCAGGTCTATGCAGGATATACATACTTGGTCTGTACAGGATGGTTACTGTGAGGTCACAAAGCCGGGACAGGCCAATTTTGCTGTGGGGGAGGGTAGTCCAGTCTGGGAAGGCTCTGTGGGGGAGGAGAAAGTTACTGGGGTTTTGATAGTCATCAAGCAGACAATAGAAGAAGGGCATTTTCCATACCTGGCACACTTTGGGCACATCAGGATAGCCAAGAAGAGCTGAGGCTGCAGGGAGGAATCCTAAAGGACCTCTCTTAACCTATTCAGCAAGTGAACAGGGCCTTGTTCTTTGTAAATATGAGTATTTGGTCATCCAGGCAGCATGTATTGTGTACTAGGTAGCAGGCACTGCTGTAGGCACCGGGAATACCGTGGACACTACAGGCAAACCCCTGCTCAGACATGGTGTAGCGGTCCAGCGCGGACCCTGGAAATACACTGTGTTCCTAGCCCAGCTGCACCATGCAATGAACATGTCACCTTGCTCAAGCCACGCAGCCCTCAGAATTTTGGTTTCCTCATTTGTCAAATGGGGATCTGAGTCCCTCCTTTGTAGGTCGCTGTCATAGGCCAGAAGTGAGTTTGCACTCACGGGGCAACACCCCCAGGAACATAGAAAGTGCTTATCAACAAATTCGTGAAATAAAACTGAACTTATGGTTAGTTGGGGCAACCACAGCAAATTATTTGTTAGATAGATTCTATGAAGAACACAGGAGGGCTTTTCTGAGGTAGTAACTTTGGATTTGAGATTGTGTGACAAAAAGGAACATTCCAAGGAGAGTGAACAGCTTGACCAAAGGCTCTCAGTGGGAACGGCACCTGTGTTCTTGGAAAGCCGCAGGTCAGAGCGGCCAAGGTGGAGAGAGTGGTGTGAGATGAAGTCCCAGTGAGGCCAGGCTGGGTCACACAGAGCTCAACAGGAGCTGAGAGGAAATGCCTGCCGTGGCTGCTGCAGCAGAATGGAGACACGAAGGCAGAATACCAGTGAGGAAATGAAGGTGTTCTGTTGGTCCCCACTAGGGAAATAGAGGACATGGCCTCAGGCAGTAATATGGATGTGAAGGGAAGAGATTAGAGGATGACTTCACAGGGTCTGGTGGCACATGAGAAGTGCGGGAATTGCCTGACTGGTGGTGCTGCAGTGGATAGAATATTGACCTGGGACCCTGAGGACCCAGGTTCGGAACCTCGGGCATCTCCAGCTTGAGCATAGGCGCATCGCACTTGAGCATGGGGTTGCCAGCTTGAGCATGACCCCATGGTTGCCAGCTTGAGCCCAAGGTCACTGACTTGAGCAAGGGGTCATTGGCTCGACTGGAACACCCCTGCCCTCACCACCCTCCATCAAGGCACGTATGCGAAGCAATCAATGAACAACTGAAGTGACACAACTATGAATTGATGCTTCTCATCTCTCTCCTTTCCTGCCTGCCTGTCTCTGCCTCTCTTGCCTCTCTCTCTCTCAAAAAAAAAAAAAAAAAAAAAGTGTGGGAAGTGAGGAAGCGGGAGGGGTCATGGGTTGCTGATGCTTTTCTATCTTGGCTTAGTTCACTGTGCCACCCTCTAAAGTGGGGAAGTGAGGAAGAGCAGGGAGCAGGCCCAGGAAGATGGGGGCATGTTGGGACTCATTGAGGCTGAAGTGCTCTATGAAGAGAAGAGCAGTCTGTACCCAATTTGAAGGTCCAAGAATCAACACCAGGTTACAACTATGAGAGAACCAAGATGCCCCTGGAAAAGTGTAGAAAGGAGGCCAGAATCCAGAAACGGGGCTGCCCAGCTCATTGTTGGTGCTCAGTTACTGCTTGCAGAATGAATGGATGCGGCCTTGGCCGGTTTGCTCAGTGGATAGAGTGTTCACCCAACGTACGACTGTCCCGGATTCAATTCCTGGTCAGGGCACACAAGAGAAAAAACCATCTGCTTTGTCCCTCTCTCTCTCCCCCTTCTCTCCTCCTTCCCCTCCCACAGCCAGTGGCTCGATTGGCTTGAGTATTGGCCCTGGGTGCTGAAGATGGCTCAGTTGGTTTGAATGCGTCAACCTCAGGCACTGGTACTGGAACAGTGGCCTCAGACAGGGTTGCCAGTGGATCCCAGTCGGAGCACATGCGGGTGTCTGTCTATTTCCTCTCCTTTCATTTAGAAAATAAAAAGAATGAGTGGATGTAGAAGTGTTTAGCAGAGGAAGAGGAGCTCGTGAAAACAGCTGAGAAGGAAAGAGCAGAGAATTAAGATTAAAAAATGAAAACAGTATGGAGAGTGTCAAGCAGGAGGGAGGGAACCAAGGACCAGACGAAGCATGTCATTACTGTAGACCAGGGGTGCTCAATACGTAGATCGCGATCTACTGGTAGATCTCGAAGGAAGTGTGGGTAGATCGCATGACATTAAAAAGACATTTGTCTTTTGATTGGCATACAGGGTAGCCAATCTGACATCTGAACGTTTGACACCCTACGCATGCACGTTAAACCGCGCTGACTTGTTCAGTTACATTGCTGCGTAGTTAGCCTTCAATTTATTTAAACTAAATACAACAAAGGGTATAAAAATGAGTACCGTAGCTGGTCCGAGTAAGAAGCCTAAAACCTACCACTTTCATACAGAATGGGAGGGGATTTTTTTTCACTATGTCATATTCTAAGTGTGTTTGCCTCATCTGTCTGTGTGCCATTGCTATTCCAAAGAAGGGAAATGTGGAGCGGCTTTTTCAGACTGTTCATAAAAACTATGACATTGACTTTTCTCCGAAAAGAGAGCTGAGAAGGAGAAAGGTGAAAGAAGAATACACAATATTAAATAGCAATAATAGTAACTTAAATAATAATATAGAAGAAATAAGTTTATGTTTTGCATTTTTATTGTAGGTAGATCATTTTGACTTGGTCATCTTATAAGTAGCTCGCAAGCTGAACAAGTGTGGGCACCCCGGCTGTAGACCTTTGACAACAATGTCCATGCAGTTAGCTAGGGCTGGGGGAATTGGAACGCAATGAGTCAAGAATGAATGAGAAGTAAGCAAAGATGGCAGGTGTACACCTTTCTCTCAGGTGAGAAAAGATGGTGAGGACACCCTGTGAAGAGAAAAGCGAAGGGAAGACCGAAGGGGGGTGGTAATTGGAAAGAAATGAGCTTGCGTGTCCTGCAAGATGTGGGTAGAGCAAGGGGGCTTGAAAATGTAGCCTGGATATAAGAGATGGGAGGTAGAGCGGAGGGTTCTCAAAGTGGAACAGCCAGGGAGGTGGACTGGCCCTGAAACTAGCTCCAGCTGCGAGAAGACATGGTCTTTCTCTGAACCTAGAGGGAAGTCGTGGGCAGAGGTGGGCAGGAGATTGGGGGAGTTTACACTTGAAAGCCCCTGGAACAGTCATGGGGATGCAGAGGACAGTGTAACTGTAGCAGGCTTTGAGTTCAACTTCTCACTGTTCTTAACCTCTGCGGAGGGAGAAGTGGGTGGACTTGTGAAGCGGTGCAAGCTATGACCCCCTTCCGGTCACCACCAGTTGTTTCAGAGGCCGGTGAGGACCTGGGCGGGGCCTTGGACAGGAAGGAGTGCTTAGAATCCACAGCGGGCTGCTACCGCTCCAGCTGACAGATAAGCAAGAGTTTCTATCTCCCTCAAGCCGGGCCTCTGCCTGTCTCTCCCACCGCTACCCTTGGGTTTTCACCCTTAGCCTTCTCTCCCTTGAAGTCATCATTTATTCCAACCTGGCCTCTGTGGGGGTGACTCCCACGCTGCCTTGCCCTGACCTTCCCAAACCACCTGGCCAGTATCTCCATGATTGGACTTTCCCCTGAACTCTCCCACGAGAGCCAAGTCTCCTGCATGATCCTCCCCTCCCACAGGCTCCCGCTCTGCCCACTCCTCCCAGGGAATCCTCTGTCCCCCACCCCGGACACCGCCAGGCCTGTCCGTTGCCCCTGTGAATTCCCACAGCTCTGTGAACCACCACCCAGGTGGGCATTTCCTGCACAGCCTCTTGCGTCTTACATCTCGTTCTCCTCCCCATGCCCTCCCCCGTCCCCCGTGGAGGAAATCCCCGAAGACTAAGGACTTGTTTCCTCCACTGTGTCTGGAAGCAGGCCAGGAAAACAGTCATTTCCTCGCTCACCAAATGCTCATGGAGGTAACACAAGAGTAAGCCACTGTGTCGTGACTGATGGCACACGGATAGACTAGAGGGCTCGCCAGGAAAGAGGTAGAATTTGTAAAGCAAGGATTACAAGAGGACATGGAAGGTATGTAAAGTATTTATTTGCCTCTGAGCAAAGACTCACATGGGCTGAACTGATGGGAGGAAGAGGACATCAAGTGACTTTTCCAGGAAGGCCCATCCAATGGCTGCGGAAGAGCCAGCTGGAAGAGAGGACCTGGGAGGAAGGAGCTGACGGCGAGTCAAGCCCAGGAGGGGAATACGCGTTGGCCACTGACAGCCGCAGAAGCTTTAGGAAGAGCAGTATCATGCTCAGGGCAGGAGATAGGAGCTTTGGAACCGGGCTGAGCACCTGGCAGGCCGTTGCTAGAGGCCGGATGCCTGGGAAAGGAGGTGGTCACGGGCAGGGTTGATAGTCAGAAACTAGACTGAGACAGTGACCGAGCGCTGAAATGGAGCAGAGAAAGACTGGTGTTTGGCAGAGGGCGTGGAATGACTATGCTTTGCTCTGTGAGTAGGAGCGAAGAGAAAGACAAGCTGATGAACACTGCATTTCTCAGCGGTCCTCGTTCAATACACCATTCAAGGGGGGTCCTACAGGTACTCCAGTCTCTCTCTTGAGGGAGAGTAGTGGCGTCTTCCCTCCATGAAAGCTGAAAGGTCAAGCTCCTTCTCTGTGCCCCCGGTGTAGTCAGCATCGGCCTGTGACTCAGATTTGACCCAGCCAACTCTCTCAGAAAGCTGATTCCTGAGCAGGTGACTTTAGGATAAAGGGGGAAATGGAGATCATTCCTACCTGACAGTCAGTCTGTTCTTACTAAACGACTAGCAGTGGGACCACAGAACTCCCTGGCTTCCCACCACTTCCAACCTGGTCCTCCAGCTCCCAGTCAGTTCTGAGAGGCACACATCCACACGAAACACATGCAGGCACAAATATACTCATGCTTCCATTAAATCCATCTGCTTCGCCTGGCCTGTGGTGGCGCAGTGGATAAAGCGTCGACCTGGGAACACTGAGGTCTCCAGTTCAAAACCCTGCACTGGTCTGGTCAAGGCACATATGGGAGTTGATGCTTCCAGCTCCTCCCCCCTTTCTCTCTCTCTCTCTCTCTCTCACTCTGTGTCTCCTCTCTAAAATGAATAAAATAAAATAAAAAATTTAAAAAAAAATTCATCTGCTTCAATTAGCTGGAGTCCGTTTCTGTTGCTTGCAACCAAAAGCTCTTAAGTCTGAGAGTTCAACCCTATTCATTAAAAGTTGAGAACATGGGCCTGACCTGTGGTGGCGCGGTGGATAAAGCATTGACTTGGAATGCTGAGGTCGCTGGTTCAAAATCCTGGGCTTGCCCAGTCAAGGCACATACAACAAAGCAATCAAGGAACAACTAAAGTGAAGCAACTATGTCTTGCTACTTCTTGTTCTCTCCCCTCCTCTCTCTGTACAATCAATAAATAAAATTTAAAAAAAAATTGAGAACATGGTCAGGTTCCTCTGCAGATGTAGAGTCCATGGAAGAATTCAGGAGAACCCCATGTTTGTTCATGTCTTCAGTCTCCTTTGTGCCAGGTTCTGTATGCTGGCTACGGGGGACGGAAAGAAATATGACAGGCCCTAGTCTTCATGTAAGCGAGTGAGTGTGTCTTTGTTTTTCACCAGAAGCAAACCCTGAGACAAGGATTCAAGTGCAAGTACTCGATTTGGGAAGTGGTCCTCCAAAGCACCAGCCGGGGAGGAGGAAATAGGAAAGGGAACAAGGCCAGCAGAGGGTACACTATCGAGCAAGCTACTACAGTGGTTCTGGAACTCAGCCTGTCTGGGGCCTCTGGGGACAGTGTAGAACAGGCTTCAAAGTCTTATTTCTCCACCAACTGCCATCTGTCATTGGTGGAGGGCTACTCCAGAGGCTGCCTCACCGCCCCGCATGGCTGCACCGCTAGCAGCCTGCACAGCTCTTGGGCACAGAGTAGGGACTGCTGAGGGGCTGTGACTGGTGACCACGACCAGGGCTGGCTGAGGAATGCAATGGAAAGTTCTACGGGTTCTCTAATAGAACTCGGATGGAGGGCACCAGAAAAGAACAGTCAGTTCCAGAGAAAAAATGTCTCAGACTTGAGCGACGTCCTTCACTAAGGCTTTCTAGGCACAACAATTTTCTCTTTTTCCTCAGAAAGGAGAGAGGCAAAGGGAAAGAGATGAGAAGCATCAACTTGTAATTGCGTCACTTTACTTGTTCTTTGATTGCTTCCCATATGTGCATTGACCGGTGAGAGGGGGTGCAGGTAGGAAGGGGGGGCTCCAGCTGAGCCAGTAACCTTTTGCTCAAGCTAGCGACCTTGGACTTCAAGCCAGCAACCTTGGGTTTTAGCCAGCTAGCTACCTTTGGGCTCAAGCCAGCAACCCTGTGGTCACGTTGATGAGCCTGTGCTCAAGCTGGCAACCTTAAGGTTTTAAACCTGGGGGTCCTCAGCATCCCAGGATGACGCTCTGTCCACTGTGCCACCACCAGTCAGGTACAATGAGCTTTAAATTTGCACTTGCAGATGTGGTAAATAAAGGAAAGTCAGATGGAAAGAAAGCCTGTAGGCCTGACCTGTGGTGGCACAATGGATAAAGCATCAAACTGGAATGCTGAGGTTGCTGGTTCGAAACCCCTGGCTTGCCTGGTCAAGGTACATATGGAAGTTGATGCTTCCTGCTTCTCCTCCTTTCTCTCTCTCTCTCTCTGAAAATGAATAAATTAAATTAAAAAGAAGGAAAGAAAATCTGCTGAGCCTGGGTCCTACCCCAGGAGGCGCCAGTCTGCCAGCCCAGAGGCCACCTGCTGAGCTCTAAGGGAGAGGTAAGAACAAGGAAGTGGGTGCAAGGAGGTGAATGAGCCGGGGTGGGCGCGCGGAGGTGGAGGTGGGCATGCGGGGGTGGGCGCACGGAGGTGAGCGAGTGGAGGCCGCAGGGCAACAGCATCTCACTAGCCGTTCTGATCCCAGGGCCTCAGAAACAGAAGTGGACTTAACGGCTGGCACACAGGGCACGTGCCCTGGGCCCTGACTTCTGAATGGCCCTGTAAAACCCCAACTTTACAGTTTTTTCTAATGACAAGGGGCCCAATATTTTCTTCTGTGCCCAGGGCCTCAACCGACCTTAATCCACCTCTGCCCAGAGATGTCCTTTAAACCATTCAACTGTCCCAGTTTTTTTAAACCCTTTAATTTTATTTATTTATTATTTTTATTTATTTATTTATTTTTTTTACAGGGACAGAGAGAGAGAGAGGGATAGATAGAGACAGACAGACAGGAACGGAGAGAGATGAGAAGCATCAGTCATTAGCTTTTCATTGCCATTGCGACACCATAGTTGTTCATTGATTGCTTTCTCACATGTGCCTTGACCGCGGGCCTTCAGCAGACCGAGCCACCCCTTGCTGGAGCCAGTGACCTTGGGTCCAAGCTGGTGAGCTTTTGCTCAAGCCAGATGAGCTCGCGCTCAAGCTGGTGAGCTCGGGGTCTCGAACCTGGGTCTTCTGCATCCCAGTCCGATGCTCTATCGCCTGGCCAGGCTATTTATTTTTATTTACTTATTTTTTTTTTTTTTTGTGACAGAGAAGGAAAGAGTGAGAGAGAGATACAGTTAGGGACAGACAGACAGGAAGGGAGAGAGATGAGAAGCATCATTTTTTCGTTGCAGCACCTTAGTTTTTCATTAATTGCTTTCTCATATGTGCCTTGACCGGGGGGTTACAGCAGACCGAGTGACCCTTTGCTCGAGCCAGCGACCTTGGGCTCAAGCTGGTGAGCTTTGCTCAAACCAGATGAGCCCGTGCTTAAGCTGGAACCCTCGGGGACTTGAACCTGGGTCCTCCACATCCCAATCTGATGCTCTATCCACTGCACCACCACCTGGTCAGGCTCACCTGTCCCAGTTTTTAAACAATTGCATTTATTTATTTTTATTGAGAGAGAGGAAGGAGGAAGAGAGAGAAAGAGAGATCTTGGGGACCTTGGTGCTCCAGGATGATGCTCTATCCACTGTGCCACTGGCCGGGGCCCTGTTTTATCTCTTCACACTGATCCTTTACTCCCTGTGAGGAGGTGTGAGGATGACCCACTTCAGGGAAAAGAACTAGAAGGTGAAAGGTCTGGCCCAATGTCATGTGGCTGGAGCAAAGCAGGGATAGGGTGTGAACCCAGGTAGCATGGTTTCCAGGCCTGTGTTCCAAGCATCCTTAGAATTATTTAAAAACAGGAGAGGTATCTGACTGGTGGTGGTGCAGCAGATAGAGCGTAGACCTGAAATGCTAGCGTCCACGGTTCAACCTTGAGACCACCAGCTTGAGCGCGGGATCATCAACATGATTCCCAAGGTCGCTGGCTTGAGCAAGGGGTCATTGGCTTGACTTGAGCAGCCTGGTTAAGGCACATATGAGAAGCAATCAATGAACAACTAAAGTGAAGCAACGATGAGCTGACACTTCTCATCTCTCTCCACCCTCTCTCTTCCTTCCTCTCTCTTAAAAAAAGAGAAAATACAGGGGAAGTTCATGTTCCTCTGCTGTTAACACACAGAAGACTGTATGTGTCAAATGACAAGTGACATAAAACAAAGTTTGTAACCTGAACAGAGGTGGCGCAGTGGCTAACGCGTCGACCTGGAACACTGAGGTCACCAGTTTGAAACCCTGGGTTTGCCCGGTCAAGGCACATATGAGAGTTGAGGCTTTCTGCTCCTCCCTCCTTCTCTTTCTCTCTCTCTCTCTCTCCTCTCTAAAATGAATAAATAAAATCTTTAAAATAAATAACTCAAAAACGAAGTTTGTGGCTGGTTTCTCAGGTGGCTGCAGAGGGCCTCCCCCAGGAACATGAACACTAGGGACAGCCGGGCGTGCATGGGGTGCCAGGACATGGGGAGAAAGACGTTTCCCTGGGCCCCAGGCTGGGGCACGACTGAGGGCTGTGAGATGAGATGTATCCACATGAAACAGCGAGAAGCCCAATGCAGGAGTCACCCTGTCGGGCACCAGTGAGCACGAGCTTTGCAAGGGTGAAGAAGACACTGCCCTTTCTCTTACGCAGAACCACAGTCCAGTGGAGGAAATCTTAAAAGGCCACAAGAAATGGTGGGGGGCGGTGACAGCTGCCACAACAGGGTGTGACAGCAGCCTGGGAGTGAACGAGGACCTGGGAAGAAGGGAGGGCAATGTCATCAGTAACCTTCTATGAAAAGTTTCTGGCCCCGGCTGGATAGCTTGATTGGTTAGAGCATTGTCCCGAAGCACAGAGGTTGCCAGTTCAATCCCCAGTCAGGGCACATACAGGAAAAGATCTATGTTCCTATCTCTTTCCCTCCCTTCCTCAGTATTGTGACAGATCTGAGCACAACGATCCCCTAGGGTCTTGAGGTGATACATCAGGTGAAGAGAGCTGCTCCTCCCAGGGCGCTGGTCTGGAGATACTCTGGACCGCACAACTCACAACTCAAATTTTGTTCCATCTTGTCCCGAGATACACTACGATGAGCACGAGGCAAGTCTGTTCAAACGAGGTTCTGCTGGCTTCTGAGAGGAAGCCGTGGCTCGAAGCTAAGATGCCTTTTCTTTAAACCCCTCAGAGATAGTGCCAGACAGGCCAGGGGCGGGATGAGGGAGGTTTGCAGAGGCAGCAGTCAAAGTGCAGGTGGCCTACAGCGGCCCCTGCTGCAGCGAGTTTGCTCTGGGCCCACGGAAACACTGACCCTGGCTCCCTGGGATCCCACTAGCCTTCCCCTGCAGTTTGGAGACTGGGGGTGGGGAAGAAGTTGCCCTCTTCAGGGAAAGCAGGAGGGTGGGGGGCAGGCAAGGTGGGCTTATCTGCAGGGCTCAGGGTAGCTTATGCGACTGACTGACTGACGCAAGAGACTCTTTTTTTTTTTTAATTTTTTATTTATTTATTTTACAGGGACAGAGAGAGAGTCAGAGAGAGGGATAGATAGGGACAGACAGACAGGAACAGAGAGAGGTGAGAAGCATCAATCATTAGTTTCTCATTGCCGTTGCGACACCTTAGTTGTTCATTGATTGCTTTCTCACATGTGCCTTGACCACGGGCCTTCAGCAGACCGAGCCACCCCTTGCTGGAGCCAGCGACCTTGGGTCCACGCTCGCGAGCTTTTGCTCAAGCCAGATGAGCCCGCGCTCAAGCTGGTGAGCTCGGGGTCTCGAACCTGGGCCTTCTGCATCCCAGTCCGAAGCTCTATCCACTGCGTCACCGCCTGGTCAGGCGCAAGCGACTCTTCTAAAACGCATATGTGGCTGTGTGGGCAGGGCCCCTCCGAAAGAGAGCTTCGGTCTGGGTCTTCCCCAAAGTTCGGATGCTAGGTATGTTATATGGTAGGAGCTGACTGACGGAGCAGCTTTGGGGAAAGGGAGCTGGGGCGGGGGGCGAGGCGGGTAGAATGGGCTTTTGCTTTTTAAGCGAAGGGCCTCAGTGCTGTCCCAGACTAATTTTCAACCCCAACGTGTGTTTCAGAGTCCGCCCTCCGGGCAAGTCTGCAGGTCTCTACGCTCGTCCTGCCAGTGGCTCCGCCCTGCCCTGCTCCGCCCTTAGCCGGGCTGCAGGGATTCTCCAAGGTCTTCCCACCTGGCTTACCCCGAACTTCTTCCCTCCTCTCCACCATGACTCGCCCATCCCGGGTCCCAGCCCCACGCCCAGGTGACCACAGACTACTGCCCTGTGAGGCGGGACTGAATAAGACTTCCGCCAGAGGATTAGGAGGCTCTGGTCACAGGAGTGAAGGGATCAGGGTTCCTCCAGCCGTAGACAGCTGTGTCCCACCAAGTGACAGACAGTCCTTCCTGATGGGGAGGGCCCGTACGCCAGGGAGGGGGGGGGGGCTGCAATCTCTGCCCGGCCCCAC
Source organism: Rhynchonycteris naso (assembly GCA_037038555.1). Taxonomy (NCBI): domain Eukaryota; kingdom Metazoa; phylum Chordata; class Mammalia; order Chiroptera; family Emballonuridae; genus Rhynchonycteris; species Rhynchonycteris naso. The sequence goes on along the minus strand of CM072995.1, from coordinate 367,407,585 downwards.
AGGCTTTTTAATACCTGTCGTAGTCCCCTCTACTGATGAGGCTGGCTGGGCCCAGGAGACCCACAGTGCTTAGATCTGATTTGAAAGTGTGCCTGCATAATTTACTGATGTTAAATGGCATCTCCAATTCCTGGGCGAAGGGAACTTGGCTTGGGCAATACACAGCACCTAAGAGTAAAAATGTGTGAACAAATACCTATCAAAGGCTGTTTACATTTCTACTGTCAGCTGCCAGAGCCTATTTGTTTAAACCTCAGGAGGTCTGCCCCACCCTACCCCTGTTCATTTGGGTCTGTGTTCCAGTTCAGAACTTGAATTTCACAAGTAGGTGTGAATTGCACCCATTTTCTCTGTCTCACCTGGATGTGGGGCAGGTCAGGCCTTAGACAACCCATATCCATTTAATGAACTTCTGCACTGAGGAAGAACCCAGAAGGGCTGTTGCTAGGTCTCTGGGACCTGCCTTTAGCTGGTTTGCCATCGTGGTACCATCTGGGAAGCCCCTCGAGGTGCAGGGGATGCAGGGGCGTGATGGTTACGCTCTTTACAGGGACAGAGAGAGTCAGAGAGAGGGATAGACAGGGACAGACAGACAGGAACGGAGAGAGATGAGAAGCATCAATCATCAGTTTTTCGTTGCCGTTGCGACACCTTAGTAGTTCATTGATTGCTTTCTCACATGTGCCTTGATCGTGGGCCTTCAGCAGACTGAGCCACCCCTTGCTGGAGCCAGCGACCTTGGGTCCAAGCTGGTGAGCTTTGCTCAAGCCAGATGAGCCCACACTCAAGCTGGCGACCTCAGGGTCTCGAACCTAGGTCCTCCGTGTCCCAGTGCGACGCTCTATCCATTGTGCCACCACCTGGTCAGGCTGGTTACGCTCTTTAGAGGTTCTCAGCTGAAAGGATTACAGGACTCTACCCCAGCAAAGATCATCAGACATTCAACTACCTCCGGAGATTTCTCCAGGTAACTACCGGTACTTCGATTTTTATTTATTGATTTATTTAGAGAGAGAGAAGGGGAGAGAGAGATGAGAAGCATCAGCTCTTAGTTGTGGCACTTTAGTTGTTCATTTATTGCTTCTTATACATGCCTTTATGGGGGTTGGGGAGACTCCAGCTGAGCCAGTGACTCCTTGCTCAAGCCAGCAACCTCGGGCTCAAGCCAGAGAGACCTTGGGATCATGTCTATGATTCCACGCTCAAGACAGCAACCGCGCACAAGCTGGTGAGCTCACTCTCTCAAGCCAGGGACCTCGGGGTTTCAAACCTGGGTCCTCGGTGTCCTGGGTTGATGCTCTATCCACTGCACCACCTGGTCAGGCATGATTACTTTTTAATTTCTTTTTATTTTATTCATTTTAGAGAGGATACAGAGAGTGAGAGAGAGAGAGAGAGAGAGAGAGAGAGAGAGAAAGGGGAGGAGCTGGAAGCATCAACTCCCATATGTGCCTTGACCAGACCAGTGCAGGGTTTTGAACTGGCGACTTCAGTGTTCCCAGGTTGTCGCTTTATCTACTGCGCCACCACAAGTCAGGCATGATTACTTTTTAAATAACTTTTGTATTTTAGAACTTCTAGATTACAGAAAAAGCGTGAAGATAATGCAGAGTTTCATATATCCTCGCACCCCGTTTCTCCTGTTAGTATCTCAGCCTGGTATGACTGTTACAAGTAATGAACCAATACTGGTACATCAGTGTTAACTAAAGCCCATACCTTAGATAGATTTCCTTAGTTTTTACTTCAAGTCCTTTTCTATCCCAGGATCCCATCCCAGATACCCCACAGTCTCTTAGGTTGTCATGTCTCCTTAGGCCCCCCTGGGCTGTGACAGTTTCATAAACTTGCCTTTTTTTAAAACTGATTTGAGAGAGAGAGAAACATCGATTGGTTGTTCCACTTTTTATGTATTCATTGGTTGATTCTTGAATGTGCCCTAACTGAGATCAGACAACCTTGGCATACAGGGACGATGCTCTAACGAACTAAGCTACCTGGCCGTAGCCAGCCCTGCCTTGTTTTCGATGAGTGTGACAGTTTTGAAAACTACCTGTCAGGTAGTAGGTAGAATGTTCCTCAGCTGGGGTTTGATGTTTCTCTCCTGATTAGATAGAGGTTATGGATTTTGAGAGAAAGATCACAGAGGTACATTGATTAATTTTAATATAAAAAATTATCTTTAAAAAGTATTGATTGATTGATTTGAGAGAGAGAGAGAAAGAGAGAGAGAGGAAGGGAGAGAGAATCATAGATTTATTGTTCTACTTATTTACGCATTCATTGATTGATTCTTGTGTGTGCCCTGACCAGGGATCAAACCTATAACCTTGGCATATTGGGACAATGCTTTAACCAACTGAGCTACCCAGCCAGGGTTAAAGTTATTGCTAAGATTGTTCATTTTTCTCTCTCATCTCTTTCTCCCTCCCTTCTTTTTTGCCTAGCACCTTTTTTCTTCCCCGGAGCACCTGCTTTGCCGGCTTCCATCACTTTTTCCATCTCTCTGTTGGGTAGTGAAGCACTGGGGTTGGCTATGGGAGGACCAGCATGCCTGCGGCTGCAGGGGGCTGGGGCCGGTGCCGTGTTAAGATCATAGCCTCCGGGAAGTCTTTCTTTTACTTTCTTCATCTATGTTTTTTAAGCACACCCACCGCGTTAGGGTTGTTGGGAGCATTAAGCGAGCTGGTAGAGAATCGCCCCACCAGAGGGGGTGCTGGAAGTGAGCCCTAACCAGTCCTGTAAGACTGGAGTGGTGGGAAATGAAAGCAACACCCTCTCCCCAGGGGCGGGATTCAGCCGGGTCGCACAGGTTTGGCAGAGCCGATACCTAATTATTTTGTGGAGTTCGGTGAACTGATTGTTAAAATGGCACCCGTCATCAGGGTTCTCTCTAAGGTGGGCGCCTGGGCAGCTGCCCAATCTGGAAATCACAAATTTACATTCATTACTCTATTTAATGTTCATCTGCGCAATAATGTATTCTAAGCGCCTATAGTCACGTTCATTCCATCCATAGGTGAAAAATATTTGACAGAACTATGCTTGTAATATTTATTCATTTCATAAAACTCATTATACCTTCGATGAGATACATTTTAATTTTCTCACATTTGTTACTTCAGTAAACAATAACTTAAAGAGAAAAAGTGCCAAACAACCAGGGGGTGACAAGCTGTCACTGGAAATTTTCTTAATGGTTTTACTGCTTTTTGTCAGGTGTTATTTAATACCTTTTTCATTCATATTTTAAAACTGATTCTTATAACATAATCTAGTTTTGTGTACCGCTTTTATCATTCTTATTTGAGTATTAAATGCATGAAATAATAAGCTACCTTTCGAGCTGACCAGGCAGTGGCGCAGTGGAGAGAGCATCGGACTAGGATGCGGAAGACCCAGGTTCGAGACCCCAAGGTCGCCAGCTTGAGCGCGGGCTCATCTGGCTTGAGCAAAGCTCTCCAGCTTAGACCCAAAGTCACTGGCTCCAACAAGGGGGTGCTTAGTCTGCTGAAGGCCCGCAGTCAAGGCACATGTGAGAAAGCAATCAATGAACAACTAAGGTGTCGTAACAGCAATGAAAAACTAATGATTGATGCTTCTCATCTCTCTTTGTTCTTGTCTGTCCCTATCTATCCCTCTCTCTGTTCCTGTAAAAAAAAAAAAAAAAAAAAAAAAACCCCCCCACAAAACTACCTTACGACTTATCTTTTTTTTAATATACTTAAAGAAGTCATTAGGGCAGAGAACTGGTTATTTTAATCCCACCACTTCCCCTCCTCAAGAAGGTTCTACAGCAGAACTGCTCTCTGGACCGGCTCTCCTGCTGTAGGGACATCACTAATGACAGAGCGGCCTCGGTGGAACACCCAGTAACCTCCCTCCCCTCTGCTGTCAGACTCCTTTGGGAGGAACTATCTTCACCAGCACTTGACGGAAGAAGCTGAGGCCCCACCCACTGGGTTGGCCTCCTTGATTGACAATTAAAAAACCAGAAAAAGTTTTCCCTCCTTTAAAATCTTTCCCTTCTGCCTGACCAGGCGGTGGCACAGTGGATAGAGTCCCGGACTGGGATGCATAATACCCAGGTTCGAGACCCCGAGGTCGCCAGCTTGAACGCGGGCCCATCTGGCTTGAGCAAAAGCTCGCCAGCTTGGACCCAAGGTCGCTGGCTCCAGCAAGTGATGGCTCGGCCTGCTGAAGGCCCACAGTCAAGGCACATGTGAGAAAGCAATCAATGAACAACTATGGTGTCACAACGAAAAACTAATGATTGATGCTTCTCATTTCTCTCTGTTCCTGTCTGTCTGTCCCTAATCTATATCTCTCTCTGTCCCTGTGTCCCTGTAAAAAATAAAACATTTAAAATCTTTCTTTTCTAGTTTACTGATTCCCGGACACCCTTTAGCAATCCTGAATAAAAACCACACTAGCCTGACCTGTGGTGGCGCAGTGGATAAAGCGTCGACCTGGGAATACTGAGATCACCAGTTCAAAACCCTGCACTGGTCTGGTCAAGGCACATATGGGAGTTGATGCTTCCAGCTCCTCCCCCCTTTCTCTCTTTCTCTCTCTCACTCTGTGTCTCCTCTCTAAAATGAATAAAATAAATAAAATTCAATAAAATTAAAGAAAAAAAAACACACTAGCACTCTGATGGGACAGTTTCAATGAAGGGACAGTCAGTCAATGCAGACAGGATTTAAGAGCAGGAAGACCATGTAACCTTGGGTGGGTCTCCTAACCCAAGTTTCCTTTTCTGCATTTGTGTGTGTGTGTGTGTGTGTGTGTGTGTGTACGCGCGTGTGCTCTCGGGCGCTTTCTTGCTTGTGGGGGCAACACAAGACCATTGGGTAGTTAAAACTACTGCTGATCGGCAGGGCTCCTTTTGAATAAAGCTTAATAGCAGTAAAACTAGAAACAATGCAAATAAACGTACAACAGCCAATAGCTTTGTTGGGCAGATAAAATATATTATGCTCACTTTGTTAAAGATGGCGCTGCCCATGTGCAAGTTTTAAGAGTAAGTTTTTTCCCACACTGTTGACTGATTGGATGATGTGGGGTGGTGCGCTCCTGAGGAATCCCATTATGGCTCAGATAAGTGACTTTGTATCAGAGACTTCCTTGTTTGTAGATTGGATGAAAGGTTTGGATTTCTACACTAAAGTGGGACAGACATGGAGCTTGCTCTCTTGGTTCCTGAGATTAGTATTAGAGAGGAGAGCAGAGTAAGGCCACATGGAGGCCAGGAGAAGCAGCCAAGATGGTGGAGTGCTGAGGAAGAAGCCAGTTTGTGCAGAGTTTGTGCAGGAGAAGGAGATGGGGAACAGAGGTGAATAAGTCTGGTGAGCTAGAAACCTTTGATTCTAGGAAACTCGGATAAGTCAGTAGCTTTGTGAGCCCTGAATGAGTGGGTTTTGGAGCCCATTGTGTGTTTTTACTTGCCTGCCGGGTGCAAGCTAGAATTAAAGATGATGGCTCACCAATTCTTAACTCCATTGTTTCATTACCGACTGTCCGAATCTAATGTGAACCTGCATGGGCCAGGTGGCTGTGATGGTGGCCTTGGCCACTGGCCTTAAAAGCTTTTTAAAAACTTCTTGGACTATTCACTAGATGAAATAATCTGTAGCCACAGAGAATGACATTCACCTAAATGCACTGTGGTATCTTTGAACAGGAAAAGGATATTAGTGGAAAAAATGGGGAAATCAAATAAAATCTAGAGTTTAATAAATGGTATTAATGTTACTTTCTTAGTTTTGGTAAATAAATGTTAACATTTTTTTTTTGTAATTCTTGCTTGAATCTAAAATAATTCCAAAATGAAAAATTAATGATATTCACAAGGTGAAATATAATGATATTCACAAGTTGTAATATAGAAATGTTTAGGCTAAAATGTTGAATGAAAAGAGCAGAATTCAAAATTTTGTGACAGCCTGACGAGGCGGTGGCGCAGTGGATAGAGCGTCGGACTGGGATGCAGAAGACCCAGGTTCAAGACCTCGAGGTCACCAGCTTGAGCGCGGGCTCATCTGGTTTGAGCAAAGCTCACCAGCTTGGACCAAGATCACTGGCTCGAGCAAGGGGTTACTTGGTCTGCTGAAGGCCCGCGGTCAAGACAAATGAGAAAGCAATCAATGAACAACTAAGATGTCGCAACGGCAACAAAAAAACTGATGATTGATGCTTCCCATCTCTTTCCATTCCGGTCCTGTCTGTTTGTCCCTATCTATCCCTCTCTCTGACTCTGTCTCTGAGAAAAAAAAATTGTGTGACAGTGTGATTACAACTATGCGAAAGTTTTTTCATAGAAAAAAAGAGAAAAAGAAAATGTGCAAATGACCAATTTATTGATTTATTAATTTTAGAGAAGAGAGAGCGAGAAGGGGAGGGAGGAGCAGGAAGCATCAACTCCCATATGTGCCTTGACCAGGCAAGCCCAGGGTTTCGAACCAGCGACCTCAGTATTCCAGGTTGACGTTTTATCCACTGCACCACCACAGGTCAGGCCTCAAGTAATTGATTTTGGTTGACCATGAAACTGAGAATAATTTAAATCTTATTTTTTATGTTTTCCATTTTTTCCTTAGTATGGGACCTCAACCATTCCAAGCTCTTGAGCGGGTGTGGACATCGGAAGGGGGCTAATTGCTGTGAGAAAGGGCCTTACGGGAAGGCTGGCTGGTGGACCACTTTCAGAGGAAGTGAGGAGGTTGGGGGATAAGCAGGCCATCACAGACCAGGTGACACAACTGGGTGCTGCCCCCACCCACTGCCGGGATGCTGAGTGCATCCAGCCCAGGCTCAAATCCTAGACCTGTTACTTGCCAACCTGTGACATTGGACAAGTTTCTTAGCCTCTCTGCCCCTCAGTTTCCTTATCCCTAAATGGGACTGCTGATAACTGTTACCTACCTTGTAGGGTGGTTATGAGAATTGAATGAGTTAGTATAACTCTCTGGCATATAGTAAGCTGCATATACTTATTAAAGAAAAAATTACTGCCAATGTCATCACAATGAATTTAAATATCCCTCTTTTTTTTTAATTATTTTATTTTATTTTATTCATTTTAGAGAAGAGACACAGAGTGAGAGAGAGAGAGAGAGGAGCTAGAAGCATCAACTCCCATATGTGCCTTGACCAGACCAGTGCAGGGTTTTGAACTGGCGACCTCAGTGTTCCCAGGTCGATGCTTTATCCACTGCGCCACCACAGGTCAGGCGCTTAAATATCCCTCTTTGTCTCTCCTCTCGACCCAGATTCAAAGTCCTAAGGAGGGGGTTGGGGAAGAGCAGAACGAGTAGATGGTGGTGCTGTCCTAGCTGCCAGGGGCAGGAAAGAGTGGGCTCTGGTGAGTGGCCCGGAGGACGCTGCCTCCCAGCAGGACCGCACAGAGGATAGAGATGTCAGGGAGGGCCCAGCTGCAGGGCTGGAGGCAAGTTTTTTTTTTGGTTTTTTTTTAAGATTTTATTTATTCATTTTAGAGAGGAGGGGGATGTGTGTGGGGGAGCAGGAAGCATCAACGCCCATATGTGCCTTGACCGGGTAAGCCCACAGTTTGGAACCGATGACCTCAGTAGCCCAGGTCGACACTTTATCTGCTGCGCCACCCCAGGTCAGGCTGGAGGTAAGGATTTTGCAGGAAATGCTCAATAAAGAATTGTGAGTGAACTGAATAGACAAACCAAAACAAATGCAGCAACTACAACAAACAGCGGAGCTTATTTGGAAAAAGATCCCAGGAAGCAGGAGGAGGGAATTGGGCAAGAGATACAGGGAAAGGGAGACCTCTGTGTGTCACAGCGGTGGCCGATGGCCCTTGGCGTGATAGGGGCATTCTCATCTGCCCTACACCCAGGGATCTGGTGGTCCTGGCCTGGGAGTGGGGCAGATGTGAATGGAAAGTTGCAGAGATGAACCACATGACAATTTACTATTTGTCTGGTCATTTTTTGAGGGTGGGGGTATAGAAGTTGGGGTGGGAAACTGAAAAGAGGAGAACCCAGGGTTTCTAAAGTGGCATTGAGGGATGTCACCTCCTGTTCACCTGATTTTGCTTTATCACATGACTCAGCTCCTTCAGCTGTTGGGAGCTCAGGGATAAGAAAGTCTGAGACTTTTCCAGCAGCTTTCTGCCCCTGTCACAGGGTCTGGGTCTCCGTGTGGGTCTCTGTAGTTCTCGGGCAGAAAGAACCCCAGGGTCCTCCATCCTTGGCCTCTTCCCCTGCCTTCTCCTCCCGCCAGACCCCCAAGATAGTTCCGGCCCCAGATGCCGGCTCACGGCACTTTAAGTTCTGAGAGCACACTTTGGGGTCCCTTGACATTCTCGGAGAATTTTGATCATCTTCCTGAACTATGTTACAGATTTTGGGGTGGAAATACCAGGGGAAAGGAGAGGAGGGACTGAGACTCCCTCAGTCCCCATCTGCTTCCCCAGGTGTAGCAGAAAGAAAACAGCAAGCCTGGGTCACAAGTGGCCCTGTGGGAGTGGGAAGTGCTCGGCTGGGATGTTTCCTTTGATCTCACTCCAGCCCAAGAACTTGACTATAATCCTGCGAGGTGGTAATTGTATGGTCAGAATTCAAACCCTAGAGTCTGACCTAGAACCATAACAAACTGGGGACTGCATGCCCAGACTGGTCAGAATGGTCAAGTCACTTGACCACTCTGAGCCTGTGTTTTCTTGCTACAATTTTGTGTGGGCGCTGCTCAGCAGGCGGCAGCTGGTGGGAGTGGTGTGTCACCGAAAGTGCCCCAGGCCCGGAAGATGGGGCAGATCTGCTTGTCGGGCCTGCCTGGCAACCCCCCCTCCCCCCCCCCCACCTCCCTGCTGGGGAAAGGCTCTTCTTCTTGGGCCCTGCTGCCCTCTGCTGGTCGAGGTCCAGCAGCCTGCAAGTGTCCATGGGAGGTCAGGAGCTGGAAGTTCCGACTCATCCTGTATCTAAGTGCCTAGCTCTGCCAGTCACTGCTTTTGGTCCTGTTCTTTAGCTTTCTGAACTTGTTTCCTCATCTGCAAAGTGAGGGTTGTAAGGACAGAATGAGATGGGAGGTACAGAATGTCACCTACAGGGCCCACCCAGACGGGACTCTGTGATGCTCTTCTGGTGAGCCGACAGGAGTGAGGGTCCCAGAACAACCCTGTTTCAGATGAATGGGTGCAGCAGGCAAGCTCTGGGTTGGCTGTGTCTTTCATTCAGTGGGGAGCATTTCCCTGGTCCCCCGATTTCCAGCTTCCCTCCTGTTTATCTCGATGGCAGGAGCAGGCTGCTGAGTGAACTTTAGACACTCCCCTTCCCGGGGGTGCTCGTGTCCACATTGGCGCTTCCATGGAGGATGGAGGATGGAGGCTGGGAAAGCAAGGACCACATCCTTGTCAGTTTCCCCACCCCTCCTGCCCTGCCCTCGACATTAGACCAGGCTTGGTGCCACCTCTGCAAACATGAACCCGGGGGGAATTCCAGCCCCATTTTCCTGGCTCCCCTCGCAGGGTCCAGCGGGTCTTATGAAGACCCAACCCCCTCTGAAGCTTCCCATCCTTGTGAACGGGGAAGGCCTGGGTTCCCTCCCGCCTCCTCCCAGGGCGTGGTGACCCAGATTGGGAAAAGGAGACCAACATCCATCAAGCACGTCCACGCTTGCTCCTGCTCTGCTGATCCTGCAGCAACCTTGCAGAGTCAATAATGATCCTCGTTCCATAGTTAACTGTGGTTAGTAGTTAACACTGAGTGAAAAGCACTCATTGCATGAACTCATTTAACTCAACACTCTAAGAGGGAGGTCCTAGTCTTACTCTCATTTTCCAGATAAGGAAACTGGCACACAGAGAGCCCCAGTGACTCCTCCAAGGTAACAAGCTGGTAAATTGCAGAAACAGGATTTGAACCCAGGAAAATCCCATGCTTCCCTCAATCCGACTTTAATCAGAGGCATTTAACTAGGAGGTCAAGGCCTGGAATGTAGGGTAGGTGGTCAGCTAGTCAGTCAATTTTGGGTCTTTCTGCTCAGCCAAGTCACAGGCTCTGTCGAATTCCTGATTTCGTTGCCAGTGTCTTTGAGATGACTTCCTGGAGGCCATGAGTTCTCATCCCCCACAGGAGCAGAAGGAGGTCAGAGAGAACAAAGAGGGTGACCTGAACTAACTGGGGTGATCTACCAGCCACTGTCCTCTCCCCACACCCAGATGTGGGGCCCAGGGTGCTGTCCAGGCAGAGAGGAGAGGGAAGCTTCATGACTCAGACAGTGTGCTCCACCCTGTTCACTCAACAATGCCGGGAAGTGGCCTGTCCTGGAGGAGATGACTTGGGGTCCCCACCTCCACCCCTGGCCTCCCTGGCAGACAACCCTAGGCCAGGCAGAGGCGGTGTGGAGAAATGAAGACACTGGTTTGTGGCTCCTATCCCTGCGGTCTCTGAGCTTTGCCTTCCAGGCTCCCACCTGTCTGCCAGCACCTGCCCTGCTGGGCGAGGCTGTGAGGAATTGAAACAAAGGTCTGGTGGGTGAGGAGGTAACAACCACCTGTAATAACCAGTCTGGCTCCTCGGAGGGTGTCTCCCAGTGCTGCCACTCACCGTGCCCTCCCGTGACACCTGGGATAGCTGCATGTGGCCTATGGTCAGGACCAGGCCTGATACTGGAAACCAGTCACCTGACAGTCCCACCTCTCCCAGTCCCAGTGTCTCGAAGGGGCTTTCTTTCTCGAGTTTCTCATGCAGGGGAGAGGCCTGCATTCTTCCCTCACTCTCAGCCTCCCCACCCTTCCCATAGTCCATCCTTGCCACCCAGAAGTCAGCTGGCCTTGACTTGTGGTGGCTTGTTTCTTGTTTCTAGACCTCTGCAGCTGCCCAACTGGTCTCCCTTTCACTTCCGCCTTCCTAGACCCCTGGTCCTGCCACTTACCTGTCATCTTCAGGAGTCCAAGCCAAGAAAGAAAAGCCCAGTTTCTTAGCCAGGGGCCCTGCCAAAGACAGTGGGTGCTTTGGTGCGCGTGCAGTGAGGTGGGAGCGAGGAAGCTGACAGACCCAAGGGCTTTCTGGAGAAGGTGGTATCTGTGCTGGATCCTGAAGGACTTGGGGGTGAACGGGCAGTGACTGGGGGAAAGGGTGTGCTAAGGTGCAGTAACAGCCTGACCAAAGGCTGATAGGCTGGTATGGGTATTAGTGTGCCTGGGCGTAATTGGGGTATCAGGTGTCCCAGACCCCCAGCGGGGAAAATGGGCTGTGATCAGATGCAGGAGAGCCCAAGTCCCCAGCTGCAGAAGTTGGACTTTCTTCTCTGGGCACCGGGGTTGTGACTGTGCTTCCTGTCTGCTAGCTTCTGTTTGAGGCACAGGTGGATTCGAACTAGCCCAGTCAGTGCTCTACGGAACCTGGCCATCTGGTGGAGAGACGGCCCTTGTTAAACAGTCACGAGGGTCTCAGAGAAAGTTAAGAAGCTAAGCGCGGGGGCCAAGGGATGGGCTCTTAGCCACCCTGGAATGTGTGCGTATAGGCATTTAGAAACAAGAGACGTGCACAAATGACAGGCTATGTCCTTTTAGTTGTTACAGTTACCACTCAGAAGGGCAGGGCAAAGAGGGAAGGAGCCAGGTGAGTTCTGACGGGGTAGGGGTGGGCGTGGTGCTAAAACCACCAGGTGCTACCCAAAGGTGCAGCCCCAGGAACAGCCGCGAGGTGGTGCCAGGTTGCAAGACTGCTCCAGGATGTGCGGTCCAGGGCTGGGAGCTTGGAGCGTTAAGTGATTCCTAGGGAATGAGTCCAGGACTAGCCCTCCACAGGGCTGGTGGGCCCGGGACCCCCCTCCCACCCCCCCCGCACCCCACTTCAGGCCTCAGAGGGGTTTCACTTCAGTTCAGGGATCTCAGCCCCAGGGTCAGGGGCCCGGCCTCTGTGGTGACCGTCTGTTTGAGAGGCTGTTTAGTCACAGCCTGGGAACTGAGTCCAGTCTAGACAACTGGGCAATAGGTCAGTGCCCAGCTCCGTCCTGTGCAGCTGGGGTTGGTCTGGGTAGGGAGGACCCTACGCCGTCAGGTCACCACGCAGAAGCTTCGGGTGATCCTCCGCCAGAAGTTGCGACTGCGGCTGCTGAGGGCCACCTCGGCCGCCTCCTGGAAAACGGCGTGGACATTTTCTTGGAGCCGCGCGGAGCACTCGAGGTAGGCCACTGCACCCACGGATCTCGCCATCTCCTGGCCCTAATGGGGAGAGCAGGCGGCAGCCGTGAGGTTGGGACTGCTAGGGCACGCTTCATGTCCCGCCTTCCCACAGCCCTCCTGGCCAACCTTGGACAAAAGGGGAGGGTGAGTTTTTCCAGGGTACTCAAAGCTCCTGCCCCTGGTTTGACACAGCACTCTCATGGCTTCATTGGGATTCCTGACTCCGTTCTGGGCTGGGTCTCTGCCTCTCAAGGTACCAACGCATTTCCCAGGGGGATAAAGTAGAGATGATCCTGTGGCCTGAAGAGCTGGGGGTCTTCTCTGGACCTGTTTCCCCACCTGTGATGTGGGTGGGTGGGTAGGACACCTGATGTGTACATCACTTGTTCTCCCTTCCATAGCCAGAACCTTCCAGAGTATTCTAGGTGCTACTTCCAACCAGCTGCATGCAGTCTCTGAACCATGACTGCCTCCAGGGTGACCCCTGCCCTGCCCCACACCCTGTGTGTGGGGGACACCTGGCACTGCTGAGCGCTGTGCTGGCCAGCGTACCCCAGGGGCTCCCTCTTCTAGCTCCCCTTCCTCCGGGCTGGGTTTCCTACCCTGTGGTAGGTCACGGGCTCCAACTGATTCTTCCGTAGCTTCTTTACCAGTGACCTGTCCTTGCGCAGGTCAGTCTTGCAGCCCACGACGACGATGGGCACCTCCTTGCAGAAGTGATTCACCTCTGGGTACCACTGTGGGGAAAGGCAGGGGCAGTGTGTGTGACTACCTGGAGTGCAGCCCGCTCCGCAGAGGGGAGAGTGGGCCGTCCTCTGCCCCAGGCAGCTCGGTCACCAGTGTTGCCGATGTTTGGGGAGACTTACTCTGTGCCAGGCTCTAAGACTTTATACCTATGAACTCGTTAAGCTCCCAAGGCCCCGGGTCCCCATGAAGCAACTGCCATCATCACTCCCATTGTACACATGTGATAATTGAGGCCTAGGGAGGCTATAAAGCTTGGACTTGGTCACACAATTAGAAGAGGAAGGACTTGAAGCCAGTGCCCTGCTCCAACCCCTCTAGAATCCTACCTATCTACAAGGTAAGGGCTCCCAACTGGGTAAAATATGTAAGCAAATACGTCCTTTATAGATAGAGTAGCTTACAACCTGATGGCAGCAGCTCTTTGCCTGTTAGGGGAACGCTTTCATCCTGTCAGCTTCTCTTTGGAATGTGAGGCTCCAGGTTATTTCCACCTGGACTACAACCCGGGGCCTGGACGCCAGACACAAGGCTTTGCGTGTCCAGGAGTGCATGCCTGCTTGGTTTGTCCATTCAGGAAAAGCTGGCCTCTAGCCAGCTAGCTCCTGGAGCCACGTAGGGCCTGTGTGGGTTCTGGGCAGACTCCTTTCACCCCCCAGAAAACTGCATTCAGAGAGGGTCTGCACGAGTCCACCTTGCTAAATCCAAAGTGAGTCCTCAGCCCTCATCACCCTGAGTCCTGACACCAGGGGTCATCGCACCCTCCTTCGAGACCTGGTCTGCACTCTGCCCTAGGATCCCACTCTCCCGGTTCTCCTCGGGTCTTACCGGCACCCCACCCCTCAAGCTGTCGGCCTGCCTCACTGCTGGCTGCTCCTTCCCCCCAGGTGACCACCTCCAGATGACCGCCCCCAGTCCATGGCTCTTCCCCATGAGCAGATCCGGAATAGATCTTCCCAGCCTGGCCAAGCCCTCTCTCGGGAACTGGGAGCTGTAGATTCAGACTTCTACCTGCCTATCTGCTGCTTCCACTGGGGTGGATGTCTGACAGGCGCCCACCTCTCACCTCCCTATTCCCAGCTTGCTCCTTTTCATCTTTGCAAATGACAAGACCCCTTCCAGTTACTCTGGTCAAAATGTCTCTCCCCACCCACATCTAAACTACGTGCAAATCCGGATGGCTTTGCCTTTCAAACAGATTCAGTACTCGCCCACGTCTCACCAGCCCCTCTGCGAGCACCCCGGTCCCAGCCATCACCATCTTGCCTAGAACAGTGCTTAGGATAAATGCACTTGGTCAGTATTTCTGAATGACTGTCTGGAGCAGAATGCTTAGGTTCAAATATCCATGTTACCATTGCAATAGATGTGTTTCTTGGAGCAAATGATCCAATCTGGGGATAGTAACAGCATCTGCTCCCTAAGGTTGTAAAGGGTGAGATGAATAAATATGTATGTGCCCAGAACAGTGCCTGATACACGGTAAGTTCTAATGTTTCCATCATTGTTGTGTTACTATTACTAATGCTGTCACCGGCTGAGCTCGGAGGAACCCAGGAGCACCCGGTTCACACAGAGGCCCTGACACCTGTGTGCAGCTTCTGGAAACCCTGACGTAACTGAGGGGCATCCTGGGATGCTGCTGGGAGGCAACAGTCACACAGACAGGGGCTGAGAGCCGCTAGAAGCTGATAGTTCATGCGACCTTGGTCAGGCCCGGGTCGGGGAGATTCAGGGGCCTCTGGATCACCCCGAATTCTTGGGCAGGGTCACAGTAAAAGAACCACAGTGTTCTGAGTACGCAGTAGAGAGCAGGTCAGGAGCACTGGACTGGGAATCAGAGACCAGACACTGTCACCAATCCCTGTGGACACCCAGCAAGTTCATGCCTACCTTTAGGCCTTGGTTTTCCTGTGTGCATGTCTAAGGCACTGACCTTGATGTCATCCAGGCCTTGCTGAATGAACTCTGACAGTCCCCTGGGTCAAGAGTAGGGGTGGAGCAGTGTGACCTGGCTCTGGGGCTGTGCCTATTGACCCCCCCCCCCCAAGTACCTACCCGGTTAGAGATGTTGTCAAAGCTGTGTGGGTTGGTGACATCGAAACAGAGGAGCAGGACACTGGCATCAGGGTAGAACAGGGGCCGCAGGCGGTCATAATCGACTTGTCCTGGGAGAATGGGCGTGGTCACACCCTTTAGATCTCCTGCTCACTGTCAGCACCTCCCCAAAATCAAGCCCGGGATCCCACGTGTGTGTGTGTGTGTGTGTGTGTGCGTGTGCGCACATCACGCGCGTGTGCATGCCTCACGGTCCAACACCAATTTGGCACTTAGATTTCTATTCTGCATCAACGTCCCCCTAGGGGCAGTGTTCCCCTGGCCAGCCTGCAGCAGGCTATGCCAGCCCTGGCGTGAGTCAGCCCATTTACAGCAATATCCTTGTTCTGGAAGGTTGGGGCACGGCAGAGGCCCAACCTGGAGGGACTGAGGCCATCGCTCAGAAGCCTGCTGTGCCCTGGGCTTCGGGGGCTGAGCAGAAAGAGGCAGGCAGGACCCCAGCAAAGACAGCTTTGCCTCTCCAAGGTAAGGGTGATCCCTGAGGTTTTAAGCTTTAAGCTCTGGTGTAAATTTGACTCTAAACCAGTGGTTCTTAACCTTTTTTGAGGTACCGAACCCACCAGTTTCATATGCGCATTCACTGAACCCTTCTTTAGTGATAAATAAAATATGATTTTTTTTCCAAATTGAAGACATAGGTATATGTTTTTTTACTGGTGCACAAAATGAGCCGTGCATGAACATCACCTTGCTCAAAGAACAAAACCAACAAAGTGCATGAACTCACAACAAATTACAGTATTACTTTATTCTGGCCTCCGCGGCAGAGGCTTCTCCGAACCCCTGAGACCGACTCATCGAACCCCTAGGGTTCGATAGAACCCAGGTTAAGAACCACTGCTCTAAACCCTTGTGTGGGCAAGGTCAGGAGGCTGCAGGGCAGAGGTCAAGGTCAGGCAGATCTTACAGATGCTGGAGCTGGGCTGGAATGCTGAGGCCAGGAATAGTCCACCGTGTGAGAGCAAAGAGCTCTGCCCCCCTACCCCCATTTCCCAGACAAAGTGGGCTGCCTAGGCAGGGTTGGGGGAGGCAGTGGTCACAGGCATAGAGGCAAGGGCAGTTCAGGTCCTGGGGACACTAATACCGGCCCACACCCATCCCTTAGAGGTTGGCCGGCTTCCCTGGTTCAGAAGGAAGGGGGTGGGGCTTGGCTGCCTGACTCGGGCCCCGCCCCCACCCCGCCCCATACCCCAGCCCTGCACACCTACCTGCTGTGTCCCAGATTTGGAGGTGCACAGGTTTGCCCTTCATTTGCAGATTAGCGGTGAGCCGCTCAAACACTGTGGGAGCGTAGCTCTGAGGAAGAAGGGGCAGGGGCAAGGGCAGGTTGTGAGGACAACTTCTGAAGGGGGGCCGGCCCAGTGTCCCGGCCGGGGCCCAGGAATGTCCATGGCACTGCCCTGTCGGGAGTTGGCAGAGTGTGGTAGCTTCTGGAAGTGGTCTGGTGGGGTTGAGGCCTAACGCTACCACTTTCGAACTGGGTGTCCAGCAAGGCGCTGCCTCTCTGGCCTTCCCTCCTCGGATGTAAAGTGGGAATATGAAAAGCACCCAACACAGCATGCTGCCGAAAGGCTTCATTCAATGAGATTCTCCACGCAGAGCCTTAGCACAGGGCCTGGCACAAAGTAAACACTCCCTGTGTGCTGGCCACTGTCATTTTTATGTTTGTCCCTCTGGACGGGCGGGGGGGGGGAGGACTGTCCCATTTCTGAGCTTTCCTTCATGTTGTCCCCTTCTCCTGGAATGACATTAGCCTACATTCGTTCGTCCGCTCATTCATTCATACATTTGGTCATAATACCTTCTCCAGGTCCAGTTCTGGACACCGCGAGCAAGAAATGAGCAAGACTCAGTGTCTGCCTGAGGAGTAGGCTGTGTTTGGGGTCCCTCCTTTTCCTCTGGACCTCTCACAATCCAACCAAGACCCCTGCCCAATGCCACCTCCCCCGAGACCCCTCCTTAGGATCTGTGCCTGGTTTCTGCCTCTCTCTCTCTCTCTTTTTTTTTACAGCGACAGAGAGAGAGTCAGAGAGAGGGATAGATAGGAACAGACAGACAGGAACAGAGACAGGTGAGAAGCATCAATCATTAGTTTTTCGTTGCTGTCGCTACACCTTAGTTGTTCATTGATTGCTTTCTCACATGTGCCTTGACCGCAGGCCTTCAGCAGACCTAGCAACTCCTTGCTGGAGCCAGCGACCTTGGGTCCAAGCTAACGAGCTTGAGGTCTCGAACTTGGGTCTTCCGCATCTCAGTCCGACGCTCTATCCACTGCGCCACCGCCTGGTCAGGCCCTGCCTCTCTTACTTGCTCTGTCTGGGATCAGGAAGGGATCAGGAGGTGATCACTCGGGCCAGATGCCCCCTGCCCTGCCCCAGGCCTGGAGCTGGCTCTCTCCATAAAGGAGGGGTGAGTGGAAATAGTATGGGATTTGTACACAGATGCAGGAATCAAAGGGAGCTTTTACAGATGGGGTTTAAGCAATAGGCGAGGTTTTCAAAACTCCGTCACACGAGCCCTCCACCTAGAAGGGAACACTTGCCCGCTGCAGCTTGGGTCCCCAGGCCTCGCTCACTGGCTCAGGGCTGGTCAGTGGGGCAACAGCCCAGGAGAGCCTGTCCTCCCCCAACTTCCCATGTTGGCTGGGGGACTGCCTGTGACTGGCCCCCTGAGTCAGGCCCTGGCCTCTGGGAGAAGCGGCCCCTATCGGTGGGTCTGGGTAGGTGCAGTCCTCCAGAGCACGTGGGAAGCCGTAGGGGTGGGGGGGTGGGGAGAAAGGAGGGCCCCAGGGCAGGCAGCTGGGGCAGATGGAGACATTGAGGACAGCCATGGAGTGGGGGTTCAACTTTCTCTGGACTCAAGTAATTTCTCACCTGCTCTACTAACAGGAACAGAAAATCCTCCACCCCTCTCCCCATGCTCCTCTCCCTGTCCAGGGTCCCTCTCCTTGGGCCCTCTGCCTGGTGGAGGACAGCGTGACCTAGTAGTAGCAGCACTGCTTTGGAATCAGATGTGCCTCGCTTAGGACCAGCTCTGGGACCTAGGCTCGTCTCCTCACTGGTTAAAGGAGAAGAGCGTCAACCCGCAGTGTGATGGGGCAGGTGAGACCCAGCATAAATACCTCCCACTCAGAAAGCTGGTTGCCAGGAACATTCTCCACACTGGCCACTGGCCATCCCTCCAGCTTGTGCCCCTCTCTCCACCAGCCTGCTACTGGAGGGCACTGATGCCTGCAGAACTGCCAGCTTGGCCACCCACTTGCCAATACAAGGGTCCTATACAGGACCCTGCCTGACTTGAGGTGCAGGGCAGCATGCCCCATAGCTCCTGGGAGACGTATGTCAGTACTTTGCAAATACCTGTTGAGATGACTCTGCCACCCATATTCTCTAGGGGTTTACTTGCATGTCCCTATACTCACACCATCTCTGATCCCTGCAACCTCGGAAAGTCAGTACTCTCCCCATTTTCCTGATGAGGAAACCATCATTTTCCTGATGAGGAAACCAAGAGGGGAGGTGACTTGCCCAGCATAACATAATGGATAGCTGGCTAAATATGGAGCCAGGTTTCTTTCTGGCTCCAGAGGCCAGGTTTTGTCCTCAGTCATCTGCCTCTCCTGAGGTCACTTGCTTCCTTTAAGGTCACCAACTTTAGCCCCTGCTGCCAGGAGTGAGCAGGAAAGCCCCAATCCGTGATGGAGGGCTGCACTGCTCCTCTGGCTTGTAATTTGGGGATACCATCCTAGAGACTCTGTCTGTATCTTCTGTTGTGTCCTTTGAACCCCCAGGCAGGGTTACTCTTTGCCCATAGGGTCAATAGCACCTAATTTTATCTACTGAGTTGTCCTTAACCATAAAGGCAGGGTAGGGCCTGGACATGACAAGGCCAGAGATGACTCAGTCTTGGGTCTGGCCTCATGGGGTTCAGAGACAGGTAGACTGATCATCCTAGGATGGGGGCCATAGCTCAAGAGAGGAGAGTATGTCCCCCATGGCAGTCTTCCTGTGCGGATCAGGAAGACTCAGCTGGTTCTGGAAGGCAGGGTCAGTACTGCCTGCCCCCTCCCTATCACCCTGCTGTGGGAATGGTTCCCGCCCCAAATGTCAGCCAGGAGTCACCCCTGCGAGTTCCCCCAGCCTCGGCAGCTCTCCTCCTCTTCTTCCCTGTGTCCTGAACCTGAGGTGGGGGCATTGGCAGACATAGATTGCTGAGGACCCTCCAAGTCCCAGTCTTCTCTCTGCTCTTTCTTTTTTAAAGAAATATTCTTTTTTTCTTTTTTTAAATGTTTATTAATTGACTTTAACAAGAGACGAAGGGGGAGAGAGAGACAGAGAGAGCCAGGAACATTGATCTGTTCCCATATGTGCACTGACCGGGGATCAAACCTGCAAACGATCCGCTTCAGGTTGATGCTCCAACCAATTGAGCCATCTGGCTAGGGCTGCTCTCTGCTCTTTACTGCAGG
The DNA here is from genome assembly GCA_037038555.1 of Rhynchonycteris naso. Lineage (NCBI taxonomy): Eukaryota > Metazoa > Chordata > Mammalia > Chiroptera > Emballonuridae > Rhynchonycteris > Rhynchonycteris naso. Next base: position 367,388,092 of record CM072995.1, on the reverse strand, counting down.
CAGGAGGCCTGGGAGATGGAGTCCCAAGTCTCCAAGCTCCTGGCTCCCTGGGCTTGGAAAGCAGCCAGGAGGAGGGGTCCAGGAGCAGGAGGAGGCTGGGTCCATCAGGCAGAGCATTGGGGACTGCGGAGAGTGTCCTGGTCAGGGGTGAGGAGGCTGGGCTCTAGGCCAGTACTGCCACCGCTAGGCCCTATGCCCCGAGGCAAGATTTCCTCTTTGGCCTCAGTTTTCCCATCAGTTATGATATGAAGGCCTTTCCAACTCTTGGACCTTGTGTTTCTTTTCTTTTTTAAGTGAAAAGAGCAGAGATAGACAGACTCCCACATGCCCCCTGACTGGGATCTACCCGGCAACCCCCATCTGGGGTTGGTGCTCAAATCAACTGAGCTATCCTCAGCGCCTGAGGCTGGCACTTGAATCAATTGAGCCACTGGCTGTGGGAAGGGAAGAGAGAGAAGGGGGAGAGGGAAGGGAAGAGAAGCAGATGGTTGCTTCTTATGTGTGCCCTGACCAGGGATCAAACCCGGGACATCCACACGCTGGGCCGATGCTCTACCCACTGAGCAAACTGGCCAGGGCCATGTTTGTTTTAAATGAAGAGGCCTCCCTTGTGCCTGGAGGCAGAAGGGTTCCTGGGAATTCAGGGTCCCAAAACAGGGAGGAGCCTAGACAAGGTCAGGCCCATCCCCTAGTTGACAAACATGCCTTCCCTCCCTTGGCCAGCTCCAGTGTGTCCTTCAACACACACATTTCTTCAACTGTGAGATGCCCACTTCCATATTGTAACCTCGCTGAAATCGGGATGGGTCTCATCATCAAGGACACTGGTCTCAGATCCCAGGACACTGGTGGTGAGGCGCTACCCCTCCCAGCCCCTCTCCTGGGACCCACTGGCTTGCCCCTCTGTGGTGCTCCCCGCTTCCCCCCCCCCCCCCCCCCCGTGCCATAATTGTTGGGTTCCCATGGGCAGCATGTGGAGGCCCGGAAACACATTCCCCACATTTAAAAAAATGTGACTGGCCAAAGGAGGTGACGTCAGATCCACAAACCACAAGTCAGCTCGATGCTGCCAGAGTGGAAAGAGGTCTGTTTCCAGGCTTGGCTTCTCCTGCCTCCCCCATCCACTGCCCAGTGCCTGCACAACTCCAGGCTTGGCAGGGTGCTGGGAGAGGTAGGAGGGAGAAGAGACATCAAAAGCAAACCTACAAACTCCCAGGAGAACTGTGCTGAGAGGTGGCATGGGTGTGTGTGTCCAGCTCCTGTCCTGTTACCTGGCAAGTCCTCCTGGATGTCAGTGAGCCTGCTGGTGAAGGACTGATGGTCAATGTGCCGAACGCCAAGAACGGGCCAAGTACCACGTGGAGTCATCGCTAGGTCTTACTCTAATCCCACCTCTCAGTTGCCCTGGCTTCCTCCACCCCAGGAGGCCAAATGCAAAACGGAGGCTTGAGAGGCTAAGCGAGTTACTGAGGGCCTCGAAGGCCCTTAGAGGAGTGCCAAAGTGCCAACCAGCTGTCTGACTTGAGTCTGGTGTGCTTACCCTCCAGGACAGAGCCCAGGGGATGTCCACTGTATGGGCAAAGCTGGGGGAGAAAAGATGACATTTCCCATGAAAGGTTTGCCATCTCCAGTGAGTCCTTCCTGTTGCAGGTTTAGAGCTGAGCGCCCGACCAGTATTAACCCACTCTTCACAGTGACCCTGGGAGGAGGGCACCATCAGTATTCCTATTATGCCATTAAGAACACAGGCACAGGCACAGAGAGGGTAAGGAACTTGCCCAAGGGCATAAAGCTGTAAATGGCAAAGTCATGATTCCAACCCTGGCATTCCACCTCCAGAGGTCAGTTCCCCTTAGCTATTGCTCCCTTAGGACCTGCTACCACGCAGGTTACCCGGTGACGCCCCTCCCAGGAAGGTGCCATTCTCTCAGATGTTATCACTGAGGTCCTCACTCCCGATGGCAGAGGCAGAACTGCCTCTGGCCGCGCACTCTGCTGGAAGACCCCTCTGCAGTCCAGTGTGGGCAACCATCCTTGACAGCTGGCGCACAGACGGCAAACAACGGACGGGAGCCCGTGCGCGACTGGGGCCGGGCGGGAATGCGCGCACAGCGGTGGGCGCCGTGCCCGAGGGCTCTGGCACTCACCTGGGGGAAGGCCCCATCGAGGAAAACCATCAGCAGCGACGTCTTCCCACAGCCGCCGTCGCCCACCAGGACCACCTTGACCGACCGCGCACCGGGCGGCGCCTCCTCGCCCGCGGCCTGGGCAGCCTTCATCGCGGGGCCGGCCGAGGGGCCGGGCGCGGAGCGGCGTCCGCCGGGCTGCGCGAAGGCCGGGCGCGGGGCAGGCCAGGCGGGACAGGAATGTGGAAGGGGCGGGGCGGCGGGAGGAAGTACGAGCCGGGCAGGGGGCGGGCAGGGGGCGGGCGAGGGCCGCAGGTGAGAGGCCCCAGCGGGTTCCCGGCTTGCGGGGCGGCCAGGCGTGGCGGCTGGGCATGGGACCTTCTCCTCCCATCCTATTCAGCCACTAAAGAAAAGTGTCTTAAGCACCTACTGTGTGTGGGCGCTAAGACCACAAGAGGGACCCAGGCTCACTATCTCAGGAGGGAATTCTGGTCTGATGTGGGAGGCAGGGGGACAAGTAGCTGGACCGCGATAGTGGGTTTAGGCGTGTGGACAGGGAAAGAGGAGGCACCTGGTCCACCTTTCCTGGAAGGAGGGTGGTGGGAGTCAGCCATGTTTACCTATTAACTTAGTGGGCACAGGGGCTGGGTTCCAAGTGCCCAATGTAGGTGGAGACCTGAGCAGAAGCCAGCACTCTTGATGACGGGATGGATGAATGAATGAATGAATGAATGTGCATTTCCCCAAGGGCTCTGAAAATGTAGTACATCACAGGCCTCCCTCCAGGTGTTTCAGGCCACGTAGGAGTTGGGTGACTTGGGCATGCCCTTATGCATCAGTCACTGGCACTGCCAGGCCTTGCCAGACCTGCCCCAGCCAGCAACCAGGAAGTTTTGCTGCAGGTGGGTGACCACCTGTCTCACCTCTGGCTGGCTGGAGCACAATCTCAGGAAAGCGATGGAATCTTCCATCTAGTAAGAGTTTAGATCAGGGTTTGGTGCATGGTTGGTGCCATGTGTAAGTGATACTTATTATGTAACCAAACACTGATGGACCCTCTTGTACCCAAGGGCCCAGGGACACGGAACCATTTAAGACAAAGTCCCTACCCCAAGAAGCCCATGCCTAGAATGGGAGACAGGAAGGGCATCAGAGTTATAAGAGCTACAACAGGGGTGGGGACAGGCAGTGAGATGGTTGTGGGGAAGAGTGGCCCTCATCTGGGTTGGGGGGGGTCATAAAACCCTTCTGAGGGACCAGAGTCTTGAGGGAAAAATGAGACACAGTCAGTTGGGGGAGGGGCAAGGTTTTCCAAACCAAGGGGACAGCACATGCAAAGTATGAGACAAGAGGGGGGGGGGGTGCTGCCTGACCAGGCGGTGGCGCAGTGGATAGAGCGTTGGACTGGGATGCGGAAGACCCAGGTTTGAGACCCCGAGGTCGCCAGCTTGAGTACGAGCTCATCTGGTTTGAGCAAGGCTCACCAGCTTGAGCCCAAGGTCGCTGGCTTGAGCAAAGGGTCACTCGGTCTGCTTTAGCCCACATACGTGAGAAATTAATCAATGAACAACTAAGGTGCCGCAACAAAGAATTGATGTTTCTGACTCTCTCTGCCTCTCCCACAAAAAAAGAGAAGGGGGTGCTTTGGGGGCCACAGTCCTTCCTTGTGACTAAGGGCAAGGTGGGCTGGGAGCTGGTGTCAGGGTGAGGCTGAGGGTTAACCAGCCTGGATAGTGGAGCCCTTCAGATGCCAGGAATAAATGCAGAACTGAAGTGGAAACTCACTGTTACCTGACCTCCCATCCCTGTTAGTGACCAGAATTGAAATGTTTTAAAAATAGACGCAGGGGCCTCTCCAGATCATGCATTGAATGTTTCCACTGAAGCTCAAGGAAACAAGGTGCAGATATCTTCAGGTTTCACACTTTCCCTGACACCACTCAGGTCCTGATGTCATCTGTATGGAGTTCAATGCCTAGCACATGGAAAAGCCCCCTCCGCCCCCTTTGAACCTCACTGTGGTTCAAAGAAGCAGCCAGGGTAGGTGGCACAGAGGCAGAGCTCAGACTCCTGACTCATCTTCCGAGCTCACCCAGGACCTGGTCAGTAGGTTGAATGAAACCTCACCTGGAGGGAGGGAACATTCCAGGACTTCCCCACCCTTCAGGTGCCCCTGCCTCCCCGAAACTGCCACAGGGCTGGGTAGTGACTTGGCACTGGGCTGCGTGTGTAGCCACTGAGCAGGGCTCTCCGCCCCAAGGAGTGGTGGGGAGGGGCCCCAACAATCAGCTGTCAGCCTCGTCATCCCCTGTCCTCCTGACTGCTGCTGTCATCAGGCTTTTGGTGGCAAGACTGGGAGGCAGGTGGGGCCAGACTGAGGGAAGAGAGAGCTGAGAGTCAGGCAAAGGCATTTGACCTTGGTTGCTATAGGGATAATCACTCTAATGACACCGTCGATGTGTGTCAGGCTTTACAGTTTCACTGAACGTTTCTTAATAATAACAGCACCCGCTAATGGATCGCTAACCCTGGCAGGTACCATCTTTGCGGGTGGAGATCGTTAGCCCCATTTCACAGATGGGAAACCTGAGGCCCAGAAGTCCCTGTCTAAGATTTTCCACAGGTAGTAAGAGGCAGAATTCTAATTTTGTGTGTATGTGTGTGTGTGTGTGTGAGAGAGAAGCATCAATGTATTGTTCCACTTAGTTGTGCCATTGATTGCATCTTACATGTGCCCTGACTGGGGCTGAAATCTGTGACTAGTGACTTTGGGGGTTGAGCTGGTGCCTTAGGGGTCAGGCCCTGTCTGGGCTCGAACTAGCGACCTTGGGGTTGAGTCAGTGCCCTTGGGATCAAGCTGTTGACCTCGGGCTTGAGCCGGCACCACCGGCCAGGGTGGCAGAATCCTAATTTGAACCAGGTCTGGCCACAAAGCCAGGCTCTCTCCAGATATCACAGCTCATATGCATGACTTCATTCAGCCCTCAGATCTACTGACATTAAACCCCAGCCTCAACCCCACCCTATGCTCAAATTCTGTAAGAGGGCCTGACCAGGCCGTGGCGCAGTGGATAGAGCGTCAGACTGGGATGCGGAAGACCCAGGTTCGAGACCCCAAGCTCACCAGCTTGAGCGCGGGCCCATCTGGATTGAGCAAAAGCTTGTACCTTTGGACCCAAGGTCGCTGGCTCCAGCAAGGGGTGGCTCAGTCTGCTGAAGGCCCACGGTCAAGGCACGTGTGAGAAAGCAATCAATGAACAACTGTGGTGTCGCGACGGCAACGGAAAACTAATGATTGATGCTTCTCATCTCTGTCCATTCCTGTCTGTCTGTCCCTATCTATCCCTCTTTCTGACTCTCTCTCTGTCCCTCTGTCCTTGTAAAACAAACAAACAAACAAAAAAACTTCTGCAGGAGGGAGATTAGGGCCTGGAAAATCTGCAGTGGTTGGCAAGGAATTTCCCCAAATCTCAGTCATTGCTGGGCCCTGGTCAGCACTGTCTTCCTGGAGTTTATTTTGGAGAGGGGAGGTGGCCCAGTTCAGTCTGTCTGGCCAGGGAACTGTTTACTGTTATACTGCTTTCTGTGGCTGTGGTTTACTGTCCGCCTGTGGGTGACTCAGCCCTTTGAGGCTCCACTGATTCTAAGCCCAGCATCCTTTGGAAACTCCTCACAGTGGGTCACTGCCCCAAACAGATCTCAGCATAGCAGAGGTGGCCAGGCCGGCCCTCCTGTGGCTCCGGATGTTATGTCCAGTTGACAGCCTGGCTGGACAAAGGGAAACAAACGGGAAGGAAAATGAGGGAGCAGGGGAGAGAGGAAGGAAAGAAGGAGGATGAACTGACTCAATAAGCAAAGTAAAGAAACAAATAAAGGAACGAATGTTCAGCAGACGAGTGAATACAGTGCACGACCTGAGTTCAGGGTCAGCAGGCAGGTGACCACCTTCCAGCCTCCATTTGCTGCACGGTCACCCCCTGGCCCCTCTGCCCCATTTTTGGACACCCCACCCCCATCCTTCTTGAGGCCCTGGTGACCCTGCTGTTCCAGCCAAGTCTCTGCTGCCCCTGTGTGGTGGCTCTGCTCCCTGCACCATCATCAGCGTTGGGGACGTGGCTGCTCTGCTTGGGGCGTGGGGTGTTCGTGCATGGCTGAAGGGGAGAGAAAGTGGGTGCCAGGGGTGTGGGACTTCACAGTCCCATCCTGCCCTTGGAATGCCTTGGCTGGGGACACAGACCCTTTGCTCCTCACGCCTCGCTAGGGACCTCTCCCTTTCATCCCAAACCCCAAATCCCAAGAGCTGGAACTCCACCCAGAGCCTTGACCTCACGTTTGCTGAGCCCTACAGTGGGCCAGACACCTGGCATATGTCATTACACTCCATCCTACGACGTCTGTATACTTCTCATCCTCTTTGACAATTGAGGAAACTGAGGCCCAGAGACCCCACATCTGATAAGTGAAGGAGCTGGGGTTCTAACCCAAGCCACGGGGCTCTAGAGTCCCTATACACAGAATCCCCCAAAGTTATAGGCAACAGGGGGGCCTTTAGCGGCCTTCTTGTCCAATTTGCTTGTTCTTCAATAAGGAAATGGAGGTTCTCAAGGGGAAGGGACTTGTCACACAGCAAGTAAGCAGCAGACCCAGGTCTATGGTAGGCCGAACCCAGAAGGGCCTCTTCTCGCAAGTTCTCTTCTGTCGGGCCCCCCAGATCAACTCAACCCTGGCGACCATGTGAGTGGAGCCCCGGGCTGGGAATGCGGTCCTCTGCCCCACCTCCCCTTCCTGCCTCACCATGACTGATGCTTCTGGGTGGGACGAGAAGGTTGATTATGGGGTGGGAGTGGGCAGAGTGTGAGGGAGCCCTGTGGCCCAGCCTTAGTGTTTATTTAGCCTTTTGGATTGTTGCTTGCTTCTGGTGTTAGCAGTCATGACCGACCGCAGGCAGGGGAGAGGAAGAGAAGTTTGGAGCTGCTGTCCAACTGTGGGTGATAAATGGGCTGCACCTGCCCCTCGCACACGCAGGCCCGGCCTGGCCAATGCTGCTGGTCAGGTCAGCAACCTCCACACCTGTCCCGGGGCGGAGCTCAGCCTATCCTGGATGGCTCCCAGACAGAGGGGGCCTGAGACCTTCAAGGCAGGCCCATGGGCCTGAAGTTGGAGTGGGGGCAAGATGAGGGAGAAGGGGGTGCAGGGAGAGATGGGAGCAGCTAGGTTGGGGCCCTGTTGAAGGAACTTAACACTTAAAGGCAGCCTGGACTGCTCCTCAGTGACCCAGAGCAGCCTGCTGATGTCCCTCATTTCCAGAACTGCTTAGGATGCTCCCCGTCCTGCCTCCCTCCTTGTGACTTGCTCCTGCCCAGGACTCCTCTGTGGCTCCCTGCTGTCAACAGGACCAGGAACTCTGGCCTCAGCCCAGACACAAGCCTCCCCAGCTCAGCCACACCTGGTCCCTTCTACCCGGATACATGCAACACCTGGGCGAGCAGTTCCTCTACCTGGAGGCCCTTCTTCCTCCCAAGGGTGCAGTCTGCCCCCTGCAAAGCCAGAGCTCATGTTTCCGCCTCCTCTGGGAGGCTTTCCTTGATGTCAACCGTCATGGGATCCTGCAGCAGCCTGTCTGTCTCATCGGTTACCTCTGTCCCTCTTATGTTGGGGGCAGGGGTGTCCACAGAAGCTCTTCACCATCAGGCCTGGCTGGGGGCTGACCTCCTGGGAGATGTTGGGAATGCCCACCCAGACATCCCTCCTCCCATGCTTGCTGTGATCTTTCAGGGGAGGCAGGAAAAACCCAGAGCAGCCTGGGACCAGGAGGGCCATCTCTGTGGCTGCCCAGCCCCACCCTTGAGGAGTTGGGGCAGGGCAGTGGTTAGGAACATGAGCTCTGGAGCCAGACAGCCTGAGCTTGAATGCCCGCTCTAAGTCTTTCAGGCTATGTGATCTTGGGCTAGTTACCTAACCTCTGAGCTTGTTTCCATATCTGCAAAGAAGGAGATGACACAATATCTCCCTCTAAGTGTGGCAGAGTGGCAGGCCAGGCACCACACTCGCTGCCTTGTGCGGCCCTTCTCCCCACAAGCCGTTCCTCCGGCTCTTTTTTTCCCCCACCCTCCCCTAACTTGGCTCTAGCCAGGTCGATAAATTGGCCAAGTTTGTGCCCACTCCTGTCCTTTTTTATATGCTGTTCCCTCTGCCAGGAATGCTTTCTGGGCCTTATCCACACTTTTCGGCTTAATGCTACTTCATGCCCTGGAGACTTAGGTCAGCAACACAGCTGGGAAGCCTTCCTTACTATTCTCTACCACCACCCTCCCCACCAGGCCTGGCTTCGGGCCCCTTCTCTGAGCTTCCCAAGAAGCCTGATGGCATCGGTCCTTGTCATGGTCTCCCCAACCAGAGCAGGGCTTACCCCCTTCTTCTGGGCACCCAGCAGCAGCAAGCCGGGCAGAGGCCCAAGTCCCTGGTTCCTGAAGAAGAGTTGAAGGTGATTCGGGCTGAGCAGGGCTCCCTGGAAGCCCCCTTCTTCCTGCCCCAGCTTTATTTTGGTTCTAGAATCATTCCAGTCAGCATACTCAGTCCCCACCATGCCCATCCCAGGTGCACAGTCAACATCTCATGCAGTTAGAGGGAAGAAAAGAGGGGGCGGGGAGAGGAGTCATGGCCCCGCACAGCACAGCCACTGGGGTGGAAAGAGCCTGGGTCTCCCAGGCTGCAGAGGCTCGCCAGTGGTGTGTCCCTGGGCCCTGTGCTGGCCTGTGCCACAGGGCAGACAGCCTGGCCTCAGGGATGGGCCGTGGCTGTGGTAGGTGGGGAAAGCCACAGTCCTGCTTCTAATCCCAATGCTACCCTGGGCCTCCCACCGAGTTCCATCCACCCCCTCCTGCCACATCATAGGGGATAATTGGTGAGCCTGGGTCTCCATGGCTCACCAGGGCCACAGGCAGCCAGCTCAGGAGCCCATATGCTCACCCGTGAGTGGCTCCATGCAGTAGATACTGCCCCCTACCCAGTCCCTTAGAACCCACAGGGATAGCCAACCCTCAGCTGGGTGGGGAGCACAGCTGCCTGCTTCTGCGGGGCCACCTCAGTCAGAGACCCTTCCACCAGTGGGCATTGGGACGGTGGCCCAACGTGATCCATGTGGGGGTGGGACAGCCCAGCCCCTTTGCTTCTGGACGGGACCCCTCTGGGGTGCTGGTCACCCTCCCGGCTTCCTCAAGCCACCAGGCTGACACTAGACTCTGGAAGTGACAACTTGCTCGCTGCTCGCGGCTTCCCTCTCTCTCTTACAGGTTTCTCTTGGGAGCTCTCCCCTGACAGACCACTCGCCCTTAAAGCCTTATCTCAGGGTCTGCATGGGGGACGTGCCCCAGAGCCACTTCCTCCCCAGCCCCACATTCTATCCTGACCCCCCCCCCCCGACTATCCTTCATAGGCTGCCCCTCCCTCCGTGGCCCAGCCCAAGGGTCTCCTGCTTCACCGCGTCCTCTTGGGGGGCCTGCAGCCCATGTTCTGGCTGTCCCACCACCCACCAGTCCCTCACAGGCTGAGACATCTCTTCCCAACAGGGCCCGGCCTGGCAGGACTCCACCGAACGCCGCCGTGTAGCCAATGCGCAGTGCACGCGGAACCGAACGTGGGGAACTGGGTCTGGGTCTCTGTGGATCTCTGGTCCTTGTAAAGGTTACGGCTCCAGAGCCAGTGTTCCAGGTGGCCTGTGGGCCTCTGCTTGGCCTGGTCTCTTGGTCTCTTCTGCCCGGAGAGAGGCCCTTGTATCCACCACAGTGAGCTGAGGACTGTGTGTGTGGAAGGTCACGTCCCTGCCATGCTGAGGCAGGGTCGCCTGCCTGGGACACTCTCAGTTCTTTCCCTTCCCCTCAGACCACAGCTCCCATCTCGTCCTCAAGCCCCCAGAGCCTTCCCCGAGACCGCCTGGCTGGGCCACCGTTCAGCACTGAGCCGACAACCAGGACAGGGAATCTTGTCTTCTCAGCGACCTAGGGGTCTGTGTCTTGTTCATGTCACATCTGCTGGTGACTACCAGAGCACCTGGCCCCCAAGACTTGCGTTGTTCCAGTGTATGCCCAGCTTGACACTGGCCTCCAAGCCAGGGTGGGGTATGGGGAGCTCTGAGAGGCCAAGGTCACCCCAGGCCAAGGGATGGACCTGTTTGGGATCTCGAAGTGGGAGAACAATAGTCCAGTGTCCAGCTATAGCGGGTCCTCAGTGGGAGAAAGCCTGGCCCTGTTCCCCCACTGCAGTCTGGAGAGATGGACCAAGATGGCTCATGGGGAGTCCATTGGGGGACCCCAACATTCATGGCTCCAGCTGGACAATGGAGTAGGGTGTCACACCAGAGCTTGTGCCAGGTTCCAGGCAGCACCAGTGCCCACACTGGCCTTGCCCCTGCTGCTAGTTTCGCCGGACTGGGTGCCACATGGACACAGGCCTGCGCAGTGTGGCCAGCATCTGGTTCCAGTGTGTGGTACCCATGCCACTAGCTGATGGCCCGATGATGACATGGCCCACGTTGTCCCCACGGCCATCACTGCTGCTTTCAGCCACTGTCACGCGGAGAGACAGGTCCTGGGGAAGAAGTAATAATGGGTGGTGGGGACCAGGAACAGTGTCAGAGGTGCTCCATAGCTCCTGGGCCCGAGTCCACAAATGCCAGGACCCAGTGTGTTCCCAGGCGCAGCTTCCTGAACCCTCACCTCTGATCCACCTAACCCTACAGGCTTCTGTTGCTGCCTCCCTACACTGCAGTAGCACCAGGTAGCCCGGGGTTCAAATGCTGGCCTCTCCACTTCCTTGCTGTGTGACCTTGGACAGTGACCTGGGTTATTCCTACTTCAGTTTCCCCATTCTGGGAACAAAATGAGTTAAGATGTAAGGCACTTAGAAAGGTGCCTATACACAGAGCCTTACGACGAGGACGGCTGTTCTTCCTAATGTAATGGTAGGCTGGACTCTTCTGAGGGAGGGAAAGAACTTGCCTGAGGTCAAAGTCGTAAAGCTGAAGCTAGAACCCAGCCTGACCTCCTCTTCCCTCCCAGCCCTCTCCCCCTGGTCCTAAGAAGGCTCTGACACCTGGAGGCTGTGGTATAGCGGTACTGTGACCACCCAGGGGGAGGTGAGGGACAGGTGGGTGGCAGGGCGAGGCAGCGACACCCAGGGCCAACCAGAGAGGATGGGATGTTTTCTTGGAATAGGATCATGCAGACTGAGGCAGAACTCTGGGCTTTCAAATTTAGGGTGTCCTGAAGGAGAGATTAAGTAGCTTTCTGCGCAGCCCCAGGGCTAAGAGGCAGCTTTTGGTTCAAAGCACAAAAGGACTTTCTCACTGTTAGGAATGCCCCAGGATGGAAGGTGGGAGTGAGGATAGGTGGTGAGTTCCCCATCCTATGAGGCATGCAAGCAGGATCACTGGCGTGGCCCAAGCCATATCCTCTGCTGTTCCCCTACCCTTAGTCTATGACATCTGTGCTGGGAGGGGGTCACCTCCTGAAGGCCATGGGGGTGTGGGGAGCTCAGCAGGGCCCCTCCACAGGTAAAACCTCTGGAGACTTAGGGCAGAACTCTGTGCCACTAGGCTAGTGCCGGCTCATGTCCAGGTCTCTGCAGTTCCCTCCACCGGGAACTAACTGCCTTCCCCCAACCTCAGCTTAGCTGAGCCCATCCTCCCCTGACTGCCCATGCCTGGCACGCTCTCTGTTGATTAGGATTGCCTGGAGACTTTCCTGCCTGTCCCTCGTAAGCACTAAGGAGGCAGTGCCTGTGTCCCCAGCACCCATCATCTGGCTGGTATCTAGCGGGTGCTCATAAATGCTTCTTGACTACATGGCTTGAGGCAAACCATCAGCACGCGTTGGAAGGCTGCAGGGGATGAAATGGCCCCAGAGCCCCAGGGCTGACCTGGCCCTGCCCCCACCCCTGTGCCATATCCCCCCCTCCCCCGCACCTGGAGCACTATGGCTGGCACCGAGAAGATCATGGCTTCATTGAACACTGGGTTGGGGTCGTCCCTCTTCACAGCCGTCTTCTTTTTACTCATCTTCCTCCCATCCTGCAGCAGGTACACCTTGACGTAGGGGTCTGGCGGTGGGTGGGTAGAGGTAAGGGCCGGTGCCACACTCACTTGGCACAGTTCTGCCCATCCCAGGGACCCACTGGCTCTAAACTCCCCCAAATTTCACTATTGCCATTCTCTCCTGCAGTCCGGCCACCGGTCCTTTATTTCTTTCCTGCTTGACAGACAAGAAAACAGGCTCACGCCTGAGTCAGGAGAATGGCTGGGCTTCGGATGCGGGCAGTGTGCCTCCCAGCCCAGATGCGTGCTCCCCTCACACGATGCTTGGGGGACTTGGCCTACCCACCACTTTTCATTCTATAAATGGCCCGAGCATAGACGTCAGCGCTGAGTCACCCGGAGCCCGCTCAGCAGGGTTTGACTCAACAATATGGGGCTCTAAAATAACAAGTCTCTGTCTGCTTGTCACCTACCGCCCACTGGTTATCCTTGCTGTCCCCCCAGGCTCCAGTAGGTTGGGCTCCCCCAGTCCTCTGTCCTCAGTTACCTGGGACTGGAGTCCCCTGCAGACCTGGGACACTGGGTCCTTCCTGGCCCCACAGCAACCCAGGGGCTTTAATCCCCGTTTGGGATCTGGAATGCAGTCCGATCTCTGGGAATGGAGCCTCCACCATGAATTCCAGTTCTGGAAAGTGGGTGCTGACCTTGGTTCCTTCCCAGTACCCCAGCCTTTATCTCTCAGCCTCCCAGCCTCCCAGCTTCCCAGCTCTTCGCCTGCAGGGGCTCCCTTCCTCCTTCTGTGGTTCCCATGGTCCCCCAGCTAGATTAATCTTCCCACCGCACATGGCTCCTGAGCTCAGCCAAAGCCAGGGGTGGCCCCGTGCCCCGTACCTCTGGATGGGTCCAGATACCCAGGGCTCAGCAGCTGAACCACAGCTCCCACCAACCCCACGGAGGAGCCAGGCAGCTGGCGGGACCTTACCTGCCGTGGTCTTGTCATTGGTCCAGATGAGGTTCTTGGCCTTCACCACAACCACGGTGAGGCGCTCTGCTGTGGGCAGGTAGCTGAGGGAGAGCAGGATCTCACCCACAGCGTCGGCGGCCTGGAGGACAGGGGTGTGGCTCAGAGGGCTTCTGTCCCCTGACATGTCCACTGAGAACTTGCTGTTCTTGGGGCCCCTCATAACAGGGCAGCAGACTGGTGGGACTGAGAAAGGAGTCCCCCTCCCCACTCTATGAGGCATGCGTCATCCCTCCCTCTCACAGGACGGGTCCTGCCTTGGAAGGAGGGTCAGCAGTGGCCTGTCCAGTGCAGCATCCCAATGCAGTTATACTGCCTCATTCTAGGCCAAGAAAGACATTCTGTGGGAGTGATACACAGAGGTCCAAGCGGCCTGGCATTAGTAGATCATTTGCTGAAATAACAGTAATGCTCCCCGAGCACTCTTCCATTTATAAAAAGTAAACATCTTGTCTGCTGTCTGAAGTAATTTACATCATGGCCAGAGGAATGCTTCCCTAACAGAAGCTCTGTAGGCATGGAGTTCCTGCAGGTTTGGAGGCACGAGCAGTAGATGAGCTGGAAGAGTGGTCAGGGTGCTTTTCATTTGCATGCGGTAACCTGCATCTCCTTGCATGAGGCTGGTATCCAGGCTGCTGCAGAGGACAGTGGAGCCCCTCTTCTGAAGTGAGTGTGAATGTGTGTGAGTGTGTGTGTGTGTGTGTGTGTCATTCTCCATGGGTGGATGGGTGGGCAGACTCACCTTGTTCTGGTCCTGCAAGTAGAGCCAGCCCCCGAAGGGCTGCAGCGGGAGGTCAAGGACAGAGAGCTTCAGCTCCACCAAGCCGGTGCTGACGTTCCGCTCATCCTCATCAATGCCGAAAACAGAAAACCGCAGGCTCTTCTCCTCCAGGGCTGCGGGGTCCAGCGGGATGGAGAACTTCTCATCAAAGAAGATGGAGTAGGCGTTCCTCTGGATCTGCAGAGAGAAAGGCCCATGGAGGGTGCCTCAAAGCTGGGGAGGGGTGGCAGCCAGGGTCCTGCCAGCCATGGCAGGGGGAGAGCACTGGATGGAGAGTCCGGAACCTGGGCTAGCGTCCTGGCTCTGCTGTCCCCACAACTCCAATGCCAATCCTTCTTCTGGTGACTTGGCTGTGATGATCTAACAGCCTCCCTGTTCTCCCTTCAGTGATGGTCAATCTGGTGGCCTGGCATTCGAAGCTTCCACAATCTGCCCCTAACCAAGTCCCATCCTCAGCGCCCATGGCTCCGCAGAAGCCTCACAACACACTAGCTGAGCTGGTCTCAGTACTACTTGCATGTGTTCAAGTCTGGCCCTGGGCCAGGCATATGGTGAGTGTGGCTAATTGTCTGTGGAGTTGAGAGCCATGGATGGCCCAGCTCCTCCCGCCCCCGAGCCTGGCCCAGGACTGTCTGAACGTTGTGGTATGGACAGACGGATGGAACGACTAGGCAACGCTGTGCTGACTCCATCTCCAAGCCCCATCCTGCTGGTGGGTGCCACTGGCCTCCTCCCAGGAAGCCGTGGGCAGGCCCCTGGGAAGGTGCACCCGCGGGCACTGCCCCCCTTCTGTGCGGGGCTGCCTTAGTCACTGCCTGGCGATATTTAAAGAGTGGTGCTCTCATTCCTGGCACCTTGCCCGAAGCTGGGGGGCTGCCCAACCTCGGGGCAGCTACCCACTCACCGGGATCGGCTCGGCTGGGAGGTAAGAAGCCTGCCTTCATGGGAATAAGTCCACCAGCACCTCCAGATTTTCTGAACTACCCCTGGTGCCTGCCCGGGCTGTGGGAAAGTTCCTCTTATACAGCTCCCTGGGAGATACATCCCCCCCCAAGCAGTCCCCTGCTCGAGAATTGAGGGCTCCTTACCCTGCGGGAGAAAGCCCACCTCTTGGCCCGGCCCTTGGCATTCAGGTTCCTCGTGGTCTTCCGTGCCATTTCCCCTTCCTTGGGCCAAGCCAGCCTCTTGGCTGTCCCCTGCCCACAGGGGCCTAGGCTCCCCGACCAGCCTGTCTCTATGTGTTGTGCTTTATGAGCACATTGTGGGAGGAAGTGGGAATCCCGGGGTCGAGTCCCAGGTCTCCTGCTCACTTGCTGGGTTTGTCTTGAGCCAAGCACTTTCCTGAGCCTCGGTTTCCTCATCTGTACATGGCCCTCAATCCACCACATTAGGGTAATGAGAGAACTATGGATGTGCTGGGCCCTGAGAACCAGGTTCTCAGCACACAGCAGGCGGTGGCAGCTGCTGTCTGCCAATGGTCCCCCTCAAGGGATGTGTCCAGAACTACTCAGGGTCCTCCAGGCAGCCTTGGCCACAGGCAGTGTGGATCGGGCTCAACAGGAACGCTTCACAGTCCTGACAGACGATCTGTTGAGTGTTTACCAAAGACAGGGCAAAGGGGTTTGCATATATGAACATATGCCCTCCTCAGGAATTATGCCTATTTGACAGATGGGGAAATAGTCATAGAGAGCTTAAGTGACTTTACCTAAGGTCACACTGCCAGGAAGTAGGGGACCAGGATTCGAACCTGCGCAGCCAGGTTCCAGGGTCTTGCTCCTAACCACCACTGACCTGCCTCTCAGAAGCTGGGCCGCCCTGTCTTGGGCCCCACATGCACATGGCTGGTGGTCAGTTCTAGACCCTTCTAGAATGAGGGGGTCAGTGGGGGGGCAGGAGAGGGACGACAGTCCACACCACCGAGGAACAGCCAATTTTCAGCATGGTAAAGGTGACCAGAGACAGGTGGGTCTTCGAGGAGTCAGAGCCAGTTGGTCCTGCGGGTCCTCAGGCCCCTCCTGCTCTGGTCAGAGGCCATGGTGTGTTGACCGTAACCATCTCAGGACTTTCAGCCACGGCATCTGGACCCATCCAACCAGCCTGGAGCTCCTGGCCACTGGTGCTTGGCAGGAGGATGTGTCTCGTGGAGGCTTTGCTCCCTCTGGCAAGGTGGAGGGACCCTGAGGGGGTAGCCTGGACAGGGTGTGCTGGGTCCCTCTCCTTGCCCTTCCTGGTTTACCCCCACCCCGCTTCCCGCCCCAGGAGCTGACCTCCATGGGCTACATCAGCACGTTCCCTCGGCCTCTGGCTTCCGGCGGGGTCAGCCAGCCAGCGGCGGTTCCTTGGCAGAGGCCGGAGGTCAGAGCGCTTATTCCCCCAGATCCTCTGCAATGTTGCTGTGGGCTGACCTTGTCCCCTGACCAAAGGGCACAGCGTCTATCAAGGTGGCCTTCTGTACACACTTGTCTCTTTTTGGGTCTGGTAACCTCTCCTTGCCCTCATCTTTTCAGACCAGGGTACCAAACCATCCTTGGGTCACCCTACACACTACCCCACACCATGGTTATCAGTCATGTTATTAAGCTCTCCTCAAATCAGCCGACTTCAGTGTGCTATCCTTTCCCTGTCAGGGCCCCAAGCTGTGGAAATGGACAATGACCACACACTGGATTTACGTGGCAGGAACGTTGAGAACTGCACACAGAAGGAGTCAGCACCTTGGGCTCTGGCACCAGCACCCAAATCCACTGTCCAGAACCCTCCTCTGATCCTTCCTGGCTCTGCAGACTGTCCTGCCCGGGAGGCCTCCAGAGAGCAGGAGCACACCTCTGCCCTGCCTGCCCGCCCGGCAGCCCCCGCTTACCCGGGAAATGCCCACGATCTGCTCATCAGGCAGCAGGCTGACGCGCATGAAGCAGGACTCAAAGCTGGCTTCCTCCCGCTCCAGGAGATCCTTGCCCTGCAGCACGGCCACGTGGAGGGTGTGGGAGGCTGTGTCATAGTCCATGCTCACTTCGACCTGGCCCAGCGTGAAGTCCTGCCCAAAGGTGTTGCTCACGGAGGAGATGGAATTGAGGGAGTCGGCTGACTGCGACTTCCGGAGGGTCCCGTAGGGGGCCAGGTCCAGCTCACGGCCCATCAGCTCCAGGGGCCCCAGCTCGCTGATGCTTTCAAAGTTGTCTTCCATGCTGAGGCTGTCTTTGCAGCCGGGTGGTCCCCGAGTGCTGGCCCGCTGGGCATTCCAGGCAGGCACTCTCTGGGGGTGAGAAAAGGGACATGGGAGCATTACAGGGGCAATGGTGTTGAGACGGCAAAGAGACACAGGAATCCCTGCTTGTTCAAGAAACCTCCAAGTTCCCCTTTTATAAAAACAGGGTATGTCTTAGTTCAGAAGGTCCTTGTTTAATGTTATTTCACGTCACTCAGTTTTCTCTCTCTAACCAGGACGTAAGAGAGCGTTTTCTCAAAATGTTCCCTTACAGGGACTGACTTCCCTACATAAAGTGGTTCACCGCAATGATGTTTATAAAAAGGAAAGATAGTTAGCAATCCAGGTGTCCAGCAGAAGGAGAAGGGATCAGAACACTAGAGCACAGCTACTCCACAGATGATCAAACAGCCTCAAAGAAAGTTTTCAAACAATGTTTGCAACCTGAGATAATATTCAATTGTTTTTTGGTCAAAACTGACCTTCATAAGATTTGAGAAAACAAAAGCCTCTGTCCCACAAGCATTTCTCCTGTAGCTACATAGTTTTCATTACCGTAATTTTTAATTGCCCCTCCCAATTTTCCATTGATAATTCCCCTCCTATTGAACATTTATGTTGCTTCTATTTTTTCCCCCCCACAAATATGAATAATGCAGCCTTGAGTAGCTTTCTTAAAATCCTGACTTAGAGATCACAGTCCTTTGGAAAGTGTTGCTTGCCGCCAAAATGCTCTTTTAAAAAGTTGTGTCAATTTACAGTCCCTCAAACAGGGTAAGAGATAGTCCCCTCCAAAACCCCAAATGAGTGAGTATGTGGGACTCATATCTGGTGACAGATTCTGGCTGTCCTTTCTGGGTTCTACATCATGTTAGGAAAATTCTCTGCCAAGTACCAAATGATAAAACACACTCAG
This sequence comes from Rhynchonycteris naso, assembly GCA_037038555.1. Lineage (NCBI taxonomy): Eukaryota > Metazoa > Chordata > Mammalia > Chiroptera > Emballonuridae > Rhynchonycteris > Rhynchonycteris naso. Next base: position 367,370,010 of record CM072995.1, on the reverse strand, counting down.
CAGCAGATGCCTAGAGCAGGGTAAATGTTTGTGCTCCCGGATACGGCAATTCCACATCTGGGCAGCTATTCAAAGCACATAATCCCAATGAAGACAACGTTTTACCTATAAAACACTCACGACATCATTTATAATGGCATTTAGTAAATTATGATAGATACATAAAAAGGAATCTTAAAATGATATTTATAATGGTTGTTCAAGAACGTGGCAAAAATGCTTTAGTTATAAGTGAGATGAAAAGAGAAAGGGTTACCGTTCTAGGTAGAAATGACACCCATTGTGTAAAACTATGCACAGAAAAAAAGACTGGGGGCAGATTAAAAATATTGGAAAGAAATAAATTGAAAAAATTTTTTTAATTAAGTGAGAGGCAGGTAGGCAGAGACAGACTCCTGCATGCACCCAATAAAGATCAACCTGGAAAGCCCCCTACTGAGTGATGCTCTGCCCATCCGGGGCTGCTGTTCAGCAACTGAGCCATTTTAGCGCCTGAGGCAAGGCCATGTGCTATCCTCAGTGCCGAGGGGGGGGGGCAACCTGTACAAACCATTCAAGCCATGGCTGTGGGGGAGGGGAAGAGAGAGATAGAGAAGGAGGAGAGGAGGAGGGGTGGAGAAGCAGATGGGCACTTCTCCTGTGTGCCCTGATTGGGAATTGAACCCAGGACTTCCACATGCCAGGCCAATGCTCTACCGCTGAGCCAAATGGCCAGGGCTTCAAAATGTTAATAGTTAAAAAACAATGAACTGTTGCTTGCCTCTGGGTGGTGGCATTGGGAGAGGTTTCCTTCTTATTTATATTTTCCTATATTTTTCACAGGATGGTTTTAAAAAGTGAAACCATTCATTTATTCGACAGGTATTCAGGGATTTCCTAGCACCGGGATAGGGTGGAGATATACAAGAGGATGAGGGCCCCTGTTCCCAGGAGGAAATTAAGCAGGAGAAGACGAGATGCGGAGGGAGTGGAGGTGGATCCTGAGAGCTGATGGTGGGGGCGTGGCTATACCGCTCCAAGCGCACCGCACCTACAGAGCGGGGCGGAAGCCTCACCTTCTGCCTGGCTTCTGCGTAGGTCTCGCCATACTTCTGCTGAAGGTACCTGTAGTCATAGTTGGGGAAGGGGGAGGGGCTGGGGAAGCTCCCTGACGTCCAGAGCTTCCACAGGCTCACAGCTGCGATGCCCAGCAGTGCCAGGGCCCCCGCGGCATAGACGCCCACCTCCCACTCAGGTGGGCTCTTGATGACTACAAGACAAAAGCAGACTCTCATTAGTGGGCCCCGGGATGCCTCCGTGGTTACAGACCCCCCCACCCAGGGAGCCCGTGGTTTAGCACTGACTTACTTGTTCACTGAATGAGTATCTACTGTGTGCCTTCTATGTGGCAGGGAAGGTGCTAGGAGCTGGGGATCGAGGGTTGAACAAGAATACACTCTCTGTGATTGCTGCTTTAATCCTCTTTCCCACGAAAACAGACATTTCTAGCGTGAGGGACACCTGACTAGAACAGGATGAAGAGCTGTGAGCAATGTTTATATATTCATTAGGCTGTAAAACAAATAGGGTTGCTCTTGCCTCTTTGAGTTCTCGGACCTCAGCCTTCAGAGGACCTCCTACTTCTAGATAATCAAGAAGCCTTTTGGGGTCTGGGGAAAGAGGGTTTGGGAAACAAAATATGATTCCATTTTTTGCCTCAAACCTCATCTAGAACAACCCAATGTCTATCAGCAGATGAATGGATAAATAAAACATCATCTATCCACACAATGGAATATTATTCAGCCATAGAAAGAAACAAGGTTCTAGTACATGTTACAACATGGTTGACTTGAAAACCTTATGCTAAGTGAAAGAAGCCAGACACAATAGACCATATGTTGTATGATTCTACTTCTATGTCCAAGACAGGCAAATCTATGCAGACAGAAAGAAAGTAGGTTCGTGATGGTCAGGGCTGGGGGCACACGGAGGAAGGTAGACCAGGGAGTTTCTTTCTGGGACAATGAACATACTCTGGAAATTGATGGTGCTGATGACTGCACAATATACTAAAGCCCAGTGAATTATAGACCTTAAGTGGCTGAATTTGTATGTGAATTTTATCTCAAACTGTTGCTAAAAAAGAAAAAAAAACTCAGCCAGAGGTGAGAGGGGACTGCAGGCTGTGCAGGGCTTGGGGACAAATCCAGATGCTCAAATGCTGTTTATCCACTGAGAGTAAAAAACTTTCCTTATCAGAGCCTCCCCGGCCCAGACACAGGAATTGACTGTCTCTTCCTTAACTGCATGGGTGGGTCCTCACCTAGCACAATGCTTGGCACGTGGCAGTCCGTGCATGTTAAAAGGGAACCTGGCTTTGTGGGTCCCCAAAGGAGCCACAGTGATAGTGGGTTACGCTTCACATTCTGTAGAAGGTCACCCTGTTGTTGGCAAGTACACTTCCCTTGACCGTTCTCGGTGTTGCCTCTATGCTCAATTCAAATGGGGAAGCTGAAACATACAAAACACTTGCCCAAAGTCACAGAGGTTGGTATTGGGATTCCAACTCTGACAGCCAGACTACAGAGCAAGCAGAGGTAACCACTGCCCCACCAGGTCTCCACCCAGTGCAGTCCCCCAAGTAGCAGGGCACAGAGAGGTGGGAGGGCATTTATCATGGCACATCCACTGAGCACCTCCTATGTATGAGTGCCTTGTGGAGGGAGTCGGCTGCAGGTCCAGCTCACTGTCTAGGGGGTGGGGTAGGCAAACAGACAAATCAGAGTGATGGGAACAGCCCAGGAGGGCTTCCTGGAGCTGGAGAAGGATGTCCCTTCCCAGAGGGATATCTAAGCTGAGATAGCAAAGAGGAGCAAGAAGTTTGCCAGGCCAAGGTGACAGGGGCTAGGGTTAGGGGAGGAAAAACAAGGGGGTATACAAGCCCCAGAGTGTTCAGAGTGCTCAGGGGGAGAGAGAGGGTGGGGCAGTGGGGGCTGGCAGGGCTCCTGGCCTTTGCCCTCAGAAGCCTAGCCACACAGGGAGGAGTCACAGAGCAGTGGAGGCCCCTCTGGCAGTGGGAGGCATCAGCCCGCCCCTGCTGCCCTGGGCCCAGCTAATTTCAGCCAGCATGGACACTAACCCACTCTGGAGGAGGGCAGGGCCCAGCCTGCAGCCCTGGTGTTCACCCAGCACACAGCCCCCTGTGTGGTTCCCTACCTCCACTTTCTAGAGAACCGAGGCTGGAGAGGTGAAAGAACGCATCTATCTATCAGCTCAAGGCCACAGGGGCGAGAAGTCCAGGTGCCCTAGCCTCTCTGGGCTCGGTCTCCTCATCTGGAAAAAGGAAATGGCCACAAAACATCCTCCTCCAGTGGTTCCACCCAAGGACATTTATTCTAAGGGGAAAATCCCAACAAGTTTTCTGTCTGGCGTGAGTCATTAAGGCTGTATTTATAACAACAGAAACCTGGAAACAGTCTAAAGGTCTGACCGGGGGCCCTGGTGCTCTTAGGAGGAAATGTTATTGGCCTTTGAGAATAACTGAGGTCATTAGGACGTCACTGCACAAATGCAGAGAAATGTTTCGGGCAATGTTAAGAGGTAAAAAAAAAAATCAATCTCTGACTTGGTATAACGACATGGTTTTTTTTGTTTGTTTGTTTTTTTACTGGGACAGAGAGAGTCAGAGAGAGAGATAGATAGGGACAGACAGACAGGAACGGAGACAGGTGAGAAGTATCAATCATTAGGTTTTCATTGCCATCGCAAACCTTAGTTGTTCATTGATTGCTTTCTCACATGTGCCTTGACCGCGGGCCTTCAGCAGACCGAGTAACCCCTTGCTGGAGCCAGCGACCTTGGGTCCAAGCTGGGAGCTTTTGCTCAAGCCAGATGGGCCCGTGCTCAAGCTGGCGAGCTCAGGGCCTCGAACCCAGGTCTTCCACATCCCAGTCCGACGCTCTTTCCACTGCGCCACTGCCTGGTCAGGCAACCACATGGTTTTGGTGTGAAGAACCACACAAAGGATGGGCACGGTCTGGGCTGACCAGGGAAGAATGAGTAGAGCAGGAAGTAACGATGGAGGGACTGGGAGCAAAGCCTTTAGTTGCTGGAATGTAATTTGTGGTCTAAAAAAATCCGCAACAAAGATCTACAGAGGCCCCAGGGCCAGCCCTGCTGAGGTCAGGGAAAGTCTTAGGAGTCTGTCTGGTGAACCGGGGATGGGATGGAAGTGCACCTGTCTGACTGGACAGAGAGAGGCATACGTGAGAGGCTCCTGCTGAGCTGTGCATAGAGAGGGGCCTGGATGCGAGCAGGGAGCCAGCAAGGTGGCAAAGCCGAGCCAGCCCCCTCGGAGACGGCAAATCCCAGGGAAGCGGAGGACTGAAGCAGAGCCCTGCTGGACAGGAAAGGAGGGCAGGGCCGCAGGCATAAAGGGGCAGCCTCAGGAAGGTAACACGCAATGACGGTAATTGATACTCTATTTATTCATTTACTATAGCGGCTTTAGGACCATATTGGAAGAATTCCCAAGAGAAGTGAGGTCGAGGCTGAGACCAGAAAGGAAGAGATGGAGGAGTTGGAGTTATAATAGGTTCCCTTCCATTTATTGTTTGCCAGGCTCTGTGCCAAGTGCTTCACGTGTATTAACCCATTGGGTCCTCAGAACAACCGTGGGAGGAAGGTTCTATTATTATCCCCCATTTTACAGATGAGGAAGGTGAGGGACAGAGGAGATATTCACTGCCAATCTTGCTCCAGATCTGTGCTCGTAACCTCCACAGCAGATCCGAGGACTTAGCCAGGCAGAGGGAGGGAACTCCAGGCAAAAGGAACAGCAAGGCCTGGAGTTGGGGGGCAGCTATATTTCCACTCTGCTGGGTAATTCACATAGTTTAGCTCATGGCGTCTTCCCAGCAGTCGTTGGGGCAGGCCTCGTTGCCCCATTTTACGGACAAGTAAATGGAGGCTCAGAAAGGTTTCATCACTTGCTCAAGGCTACACCAGAGCTTGGGCCAGGAACTGGGAGGCTGCAGGTGAGAATCCCTGGCTGGGGGTTGGGTAAGGTGGTTTCCAGAACACTCCTCAGCTCAGCCCTGGGCTGGCTGGGGACCATGCTGGGGCAGGAACTAGAGTGATGGGGCCCCAGTCAGGAGACCTGATTCATGTCCTGACCCTGTTACCTATACTCACCATCCCTTTCCCTCACTAAGCCTCCCTCTTCCTGTTTGTAAAAGGGGACAGGGTGCCATGCCCATGCTCAGTGCCCGCCTGGGCACACAAGGGAGGCAGGAACTGTATCCCAGGTATTTGCCATCCCTGGTCTGGGCGATCTCGAAGTTTAATGTCCTGTGGATCTAACACCAACCTTCCTGGGTTTCCTCTAACTTGGCTACTAAGAGGCTCCAGGAGTGGCCCTGGTGAGTGGATTCTGTGGCATAGGCTCATCCTTAGGGAGCAGTGGGACATGGGCCTCCTGAGATCCCCTCAAGTCAAATGGGTCACTTCTATAGTGGGAGCCACGGTAGCAGAGAGAGGAAGAGATTTCAGACTGGTCCCAGCCCCATGTCCCCAAGGCTTTGTGACCTTGGGAAAGTCACTGATGGTCCTTACCAGTAAAACAGGGTCATGATTGGTGTCCCACTGATCCCCGCACCCCAGGGCTGGTGGGAGGGTCCTGCGAGATGGCATGCTTGCTGCTGGGACTCACCGCTCAGGTGGTGTTCTGCCACGTCCACGGCCATGATGCCCGTTGTGATGACTGACACTAGAAGGGAAGAGTCAGAGGAGAGGGCTTCAGAGGGTGCCCAACCCAAACCCTGTGCTCCGGCCTCCCTGGGGCCTATGTGCCTGTCATCCAGAGCTGACACTTAGCTGTGAGTGGGGCCCAGACAAAAGTAGGTGGTTTTCTATTTTTAAATTTTTATTTAGAAATTAAATTTCATAAGGTAACATTGATCAACAATAACACACCGGTTTCAGGTGAACATCTCTAAAGCATCTGAAGTGTTGACTGTGTTGTGTGCCCATCACCCAAAGTCAAACCATCTTCCGTCTCTGTATATTTGTCCCTCTTTCCTCCCCACCCCCTTGTAACCACTTCACTTTTATGTCCATGAGTCTCAATTTTTTGTTGTTTTTTTTTTAGATTTAATTTATTGATTTTTAGAGAGAGGAGAGAGAGAGAAGGGGGAGGAGCAGAAAGCATCAACTTGTAGTAGTTGCTTCTCATATGTGCCTAACCAGGTAAGCTCAGGGTTTTCAAACCAGCGACCTCAGCATTCCAGGTGGACACTTGATCCACTGCGCCACCACAGGTCAGGCCATGAGTCTCAGTTTTATATCCCACCTATGTGAGATATATCTTTTTCCTTCTTTATTCCCCTCCCTCTCCCCCCACCCCCTGGTAAACACTTCACTTTTTTCTATGTCCATGAGTCTCAGTTTCCTATAGTAGGTGGTTTTTAAAATACCATTTTTTTAAAAATGGTGTCTAAAAGTTTCTTTAAGCACTCTGAGACTTCACCTCAGGGTTGCCAGATAAAACACAAGATGCCAGTGACATTTGAATTTCAGATTAGTTTTTAGTATAAATATGTCCAAATATTGGAATATACTTTTACTAAAAATGTATTCACTGTTAACTTGAACTGCAAAAATTGCTGGGCATTTCATGTTTTGTATTTGCTGACTTGGGCATCCCTACCTCACTTCCATCCTACCAACAACAGGCTGACCATCACTGCCTCTTTTTTTATTTTATTTTACAGGGACAGAGAGAGAGTCAGAGAGAGGGATAGACAGGGACAGACAGCAGACAGACAGGAACGGAGAGAGATGAGAAGCATTAATCATCAGTTTTTCTTTGCGACACCTTAGTTGTTCATTGATTGCTTTCTCACATGTGCCTTGACCGCGGGCCTTCAGCAGACCGAGCAACCCCTTGCTGGAGCCAGTGACCTTGGGTCCAAGCTGGCGAGCTTTTGCTCAAGCCAGATGGGTCGGTGCTCAAGCTGGCAACCTTGGGGTCTCGAACCTGGGTCCTCTGCATCCCAGTCTGATGCTCTATCCACTGCGCAACCACCTGGTCAGGCTAGCACTGCCTCTTTGTTATGCTTTAGAGCAGGCCCCCTGGGGTGCTCACTAAACAATACTATAGACCACATTTTCGAGGGTGCTCCTATAAGATTATAATGAAACTGAAAATTCTTATCACCTGGTGACTTCATTAGCCATCATAATGTCATTGTACAATGCATTACAGTTGGCTACATGCTGTACAGGTTAGTAGCCAAGGAGCAATAAGCTAGACCACATAGCCTAGGTGTGTGGTAGGCTAGACCACCTAGGCTTGTGTGAGCGCACTCTGTGATGTTCGCCCAATAACAAAATCACCTCATGATGCAAGACTGCACTTCAAATGCTCTTGTTTAAACTGGAAAAGGAAAGGCTGCATTTCTGCAATATTCTATTCTCTATCCTCCCTACCCCCCTCTATCCTCCAAGGTCTGGAAGCTCATACAAACCATTACCTGAACCCAGGGACAGCTCATTGTTTTATTATTGCTGTTGCTAAGAAGAAATCTGGCTCACAGACATATTCTAAATGGGTGGGTGGGGGTGCAAAGAGGACTCGGGATGAGTTGTATGGGTCTCAGCTCAAGGGACACGTCAGGACAAGATAACCCCCACCTCAAACTCCGTGTTCCCTCGTTCCGCAGAGAGATAGTCACAGACAGGTGAGGTGGGACACACGGGAGGCAATGCAGTGTGTGTGTGTGTGTGTGTGTGTGCATGCATGTGTGTGCGTGTCTGTGTGTCCGTGTGTATAAACTGTAGAGTGCTTGCCAGCGCAAGGGCAGCGCGTTTCTGTTCCTGGGAAAGCCTATCCAGCAGCGCCGGACCTTCTGGCTCTTTAAAGAAAAGCTTGGATAGTTTCTGTGCAATTTCTTGGTTTTTAAATGTTGTACCAATTCACAGCAAACGTAAACAGTATTTGGGCACAGTGTGAATAAAAAAGCTGCCTGGCTATGGCTAGCTTGTTTGTAACTCTTCGAAGCACTCTGTGGGCTCCTTTTGGGACTGGGGTCCAATCAGAGGGTGAACATTTTCTGGGCATTTTCCAGAACCCTGGGGTTCTCCCCAGTCTGTGGCTTTGGAACCAAGCAGTTGAAGTGCTGTCTGTGATCCAGACAGGTTTATCCAGAACTTAAGGGAGTGCCTCAAGTCCCAGGGTAGGAGGCCTGGAGAAGCAGGGTGGACCAGGCCCTGGGAGAAGGCTTGCCAGGCGCACAGACAGCTCCTTGCTCCCAGCTCCCTGCTGATGCCCCAACTCGCTGAGATGCGGGTTGTCATGGTGATGGGAGGGAGGTGCTGACTCAAAGGAAAAGCTCATTCCTGGGACCTGGGCTGGAGATCGTCATAATGATACTTAACTCTGCCAAGCACTCCTACACCCAAATGCAGCTCTAAGCACTTTGCCTACAGAGTAGCCCATCTCATTCTCTAGCTACCACAGATAGGTACTATTATTATCTCTGAGTTGCAGAGGAGAATCCTGAGGCATGAAGGTAAGGTCATTTGCCCCAGGTCACATAGTTAAGAAACTGTTCGACTCAGGCCATCCGGCTCCATGATCCTACCCCTGTGCCTGACTTGCAGGCAGGTCCATGGTTTCAAAACTTTCCTGAGAACTTGAAGACCAAATAGGGTACTGTGTACAAGCCCAAGGTGGCCCTAGCTCCTGGCAGAAGGAAGTCTGGACACACTGAAACGTATGCGTTAACATGAGCACACAGGTCCCAGCCTGTCTCTGCCCTGCTGGGAATCCGATATTAACATCAGCTTTCTTTCCTGCTCCTCTGGCACAAGCAGAATCTTGACAATGGGGCCGCACTGGGACGGCCTACCCCAGCACCATGGGCTGGGAACGCCCCTGTGACAAGTACATGTGGTCCGGGACAGTCTGCTGATCAGACTGCTGGCCATCCAGGGGCCCCCATCACACCAAGGCTGGTCCAGCTCAGTCTCTAGATTCCCATATCACCCCCCATCACAGCCTCCTCCCCCCTTTGCCTGAGAGCTGTGATTTCCGTGGTGAGAATGACTCCAGGCACACCCAGGCCAAAGGTTCCCACATCAGAGCACATCTGCCTGAGAGGAGGGAGGACAGATCTGCCCCCTCACCAGTTCTGAGCCTTGGTTGTCCCATCTGTAAAACAGGACTCCTGACGGCTCAGTCAGGGTGCCAGGAGGGTAGAATGAGAAGTAAATACGGTTGAGCTTGGCAAATGTTAGCTGTGGGGATCTTGGCCTGGCCATTTGTCCAAAAGGCCTCCTTGCCCTTTGTTTGAGCTGTGGAATCATGTGGGCAACACGGCCAGCCTGCATATGCCTTTCATTTGTCTTAAGTTAATGTGATGACCTGGCTGGCTAGCTTGGTTGGAGCACTGTCCCAATATGTAAGGGTTGCTGGTTCAATCTCTAGTCAGGACACACACAGGAACGGATCAATGTTTCTGTCTGTCTCTCTCGCCCTTCCTCTCTCTCAAATCAGTCAATAAATTAAAAAAAAATAAAGTGATCCTGACCAGGCGGTGGCGCAGTGGATAGAGCGTTGGACTGGGATGCGGAAGACCCAGGTTCGAGTCCCCAAGCTCACCAGCTTGAGCGCAGGCCCATCTGACTTGAGCAAAAACTTGTCAGCTTGGACCCAAGGTTGCTGGCTCCAGCAAGGGGTTGCTCGGTCTGCTGAAGGCCCGCGGTCAAGGCACATGTGAGAAAGCAATCAATGAACAACTAAGGTGTCGCAACGAAAAACTAATGATCGATGTTTCTCACCTCTGTCTGTTCCTGTCTATCTGTCCCTATCTATTCCTCTCTCTGACTCTCTCTCTGTCCCTGTAAAAATAAATAATAATAAAGAAAAAAAAATAAAGTGAGTTGCCAACATTTAAAATTTGGTAAATATCCCCTCCCCCCCCCCCAAAAAAAGATTAATTTCCAGCTTTCCTTTTTTTTTTTTGTATTTTTCCAAAGTAAGAAGTGAGGAGGCAGTCTGACAGACTCCAGCATGTGCCTGACCGGATGCACCCAGCAAGCCCACTAGGGGGCGATGCTCTGCCCATCCGGGGCATTGCTCCGTTGCACCAGAGCCATTCTAGCACCTGAGGTGGAGGTCATGGAGCTGTCCTCAGTGCCCGGGCCAACTTTGCTCCAATGGAGCCTTGGCTGTGGGAGGGGAAGAGAGAGATAGAGAGGAAGGAGAGGGGGAAGGTTGGAGAAGCAAATGGGCGCTTCTCCTGTGTGCTCTGGCTGGGAATTGAACCTGGGACTTCCATATGCCAGGCTGACGCTCTACTGCTGAGCAAACTGGCCAGGGCCACAGCTTTCCTTTAAAAGTTAGAATATCTTCCGACAGTGGGTCTGTATCCCCCACAACCCCTCAAAATAGCCCGAGCTGGAGCTGAGCAGGCTCTGCCCCTTCAGACAGGGCACTTGCTCAGTGGGCCTGGGACCTTGCACCCCTCCATTCACTGCCAGAACCTAATGGTCTCTGGAAGCATCTTTGTTCATAAGCCTGGTAAGCAAGCCTTCAGATGAGCTAGGGGAAGTTCAGAAAGGTTAAATGAGTTTCCCATATCCAAGCAGCCAGCATTGGTGGAGCTGGGCTTGGAAGCCATACCCACTGCCGGGTCCAGTGCCTCTTCTATTAGTAACCACAGCTCCTGTGCCAAGGACTTCACTGCTCCCAAGACCCCTATGGGGCACATCCTATTATTCCAGGAAAGTGAGGCTCAGAGAAGGGCAGTGAATTTGCCCAAGGCACCTAACCAGTAAGCAGGGAGCAGAGACTGAGCCAGATCTGCTCCGTCTCAAGCCCCCTTCTTAATGGTGCTACTCAGTGTCCCCCAGGACCCCTACCTTCATTTCACTGACTAGGACAATCCCAGCAAGCTCCTGCCGGCAGCCTGGAGGTCTGCCAGGTAGAGGGGCTGCGGCTTTGGCTCAGAACAAGACGCTGACACAACATATCTGAGGCCAGGGCAGCCTATGACCAGAGCTTTCCCCAGCTTCGGACATATAGGAAATGGGACTTAGCAGGGGTGAAGGGAGCCAGGGCTGTCCCAAACCCAAATCTGAGTTCTTCAGATCCATGTCCCCTTCTTGATACCCTTCCCCATCCAATCTATATTCATTCTGGCCCCAACGCCCCAAACCCTAACCTGCATGGAGTGTGCTCATGAAAAAGAGCTCTACGTTCTAATCCAGACTTAATCATACCTACCTGGCAATACTTACTTAATGCTATAAGAATTAGACACAATAGATGCTGAGCGCTCAGCACCATGCTTGGCTCATAGCAGGCACACAGTATAGACCTGACGATTGAATGGAAAAATGGATCCCAATTTTAAAGATGAGGAAGCTGGGGCCCCTACTCACTCAGCATCGGACTGGCAGTACTGGGATTGGCACCAAGGTGTGATGGATCTGGGCCTGGGCTCTTGGCCACCATGCCGCCTCCTGACTCAGCTTTCCAGGGGCGGAGGTAGGTGGGAAGAACTTCCACAGGGCCGCAGAATTGACCACAGTCAAAGCCCCTCCTGAGCATGTCAGAGAAATGGCTTTCTAGGAATTCTGTGCCTCTCTCTGCAGTATGGAGCTCCATGTCTCTGCTCCTCACTCCATTTTCTTGCTCATTGTGTCTCTAATCACATCTCTGGCCAGCAAGGGGTTCTTCTCTCCCTCTCCCCTCACTCTGAAGCCAGCAGGTAATGAGAAAAATTAGGGTGGGAACAGTCAGCCCTAGACTTCCTGGGCTGTGAAACTCGTTAGGATCTTTAGGTTTGAAATTCTTTTTTTTAAAAGATATTATTTATTGATATTTTAGAGAGAGGAGAGTGGGGGCGGCAGTGAGAAGTATCAACTCATAGTTACTTCACTTTATTTGTTCATGGCTTGCGTGTTGCTTGTCGTATGTGCCTTGACCAGGCAAGCCCAGGGGTTTGAACTGGTGCCCTCAGCATTCCAGGTTGATGCTCTACCCACTGCGCCACACAGGCTGAGCTTAAATTTTTATTTTTATTGATTTTAGATTGAGAGGAAGGGGAAGGGAGAGAGAGACAGGAACATCGATCTATTCCTGTATGTGCCCTAATTGGAGATCAAACTGGCAACCTCTGTGCTTCAGGACGATGCTCTAACCAACCAAGCTATTAGGTCAGGGCAGAAATTTTTTTCAAGCATGCCCCACTTCCTGAGATAACCACATCTTACTAACCCCCTGCCCCCAAAGCCCACAGAAACCACAGTACAGACTGGCTAGGGTGGTGGTGACCGGCATTTATTGGGTACCACTAGGACTTGCCATGTATTATTTCAGCAAATCCTCCCTGCCTCCCGCTGAGAAGGCTGCTGCTTTGACCATTGTATGGTTAAGAAAACTTAGGTGCAGGAAATGACCTGCCCAGTCACCCCAGTAGACAAAAGGCAGAGTCCAAGCTTGAACCCCAGGGTGCGGGCTCCCACTCTCTCAAGCTTCTTGGGACAGGTTTCATCTTGGGGAGGACGGGCTTGGGTACTTTGCTTGACCCTTCTCCAGACTGGCTGAGTTACCTGGGGTGGATCACCTGTCTGATCTGGGCCTCAGTTTCCCCACTTCTAGTAGGAAGCACAACAGCGGCTCTCTCTTCAAACCTGTCAGGTCCAGGCTAGGGGAAAGGACTGGCATTTAGGGTGTAAGTTTCCCAGACACTTTGGGGTGCAGATAGCCGGACTGACTGAAGAGGGGGCTCACACTTCCTCTGCGGTCCCTGGAAGTAGGGGCACCAGGTTGGCTGGCTCAGGGCACGCTTGACTCTCGGTTCTCATGTTCTGCCCATTCCCACCCCAATCTCAGCTCAAATCTACCTCCGAGGCCCTGAAACGCGTAAGTTCTCTCTCCCACAGAGCAGCCAGCGTTGAAGGTTCTAAAGGGACCCTGGGAAACCCCCCACCCAGGCTGGTGAGATCGGATGGCGGCTGAAGATCCTTTCCTGGGCTCCGGGCAATAGGGTACGACATGTCTCTCAGGGTTGGGGCATTTGGCACCCTTGCCGCGGGAACCCCCAGGGTCTATGGGGAGGGGTGTATGGAGAGCTGACTGGATTGTTGTGTGAAGCGGTTCGGGACAGTGGGGACAGTCAAGGTGCTGTGAATGAGGGGCGTGCGTGCGGCGCGGACGCCGGGGAGGCGCGTAAATGGCCGGGGAAGCTGCGCGTGTGCACACGCGGGCCGGGCGTGCGGGCGCGATGCGATGCGCAGTGCTCAGAGTAGCCCGGCCGAGGAAGGGCATTCGGCTCCGGCACGGGTGTGCAGACGCGCGGAGCGTTCGGAGCCCGGGGGTCTGCGGCCCGGGGAGGGGGCCCTGCGTGCGTCCGCGCGCCGTGCGTGGGGGCGGCAGGTGCGTACTCACCCCGGCTAGGCGGAGGAGCCGCTGCTCCGGCTCCGGCTCCGGCGTGGACCGCGGCCCCGGCGGGGACCGCGGCTCCGGGCTCTGGGTTCCCGGCCGACCTTCTGCAGCGCGCACGCACCAGCGCCCAGCTCGGCTGTGGTCCAGCCCGGCTGTCGCCTGCAGCGCCACCCCTTCACTGTCGCCCGGCGCCCGCCTTGGAGGAGCCGGGCGCGGGTCGGGGGCTCGGCCGGGCCGTGGCGGCGGACGGTTGCTGCGCCGCAGTCCGGGCACGCTCCCAGGAGCTCGCCGCGCGCTCCCTCGCGCTCGCCCGCCCGCCCGCTCCCTCTTTAATTTAAAGTGACAACCCCGAACGCTCTCTCTGCTCCCGGGGGCTGCGCGACGCTTCTGGGTCTGAGCCAAGATCCCCAAGCGCACCTCGGAGTCCCGGGAGTTTCCTCGAGGCGGAACCCAGCTCCTCACTCCCAAGTCGGGGGACAAACGTGGAGATGTGCCCACCAGGGGCTCTGAGAGACAGGACGCAGAGTCCGCAGGCCAATGGTCTAGCCCCAGCCTACCTCTTTGGATTATCCTGTTCTCTTTCTGGGCCTCAGTTTCTTTTTCTGTAAACCAGCTGGATACTGCGCACCTCCTTGGAACCGTGGAAAAAGCAGGCGGAGCAGCGGGAGGTGGCCCCTTCTCTGAATGGATAATTACCCTCTCCCACCATGATTGCGCTGTTACTGTAGGCCAGTATCAGCTCACTGAATTTGCCTAGGGGGTCGTGTTTACTCCTTTTTTCTTTTTTTTTTTTTTTACAGGGACAGAGAGAGAGTCAGAGAGAGGGATAGATAGGGACAGACAGACAGGAACGGAGAGAGGTGAGAAGCATCAACCATCAGTTTTTCGTTGCCATTGTGATACCTTAGTTGTTCATTGATTGCTTTCTCACATGTGCCTTGACCGACCATGGGCCTTCAGCAGACCAATCAACCCCTTCCTGGAGCCAGCGACCTTGGGTCCAAGCTGTCTAGATTTTGCTCAAGCCAGATGGGCCCGCGCTCAAGCTGGCAAGCTCAGGGTCTTGAACCTGGGTCTTCCACATCCCAGTCCAACGCTCTATCCACTGTGCCACCGCCTGGTCAGGCTTCACTCCATTTTTTTACTTGAGGAAACAGGCTCATCAGTGAAGTGACCTTCCCAAGGTCACAGAGGCAGAGCCAAAGGTCAGAATCAAGACTTGAACCCAGGTCCTTGTGACTTCAAAGCTCATACTCTTAACCACCTAGGGGTCATGCTTTTTCTCCCAAAGGAGTGAATGAATCATTCAGGATATATTTATGACGCCCCCGCTGGACTCCAGGCACAGTGCCCAGTGTGGGCGATCTTCCACTTTCCCGGAACAGAGGACAGGTCCCACCCTGCCAGCGAAGTCTGGTAGGAAGGCACACACAGATTAAGTGGGGCTGTGCTGTGCCGGGGACGGTGCCATATGCAATGGACACAGTAACCAGGAGGGCACCTTAGAAGGCTTCCTAGAGGATCTGGGTCCGGTGGAGAAAGGGGTGAGAATCTCAGGTGGGGAGCGCATGTGCAAAGGCGGAAGTGGTTCTGGACCATCTACTCTCTGAGCCTTTGGGGCTGCCATCTCTGGAAAAGGTGGGCCTGTGCTGGCTTTGTGGGGACGGGGCTTCCTTGATGTAGAAGGCAGGACCTTGGCCCACAGGGGGCGCCCTTGTTTTCCCCATTCATTCTTTGGACCTGGAAGAAGACAGAGAAAGGGTGTTAATTATAGGGTCTGGGCATTGGTTTATGAGCTTTCACTGACGTTTCCCACTTAATCTTTACAACTGCATGCCGTTAGGTATGATTGAGCCCATTTTCCACGTGAGGACACCGGCCCGAAGAAGGACTGGGCTCCCGGTTTGAGAGAGAGAGGGGTGTGTTAGACACACCATACACACATTAAGGACACACTCTGGTACAGGGTTCTATTGGGACAGCAAGAAAGTGAATATGAGGCTGGTCTCCTTCTAGTGTCGGCCCCTCAGGCTGATGCGGGAACTGGAGTGACGGTGAAGGGAGATCTTGTCAAGTTCAGGTTAAAAACTCTTCAAGGAACAGAAAAGCACACACATGTGCACCAAAGGCAGGGACTGTGAGTGCCAGCAGCAGTTGGGTGTGAAGTGCATCGCACCATCAGTACAGTGGCATGCCGCTCAAGGAGGAGGGAACAAAACCACAAGGTCTGCAACAGGGTGGGCGGATGTCCCCCACCCTAAGGTGGATGAATTTCCCTTGTAATGTTGAGCGAAAGAACTCAGACGCAAAAACACACATTGTATGATTCTATTTATAGAAAGTTAATAAAACAGGTAAAACTACTCTTTACTGTTACCTGTCAAGATGGCAATTACCACGGGGTGGTGACTGGAAGGGGTCCGTGAGGAATTCTGGCGTGCTGCTCAAGTTCTCGCTCTGATCCAGTGCTAGTCCCCTGCCTGTGTTCACTTTGTGAAAATTTGCACACTTAGGATTTGTATACTTTTCTGTGTGTGTGATACACTTCAATATAACTTACAAAAACAAAATGAAAACCTCTTGTGGCTGCCCACAGCACTGGAGTAGAAGCTAAACTTTCTGTGGTTCACAGGCCTCAATGGCCTCTCTGCGCTGCCATGATGTCTTCCTCCTCACCCACCCGTCTCCCCTCCTGCCTCAAGTCTTCTGGTATTCCTGGCAGCTGCCAAGCTATTTTCTGCCTCGGGGACTCGCACTTGCTGGTCCCTCTGCCTGGAAAGCGTTTTCCCTCTTCTCACCAAGACTGTTCCCTCCACCTTCTGCGCATTACCGTAAGAAGCCACCTCTTCAGAGAGACCCTTCTGACTACTCCACCGAGGGTCCTGTCCACACCCCACTGCTTATTTCCTTCAAAATACCAGCCATAGCCTGCAGTTATCTTATTTGTTTACAGTTCATTTTCTCCGTCCACCACTGGACTACTTATCAGAAACCTGCGGCACATTTTCTATGTGCCAAGCGCCTTTCTAATGTGTCAAGGCACTGATTCCTCACCCAACCCCATGGGGAGATATTCTTCTTAATCCTGTTTTATGGGTAAGGCTGTTAGGAACCTGCTTGTGGTCACATAGCTGAAAAGTAGCGGAGTCAGGATTTGAATCCAAGCAGACTGACTTCAGAATTCCTTCTTCTTTTAAAAAGTTTTTAAACATTTTATTTATTTTAGAGAGGAGAGAGAGAGAAAGAAAGAGAGAGAAGTAGGGGGAGGAGCAGGAAGCATCAACTCCCATATGTGCCTTGACCAGGCAAACCCAGGGTTTTGAACCAGCTAAATTTTTTATTTACTGATCGATTTTAGAGAAAGAAGAAGGGAGAGAGAGAAAAATATTGATCTGCTGTCTCACTCATCCACACATTCACTGGCCGACTCCTTTATGCCCCCTGATCAGGGACTGAACCTGCAACCTTGGCATATCAGGACAACATTCCAGCTAACTGAGCTACCCAGCCAGTGCCAGAGTTCCTTCTTTTAACTCTACGCTTTGACAGATCTTGTCTGTCTTCTTCCCTGTGGTATACCTGGGACAGTGCCTGGCACACAGTTGGCACTCAATAAATGTTTGTTGTGTGAATAAATGAATGAATGGGTGAATAAAGTGCTGGTGGAAGATGGGTGGCTTGAATCCCAGAGTGGCTGTTGAGGACAGGGGGGCAGGCAATGGTATCTAGAACCTCAAATGCAAACCAGGGAACTGATAGCAGATGACGTTCCCCACACTGCTGGGATATGCGCCTGTGTCAAGGCTTTACCCACATGAGCCCACCTGCAGCCTCCCCCACACGCCCTGAAAGTTACAGAAGCCATTCCCAGGGGGCCTCTGCCTTGAGGGTCCACATCCTGTCTGGGATCCCTGGCAGGATGCAAGCCCCTCAACAGGTGGTGCCACCTATCAGATGCCTAGGCTGCGGTGGTCCTGGAGAGTGACATGACTCACATAAATCATCTGCCTCTGGCCAGAGGCTCTCTGGATCTTGAATATTCCCAGAGATAGGAAGGTTCCACATGACTTGAAGTCTAGGTAGGAGTAGCTGCAGTGCCGGTCGGTGAAGGCCACAGCCTGCGTCATCGTCTCCCTTGAGCCTATTGTAGGTCCCCAAGCTCCAGTAGCTTCAGCCTGCCATCATCTTCACCAGCCCCTCCTGTTGGGGATGTCAGCAGGGCCCCTACTCATTCTTCATCAGTCCCTGTGGAGCCGGGTACCTCAGGAGAGGCACTGCCCTGAAGTTTGGATGTTCCATCTTTTGGGCCAGATTATAAGCGTCATGAAGAAAATAGAGCAGGGTGATGTGACAGAGAGTGATAAGGTGGTCAAGGAAGTTTTCTGAGGACTTTTTTGTTTTTTTTTTGTTTGTTTGTTTATTTATTTTTTTTTTTTTACAGGGACAGAGAGTCAGAGAGAGTATATAGATAGGGACAGACAGACAGGAACAGAGAGAGATGAGAAGCATCAATCATTAGTTTTTTGTTGCCGTTGCGACACCATAGTTGTTCATTGATTGCTTTCTCATATGTGCCTTGACCGCGGGCCTTCAGCAGACCGAGCCACCCCTTGCTGGAGCCAGTGATCTTGGGTCCAAGTTGACGAGTTTTTTGTTCAAGCCAGATGGGCCCGCGCTCAAACTGGTGACCTCGGGGTCTCGAACCTGGATCTTCCACATCCCAGTCCGACGCTCTATCCACTGCGCCACTGCCTGGTCAGGCTCTGAGGACTTTTGAGTTAGACCTAATATGATGGGGCATTCCGGGTGGAGGAAACAGGGAGTGTCAATGCCCTGGGGTCACAGAGAGACCTTTGAGTTGCACAGGAAGACAGAGGCTAGGTGGCATCGGGGGATGGTGATGAGATGAGTCAGCAAGGTGGATAGTGGCAGAGCCGGGGGTTGATAGGAGCAGGGACTGACATGACTGATATTAGTTCTTGTGACTTCTTTCCTGATTGCTCTGTGGAACAGGGTTGGAGGGCCAAGAGTTAGGAAGCTGTTGTGGATCCAAGTGGCGAACATGGGGGCTTGGGACAGAGTTTCATCAGGAAGAGGAGTAGGCAAATTTAGGGTTGATCTTGTGGGCACAGAAACTAATTAGGAAGAGAAGGTCCTATTGTTCCTTCTACACTATACCCAAGGCTCATAAATCAGAGTGTGGTTCAGAGCAAGCTTGCCATGGGGAGTTTTTGCGATGCTCTTTTTGGGATAATACACACTACTTGGAGACTCTGTCTTGACATATTTGAAGAAACAGTAGTCTAGCATCTTAAATGGCTACAGAGTTATTTACATCTTCCCAGAAACCTTTCCAGAGAAGTGTATTCATGATGCACAGCAAAAACCTGTCTTTCCATCTCCATTACCCACGTCTGTTGCTCCCCAAATTTCTCTCTACCTGGCTCCAAATTTCCCTGAGTTCTCTGTTCAGGCTCCTCCCCTTTCTTACACTGCCTCATTGTGTGTCTGACGTTTTCCTCAAATCACGAGCTCTCTGGGTTTCCCAGTGAAGTCCAGCCAGGCCTTCCTCTGACCTCTCCGGCCCTCTTCCTCCCAACCCTACGATTCGGATCCCTCCTTGCCAGCAAGGGAGGAAGGAGGGGCTAGACACTTCTGTATTCATGGTCATTCTGGTCACATACAGGGAGAAACTTTATAAGGATCAAACACCAGACATACAAAGGGATTCTAGCAATGAAAGCCGCAGCCGCTGGGATCTGCTGGGCATGTTCCACACACTCTTTCTAGTCTCTGTCTCCTTTCATCCCGCCAGGCTGATGCTGTTACTAACTCTTGGGGAACCCAAGTCCAGGATAGCTGAAATCCCTGGCCAGGTGGAGCCCATAATCCCTGGCACCATATCCTGAGCCCTCTCTCTCCAAGGAGCCCTTTAACCTCCCTTTGCTCTTTTATTTTTATTTTAAAATTTATTGTGCTGACATGGTTTCAAGTGTGCAACCTAATATAACACCATCTGCTCACTGGATCATGTCCCTGTCCCCCATAAAGGTCTCTTGTCACCCCCTTTTTCCCTCCCCCCCCTATGCTTTTTTATTTTTTATTTTTTTTATTTTTCCAAAGTGAGAAGCAGGGAGGCAGACAGACTCCCGCATGTGCCTGACCGGGATCCACCCGGCATGCCCACCAGGGGCGATGCTCTGCCCATCTGGGGCATTGCTCCGTTGCAACGAGAGCCATTCTAGCACCTGAGGCGGAGGCCATGGAGCCGTCCTCAGTGTCTGGGCCAACTTTGCTCCCATGGAGCCTCGGCTGTGGAAGGGGAGAGAGAGACAGAGAGAAAGGAGAGGAGGAAGGGTTGAGAAGGGGATAGGCGCTTCTCCTGTGTGCCCTGGCCGGGAATCAAACCTGGCACTTCCACACGCTGGACCTACACTCTACCACTGAGCAAACCAGCCAGGGCCTCCACTTTGCTCTTAACTGAGGAGCCCATCATCCCACGGCCTGAGGGCGGTGGGCACCCACCTTGCCTGATGTTATTATGTGCCTCGCCCGTCCACACTAGGTAAGGAGGTGTCCCCTTCAGTAGCTGTCATCAACACAGCTCCTTGGAGAGTTGCCTTCTGGAGTGCAGAGAGCATGAGGCAGTGGCCTGGGACCCGGGATAGGGGAGTGCAGTGGCAGCAGCCGCGGAAGCCTGGAGGAGCACGTGCTGCAGGGCCGGCAGGAAGTTGTCCTCCCAGTGCTGGCCTCAGCCTGCCTGCTCTCATGTTGCAGCGCCCCACCTCCGGGACTACGGCTCTCTGCATCCATGAACCACCTAGGCTGCCTCCCTCACCAGAGCTAAAGGACCCATTGTCAGGGGAAGCTGCCACCGGCCTGAGGGCAGAGGAAGTTCAAAGCGCTGCTGCAGCTCTGGATGAAGGACAGAGGGCCCCCTAGTCCAGCCACCCTGTGCGGTGCGTGCCCAGAGTGAACCGTCTGCTTGCCCCTTCCCTCCTGCTGGGTGTCAGTCTGTCTGTCTGCCCCTGTGCCCAGGGTTGGAGTGACTCTCCCCATGCCCATGTTCACCAGGCTTCAGGGAATGTTGATTTTGGGGGCATGAGGCTGTAGGGGTCCCAGCAGCCTGTGGAGGGCAGGACAGAATACCTAGGTCCACTTGTGACCCCAGACTCCCATGCCAAGCCTTGTTGCTGCCTCTATTTGAGTCAAAACAGCTGCGGGACCCGCACCCTCCACCCCGTCATCCTTTACCCTTTATTCTCCAATTTGGGTCGCACCCACAAGGCCCCAGGTTCCCACCAGGGCCCCGTGGCTGGGGGCCATGGCTTGCTCACAGCCTGGCCCCAGTGCCCAAGCAGAGGGCAGCCGGAGAGGCAGGACAGCTAGGCTACCCCATTCCACCCAGCTCTCCACCCCTAGCCCCCCAGGCATCTGCTCTGGGCACAGTGTTTGAATATCCAGTCACTGAATTAGTCAGCAAGTGTTCTTTTCTTCCAACCAGCATTTCCTATGGGGATGTGAAGGGGAAGGAGACACGGTTCCTGATCCTTGGAGGAATGGTGTCGTGGTTGAATTCTGGCCCCCCTCAAAGATATGTCCAAGTCCTTGCCCCATACCTGAGAGTGTGACCTTATTTGGAAATAAGGTCTTTGCAGAGGTAATTCAATTAAGGATCTCAAGGTGAGATCATCTGGGATTTAGAGTGGACCCTAAATCCAATGACTGGTGTCTTTCTAAGAGAGAGAAGATCACAGACCGAGAGACCTGGAGAGGGGAAAACCACGAGAAGACGAGGGAGAGACTGGAGTCAGGGGGCCCCACGCCCTGCAATAAGGGTTGCTGGTCGCCACAAGAGCCAGAAGAGATTCTCCCTTGAGCCTTCTCCAGAGGAAACCAATCCTGCTGACACCTTGATTTCGGACTTCTGGCCTCCAGAACTGTGACGGAATGAATGTCTGTTGCTTTAACCTGCCAAGTTTGTGGTCATTTGCTACAGCAGCTCAGGAACCTAATACAGATGCCATGAACCTGTACCAAAGGCACCAAGCAGAGCGCCATCGGAGCCTGGGGGCAGAGTGGCCCAGACCTGGGGGTTCAATGAGGCTTCTCGGCCAAGGTCATACTTCATGTGGGCCTGTGACCTCACCAGGAAGAGATAGGGACATGGTAGGACATCTTAGGCAAGGGTCCAAGGCAGGGCCTTGGTGTGTTGAGTGCCCAGCTAACCAGTGGGTGGGGAGGAGTGTGTTAACTAACAAAGGCCTGTTGGAAATGATGCCCACACTTATTTGATCTCACCCCCGAAACAGGCTAAGTCAAGGGAATTCCAGGCCAGGGAATGAGGGGAGAGAATTTGAGGACCAGAGCCATTTAAGACACAGGGAAGGGTGTTGTAAGCCAGGAGCCTAGAAGGGTGAGTGGAAGGGACCCAAGGGCTGAAGGCCTTGAGCGTCAGGGTTGGGGTAAAGAGAAGAGAGGTATACATGTTGGCTGCAAACAAGAAAGTTCTGGTTTGTTTCTTCGGCTCCTGGGAGGACTGCAGGGAGAAAAGGGAGAAGGGGTTATCCAGGGGGCCTTCGGCACCAGCCCACCTGAGAAGCTTCAAGGAGGCAGGTATCAGCCAGCATAAATAAGAACTTTCTCATGGTCAGGCCTCCCCACCCCAGATTGAGCTCATCCCTGGGAGGTAATGAGTTCCCCAGAAAAAGAGGTATGTAAATAAGAGTGCATAGCAGAAACGTTGTTGATGTTTGCTATGGGTGGTCCCACAGGCCCTCTCCATCCTAGACCATCCACGTTGCCCAGCTGGGCACCTCTCCCCAGCAGCCAGCCGTGGACCTCTCCCCCTCCCACTCTGGGGATCAAACATGAAATTACTCTAGCTCAAGCCACCTAGACTCCATTTCCTGCCAGACTCACTACAGAGCCTGTCACCTGTGAAGACGGATGCCATCTCTTGAGGCCAAGAACTAAGGAATAACAGGTAGATTTCCTTTCCAAAGGAAAGACTGACCTTTCTGGTCTTCAAAACCCCAACTTATCTCCCAAGAGTCCCCTCCCCTTGGGAGGAACAACCACTGCAGCCTTTAGTGTGTGCGTCCCTGACGCTAAGTACCTGGCACCTGTTAGCCTGTACAACGCTCAGAAGCAGCACGTGTGGTTAAGAGCACCAAAGTCACCGTATGACCTTGGATAAGTCACTTACATTCTCTGGGCCACAGTTTCCTCAAACTGCGAGTCAGGGCTTTTCAAAGACAGTCCAAGGCAAAAAGCCTACATCTGACACCTGGGGGAAATTATTTCCTTCGGCATAAGAAAGGAAAAGAAAATCTAAGCTAATATTTGATCATGCATTAATATTTTGTCAACTAGTAAACTGCACTTCAACATAGCATGATAAAAAATTCTATTTATTTATTGTAAAATGGGAAGCCATTTTGTAAGATGTGTTATGGGACAAGGCCTTCAGGAGAGAAAAAGACGTGGGGACTAGGAAAATCTTAAATGGCTCTGGCCCTTGAATTCTCTCCCCTCATTCCCTGGCCTGGAATTCCCTTGGCTCAGCCTGTTCCAGTGGGTGAGACCAAATAAAATGTGGGCATCATTGCCAACAGGCCCCCTGTTAAAATAGGGCAGAAAAGCTACAGAAATGCAGACCCTGAGCCACAGCTAAGGTGGCCCTCCCTCAGGACACCCAGGAAGAGGTGTCAGGGCTTCACGGGCATGAGCAGGATGCGTGGCCTCCACAGAAAGCATTTGGAGATGGTGGCAGGTGTCACCAGCAGGGAGCTTGGCAGTTGGCTGACTCACAGCCGGAACAGTCATGGCAAGACAGGGGCATGAGCTCAGGGCTGGGCACAGAGCCCAAGAAGTGGCCAGGGGACTTGGAAGGTCAGTGGAGCTTGGGACAGCCCACCTCCAATCCTGATGTCCCCTGTTTGGACACTCATCCCTCTCTTGGTTCTAGCCTGTCCTGCCCACCTCTCCCGACCCACACATCTCAGCTGGAGCCCGAATTTGGGCAAAGTTGCTAGCTCCAGGAATCATGTCGTGCCCTCCCCCTCACGGGAGCCCAGGATAGAGTTGGCATAGATGAATCCACGGGGGAGGCATGAATGAGTGAAAATTCTTCTTCAGGGTAATTCTTAGGACTCTGTTATTTCTTTCTCTAGCCTGGGAGGTGGCAAAGTATTTTCTCTAAACATCGTGGTAAGCCAGAAATCACAGGTCAGATATTTTCATTGTACCTTCTCACCTATCGTTCAGCCTCTCGCCTACCCTTCACCATCCCTCGGGGTGCTTCGATCGCAAGGCCCTGCTGACTAATACCCAGCCCACCCAACCCTTTCTTGCCTCCAGCCTTTTGCTAATGCAATTTCTTTTGCGTGGAATGTCCTCTACCTGCTTCTCTCCATGCGAACTCCACTTCACCTTCCGCAACCCTCCCCTGGGAAGCCTTCCACAAGTGCTCCAGCAGGTTAGCCCCTCCCCCACAGTTCCCGGACCCCCTCCAGTACATGCCATACAGTGTCCGGCCTGGAATTGTTTGTTTCTTTGCCTGTTCCTACTGGATGCTGGCCAGTTGAAGAGTGGATTTCATGTCTTCTTTATCTCTCGATTCTTTTTGTTTTGTTTTGTTTTTCACTTATTTGTTTATTTATTTACATATATATATATATTTTATTATTATTAATTCTAATGGGGTGACACCAATAAATCAGGGTACATATGTACAATGAAAACATCTCCAGTTATCTTATCATTCAATTGTGTTGCATTCCCCTCACCAAAAGTCAAATTGTCCTCTGTCACCTTCTATCTGGTTTTCCCTGTGTTATCTCTCGATTCTTTAAGCCTAGCATAGAGCAGGTGCTGTGTCAATATTTAACAATAAAACACTTGAAAAAAAATAAACTTTGCTTTTGGAAAAATAAAAATAAAAAATAAAAAACTCAGCCCTGGCTGAATAGCTCAGTTGGTTAGAGCAACATCCCGACAGGACAAGGCTATGGGTTTGATCCCAGCTCAGGACACATATGAATCAACAAATGAATGCATGGATGGATGGAGCAACAAATTGATGTTTCTCTCGCTAAAAAAAAAGCAATCCATTAAAAAAAATTTTTTTAATATATAAAAATCAAAACCTCAGATTTATGAAGTCCTTCAGTGCCAGGCGCAGTTCTCGGTATTACATGCATTTACCTATTTAACCCTCCCCACACCGCTACGATGAGTTTCTTTTATCAGCCCCCACTTTACACATTCAGCAGCTGAGGTTAAGGAACGTGCCAGCAAGATAAGAAAACAACCTAAATGTCTGTTGACAGGTGAATAGATAAGAAAGATAGGGTATACACAAGGGTGAGCTCTGTTCAGCATTGGCTGTCGCTGACCAGTGTCTGCCCAAGCCTCTGTCCACAGATCAGCAGGCCACAGAAGGCCCTGATGGGATCCAGGACTTCTGGGACTGTGCTAGTGACCTTGGGGAGCTCAGGAAACATTTGGGAGTTCCTCCACCAACCTGGGGTGCAGAAGTGGTGGCAAGGGCCCTTTACCTGCCTGGTTTTATCTCTGGCCTGGCTAAGATGCTCTCCCAGGGGCCTGCAGGCTCCCCAGCTCTCCTGGGAAGCTAGGGCCTGGGGAGAAGACAGGGGTGTGGGATTGGGCATGGCTCAGGGTCCTAAGGCTGCTCTTTCCTCCTACTGGGTGTAGAGAAAGGTGCCCACGTACCCCAAACCTCCCTCCACCCCGGGGCAGTCGCTGAAAACGTTCTGCTGGGAGTCCCTCAAGGCTGCAGCCCTTCCATTCGCAACTGGCCCCTTCTCCCTCAGAAAACCCCACAACAGAGAGCTCCTTCTGGGAGAAGCTTGTTCTCAAAGCTATTGTTTCCACTGTGGGCTTTCTCACATGGGGAAGTCTCATGTGAGATCCAAAGCTTAGCAACAACCTCTTTGTTCTCCTATATTCCTCCTCCCAGGGGGCAGAAGATGAAGCCAGACCAGTCCCTGGCCAGTGAGGGCGTGGTGTCGTGGCGGTAGGCTGGATGGAAGAGAATGAAAGGAAAAACATATACAACCGCAGAAGCAAAATAACACTCTTCTGCACAAATACAGTGGTGGCCCCATCCCCGCCCCCTGCCCTCTCACAGTAAGCACATTTATCAGTGTTTTGTTTATGCATTTGCACCGATTTGTGTGTGTACATATGTATTTTGCTGTTATTTTTGCCACTTAGAGCCAGTGTGCTCGAGTTCAGCTTCCTACTCTGCTATTTCCCAAGTGTGCGACCTTGGGAAAATTACTTAACCTCTCTGTAACTCAGTTTTCTCACCTGTAAAATGGGCATGACAATATTAATGAACTCACAGAATTGTGAAAATGACATTTAGGGAGAGGCCAGTCCATGTGAATGCCACGTGGTCTGGACTCTGTGCTGTGGGTCTATTTAACGCTCTTTCTTTATTGCCGAGTAGAGTGGTCCCTCAGTATCCACGGGGCAATTGGTTCCGGGACCCCCACAGATAGTAAAATCCAGGGATGCTCAAGTCCCTTATATAAAATTGTGTAGAGTGTTTGCATATAACATATGCACATCCTCCAGCATACTTGAAAGGATTTTTTGTTTACTTATGATACCTAATACAATGTGAATACTATGTAAATATTTGTTATTCTATATCATTTAGGGAATAACAACAAGGAAAAAGAGTCTGTAGGTGTTCAGTACAGATGCAACCATCATTGACCCAAACATGTAACAACAATGTAATTTATTTTTTCAAATATTTCCAACCCAGGTTGGATGACTCCTAGGACGTGAAACTTGTGGGTCTGGAGGGCCAACTGTATCCCGTTGTATGGGTGCATTATACCCCATCAACAGACAAAGGGTGTTTCTCATTTTTGTTATTATAAAGAATGGTGCAATGAACACATTAGTCACATGCATTTTTATTTTATTTTATTTTAAAATTTTTAATTTATTTGTTTTTATTTTAAAATTTTTTTCCATTGATTTGAGAGAGAGAGAGAGAGAGAGAGAAGGGGGAAGGGAGAGAGAGAGAAGGGAAAGGAGAGAAAGAGAGAAGCATCAACTCATTTCACTTAGTTGCTCCATTTAGTTGTGCACTCAGTGATTGCTTGACTGGGAGGTCAAACCATGACCCCTAGGGAGCTGATTTGATGCTTCATCCACTGAGCCATCCAGCCAGGGCTTTCATTTATTGTTTTGAGAGAGAGAGGATGGGTGGGGGAAGAGAGAAAGATGGATTTGTTGTTTCACTTATTTATTATGCATTTATTGGTTGATTCTTACCTGTGCCCTGACTGGGGATCAAACCCGCAGGGTTGGTGTTGTCAGAATGACTCTCTAACCAACTGAGCTACCCAGTCAGGGCTGTGCATTTTTATTTTAGAAGTTATCTTCAAGTTGTCTCCTCCAAAGATTATACCAATTTATACTTCTACTGGTAAGCAGCAGTTTTATGGTGAGAAAATGGTGGTTTGCTGTTGTTTTAATTTGCATTTCTCTGATTACAGGGTGCAAGGGACATCTTTTCACGTGCAATTCGTCTCCTCTTCTGTGAGTTTGCCCATTCATAGGAGCTCTTAGGTATTCCTTGTTTTATATGTTGCAAATATTTTCTGTTGGGTTATCCCTTGTCTTTTTTCTTTTTAAACACCCTCTTCAATTCGGAATAGTTTTAGATTTACAGAAAAATTGCAAAGGTAGTACAGAGCTCCCACACCCACTTTCCGCTATTAATAATACCACATTACGTTAATACAGTGCAGTTGTCACAATTAATTACCCAAAATTGATACATTATTGTTAATTAAGGTCCAGACTTTATTCAGATTTCCTTAGTTTTTACATAATGTCCTTCTTCTGTCCCAGGATCCAATCCAGGACACACACTATATTTAGTCACCATGTCTCCCTAGGCTGCTCTTGGTTGTGACAGTTTCTTAGACTTCTTGTTTCTGTATGACACTGGCAGTTTTGAGGGGGACCAATCAGCTGTTTTGTGGAATGTCTGTCAATTGAGATTTGTCTGTTTTTCTCATGATTAGACAGGAGTTATGAGTTTTGGGGTAAGATCACAAAGATGAATTGTCT
The DNA here is from genome assembly GCA_037038555.1 of Rhynchonycteris naso. NCBI lineage: Eukaryota > Metazoa > Chordata > Mammalia > Chiroptera > Emballonuridae > Rhynchonycteris > Rhynchonycteris naso. Next base: position 367,342,451 of record CM072995.1, on the reverse strand, counting down.
TTTTTTTAATATATTTTTCTGAAGTGAGAAGCGGGGAGGCAGAGAGACAGACTCCCACATGTGCCCAACCGGGATCCACCCAGCATGCCCACCAGGGGGCGATGTTCTGCCCATCTGGGACTTTGCTCCATTGTGGCCAGAGCCATTCTAGCGCCTGAGGCAGAGTCCATGGAGCCGTCCTCAGTGTCCGGGCCAACTTTGCTCGAATGGAGCCTTGGCTGCAGGAGGGAAAGAGAGAGACAAAGAGAAAGTACAGGGGGAAGGGTGGAGAAGCAAATGGGCGCTTCTCCTGTGTGCGCTGATCGGGGATCAAACCCAGGACATCCACATGCCGGGCTGACACTCTACCACTGAGCTAGCTGGCCAGGGCCAGAATTGTCAATTTTGTCATTTCACTTATCACTTATTGATGCTGACCTCAGTCACCTGACTGAAGTAGTATTGGTCTGGCATCTTCACCGTCAAGTTATTCTTTAATCCCCATCAGTTGTCTATTAACTGTGTTTGTGATACCTATGGTTATGTAGCGTGGACAAAAGAAAAGCCAACCTATAGAAAACTTACAAGAATTTGAGCCAGATTTCTGAGGACATGCCCGAAGCCAGATCTCAACAGATGGAGAAAATGCTCTGGAGAATGGCAGTTTTGTGGCTCATTTTATACACTTGAGTCAAAGGAGAAAACGCGAGAGGGGTTGCCTGAGATCCACTGGTGGTAGATTGAGGGGGCGGGAGAAAGCAAAGCGGGGAAATGTCTGCAATTGGATAAAAGGAGAAGGCAGAGAGACACACATTTCTTTTCCATTGGTGGGTCCAGGACAGGTAACATCTAACACTGACAGCACAGAGAAGGCACGCCGGCAACAAGATAACACTGAGGAGTTATGGGCTGCGCTCTGCAGGTCTGTGCTCTGGTCCAGGCGGCTGTGCCCTGCAGGGTCTGGAAAAGAAAATGACTCTGACAGTTCAAAGGTGTGTTGTCCTAGATCAGGGGTTGGGAACCTTTTTGGCTGAGAGAGCCATGAACACCACATATTTTAAAATGTAATTCCGTGAGAGAGAGCCATACAATATGTTTAACACTAAATACAAGTAAATGTGTGCATTTTATGTAAAACCAACACTTTTAAAGTACAATAAGTCTCTGAATTCTTTTTAATAACATTGTTATGCTGTTGTTAACCAATGAAGAATAAAGTACTTCTTACCATTAATGCGACTTCTGGTGCTGCATGGTTTTGCTGATGGCTTTGTAGTCTGGTTGATACGTGGTAAGGTTAAGCTTCATGCAGGCATTGAGACTTCCATCCGTTAAACGTGATCGTAGGTTGGTCTTAATGTTCTTTAGATGTGAGAAAGACTGCTCACATGCATACGTAGAGCCAAACATTGTCAGTACAGCAATACTCACACACTACAGTGTTTGGTATGTGACAGGAAGCGCATTCCAAGTTTTGACAATCAGTTGGTTCGCGGGTTGGAGTTTTTTAATTTCTCCCCACTTGTGTTTTCTCGCCAACTCTGCTTGCTGTCGTGCAAGTCTTTCCAAATCTTCATTCAGTGACTTGAACTTATTCACCCACATGTCTGAGGCCTTCAGGTCAGCAGCTTGTAGCTCAAAATCTCTGACGGAGACACCGGGGATGTAACTCAGGTCGGCGCTGTCCACTGCACACTCGTGTGAATGGGTGATGAACTTAAAAAGACGAGCGTGCTCACGAAATTCTCCAAAGCACGCTTTGAATGATTGCAGGAGATTAGATGTGAAGCCCGCTAGCTGCTGGTGATCAAGATGCTGAGCAGGGTCACTTGCTGTGCATGCATCTTTAAACTCTCCCAGGTTTTCAAAGTGTAGTAAATGACCTATTTCAATGTCGGCAATGAAGAGTTTCAGCTTGTTTTCAAATGCAAACACTGCTTGTTGAAGTAATAAGACTGTATTTCTAACGCCTTGCATTTTCATATTGAGCTAGTTCAGATGTTCAGTCATGTCCATGGGATAGTAGAACTTCAGGAGCCACTCACTGTTGGCTAACTCAGGATGCTCAACGTTTTTCATTTCAAGAAAAGTCTGAATTTTGCTCAGACAAGCAGCAAAACGGCTGAACACCTTCCCTCTTGACAACCAACGCACATTGCTGTGCAGAAGCAGACCAGGATAATTATTCCCAACTTCATCCAGTAGTGTTTTAAACTGGCGATCATTTAAAGCTTGGGCAACAGTAAAGTTGACCACCCAAATGACCAGCGACATCACCTCACCAAGCTGCTCGCCACACATCTGAGCACAAAGCGCCTCCTGATGTAGAATGCAGTGAAAACTTAGGATGGGTCTCTTTTCATGTTCACAAAGAAGCACTACAAATCCTCTGTTTTTTCCTACCATGCATGGAGCACCATCAGTACACACCAAAATAAGTTTATCCATTGGTAGATTTTTTTCTTTAGCGAACTCAGTGAAAGACTGGAATAAATCCTCCCCTCTTGTTGTCTCTTTCATAGGCAAAACAGCAAGACTTTCCTCATGTAGTGTGTCACCGACAGCATACCTTGCAATCACGCTGAACTGGGATAAATGGCTTACATCTGTTGACTCATCCAAAGCGAGAGAAAAGAATGGTGCTGCATTTATGTCCTTTACTTGTGTTGCCTCAATTTGATTTGCCATCATGATGGTACAATCGTGAACAGTTCTTGCTGACAGAGGCATGTCTTTTATTTGTTTATCTTATCTTTATCCGAAAAGTCGTCAAAAAGTTCATTGGCAACATCAAGCATGAATGTTTTGGCATACTTTCCATCTGTGAATGTCTTTCTGTTTCTCACAATTGCTAAAGCACCAGCAAAGCTAGCTGAATTCCAGTCACCTTGTTGGGTCCAAACATGGAGTTGCTGCTGACTAGCTTGCACTCTGCACAGTAGCTCTTGACATGCTTTCTTCCTGCTGTCCCCTGCTGGATATTTCAATGCAAATGTAGTATGGCGTATGTCGAAGTGCCGCTTTATATTTGACTGTTTCATCGATGCAATTTTATCATTGCATATTAGACACTCTGCAGAACCTGCTCTCTCCACAAAGGCAAATTCCTCTGTCCATTCCTGCTGAAAAGTACAATAGTCCTCATCTTTTTTTCTTTTAGCCATCTTCTTCATCAAAAGGGTTTCTGCAGTTAGCTAGCTGACTACTTGATTAAAAGGAGGGAAGTATACTTCCTGACCTCACAATGACCCGTGTACGTTAGGCATTATCCAATAAAAGTTTGGTGTTATCCTGGAGGACAGCTGTGATTGGCTCCAGCCACCCACAACCATGAACATGAGTGGTAGGAAATGAATGGATTGTAATACATGAGAATGTTTTATATTTTTAACGTTATTATTTTTTTGTATTAAAGATATGTCTGTGAGCCAGATGCAGCCATCAACAGAGCCACATCTGGCTTGCGAGCCATAGGTTCCTGACCCCTGTCCTAGATGCAGGAGAACAATGGGCAGGGATCACTTAGGATGGGGCCTCCCACCATGGCCTGCCCAGTTAGGAATTTGTGATCAGACCATCCTGTGTGTGACTTTCCGGTCACTGACCTTGTCAGGCCCCACTGAGCTTCTCAAGTTTATTTTATTCACAGTAGTGAATGCTTGTGGATCATCTACCTCCATGCTAAGAGCTTCCACACTTGCCTCATTGACTCCTCAGGACAACCAATGGTGCTGGTCCCCTTAATGTCTCCATTTCGTAATTAAGAGAGCAGAATCTTCCCCACAACTCGCCACAGCAGAGCCAGCAAGTGGCAAAGTCAAGATTCCTGCCCGGATCTGTCCAACTCTGGATGAAACGACTTAAATGTATAAACAAAGGTCGAGAGGAGGGACGTTTGTCCCAAGTCCACCGAGCAATTTGGTGGCTGTGCCAAGGCCCTCCCACAGCCAGGCCATCTCTGACCCCACCAAGACCACAGCTGTTTCTCAGCCTCTGTGCCCTGCCCTGATCTCAGCCCCACCTCAATCTGCCCACTCTGACCCTCCTCGGGTTTATGTCCTTTGGCTACTCTGGCTCCTACCACTGCCGTGGGAAGGGACCCAGACTTCCCAGCAAATAAACATGCCCACAGATTTCCAAATATACATAGATAAGTATCCGTTCCTGCCACAGCGGGGTGGCTGGAAGTACAAACATCTGCCCTGCTTCTGTTCCTCGTGGTGTCGAGTTCAAGTCCTGAGTCCTCACTGAAACGGTGGGTCCCCTCTGCTGTGCGGTGGAGGGGAGACCTGTGTGTGGGGCAATGCCATCACCAACAGTGGAAGCATCTCAGTTTGTATATATATTTCTACTCTCTGCGTTTTATTAAACAATTGTGAACAAAGTCTTTCCAAAGAACTTGGACAACAGTGTCTTCATCAGCAGACTGAGCCCCTTTGTGACTCGTCTAACAGGGTGGTCTTCAGCCCCCTCCACCTCCAGCTTCACTCCCAGGGCGCACAGAGCTGTTTGGGTGTTAGCCATCTCCACATGGTCACCACTTACAGAGGGGGCTGTTTTGCAAAACCTTTTGATTAAGAATTTTAAACACCCCTTCACCCAGTCTCCACCACCTAGTCACCCTCACCCAGACTCCCTCACCCCATCTCCACTACCCAGTCTCCACCACCCAGTCTCCCTCACCCCGTCCCCACCACCCCGTCCCCTCCACACTGTCCCCAACACCCAGCTTCAGCAGTTATCAGCCTAGAGCTGATCTTGCATCATCCATGTCCTCAGCTCTTTCCATCACCTTCAAAACAAATCCCAGATATTGTGTTATTTCCTGCAAAAGAGGTAAGAATAATCTAAAATTCGAAGCATCTTTTATTAATGTAACTGTAATATCATTTTTACTCCTAACAGGGAATTATTCTATAATACCATCAACTATTTAATCAACATTTTATATATTTCATGAATATTTTCTCTTTCAATCTGAATCCGTGTTCAAATAATGTTAATGCTTGCAGTTGGTTAACATGTCTGGTTTCTTTTACACTAGAGTTTTTCCCTCTGTCTCTTTTCTTTTTTGCAATTTATTTGTTAAAAAGCAAACTTAGCCTTTTGTTCTGCAGGAATCACCTTGTCTGGATTCTGCTGATTGCAGCCCCTTTGTGTAGTTTCACATGTTTCTCTGTTCCCAGGAGTTCTCATAAATTGGGAGTGGATCTACAAGTTTGATCAGATATAGGCTTGACCTTTTTCGGGCAAGAATATTTTATAGGTGATACCGTTTCTCCCATCAGGAGGCATGGATTGTCTGGTTGCCTTTCCTTTTGTGATAGTATCTATTGCTTTTAAAAAAATATTTTTATTTTGAAAACACTTACAAACCTATGGAAAGTTGCAAAGAGAGTACAGTTAACGTCCATATGCCCTTCACCTAGATTCACCAATTTTTGCCACATTTGCTCTATCATTTCACACTCTGTTATATAAAAATGTATATTTTAATCATTTGAGACTAGGTTGCAAACATCAGGCGTCTTCACCCTGAGATAATTCAGCATGTATCTCCTCAGTCTTCTCTCCCATAACCATATAAAAGAAAAACAATTGCTCTTTCTTGTCACAAGTCTTCTGATATAAAATGTGTGAGGTTTTCTCTCATATTCTCCGGACATCAAGTGGGTGTCCTGCAATCCTGAGAGTAACTACCCAGAGTCAGCGCAGACCCCAGAGGTGAAGGACTCAGTCCCACAGACTGCCCCCATTTCAAACACCTGCCATAAGTTGCAGGTTGTCACCTTTGCTTCTGTTTGACCAGCTATAAATGGGGAGCTCCCAGACCCCTTCTCAAGTTCTGTCATTTACTAGAAAGGTTCGTAGAATGCAGGAAAACTTATGTAATAAATCCAATAAGAATTTTTTTTTTTAATTATTGATTTTAGAGAGACAGAGAGGGAAAGGGGAGGGGGAAAACATTTGTTTGTTGTTCCACTTAGTTTTGTGCTTGTTGATCACTTCCTGTTTGTGCCCTGACTTGGGATCGAACCTGCAGCCTTGGTGTTTCTGGACGATGCTCTACCAGCTGAGCTAACCAGTCAGGGCCTACAGGATTGTTATAAAGGTTACAGATGAACAGCCCAATGGAAATTCAGAGGAAAAAGAATGTGGAAGGAGCTGCTCAGGTGAAGTGCCATCTTGGGTCTGTTCAGCCCTATCCCTTGTTGACTTATCTGTTCTCACTTCCCTGAGTCCCTTGTTTTTCCCCAGACACACTGAGTTGTGCCTGGGTCTTGGAATATTCTGGCTGTTTCATATCTCCATGCCTTTGCACGTACTGTCTCCTCTGCCTGGCATACCCTCCCCAGTTCTTCCACTGGGATGACCCACACTGGCTCTGCTATCCACACCTCAGGGAGCCGTCCCTGATGCCCCACCCTGTAAGAGCTAACCTTGCCTTTCTCAGGGCCCCCACCAGACCAGGGCTCTGAAAGCCTCGCTAAAGTCGGTTGAACTGACTGCTTGTCCTGGAACTCAGAGAAGGGCGACATGACCTGGAAGGGATGGGGGGCAGGGAGGGTGTGGTGACTGCCACAGTGGGGGAGGAGGCGAGGAGAGAGGCTTCCTCCCAAACCCGTTCCTGCACTGGCACTGACTGAGAGACCACCTCCTGGGAGGCCTTGGTGTGGCCGTCTGGTCTGCGGCTCAGCCCCCTTTCCTGGCGCCTGATGCCATAGCCCTGCCAAGGCCAAGGTAAGCTGAGGACATGCTGTGCTCGGAGCGGCAGGCTTCCCAGGCTCTCATCAAGTGGCGCTTCTGTGGGCTGGCCCTGGGCTCAGCACATGTGTGCCTTGGCCCATCTAGAGTCCAAGACGCCTCCAGCCAGGTGTTATTATTGTACTCTCATTTCCCAGAGGAGGCTGCCAAGGCTCAGAAAGGGGACCTGCCCACAGTCACACAGGATTAACCTTCTAAGGAGAGACAGTTAATATTTTTATTGAACAGATGGAGAAACCAAGGCACAGAGAGGTTAAGTGATTTACCCGAGGTTACTCAGAGAGTAAGTGGCGGAGCCCGGGCTCTAACTCAGGAATTTGACCACAGAGCTTTTGCACACTTTGCCCTCCAGCCTGATGACGACAGTGATGAGGACAAAGGCCACGATGGTGTTCCCTTTCAGGACACAGCACACCACAGTGTGCAAAGCCTTTGCACACTTGGTACCATGTCTGTCTTTCAGCCCAGAGATCACAATGAGGAGAAAATAAGGCCAGAGGAGGATAATGACTTGATCAAGGTCACTTAGCAAATGAGTTGCAGGACGGTGCTTGGGTCCCAGGTGTGACATCCAGGCCTGAGCCTGTCCTGGCCCCTCCGAGGGGCTGGACACTGAGTTTGGTGCTTCTGAGGAAAGGGGCCTTGGGTACCCAGACAGGTGAAGGGTTGTGGGCTGGGAGGCTGCAACTCTGGGAGGGAGCCCTGCTTTACCTCTGGCTGTGGGAGTCTCCGTTTCCCCATCTGTGAATAAACAGCCTTACTTTGAGGGCTCCGTGGGTCCCTGCAGCCTGACTTTACAGCCCTCGCTCTGAGAGGTGCTGGGGTGTGTGTGTGTGTGTGTGGCGTTCTCTGCTCGGCCTGCTGCTTTCTTTACAAGTGCTGCTGACTGGCCTGTTTTCACTGCAGGATATTTCCCCCATCTGCTTGCGGCCTTCTCTCTCCCATCCAGGGCGGCTACAGGCCACAGGAAGCTCGGGGTGCTGTCCGGCCAAGCCCAGAGTGGCACTCTGGTTCTGGAGTCAGGGCTTCCTGTTTCATTTGCCTCACCACGCGGCCCAGGTACGCACTTACACCCTTCTGCTTCTTAGCAGGGCCGCTAGTCATCTGTCTGTCCGTCTCCCTTTCTGGCAGGATTGTGAGCTCCCTGAAGGCAAAGGTCACATGGATCAGAGCTCAATCAGTAGTGAGCTCCCCAGTTCTGGAAACACATGCATGCAGAGAGGCAGGCTGCGGCAGGGATGTTGAACAGAGGAGAGAAGGGAGCAGGGGGAGGGCAGTTGGATGAAGGGTCCCAGGCCCTTCCACTTCTTGGCTCTGAGACCTCATGGCATGGGAGAGGACTTGGAGGCTCTGCCCTCTGTGTGCAACCAAAATAGAACAAAGAAGCATGAAACTGACTCAGCAAGAATGTCTCTGTGACCTTTGGGCAGACGATGGCCAGAGAGGGTGGATCAACTCAGAACCCAGGGCTTTTGTGCTGGCGGGGTCCCTCTCTGCGCAGGCCACACTGGCCGCCCATATCAGGGAGGCCTCCGTGAGAACTCACATCTCCAGCATGTAGCCCCGATGTTGGCAATGTCCTCTGAGGTCGGCTTGCACGCTGGCTTGGGAGCTGACCCACCTGGCAGCAGCCTGACACCTGCTCCTTCTTGCATTTTGAACGTAGCCCTGGCTCTGGCCCGACTCCGTGGGCGTATATCTGCCTTCTCTTGTCACCTCCTCCTACCTCCAAAGCTGGCCAGGCAAGGTTATCCTTTCTGACAGATAAGACAACTGAGGCCCCAAGGATGTGAATGTGTGGGTAGCAGTCACAGGTCCTGGCCTGAGGCCCAGTGATCTTCTCAGTGGCCCTGTGCCCCCTGAGAGCAGAAGTCTTCATATGCAGATGACACCAGGACAAGCAAGGACTAGAGAGAGAGGTGGGGGGCAGGGAGGGTGAACATTCACAGCCAATATGCTCAGAGCCTGAGCCGGGTGTCTGCTGGGCCCTAGACCCCTGGTGGGCAAACTGTGGCTTACGAGCCACATGGAGCCACATGCGCTTCTTTGGCCTCTTGAGTGTGGCTCTTCCACAAAATACCACATGTGGGCACTACCTCAATAAGGAATGTACCTACCTATATAGTGTAAGTAAAATATTTGGCCATGTTGACTAATGAGTTTGCCGACCACTGCCCTAGACCGTTGGAATGGTTCGCACTTCCCAAATACCTCCTGTTTGCTCTGGTCTCAGGGCTTTTGCCCAGGCTGCCCCCTCCCTGAAAGACTGACCCCTCCGTTGGCCCAGCCCACTCATCTGCTAAGTCTTGGCTTCAGTGCGTTCGGCAATTCAACAACTATTTCCTGAGCACCTGCAATGAGGCATACTCTGTCCCAGGCGAGCTGTTTGCCGTGAGCGAATAGAGGATCATCTTGGAGTTTCCTGTCTCCCGAGGGAAACACATCTAATAAGCTGAGACCGGCTTGTGGCTGGAGCCACCCCAAGCTGGTGGTTTAACGCAATGCGGTCTATTTTGCACTCAAATCACAGTCCGAATGGGTGGCAGGGGGCTCTGCTTCAGTGTCACTGCCACCCCCTGGTCTGGGATGGGGCCCCGTGGGATCCATTGCTGGCCAGCGAGGGAAGGCTGGGCAAGGTTTCAAGCATAGGTCTGGGGGTGTGCTTGCTCTTCGGCCCACATGGTGCTGGTGGGAGCTCACCACAGAGCCACCCTCGCCTGCAAGGAGGGTTGGGAAATGTCTAGGGGGACATGCAGGCTGGGTGAACACCTGGCCACACTCTGCCAGGTGGAATCAACCACACTGTGTGAGTTTCCAGGGACTGCTGTGACAGTTCTTCAGACTCAGGGGCTTAAAAGAATAAATCAATTCTCTCAAGGTTCCGGAGGCCAGAAGCCACAAATCAAGTGCGGGCAGTGCCAAGCTCCCTCCGTAGGTTCCGGGAGGAGCTTCCTTGACCCTCCCAGCTGACGGCACTCCTGGGCTTCCTGGGCTCATGGCCACATCACTCCAATCTCTGACTCCACCTTCATATGGCCTTCTGTGTCCTTTCCTCTGTGTGTCTGTTATCAGGTGACTTTTCACTGGACTTAGGCCCTTCACCCAGTAATCCAAGCTGATCTCCTCATCTCAAAGACGGCTCGTTATTACATTTAGAAAGACCCCCTCCCCAATAAGGTCAATTTCACAGGTTCTAGGGATTAGAACATGGTCGGATTGGTTTGTGGGCCACCTTTTACCCATTGGCAGGATTGCCTGGACTCCTTCCCACGGCAGCCGGCTTCCCAGAGGGCAAAACGGCAACGCCTCCTCGGGCCTCGGCCCAGAAGCCCCAGGACACTATTTCACTGCGTTCTATTGGTCAAAGCAGGTCACGGGGTCCACCCAGATTCCAGGGCAGGGAAACAGAATCCCCCTCTCAATGGGGGGTGCGGCAAAGACACAGTCTAAGACGGGCGCACAGCATGGGAGGGGCGGGCGGTCGAGGCCATCTTTGGAAACAACCTGTCGGAGTCCGTGTGTGTTTTGGTGAAAGCCTCTGCCTGGGGCCCTGGAGACGTGCTCCTTGGTGATGGGGTTGGTTGCTGAAGAGGCTGGGGCCGAACTGCTTTGCCTAAGTGGGGAGTCCACAGACCTGTGCCGCGCAGGCCCCGATCAGCCACCAACTCAGTGGGCAACTCCAGGTTGGTCTCTCACTCTCCTAACAACCACATGTCAAGGACCTACTATGTGCTCGGTGGACCCTGAGTGGGGCACCCGGGTTTCGGTGGTGAGCAAAGCAGGTCCCCATGGAAATCGCTGTCTTGTGGGTGACAGAAATTTATAGCTGGATAAACTGATCAGAGCGTGACCCGTAGAAGAAGAACAGCAGAGTGTTAGGCTGGAGAATCCCTGGGGATAAATAAACCAAGACAAACCTCCAGGGCAAAGACCTGGGGGACGATGAGAACTCTGGCCCCACTCGGGGTCTCAGGTTCCTCCTCTGGACATCCAGAAGGTTTGTCAGAGCTGTGGACTCAAACTATCTTTCCTGGCATCCTAGAGTCTCCCAGAAGCACCCCAGGGGCTACTGTAGTAGGTGTGTCCTCTGGGCAGGGGACATCTAAAGTTTGTGACTAATTGGGCTTGAGGCTCTGGTCAGTTTCCACAGCCCAGGTTCTGAGCCAGCTTCCCAGTCTCTGTCCTGTGGCTGTCTGGGACAAAATATTCCCGGGACCTCTTGCTCCTCAGTGGCCCTGCCAGGGTCCTGGGCTCTGGGGATAGAGAGTACCACCCCTCTGCCCATTGGATCCTCAGGTCCCCCCAAACCCCCAGAACAGAACCATACCAGGATGCTTGCAGCTACTTCCTCACCTTTCAATTTGAGTCTGATTGAACTAGAAGAATCTAGGGACCATCATGAAGAGCCAGAGTCTTTCAAAGAGCTTGGGCTCTTTGGGGTTAGACACTCCCCTCTATGTGGTCCTGGGTGAGCCCCTTCCCCTGTCTGAGCCTCAGAGTGAGTCCTGCGTCACAGGGCAGAGCACAAAGGCAAGGCACTGGTGAGAGCCAGGTCCTCCGAAGCTGGCTGGAGTCAGCTCAGGGTAAGGAGGCAGTTCCTAACAGGTGGTGGCAAAAGGAATAGAGTATTGACCTGGGACAAAACCCTGAGGTTATCGGCTTGTGCATGGGATCATCATCATGATCCCAAGGTTGGCGGCTTGAGTCCAAAGCTCACTGGCTTGAAGCCCAAGGTCACTGGCTTGAGCAAGGGGTCACTGCCTGGGCTTGAGCACCCTGGTCAAGGCACATATGAAGGAGGACCTGCCCCTGTTGCCCCGGCCCCACCATTCTGGAAAGCTCTGGGCCCCTACAGGGATTGGGAGAGGCCTAGAAGCGAGTTAGTCAGGCAAATTGTTTACAGAACTTTAGCAGTCTTTATTCCTGTGTTCAAATCCAGTGTTGGGAACTGGGTAGTGGTGGGGCCAGAGATGCCAAAGACAATAGTCCCTTCCCCCTTCTGGGCCTCAGTTTCCTCCTCTGTCACAGGGGGAGGGAAGGCTTCCCCTGTTTTCTTCATTGGGAAACTGTACAGGTGGAAGTGACCACATCCTGGCCTGAGCCTTTTGGCCACAGAATGCTGGCACTGAGGACCCCCCAGTCTCACTCCTTGCCCTCAGGGGGCTCGCGGGCTGGGAGGGAGGCCCATGCCCCACCCACCCCCATCAGCTGGCAGAAAAGAAGGGCAGGAGGGACGTGGCTCAGTGACAAGACAGGTTGGAGAGCCTCTCAGCCACAGTTCTGGCTTCACTGAGTTCTCTCCTGCAGGTGTGTGATTATCTTGAGTGGGAGTCAGGGGCATTGACATCCCCTCCTCTGGGAAGGTTTCTAAGACCCTCATACATGTCCCTGTCCAGGGGAACCCCAAGGCCTTCTCCAAAGGGCAGAATCCACCAGGAGGTAGAGCCAAGCCCCTTCCCCTCAGCCAATTTGGGAGTCTTAGCTGTGAGAGGGCCCTGGAGTGGAAGAACAGAGCGGAGGAGCAACGTGGGGCCCTCAACAGAGCGGAGGCCTCAGGCCATATAGGAAAGCCCGACCTGTCCATGTAGAGGGGGCCACTCCAACCACAGTCCGGAAGGGTCACGAAGAGAGAGGTAGGTCAGCAGAAGTGGCTGTCTCATCTGGGTAACAGCAGGGGCCACCGTGGCTTCTAGCATCCTTAGCTGGTGGTGCCCAAAGGGGGCTGCGGAGAGGCTGGCTGGCTCAGGGTCACGCTTGGGAAGCTGGCAACAAAGCTCTCCCACCTTCTCCTCACCTGCTGGAAGACAGAGGAGCGGGAGCTCAGGACTCAGGTCCTGTGCCTGAGTGGTGGGCTGCAGGTGTTATTCCACCGACAGCCACGAGGTGGTGGTAGACCCCAGAGACAGAAGCATTAGGGACCCTTTCTGCTACAGGAGGAGGCAGGCTCCAGAAGGGCAGCTCCCACCAAGGTGGGCTGGATCCCCCCTTTCCCAGGGAAGAGGAACACAAGATATCATCCTGAGCGGTTGTACTGGCTGGTCTCCTTGCCTCCAGGAAAACCCTCCCACCCAACACGCTGCCAGATTAATCATCCTAAAACAGTGTTATCTCACAGGCCTCCTCTAAAACCTTCCATGACTCCCCAGTGCCTACAGGGTAAATTCCAAGTGCTGTCAGGACCCTCTGAAATATGGTTCCTGGGTACCTCTCTCTCCAGCCTCATCTCCCAAAACTCTGTTGTCTTCTTGATCCTTAGCTCCGTATGTTTCTACCTCTAAGCTTTTGCTGCTCTGGGTCCCTTTCTTTGGAGTCCCCACCCTCCCTCTGTAGCGCCCATCTGTCTATCCATCAGTCAGACCTGTTGATATTGCTTCAGCCACCGCCAGCTGCCTCCTTGCCGAGCTTGGATCAGCTGTTCTGTGTCCCCCAGGCACCCTGGCTGCCGTTCCTGATCAGTGGAGTCCAGCCCGTCCGGGCCTCCATCCGAGGGTCTAGCCTTCTCACGACCCTGTCTGAGGCTCAGCGCCCGGCGCAGTCGGCCCCCCTGAACCTTCCCCCAGGGCTCCTGCAGCTTGCCGTAGGAGGGCCGTGGGCCTCGCAAGGACCGGCTGCGTGGCCCTGTCCCCATGGTTCTAGAGGCTGTAGCCCTCCTGGAGCAGGACTGCTGCCGGACCTTGGCAAGTCACTGGTCTCCGAGATGGTCTGGTGCCTCCACCCATCTCATGGGAGCTCACTTGGGGGCAAAGGTTGGCACTGCTGAGGTGGCCATCATAAACCAAAGGGCAGGGCACCGGGGCCAAGTATCCCTGAGTCACACTCACACTCAGTTCTGTCTCTTCACCCGAGATAAAGCCTCTCCCCTTTCATTCCTCCCCCACCTCCAGGCAGCCTTCCCTGACCACACCATCCCTGAAGAGCTTGGCCTTCCCTGAACTCCTGTATTCCTCACTGTCCACATCTGTTGTGTTGACACTGAGAACAGATGACTCAATAGCAAGACAGATATGAGTTTTAAGAAAGAAGACAGACAGTCTTGGCGGGATACCTTGGGTGGTTAGAGCATCATCCCAAAGAGCAGAGGTTGCCAGTTTGATCCTGGTCAGGGCACGTACAGGAACAGATTGATATTCCTGTCTCTCCCTCTCTCTCTCCCTTCCTCTTTCTAAGATCAGTAAAATAAATATTGAAAGAGAGAGAGAGAAAAGAAACAGGACTTCTCCCCCTGGTAGGATAGGTCAGTTGGCTAGAGCATCATTCCAACACACTACCGTCGTGGGTTTGATCCCTGCTCAACATAAATAAGTGGAACAACAAGTCAATGTTTCTCTTTCTCTTTCTTCTTCTCCCTCTCAAATTAATTAATTAATTAATTTAAAAATCAATAAATTAAAAAAAAGAAACAAGAGAGTATCTATCTAGAATAGTCCAAACGGAGACAGAAAGTGGCATGGCGGTTTCCAAGGGCTGGGGTAACGGGGAGCTGCTTCATGGCTTTAGGGCCTCCGTTTTGCAGGATGAAAAAGTTCTGGAGATTGGTTGCACAACCATGTGGAAGTAACACTACTGAATTGTACATAAAAATGGCTAGGATGGTAAATGTTATGTTTTTGTATATTTTACTACAATTAGAAATTTAATAAAAATGATTGGCCTGACCAGGTGGTGGCGCAGTGGATGGAGCATCGGACTGGGATGCGGAAGACCCAGGTTCGAGACCCCGAGCTCGCCAGCTAGAGCGTGGGCCCATCTGGCTTGAGCAGAAAGCTCGCCAGCTTGGACCCAAGGTCGCTGGCTCCAGCAAGGGGTGGCTCGGTCTGCTGAAGGCCCACGGTCAAGGCACATGTGAGAAAGCAATCAGTGAGCAACTAAGGAACTGCAACGAAGAATTGATGTTTCTCATCTCTCTCCCTTCCTGTCTGTCCCTCTCTCTCTGATTCTCTCTGTCTCTGCCATACACACACACACACACACACACACACACACAAACACACACACACACACACTTTTTAAAAAAGGAAGCGGGACATCTGTAGGCTGGGAGTCAGGAGACTTGGGTTCTTTCCAGGCCCAGCTCCGCCCCTGACTGTCCCGCAGAGAACAGGGTTGAGAGCTCTCAGGTTCCACAGACCAACTGTCTCTGGGGAGAGTGTGCCTTCATCACCGCGGTTGTGCACCTTCTCCCAATTTCCTCATCTGCACCTGGAACAGATTACTCAGGGGACTGTGAGGGTGTGGATAGATGGATAGATGTAGATGCGAACAAAACTATATCCGTCTTTGTGTCCTTTCACGCTGTGAACCTTGACCAACCACTGTCCTCAGTAAGCACATCAAAGCCTTCGATCTGTGTTCCTTCAAACGTAACAAATACTTTGGTGAGTAATGGCCAGGATAAATATCAAACTGGTGACAGTCCCACTGGAGCTACTGCATTCTTTGTCCCTTTGTCTTGTCAATCAATAGTACCTGAGTGACATTATAAAAACAGTACAGTTACAGGGGTCTTTAGCAGAGAATAATTTGTATGAAACTGCTGGGACTTCAGTTCACTTGGCCCAATCATCCTGAAAGTAAATTACCGTATAACAGAGGCCTGGCCTGCGGTGGCGCAGTGGCTAAACTAAGCATCGACCTGGAATGCTGAGGTCGCCGGTTCAAACCCCTGGGCTTGCCTGGTCAAGGCACATATGGGAGTTGATGCTTCCTGCTCCTCTCCTCTCCCCTCCCCTCTCTCACCTCTCTAAAATGAATAAATAAAATCTTTTTAAAAAATTACCTGCCTGACCAGGCGGTGGCGCAGTGGATAGAGTGTCGGACTGGGATGCGAAAGACCCAGTTTCGAGACCCCGAGCTTGCCAGCTTGAGTGCGGGCCCATCTGGCTTGAGCAAAAGGTCGCCAGCTTGGACCCAAGGTCGCTGGCTCCAGCAAGGGGTGGCTCAGTCTGCTGAAGGCCCGCGGTCAAGGCACATGTGAGAAAGCAATCAATGAACAACTAAGGTGTTGTAACGGCAACGAAAAACTAATGATTGATGCTTCTCACCTCTCTCCGTTCCTGTCTGTCTATCCCTTTCTCTGACTCTCTCTCTGTCCCTGTAAAAAAAAACAAAAACAAAGCTCACCAGCTTGAGCCCAAGGTTGCTGGCTTGAGCAAGGGGTCACTTGGTCTGCTGTAGCCCCCTGGTCAAGGCACATATAAGAAAGCAGTCAATGAACAACTAAGGTGCTGCAACAAAGAATTGATGCTTCTCGTCTCTCTCCCTTCCTGTCTGTCTGTCCCTATCTGTCCCTCTCTCTGACTTTCTATCTCTGCCACAAAAAAAAAAAAAAAAAAAAAAAATTGCCCTATAACAAATTCTATTATAGTCTATGGAGTTGCTTGCTTTGCCTTTTGGTCTGAAGATACCTTTGCTTAAAAAATTTTTTTTAAATTTTCTTTATTTATTAATTTTTAGAGAGAGGGGGAAGAGAGAGAGAGAGAGAGAGAGAGAGAAGGAAAGAGGGGGGAGAAAGAGGAAGCGTCAACTCGTAGTAGTTGCTCCCTGTATGTGCCTTGACCGGGCAAGCCCAGGGATTTGAACCGGTGACCTCAGTGTTCCAGCTCGATGCTGTATTCACTGTGCCACCACAGGTTAGGCTAAAAATTTTTATTTATTGATTTTAGAGAGAGAGGAAGGGAGAGGGAGAGAGAAACATTGATTTGTTGTTCCATTTATTTATGCATTCATTGATTGAATCTTGTATGTGCCCTGACTGGGGATCAAACCTGCTACCTTGGCACATCTGGATGATGAAAGTACCTTTTCCTTACAGTGGCCATTACACTTGTGCCCCAATGCTGGACAGAGGATTAAATATGATAACGCCGTGCCCACATAGGGCCTGGTGCATAGCAGGTGCACAGTAAAAGTGAGTTGGTGATATTCACTATCTTGGCCAAATCCCTTCCTCTCTCAGTCTTGTCATCTGTAAAATAGGTTGTTGTGAAATTTAAATGAAATCATGAATGCAGATGTCTCTAAAAGTGAGACTACCAGCAGCCTCTCTTTCTCCCAAGACAGGTGTGAGAGAAAGATACTTGGGCTGTCCAGCAGATCCTCTACACTTCTTTTGTTTTAACCACTATTTTCTGAGCATTTTTATTCGTTCCTCCATGTATTTCATTTAAATCTTGCGACAGTCCTATGAGGTAGGCATTGTTGTCCCACTTTTATGGAGCAGGAAACCGAGGCTCACAGAAACCTGGCCAGAGTGTGCCCAGTAAGAGCTGGAACCCCTGCCTAGGTCAGCCTAGCTTGAGAGCCCATGCTCTAACCACTCTGCCTTCGTGCCCGTGTTGATGACAGAGGCAGGACTTGAAGCCAGAGGTCCTGCCTCATCTGCATTTGGGCTGCTGCACAGGGCACCCCTGTGTGGGGTCGGGGCAGTGCTGGCTGCAACTCCTGGCTCCTCCTACTTCTCCCTAGGCCTGGCCTTGCTCTTTATCCTCTCTTTCAGGCCCTCATTGGGTGAAGGGGCTCTGAATATCCACCAGGTCCTGGTCCCCATCAGAGGAGCTAAGACAGAGCCAGTGTAAAGAAAAGAGTGGAGAAAGAGGGTCCTGGCCTTCTATCCCAGCCCACCCCAAAGGTGGACTGAGATCCACACTCAGGCCTCTTCCTTCCAACCCTGACCACATCCCTTACAGGCTAAGTCATGGACCCACCCCTGACTCTGGTTAAAAAGCAACAGAACCATTACATAATCTTCCATGCCCTCACCCCAGGATAGTCAACTCAGATCCCCACTGTCACCCAAAGTCTGAGCAGGAAGGAGCTTGCTGACACACCCACTCCTAAGATGCCTTGGGGTGAGTCACTCGCTCTTGTGTCAAGCATAGGGCTGCTGAAAACCCTCTCTTAAAAAAAAAAAAAATTGAATTTATTAGGGTGAAACTAGTTAACACGATGGATACCCTCTTGACAAGTTTGTAATTTTACAAAAACTTCCCAAATCCCTGGAGAACAAGCAGAAATATGTGTTCTCTCCACCCCTCCCCACTGCCTCCCTGCCTTTATCATCTGGCAGGTCCCTACCTTCCAGATCTGTAGTGGGACATGTCCGTTGGAGGCCTGCCTGACCCCCCAGCCCGGGGTAGGGAAGCAATTTTCTCTCTAGCCGACCAGACACACACAGTAGCAGCAATCACATGCTGCATGTCCCTTCTAAACTAGGACAACATATTTTTCATCTCTCTGTCCCCAGGACAGTAGAGCAAATACTTGGTCTTAAATATTGAAGACTATTGATTCTCTATTGCTGCAGGGTAACAAGTTACCCTGAAATTTAGTGGCTCACAGTGACACTCATGTGTGAGCTCAGTTTCTGTGGGTCAGGGATCCAGGCATGGCCCGTGGCTCACTGGGCTTCTGGCTCACGGTTCCTTGCAGGCTCCCATTAGGGGACAGCAATCATCTCCCGGTTCAACTGGGGTGGTTCTGCCTCCAAGTCACTCGAACAGCTGTTGGTAGGACTTGGCTCCTTGCAGGTTGTTGCACCGAGGGCCTCAGTTTCTTGTAGGTTGTTGACTGTTGCCGCATGAGCCTCTCCTACGAGCAGCTTACAGTGTGGCAGCTGGCTTCAATCAGAGCCAGCAAGTGAAAGGGTGGGAGACGCAGGCAGGCAGAAGCCAGTCATTGGGGAACTTAGTCTCAGAAGTGACCTCTGATCACTTTTGCCACGTTCTGTTCCTTCAAGGCACGTTGCCAGCACTCAAGGGAGGAGATCCCGCGAGGGCAGGAACACCAGGAGGCAGGACTGACTGTAGGGAGTCATCATGGAGGTTGCTCACCCGAGAGACCTCGATTTCAAACCCATCGTACTCCTGGGGTTGAAAGCACTGTCACATGGTAGCTCTGTGCCTTGTGTGAGTGGCTTAACCTCATGCACCTACTGCTCTCAGCCCTAAAATGGGGATAACACCTTATTTCATCAAATTTAACATGGTCTTGATGGAAAGAAAGCATTATTTTATACACCATTAAGAAAGTATACCCCATGCCCATTCATTGGAAGATGTAGAACCATTTCAGTGGTTAACAATACAGAAAAGTAAAAAAGTGTGTGCTTTGAAATGAGTGGAACACACAGTATCTATTTCCTAAGGTGGTTCTGAGACTTGCATGCTGGTGCCAGTTGATGTTGTAGTGAGGCTTAGATATATGGAAGGCAGCAAACTGGGGAAGGTGCCCAGTTGTTCCTTACTGGTGAGCCATTGAAATCAATCCACATCAACACACTACAGGCAAGATCCTGTTTCGATGATGCGTAAGAGTAAGGCCAAGGGGAGCAGGGTAGAATTGCCACCCCTGGCAAAGGAGGAATTCTGATGAACATAAAGGAAGGCACCTTAAAATAGACTCCAAGGGCTGAGGGTGCATGGAAGAGGATGGGATACCACCTCTGGCTTGCGAGTGGGGAGAATCTGGGCAGGCTTCCTGGAAGAGGTTGTGTTGGCGCTCAGCCTCAAAGGCAGGGAAGACTCGTGCAGTAGTGATGGGGGTGGGATCTTGTAAATGACTAGAGCCTGGGAATACACAGGGTTGCCCTTGGGCCAGAGAAGAATCTGGAAAGATAGATAGGAGGAGCCCACCTCTGGGTGTTCCAGAGCCAGGAAGAGGAATCTAACTGAACTTGGTAGGCAATGGGGACGGAGTGTGCCTTCTCCTCGGGAGCCTTCCCTCTGTGATTGCATTTCATTCTCACACCACTCTGGAGCTTAGCCCCATTTTTCAGATGAAATAACAAAAGCTCAGAGAGGTAAAGCAATTTGCCCAAGGACTCACAGTCAGTAGTAGGCCTTGAATCCAGCCCTGCAGAGTCAGGCCAGGAAAAAGTCCTCAGCAAATGTGTTCCACCCATCATGGGTCAACATGGCTCTTTATACACCCTACAGGACAATCAGACAGAACTAGAAGCCTAATGGTTAAGGACATTAGATTTTTCCTTGAAGATATTATGCCCACCAGAAATGAGGTGAAGGGCTGTGCAGATATATACATATTTAACTTAAAATTGTGTATATTTCACAATATCTCTTTGCCTGAACACCTCTTATAATACAGTAAGAACTAGTTCTGAGCTAAACTCCTGGCCAGTCTCCATAGGCTGGTCTCAGCTTATCTGTCCCATCTCACCTTCCCCTGCATCCTCCTAGGAACTCAGCCAAGTTTCTCAAGCTTCCCAGATCTCAAAAATCAGTTGGGGCTTGTTAAAAATAAATATATAAATAAAATGACTTGTGGGCCCCACCCCAGACTTACTGAATCAGAATCTATAGGGGTCGGGAATCCAGGGATCTGCTTTTTTTTTTTTTTATAAAATTTTTTTAAGTTGCTTTTTATTTATTCATTTTAGAGAGGAGACACAGAGTGAGAGAGAGAGAGAGAAAGAGAGAAAGAGAGAAAGGGGGGAGGAGCATCAACTCCCATATGTGTCTTGACCAGACCAGTGCAGGGTTTTGAACTGGCAACCTCAGTGTTCCCAGGTTGACGCTTTATCCACTGTGCCACCACAGGTCAGGTTCCAGGGATCTGCTTTTTAAAATGTTTTACTTAATGATTTTAGAGAAAGAAAGGGAGGGGAAAGGGGGGAGAGAAAGGGGGGAAGAGAGAGAGAGAGAGAGAGAGAGAGAGAGAATAAACTGGTTGTTTGATTTATTTATGCATTCATTGGTTGAATGCCCTGACTAGGAATTGAACCTACAACCTTGGTGTAGCAGGACAATGCTCTAACCAACTGACTTACCCACTTGTTTTTAGAGAGCCCAGCGGGTTTTTATCATCAGAGAAGGGTGTGGGATAACTTTTCTAGGCCCTTCAACACTGACTCACATTAGAACTATTGAGGAGCTTCTAAGCAATGCAGTGCAGGCAGGAAGTGTTGAAGTCAGAAAGTAGTCATACACTAGAAGACTAATAGGAACAAGTAAAAGACAGACTTGATGTTCATCAAGTCCAAATCCTTTCATGAGGAAATCCAACCCAGAGAGGGTTGGAAACTGCCCAAGGTCATACAGCTTCAACTCTTTCCTGCAAAAAGGAAGTTGTGAGGTAGAAAGAGTCCTTGAACTGGGACATCTAATAGATTGTTAGCATCATGACATGATGGTAGGAGCTGTCTTTTTCACCACCGTGTCCCAGGCATAGCACCAGGCTCATAGTAGGTGTTCAAAATGTTTGTTAATCAAATGGGTACGTTAGTTTGGAGAGTTGAGATTTTAATCAGTTTTCTGCTACTAAAATGGCTATGTTGGATTGCTCCAGGTTGGAGTTCAGCCAGATAGGTGGGAGGAAGGACTAGGAAGTTGGAGAGATAAACAAAGCAGACACAACATAGAGAAGAGAATGGATTTGCATTATCTCTCGATGCTCAATTAGCAATTTTTAGTTAACAAGATGTTCTCATAGTCCTTGTTCCTCCCAGCTGTCTAGAAGCAGGTCATTTTTCTCATGCCCTGATTACCATCTGATGTACTCTATGTTTTGTTTATTTATGTTCTTTGATCTCTCACCGGAAGGCAGAGATTTTGGTTTGTTTTTGTCACTTCCCTATCCCCTGGTTGGCACAAAGCCTAGCTTACGTCTTATGAAGCTTTCCGTCAACCAAGCCTTCTAAATCCTTTAGGTCCTGAGTAGCCACAACTTGCAGAGTGGGAAACTGAGGCTCAGAGAGGTGAGGTTGCTTGTCCAAGGTCACACAGGGATGTACTCCTGTCTATCACCAGCACCCCCGTAGCTGCTAAA
This sequence comes from Rhynchonycteris naso, assembly GCA_037038555.1. Taxonomy (NCBI): domain Eukaryota; kingdom Metazoa; phylum Chordata; class Mammalia; order Chiroptera; family Emballonuridae; genus Rhynchonycteris; species Rhynchonycteris naso. The sequence continues at coordinate 367,320,926 of CM072995.1, read as the reverse complement.
GGACACAATCCCGTAAACTCGTGTACCATCTCCTTCCTCCTGCCCTTCGCAAACCCTTTCCAACGACCTCTTCTCCATCCCCTAGCACGTATTTGCTGCTAGCCGGGATTCCTGAGCTCGGGTGCAATCTGTTGTGCTTGCGGCTTTGGGAGACACGTGCTACTCGGGTGAATGAATCGCACATCCCCACCCCCGCCGACAACCAATCACAGGGTTTGGGAGCCCGGCCACTTCCGCCTATTGCGGGCTGCGGTGGGGACCGAGCGGCCCACGTGGGACTCTGTAGACAAGGGAGTAAGCAGTAGTGCGCAAGGGGCGGGCCCTTTCAGACTCGTCACCAATCCAGAAGCCCGCTGGGGACGCGAGAGGCGGGGCTGACGTGGGGCGCCAAGGCTTAAACGTGACGGGCAGAAGGCGTAGGGAGGAGTTCTGAGCGGGGGAGTGGTGAGTGACGGAGAATACTGTCCAGTAGCAGGAGGGGTTGGGCCACTTGAGCCAATAGGAAGTCCTAAGGCGGGGCCGGGATTGCAGCAAGTTTGGTTGCGCGGAGACCGCAGCTGTTCCCTGTCAGTGGAGGTAGCGTCGGTGGAGGCGGTGGCGACGACTTGAAGCGTTCCCGAGGAGGTAAGTGTCCGCGGCGCTGCGCACCTTCCACTTCCCGCGGCGGGTCCGACGGGAGGGTGTGCGCCGCCGCGGGAGACACTTATGTAAGTGTCGTGCGCGCCAGGGCGGCGCGGGCTTCACGAGTGACTGCTAGAGGAGGCAGCAGAGGGCGGCGCGCGACGCGCGACGGGAGTCGCACCTCCCCTTTCCCCCCTCCTCCCCCTATAGCGGGGGACGGTCGGCGCGGGCCGGTCCTCCCGCTCCCTCGCTCCGGGAACTCCCTCACCCCACCCAGCTCGCAGCCTCGCAGCCTCGCAGCCTCGCAGCCTCGCGAGCATCCCTCCCGTGCGGGCGCTGGGCCTTGTCCCGGCGGCTTTATTCTTGCTCTCGGGTCCATTTTACAGATGGAGAAGCTGACGCACGGAGCCCGAAAATGCCTCGCGCTAGGTCCCTGAGGGAGGGTTCGAACCCCAGTCTGCCAGAATCGGGAACCCAAGTTTCCCCCAGCACACTGGAAGTTGCTCAGTACTGAAGAAAGCCGTGGTGTGTAAGGCGAAGGTTTCCCCTGTTCCAAAGTGTCCCCGTAGGGTCCTCCTGGGTACCCTGTGGAGTATCCTCGGTTCCACTTAGTTTCGGGGAAAGAAGCTTGAGGCGCCCCAGGCTGCTCAGTTAGGAGGAGGGCTGGGCTCAGCCCGTTGCACAGCTCTTAGTGGGTTACGGAGTGAGGAGCAGCGGCCCCAAGTGCCCGCCGGGGCTCCGAATCGGAAGCCTCTGCTTTTAGGACCTGCTTGCTGTGCAGGTTCCTCCCAGAATGTCTTGCTTTGCGTACTTTGAGTTGTTTCACATCTGGGGGGCTTTTTTTCTCACCTCACACATGCTGGCGTCAGGCCAGGTTCTAGGTCCCTGGCAGCTTTGAACTTCTTAAAAATCTGCGTGTTCGTTTTGTGAGAAAGTACCCAGGGCTCATAATCCCCATTCTGCAGCTGAGAAAACTGAGGCGCAAAGAGGTGCCAGTATTTGCCAGATCACAACTAGAGCCTACCCAGGAGTCTGTGCCTTCTCTGTTGCTCCCTTGCCCACTGCTACCAGCAGCCCTGGCATCCACGTGTCACCCTTCCCCTGCCTGTGATGCCGGTACTCAGGCTGGGAGGGCACGGTGCTCAGCATTTTAACACGGAGCCACAGCTTTTCTGTCTACCTGCTCTCCATTTAACTCTCAAACTTTTTTTTTTTTAAATTGATTTTTAGAGAGAGGAGAGAGAAAAGAGGGTGGGTGAGAAGCGAGAAGCATCAGCTTGTAGTTGCTTGGCGTATGTGCCTTGACCGGGCAAACCTAAGTTTTGACCCAGCAATCTCAGCGTTCCAGGTTGACACTTTTATCCACTGCATCAGCACAGGCCAGGCTAACTGTTGAACTTTTAGTCGCCTTCTCTTGCACACCTGCCATGCTCAGATCTCCAGAGCCGGCATTGAGACAGGACTTGGGAGAGCAGGCTGATCCTTGTCCTAGAGTTGCTGAAACTTACTGGGGGAGAGAAAGAGACATAGAACTTAAGCAGGAGGTCAGCATGGCACGTGTGTTTGCGGAGAGCCCATGCCGGTGAGTTATGGCCCCTGGGAGCACATGGAAGAAGTGAGGTAGAGGGCCACAAATCGGGCCAGCCTACATCCTGAGGCCTGGGGGAGGAGAAATGGACTGGATGGGCTGAGTCGTGAGCTTCTTGGTTCCTCTGGAGTTGGCAGAAAAGAAGCAGTGACTGGATTTGAGGCGCCGAGGTTTTATTATGGAGGAGAGGTGAGTTTTAAGTGACTAGATCCTGCAGGAGGAAGGCTGAGGAAGGTGGAAAGGGAACGGGGGAGAAACAGCACTCCCCAGTGCGTGTGAGAAGTTAGGTCTCTGTGAAGAGGCCTCTTCGGAGGGAGATGTGACAAAGCCAGGGCGCTTGCTGAAGTACTGCTGAGGCAGAGATGAGACTGGGTCCAAAGGTGCCGGGGCGCTTGGCCTCTGAGGGCCCAGCAGGTGGCCTGAGCTACAGGTTGTATCTGCGGTCTAGAGCAGGCATCCTGCCTTTCTTAGTGGCTGCCCTGCCCTGCAGGAAGGAGCTTTGTTCATTATAGTTGTTGAATGTTGATTTGCTGAATTGAATTAGGCTGTCATCCAAAGTTTCACAGTTTACCCCTATGCCCCTTTGTGCCTTGTCCCTCTCTATTGACGCCTGCTCCAGCTTCTTTGACCCTGTCTGTGATAGTTCTCACTTCTAGGATCACCCACCTCTCCGGGGGGTTTGACCTGGTGGCCGTAGTCTTGGGGATCCCTCCTGCCTTTGCTGTGCCAGTACAGGCCACTTGCCCTTTGTCCTCCTCCTTGCTTTCTCCTTGTCTCACTTCCAGCACCCTCGTACCAGGTGCCGTGCTAGATAGACCCAGACTGTCCAGATCTCTTCAGCACTCTTGCACGTGAACTGGGTGCCTCACTCACGTAAACATTTTCCCTGAAGATTAGTGTGGGCCTCCTTGGCTGCCAACAGTAGGGTCTTATTCTCTTCTAAGCGAACCCCAGCTCCCCATATCCAGAAAGCATGCTGCTTGTTACCTGGAGACATCCTTTCAGAAGTGGGGCATTTTGCTGGCTTACTCTCAAACCTCAGCTGGGCCCGAGTGACCATCCCTTCACCTCTTAGCTGCCTCTAGTCTCAGCTGTGGATTCTTTGCCAAATTGCCAAAGAAGTAGGAAATGAGGAAATGACACAAAAAACAAGCCCTTTCTTCTTACCTATTGAATGAAAAGATAGGATCCCACCTATTGGGCTTTTTCTTACATTTAACCCAACAGTACCCTCTTCTGTCTGCCTTAGTCCTCATATGAGACTACTTATTGTTGCTCCCTAACTTGCATCTTAGTGTCTGTCTCTCCTCTGTTCTTGTCCTTGGTGTCCTTGTTCTCTGCAAGACCTTTCCTCTTATCTTATCCTGTCAAAATTATTCTTCAGGCTTTCCTGTATCAGCCCATGCCAAATCTTTTCAGCTGGACATGGCTGAATGAAAAGTAATGATTTATTTTTACTAGTAACAAAAACTAACCTTTTATTCGGTGGTGGCAGAGACCTTGCTAAGCCCCATATGTGTATTATTTGATTATCACAAGAACCCTACCACAAAGGTACTGTTAGCTTCTCATGTACAGGTGAGGGACTGTGGGTGAACTAGGTCCCCCAGGGTCACACAGTTAGGAAACAGTGTGGCAGGGGTCTGTCCCAGGCTGTCAGGCTGAGTCTCTGCTTGGGTTTCTCTCATGTGTTATCCTGTCCTTACCCTCTATGTGTTAGCCCCAACAACTTGTTTTTTGGCATTTGGGGAGCAGAGCCTCTGCCTTCTGGCGTCGTTCTATATGGAAGGTATATGCCTAATAAATACTTAATTAAATTGAGTGCCCCAAACATTCATTTTCAGCCTTGACATGATCTACATGGGGCATCTGGTTTTCTTGGAACATGGCTTCAGTTCCTTTGATGGCTTGCAGGCCTACGTCTCCATTTTGTTCTCTAGTGACCAGAGGCTAGAGCTGAGTGACAGGTGTGTTAACAGAACAGCCTGTAAATGCCCAAAGTGGCATGTACTGCCAGCAGTGGGCTCCCAGGCGTCTAATCACAGGGTATGCTCGTACGTGTGCGTGTGTGTGTGTGGGTCTCTGCAGGAAAGGAGCTGAGGAAATAGGGAAATAGGAGACGTATGAGCTCTGAGGTCACATAAGACAAAAATTAGTGTCAGGTGCATAGTGAGACAGGAACCAGACTCGGAGAACCTGATCTGCAGGACAGGAGACAGCTCTGCAGAGACAGTGGGTCTGGTGCTGGGTACAAGTGGACAGGAAAGAAAGCACTTTAGCTCTGGCCAGTTGGCTCAGTGGTAAAGCGTTGGCCTGGTGTGTGAATGTCCCAGGTTCGATTCCCGGTCAGGGCACACAGGAGAGGTGCCCATCTGCTTCTCCCTTACTCCTCTTGCTTCTCTCTCTCCCTCTCTCCTTCTCTACCTCTCCTTCCCTCCTGCAGCCATAGCTCAATTGGAGCGAGTTGGCCCCAGGTGCTGAGGATAGCTCCATGGCCTCTGCCTCTGGCACTAAGTAGAGTTCAGTGCTGAGCAAAGAAACAATGACCCAGATGGGCACAGCATTGCCCCCTAGTGGGCTTCCTGGGTGGTCAGGTCCAGGCGTATGCAAGAATCTGTCTCTCCCCTCCTCTCACTGAATTAAAAAAAGAAAGTCTTGGGCAAACACGTGTGTTAGGCTAGCTCGCTTGTACTTTGTCTCATTGGTGCAGGAGCACCGGGCAGCACCATGTGTGCATAGTCTATGTAAGGATGCAAGTGCTTGCCTTCAGGGTGGCAGATTGTAGATTGTGGATTGCCTGCCGTCTTTGGGAGAACCATTGTTTGCTGTTGTTTGCAGGAGGAAGGGTTTTTCCCCTGGCCTGTTTGATTGTCAGCCCTGAGAGAGAGAAGCCTTTTCCCTGCCTGCTTGCTCATCCACTGTTGCAAGACTCTAATAAACAGAATGGGCCACCATTTTCCAGCTCCACAGTTCCTTTACTTTCTGCCCGAATCCAGTGTGGATCTGCAAGGCCACAACCACTGGCCTTACAGAGTGCACTTCAGATAAAACAGTAAAAGTGTCTAGAACTTCTTGTTCTTGTGTAGCGGATGCCAGAAAATGGTTTTACTTAAATACCTCTTACTGAGCATACTGGCCAATGTCTGTGTTCTCTGGACAGGCACAATGCCAGTACTTCATGTGTGTTGACTCATCGGTAATCCTGTGAGATGGATGTTGTTATTCCCATTTCACAGATGAGGAAACAGGCTTTGAGGGGTTCCAGGAGCGTGTAGCAGAGCAGCAGTGGGGGAGCCTGGGTGGTTGGATGACAGAGCTGTGGTGCTCTCAGCCCGGTGCTCTCCTGGTGCCCACCCCCATTCTTCTTGATGGAAGCAAAGTTACAGTTCTCTGGGTTCTGAATCTCTGTTCCTGCCACTCCTGGGTTCTCTGGGGAGTGCCTGGAGACACGAGGCTAACACTTGTTTTTCTTTTACTTTAGACAGCCCCTGCCTTAGGAGAGCTGACAACATGAGGGTGAGTCTGTGCCTGAATCTGGGTTGTGGGCGGGGTGTGGGTCCTCAGGAGCCATGGGAGACATTAGCAGTCCTGACCTGTGAGCTCTCAAGCTCAATAAATAAAAAAGGCCAACCTATGATTTCTGGAAAATATCCTTGTCAGTTCCCAGTCTTTCTTGGTTTTCACTGGACAGTGAGTGACATCTGGCTCCCTGCTGGCCCCAGTTGGCAACTGGTCAGCCTCAGCAGGAAGCCCTGCCCCTGGAAGGGTGTGGTGGCTTGGGATGCTCGTCATGGGGAGGGTGACAAGGCTCTGTAAGACCAAGGAAGCATCTGTAGGGCCTGGCAGCCTCTGAGCAGCAGACCCCTTGCGTCAGCGTGGAGAGCAAGTGCTGACCAGTGACGGACTCTGGGATGGCTGTGGCTGTGACCCTGTCCGCTGGCTGTAAAAACGATTGGCGTGTGTTCACAATGACAAAGGGGTAAAGGTGGACCTGTCCCTTCTTCCTCTAGCACAGTGCTCAGGCAGCACTGCCCGTATACCCTCCTGCTTTTCAGGTCCCCTGGTGGCACTGAGCTGGGCACATTGCCTCAGCCCACGGGCCCAGGTCCTCTGGCTGGGGTCCAGCTGACGGTCCGTTCCTCTCTCCTGCTGTTGGTCCCAGCAACTGTCCTAGCCAGCCACCATCCTCGCTCTCTGTCTTGCCTCCACCGCATTTCAGACACTGCTAACACCCTCTCCCTCAACTGCAGGCTTGCCCCCTGTCATCCCCATTTCACAGCCTGGGGACTTTGTTGCTCAAGGCCAAGTTTCCCCAAAGCTCCTGCTCAGTGCTCAGAGTGGAGATTCCTTTGTATGGGGATTTTTCTTGGGTTTCTACTCATTGTGTAGGGATTTTCCTCAGCAGACCCTTCATGACCCAGGAGTTCTCCTTTCTGAGATTTTCCCACAGTCCTCTCTTGTTCCAGGTCTTGGGCCAGCAGCAGCCTCGATTGAGTTTGCTTAGCAAAGCTGCAGTGGAAAAGTGTCCACTGTGCTGGACTCTGCTTGCTCGCGCCCTCCTGTTCCTGGTGGATGGAGCTGAATGTTCTCGCTCTTCCTTGCATCCCTGCGAGGAGAGGTGGGGATTTGGGTGAAGGCCCCAACCACCTAGCTTAAGGACTTGAGAAATTGGGGTCCAGAGAAGGCTGATTAGCAGAACTCAATTAGCAGACCCCACTCCCTTGCATGTCTTCCCCCCCACCCCAAATCCACCAGAAGGTAGGGAAATTAGTGCCCAGGAAGGGCTGCCTTCTTCCACGCCATCTAATTTGTTAAAGCTTGTTTGGTCTTCAGTCCCTGCTGAGTCCCAGAGCTTTGCACAGGTACCGTGACTACTAAGATCCCTGCTGCTCTGCCCTCCTCCTTTGCTCTATCTCCTTGGTGATTCTGGAGGGAGGTGGATGTGGGGTTTTTTTGGTTTTTTTTTTTTAAGTATTAGGCCAGAAGGCATAACCCAGGTCATGCCAGCATATCCCCTCATTACTGTTGTCCCTTACCTTCTTATCCTTGTCCTTCCTGTCGACCAGAGAAGGGGGTAGGGTCAGGGATATCCAAGGCTGCTATAAGTACATTTCCACCAGCTGCGTGTGGAATGGGGCCAGTCTCCACACGTGGCAGCTCCTCTCCTGATGACATCCATCCCTGGCTGAGGCCTCTGGGAAAATTCCGTGGTCTGGCTTTGCTGAGTCATGCTCAGTCTCTGAGGATACTTATGTCATCTTTTGCATGCCTGTCATTGGTCAGGGTCTGGGAAAGTCTGCAGTTACTTCTGAGGGTGTCATGCTGCTGATTTCTTATATTTGCCAAGCACGGTATGCTTCTCCAAGTGCTTTTACTAACGGTGTGCTGTTTTATCAATATGGAACTTATTAGTATTGTTAAATCAATAATAATTATATTAGTGGTTCTGGAAAACATTCCCCTCTTATGATGAGAAAACTGAGGTTCAGAGAGATTGACCTGAGGAGTGTCAGGTGAGTGGCATGTCTGGGCTGGTTTTCTGATGCCACACCCTATTCCTACCCCTGGGTTTCTGTGTAATGATACGATTATTCAGAAGTTACTTTGGCTGAAAAAATAATTGGTTTTCCGTTTGTTCAAGTTACAAATTCAAAAATTTAGTTCTTCCTTTATGGGCTAGTCTTCCAAGTTTAGCTTTTAGGTGTAGCCTACAATCTTTCTGTTCTATTTATGATTCTAGAAAATTTTAATAATCACTTTGAAGGGACCTTTTGAATAATACTTGATCTCATTTGCAAACTTAATTCATTTGAAAAATTTAAATTGAATTGATAAATTACATTCAACTTCCTTTAATTATTTTAATATTTCCAGTTATCTGATTAACAGACAGACATGCCTAACCTTTTAATAATTCCTGTAACTCTAATAAATTAAGCTGGCTCTTAAATTTTCTTAAACATCCCTGTATTCTTTTGCTTTGTTTTATAAAACAGCGTTATTGAGGTATTTAAAATTTTTTTAATTGAATTTGTTGGGGTGGCATTGGTTAATAAAATGTTAGGTTTTGGAAGTACAGTTCAATAACATATCATCTGTATCTTGTATTGTGTGTTCACCACCTGAAGTCAAGTCTCCTTCCATCACTATTTATCCCCCATTGTCCTCTTCTCCTTCCCCCACCCCCTTTCCCTCCTTAATCACCTGTTGTCTGTGAGTTTGTTTGTTTTGCTTAATCCCATACTAAAGTTTTTTTTTTTTTTTTTTTTAACAGGGACAGAGAGAGAGTCAGAGAGAGGGATAGATAGGGACAGACAGACAGGAACAGAGAGGGGTGAGAAGCATCAATCATTAATTTTTCATTGCCATTGCAACACCTTAGTTGTTCATTGATTGCTTTCTCACATGTGCCTTGACCACGGGCCTTCAGCAGACCGAGCCACCCCTTGCTGGAGCCAGCGACCTTGGGTCCAAGCTGGCGAGCTTTTGCTCAAACCAGATGGGCCCGTGCTCAAGCTGGCGACCTTGGGGTCTCGAATCTGGGTCTTCCACATCCCAGTCCGATGCTCTGTCAGGACTGGGTGTCAGTCAACTGCATCATCACCTGGTCAGGCTTGAAGGTTTTTGACATAATAAATTGCACATATTTAAAGTCTCCAAAAATAAATAAATAAATAAAGTATCCAATATGTAAGTTTTGACCTATGTATACACTTGTGAAACCTTCGCCGCAATTAGGACAGAAGACTCCCTTTAAGCTCCCAGTGTCCTTGTGCCCCTTTGCAGTCCCTTCTCACCCCTCTCTGCATCCTCCTCCCCATTCTCAGGCAGCCACTGAACTGCTTTCTGCTACTGCAGATTAGTTTGCATTTTCTGGTTCACATGTGTGGAATCATACAGTATGTACCCTTTTTTGTCTGGCCTCTTTTATTCAGCATTGTTATTTTGAGATTCAGTGCTTATATCACTAGTTCCTTTTGTTGCTGTTTCATTATGTGGATGTCCCATGATTTGTTTGTTCAGTCATTCCCCTGTTGGTCATTTCAGTTGTTTCCAGTTTTTGTGATTATAAATAAAGCTGCTCTGAGTGCTTGTGTACAAGTCTTTTATGGACATGTATTTCCTTTTCTCTCGGGCTGGATGATATGGTAGGTGTATATTTAACTTAAACTGCTGAACCGTCTTCCAGAATGGGCATATGTTTTACATTACCACTAGCAGTGTATGAGAGTTCCTGTCCTGCCACATCCTCACCAACATTGGATATGGTCAGTCATTCTAATTTTAGCCGTTCTCACGGTTTTTTTTTTTTACAGGGACAGAGAGAGAGTTAGGTAGATAGGGACAGACAGACAGGAATGGAGAGAGTTGAGAAGCATCAATCATTAGTTTTTCGTTGCTGTTGCGACACCTTAGTTCATTGATTGCTTTCTCACACGTGCCTTGACCGCGGGCCTTCAGCAGACCGAGCAACCCCTTGCTGGGGTCAGCGACCTTGGGTTTGCTCCAGCCAGATTGGCCCATGCTCAAGCTGGCGACCTCGGGTTCTCGAACTTGGGTCTTCCGCATCCCAGTCCAATGCTCTATCCACTGCGCCACTGCCTGGTCAGGCTGTCTCACGGTTTTAATTTGAATATCCCAAGTGATTTAATGATGCTGAGCAACTTTTCATCTGCTTGTCATTGGCCACTACGGATTTTATTTATTTATTTTTTAAAATTAATTAATTAATTTATTTATTTTAGAGAGGAGACACAGAGTGAGAGAGAGAGAGAGAGAGAGAAAGAGAAAGAGAGAGAGAGAAATGGGGAGGAGCTAGAAGCATCAACTTCCATATGTGCCTTGACCAGACCAGTGCAGGGTTTTGAACTGGCGACCTCAGTGTTCCCAGGTCGACGCTTTATCCACTGCGCCACTACCACAGGTCAGACCTATTTTTTTAACTAATTGACTTTAGAGTGAGAGGAAGGGGGAGAGAGAGAGAAACATCAATTTGTTGTTCTACTTATTTATGCTTTTTTTTTGGTTGATTCTTGAATGTGTCCTGACTTGGGATCAAACCAACAACCTTGGTATATCGGGGCAGAGCTCTAACCAACTGAGCTACCTGGTCAGGGCTGCCAATACTGATTTTACTTTCTTATTTTTTAAGTGAGAGGAGGGGAGATAGTGAGATAGACTCCCATATGTGTCCCAGGGTCTCCTCAGCAACTCCCATCTGGGGCTGACACTTGAATCAATTGAGTTAGTTTTAGCACCTGAGGACCAAATGAGTGCTTGGACCAACTGAGCTATCCTTAATGCCTGGGGCCAACCCTGGAACCAGCTGAGCCACTGGCTGCAAGAGGGGAGGAGGGAGAGAATGGGGAAACATAGGGGGAGAGAAGCAGATGGTCACTTCTCTTGTGTGCCCTGACTGGGGATTGAACCCAGAGTATCCATACAGCAGGCCTATGCTCTATCTATTGCACCAACTAGTCAGGGCCATCAATACTGATTTTAGACTTAGTAAAATTCCTACTTAAAAATTATAAGTCTAAACCAATTACTTAGTTACATGTTTTAATTAGAATCTTGAGACTGAGTTGTTATCTGAACAGACCAAATTTCTTTGAACATTAAAGTACATCAAGTAATAAACACACAAATTTCTTTTTTTTAAAGGGATGAAACTATGTCTTGACCTTTGAATCCAACAGTTAGGCCAGAGCCCTGATTCATTGTTTTGCCCCCAAATGGGGATGCTCTCAGCCCTTGTGCCCTAGATAGAGGCATCCCATTACCTAATCCTCATCTTTTGAAACTCTGCACCTCTCTGCCCAGGTTGCTATACCAGGTGGCTGGATTCTATATTAATCTATTTAAGGCTTCATTTTTATGCACTATGGCCACAAAGTAAGTGGAATTAAAATACAAAGTAGTGGAATTTAGATTTTGTGTGTCTTCCAAAGCTTTGACCAAGGACGAGTTCTTAAATCATACCAGTGATAGAGCAGTGATAGAGAGTGAGTTGCAGTTTGCTGCGTCCAGGACTAGCATTTCTGACTTGCAGCTTAAGTCTTTTCAAATGAAGGGAAAGGGAGTCTAGTACTCAAGAGTTCTCGGTTTCTGGTTAGGCTTGGTTCCCAAGAAATTCCGACCTCTAGAACCCATGCCTTCCCTTTGTTGTTCTTTAGTTTACCCCCCTGGAGATGGTGAGAGCCCTGACACCTCTCCTTCACCTCCCAGTGGAGAGCTACCAGTCTCTTCGGAGGGGCCTCCACCATTAAGTTCTTGATAAAGACTTGGATCTTAGATGATGAACAGATGAGGACTTGCATTTCTGTCCTAGGTGTGGCCTCAGGAGCTTGTAGGTGGTGAGTGGGACCTGGTTGTAAAAGCATCATGGCTCTTGTTCCATGGTGAAAAAGCTTGTAGGTGGTGAGTGGGACCTGGTTGAAAATTATGAGTGCAGCCTGATGTCTCTCCTGAGGTCTGATGCTTACGTGAACCCTTCCTTGTCCTTGTGGGTAAAGAAAGTTGGTCTGTGGAGTTCTAAGAAAATGATGTTTGTGTGGAGGGCTATCTTAGATTCCTATTCTACAAGAGTTTTAAAGATTATATTTATTGAATTTAGAGAGGGAGGAGAGAGAGAGAAATGGAGGGAGGAACAGGAAGCATTAACTCATAGTTGCTTCTGGTATGTGCCTTGATGTGCCTGGGGCTTTGAACCCGGGACCCCGGCACTCCAGGTCAATGTCGTGTCCACTGTGCCACCTCAGCTCAGGCTGCAGGAGTTTTAAATTTTTTTTTTTATTATTTTTTTTTTATTTTTTTTACAGGGACAGAGAGAGAGTCAGAGAGAGGGATAGATAGGGACAGACAGACAGGAACAGAGAGAAATGAGAAGCATCAATCAATCATTAGTTTTTCTTTGCCATTGCGACACCATAGTTGTTCATTGATTGCTTTCTCATATGTGCCTTGACCGTGGGCCTTCAGCAGATTGAGCCACCACTTGCTGGAGCCAGCAACCTTGGGTCCAAGCTGGCGAGCTTTTGCTCAAGCTAGATGGGCCCACGCTCAAGCTGATGACCTCAGGATCTCGAACCTGGGTCTTCCACATCCCAGTCCGACACTCTATCCACTGCGCCACCGCCTGGTCAGGCTGCAGGAGTTTTAAATACATTCTCTCCCCACCTTTGGTTCTGAGTTCTCCCTTCAAGGAGGTAAAGGAGCACTGTGTAATAAACAGTGAATAATAGTACATTAAATGATGTCATGGAAGACACTGAGTGACAGAATCTCTGTTCAAAGAGAGAGGAAAATGTGCTCCACCATTAGGCAGAGTGTTAAACGACAGGGAGAGAATACAGAGAAGATTGCATCTAAAACTTAAAAAAAAACAAACACATTTGACACATGCAATTACAGTTTTAGAAATGTACCTTAGGGAAAACCAGATAGAAGGTGACAGAGGACAATTTGACTTTGGGTGACAGGTATGCAACACAATTGAATGATAAGATAATCTGGAGATGTTTTCATTGTACATATGTACCCTGATTTTTGGTGTCACCTCATTAAAATTAATAATAATAATAAAAAAGAAATGTACCTTAAAATATGAGACAAACACACACACACACACTAGGCTGTTCAGGTCATTTTTATAGCAGAAACTAGGACAATAGCAAAATATATGTCGGAGAAGATTTCTACATATGCAGTCCAGTGTAATTTCATTTAGCTTTAAAAATAGTCCATATACCTAATCAAATGGTCATTTTAAAATTTTCACCAAGGAACAAGAGCCACGATGCTTTTACATGATAAAGGTACATTATAAAACAGAATATATAATATTTTATTTAGGTCATTTTAGAATGCTATACTAATTTTTTTTTGGTCTGTATATTGAAATGATAAAATTATGTATTTAAAGATTTTTTTCTATGTCTTTTAACTTAAAAGAATTAGGTTTTTAAAAAAGAAGGGTACAATTTATAACATTACTTGGGATTTAAGATCAGGTATAGGGTAGGAGAGTTTTTCTCCTTTATTCCCCTTTTCCAAAAAAGGGAGAATGAAAATCTCTTTCTAAATGTCATATGAGGTATAGATTCCTGGGGAGTGATCAATGCATCTTCTTCTTTTTTATTTTTTTATTAAGTGAGAGGCAGGGATGCAGAGACGGACTCTTACATGCATCCCAACCAGGTCCACTCAATAAGCCCCCTTGTGGCTTTCTGTCTATCTGGGCCTCTGCTTTGTTGCTCAGTAACCAAGTTACGTTAGCACCTGAGGCAAGTCCATGGAGCCATCCTCAGCACCTGGGGCCAACTTTGCTTGAACCATTAGAGCCATGGCTGTGGAGGTGAAGAGAGAAAGGGAGAAGCAAATGGTCACTTATCCTGTGTGCCCTGACCGGGAATTGAACCTGAGACTTCCACATGCCTGGCTGATACTCTACCACTGAGCTAGCTGGCCAGGGCTTGGATGCAGCTTCTTAAAAGATGCTCTTCCATAAAATAAATGAGTAAAGTGGCAAAAACTGTCAAAAATCAACTTTTTAGAATTCTGGAAATTAACCAAATGCTCACAGCAGTCCAACCAATGAACATTTATTCAAGAAAGATGATTAAATCTTATTTTCAACAACAACAAAAAATTATGAGGCATGCAAAGATACAAGAAAAAATGGTATAGGCATAGGAAGAGAACCAATCAGTAGAAACTGTCTCTGAGGAAGCCTAAACATTGGACTTTATAGACAAAACTTTAAAACAGCTATTTTAGAATATATCTAAAGAACTAAAGGAAAGTCTGAGAATAATGCCTCACCAAGTAGAGATGATTAATAAGTGACAGAAATTATTAAAAAACAGAATCAAGAAATTCTGGAGTTAAAAAATACAATAACTGAAATGAAAAAGTTACTAAAGGAGCTCAATGTACAGAGTTGATCTGGCCAAAGAAAGAATCAGCAAACTTGTTGATAAGTCAATTGAGATTATCCAGTCTGATGAACAGAAAGAAAAAAGAATGAAAGAAAATGAACAGAACCTCAGATGCTGTAGAACAGTGTTTTTTTTCTTTATTTATTTTTTTTTATAAAGACTTTATTTAATTGATTTTTAGAGGTTGGAGGGAGGGAGATAAAAAGGCAGGGGTGTGGGAGGAGCAGGAAGCACCAACTCGTAGTAGCTGCTTCTTGTATGTGCCTTGACTGGGCAAGCCTAAGCTTTTGAAACAGTGATTTCAACATTTCAGGTCAATACTCTGTTCACCGTGCCACAACAGGTCAGGCAGAACAGTGTTTTTCAGCCACCTGTCTGAGGACCACTGCTGGTCCACCAGAAATTTCATGCCAGTCCGTGAAAGAGTTAATTACCCTAATGTTGAGAAACCACTGCCAGAGAACACCATCAAGTCTATCAACAGACACATAGTGGAAGTCCTGGAAGGAGAGCATAGAGAGAAAGGAGCAGAACAAATATTTGAAAAAATAATGGCCACCCCCCACCACAAATTTGATTAAAACAATGATTTGTGCACCCAAGCTCTGTAAATTCTAAGTAGGATAAACTCAAAGAGATCTACACCTAGCCATATCATAATCAAAAAAAGAATTTTGAGCCTGGTTGGTGGTGGCACAGTAGATACAGAATTGGCCTTGGATGTTTAGGTCCCTGGTTTGAAACCCCAAGGTCACTGGCTTGAGCGTGGGCTTGCTAGCTTGAGCGTGGGGTCACTGGCTTGAGTGCAGAATCATCAACATGGTCCCAGAACCGCTGGCTTGAGCCCAAAGGTCGCTGGCTTGAGCATGGGGTCACTGGTTGGCTTGAGCCACCGATCAAGACATGAATGAGAAGCAATCAATGAACAGCTAAAATGAAGCAACTATGAATTAATGCTTCTCGTCTCCCTTCCTGTCTCTCTCTGATTTAAAAAAGAAGTTTTTTGAAAGCAGCAAGAGATAAGCAACTCAATATGTACAAGGGATCTTTGATAAGATTAACTCATTTGTCTTTTGGAACCATGGATATCAGAAGGCAGTGGTATGAAACTACAGTGGTACCTTGAGATACGAGCAGACCAACTTTTTTTTTTTTTTTTTTTAAGATACAAGCTGTGACTTGGTCCATATTTTGGTTCGAGATCTGAGCGAAATTCCAAGATACGAATTGTGATTCAGGAAACTGCCGCTAGTTGGTGTGTTGGCGCATGGATCCAGTATCGGCAGCACGACACCAGCATCTCGTTCTTTCTCATGTGTTGCCCGCAGAATCAAGTCGAATCTCGTGCGCTGTACTCGTTCTTGCATCAATTTTGCATTTTTACTAACTTTTTTTGTGTGCTATCATGGGGCTGAAGAAAGTGAGTGTAAAGGACAGTGGTGAGAAGAAGAGAATGATGTCAATAGAAGTAAAGCAAGAAATAATAGAAAAACATGAGCGTGGTGTATGAGTGATTGAACTGGCAAGGCTGTACGACCACAGTACATCTACAATTTGTACCATCCTTAAACAAAAGGATGCCATCAAAAGTGCAAATCCAGTGAAAGGAACTACTGTAGATGGTATATAAAACCTTCAATTGTATCTGACCTTTGGGTCTTAGATAGCTCTGATTTCTTACATCTTCAGGGATAACATGTCAGTTTAATCCCTAAAAAATAATTACTCAAGCTTCTTTTTACACTTTTTGCAGGAAGTCTGTCTTTTACCAAGTTATTTTCCTCAAGTAGTACTAGTAATACCTAAAGTAATACCTATATGTTCTACCAAGTCTGGAACATAGTTTGGGCTAAAAAAAATGCTTTGTTAGATGAATGAAATCTATCTGGGTTGCTTATTTCCTTGGCCATCTGTCACCCAGTTCACCCTGTCTCAGGGCTACTGCCTCTCTCTTCGTACCATTTTGCCTTAAGCCTGCAAACAGACCAGACATTCCACAAAATTTTACTGAATGCTTGGGATAACAAAATGGCATTACAATAGAGAAAAAAAAAATTTGCCCCAAAGGTGAATTCAGCCTTTACCACTTCATTGTAAGAAACATATAAACCTATAGAGAATTTTTATAAGTTTGTCTGAACCAAATTGGTGACTGTACTAGGAAACAAGATCTCAAATGCTCCAGAGAGTAACAGTTCTGTAGTTTCTTTTATGCATTTGAAAGTCGGGGGGAGCAGCGGCAAGGAAGATGACAGGGAGGGGGAAAGCAAGGTGGGAACTGGACTGTGGGAGAGTTAACAAGATCACGTGCCCCCTTGAGGGTCACTATTCCTCCAAGCATCTGAAAAAGAATTACCCTGACATTTCAAAGGGGTGTTAACCTAGACCAGGGGTCCCCAAACTTTTTACACAGGGGGCCAGTTCGCTGTCCCTCAGACCGTTGGAGGGCCGGACTATAAAAAGAACTATGAACAAATCCCTATGCACACTGCACACATCTTATTTTAAAGTAAAAAAACAAAACGGGAACAAATACAATATGTAAAATAAAGAACAAGTAAATTTAAATCAGCAAACTGACCAGTATTTCAATGGGAGCTATGGGTGCGGATGCATCCTGTGCTCCTCTCACTGACCACCAATGAAAGAGGTGCCCCTTCCGGAAGTGCCGCGGGGGCCAGATAAATGGCCTCAGGGGGCTGCATGCAGTTTGGGGACACCTGACCTAGATGCTCAAGAACAATGGGCAGGGCTTGCTTAAGGTAAAGATAGACCATTTACTAAAAATGTGATAGGCCTGGGGCATGACTCCTGGGGCTTAAGTCAGTGACCATGGGCTTAAATCCATGCAAGCCGCAACCTCTCACTGCCCAGTTAGTAATTTATGATCAGATTACCCTGTGAAGTTACTTTCACTGGTCTCGGCACTTTTACTACCAAACCCCTTCTTCTTTCCTATGTGTATAGAGCTTTATAGGCTTATCATTTCATTCAAGAGAGTTTGTTTATTGATTTGAGAGAGAGAAAAGGGCAGGGGGAGGAACAGGAAACATCAACTCATAGTTGTTGCTTCCTGTATGTACCTTGACCAGGCAAGCCCGGGGTTTTGAACTGGCGACCTCAGTGTTCCAGGCCAATGCTTATCCACTGTGCCACCACAGGTCAGGCTGACATTTATGGCACTTTAGTTGTTCATTGATTGCTTCTCATATATGCCTTGACCAGGGGCTCCAGCTGAGCCAGTGACATCTTGTTTAAATCAGCAACCAGTCAGGTTCATCCGACAGTTCTTACTGGCACTGGATAAGGTCATGGATTTGGTGTTTATGGATGAGGTTCTAATGGGTTCGGTGACTCACCCAGCTTTACCAGTAAGAGGCAGAGCCAAGCTTTGAAAACAGCATCCTGATTCCTGGCATTGTGTTCTTTCTGTTAACATGGGATATTCATGTGCTGCCCCAGTGTCAGTGCACAGGGCTGAAAAGACCAACTTGAAGCTCTATCTTGCTAAGTTGTCTCTTGATGGGTATTTGTAGCTTCTATAACTAGAGCCCTTTATTGTTGCTTATATTTGTGCCTCTCCTGCCTGCCCGTGTTACCTGAGGCGATTTTGTAAGTCCTAGAGGTTTTCTTCAGCCTTTCCAGATATTTTTTGAGAGAGAGACAGGAAGGGAGCAAGACGGTGAGGAGGTGAGAAGCATCAACTCAGTTGCTTTCATTGCAGTTGTGCATTGAGTTTTGGGGGCTGGGCTGTGCCAGTGTCCCCTTGCTCAAGCCAGTGACCTTGGGCTTTTCATGCCAGTGACCTTTAGGATCTTGTGGATGATGCCCATGCTCAGAGCTAGTGACCTTGAGATTTCAAACTTGCGACCTCAGCATTTCAGGTCAATGCTTTATCCACTGCGCCAGCACAGGTCCGACATAGCCCTTTCCAGATTCTGACTAGACCGTTCCAACAGGTTGCAAAGCAGCCATTTGTGTTTTTGCTGACCTGGGCCATCTTTTCATCCGTATTTATTCCTGATATTATTTTTCCCCCCAAAGACATCAGAATATTTTATTTAACATACATCTGTGTGTGAATATGTTTGTAAGTGTGTAGCCCGCATAGTGCTTTTGTTCCTACCAGGAGTTGTCTATTCTTTTTATCTGTATTTATAACAAAAAGTCTAATATTTTCTTTTTCTGTCTAGGAAGTCATTTCCCTTTGGGACAGCACTTTTCAGAAGACCTAAGAGTTTTCTTAGTGCAGGAGAGCTCTAATTCCTCCCTGTAGACTGGAAGCTTGGCCACATGCTGTGAGCCCCATGGCGCAGAGATTGTCACTGTTTTCCGGGTCTGTGGTTGGTCGGGCACCCAGCACAGTGCCTGTCCATTGTTGACATTTGATGAACATCATCCCAGACACGATTGTATGCTTATAGATTTATAGAAAGTTCTGGATCCAGGAGTCCAAAGTCAGGGTACAGGCAGGTTGAGCTCCACCGAAGGCACTCAGGGAAGATACCTCTTAGCATCTTGAAGCTTCTGATGGCTGCCCATGATCCTTGGTATTTCTTGGCTCGCGGATGCCTCCCTCCAGCCTTTCTGCTTCTGATATTCTTAAGTAGCAGTTGCAATATTTGGCAGAATAAATTCCCCATGATCTAATCCTGAGTTTTCTCAATTTATTGAATGGTTTAAGAAGGGCAAAAGTTATGACTGTGCAGTATTCCAAGAAATTGTTCTTTCCGCAAACATGTACTGTGCAACCATTGGCACAGCTCTTTCCTGGACGCTACACAGCGACAAGAGCTCTTTGCCCTGGGTTGCTTATCCTGTGGCTGGAGGGAAAAGGAGTGCATGGCCGGGACACAGTACATGCTCAAGTAGTGACTAGTAAGGGACAATCATGACTGCCATTTACTGAGCGCTGTTTCTGTCACATGTAAAAAATGCTTAAATGCAAAGCTGTGTGCAGAAAATTATCAGAGAAGTGGCTCAAAGCAGGACTATGGAGTTGGGGGTCAGGGGTGGCATTCAGACTTAGTCCTTTACCAGCCCTGTTACTTCTGGCAAGTTCCTTAACCTCCGTTAGCTTTGATTAGCCCATCTATAAAATAGGGGCAGTGAGACCTTCCTCAGGGCTGTTGGGAAGGTTAAGTGAAATACCATGTAAAGTGGCACTCAGTACACATGGTAGTGGTGGCTGTGTTAATAGTGCGAGGGAGGGAGGGAGGGTGGGAGAAGTTACAAGGGAACCACGCGGGGAGGAGAACCTGAGAGTCGGGGGCCTATAGGTGGAGGGGACCGTGTCAGGTGGGTAGCTACTCAAGAAGGAGTTCTTGGAGAACTGGCCCTTGAAGGAGGCGTCATAGTATATGCACATAGGTTGGTAGAGAAGAGGGGACGGCACCCAGGCAGTGGCACACAGAGCAAATGATGGAGATGAGAGAAGCCAGGCGTTGGGTGCAGACGGGGATGCGTCAGCCTCGCGGTGGGAGGAAGGTGATGGAGGCACCACCAGGGTGGAGGTTTGTGTCATCTCTGTTCGCTGCTGACCCCACAGGACCCTGGCGCTTAGGAAGCCTCGCTGAAAGAACGGATGCTATTGGGGAGTGTCAGCATGAGGGCCGGGGAGAGTCCTTCTCTGGATGTCCAGCAGCGAGTTGGGAATTGAGACGGTTTCTGGGATGGTTGAGCTGGTCACCACCACAGGTGAATGGCTTTTGGAAACGCTTCTGGAAGTAGTGGGTCAGCTGACCCGGAATGGGGAAGGAGGTCAGAGCGTGGGACTAGCTCTGAGGGGCAGTTGTTGCAGGTCACTGGTGCATGCGTGGACTGGGGGTGAGGGTAGCGATGGAAGGAAGAAGCAAGTACAGCGTGCTGCAGAAGAGTCACGGGGTGAAGTGCAAATGGAAGGACTTGCAGAGCTCTAGTTAGCAACTCGGCCTCCATCCTGAAATGCTGGAAAAGCAGCCCCATTCATGTAGCTGAAGGTAGCTGGCCCAGGACTGAGGCCAGGGGAAAAGTGGAGAGGCACAGAAATAGGGAACTGGGTTGTGGTGCCCAGTGCCGCCCTTAGAGATGAGCTACTAAGTGCAATTCAGAATTTCCTGAGAAAATTGAGTTTGCTGGAGACTAGAGCAGTTGGTCCCAAGAGCTTACCTCCTGCAGTGTTACTCAGAGAGGAGAGGGTCAAGCAGAGTTGGAGCTGGTTTTCCCAGCTCTCACCTCACAGGGCCTTCTTCCCTTTCCGCCAGGTCTGAGAGGCAGGTGCCGCTGACTGTTTCTGGGTGACGGAATAGCATGTGTTTGGGGGGTGAGCCTCCTGCTGCTTGGGCGGGCCAGGCTGGAGGGACTAATCACAAAGGAAACACCTTCAGGACCCTGGCGCTCTCTCTTCACTTCCAGGGCAGACTAGGGGAAGCTGGCACTGCCCGCCAGTGTGGGGAATTACTCTGATGGCAGGAGAAGAGTTCTGAGATCTCCTAAATTAAATGACAGCTGGTGGGAGATAGAGGGAAGGAGGAAAGAGTAATTAACCAGTTAATATCTGCTGCAGCTCTGAATCCAATTCCAGCTGCTACCTGAAAAGAAATGGCTGACCACCAGTCGCCACCACACCCTCATGCGTGAACTTTCAGGAGTGTTGTCCACAACCAGTCACTGTGCTTCCTTATGGACTGTGCACCTACCATAGGACTGCCCCCACTTCACCTTCTCCTCCTGCTCCTTGTCTGTAGCCAATGTATATTCTTTCTAAACAGTTTACATCCTTCTCCCCCAAAACGTAATGTATAGGAGCGCCTGGTCCTCCCAGACGGCCTGCTTGCAGGTTGTCTTCCCCGCCTCTTCCACTGCCCGCTGCTGGTGGTTCAGACTGCGTTCCCAGGACTGGTCCGTTTCTGGCGACCATAAACCTGTTCAGAGACTCTTTCAGCTGTTAACATTTTTTTATTTTTGTTTTTGTTTATTTGTTTTAAGTTATATGTATGTGTATGTATATATATATATACACACACATATATGTGTGTGTGTATAAAGTCTTTACTCATTTGAGAGAGAGAGAGGGAAAGCGAGGAGGAGCAGGAAGGCTCAATTCCTATATGTACCTTGACCAAGCAAACCCAGGGTTTCTAACCAGCAACTTCAATGTTCCAGATAGATCCTTTATCCACTGTGCCACCACAGGTTTGTTTTTTGCTTAACACTGAGCAAAACAATGTATATATTTGTAGGTGTTAGATATGAGAGGTCTTGTTTTTCTTAGGTTTTTGGTGCGTGGTGAGGGGAGCATTAAGAGCAGGGTTCTGTGTTCTCAAAATGTGAATTTATAACTGCTTCTGCTTTTCTCCCAATTACTTGGTTTTCACGGTTTGTGCACTGGGACTTTGGAATGGCATTTGGTCAGAGCAGTCAGGCGGGCACCTGCTGAGGAGCAGACTGCAATCAAGAGGGGTGATGGCATGCATTACCTTCTAAGAAAAGGGCTGAGTCTGTTCTGTAGCTGGCCTCTCTCCCTGTTGTTTACAACTGGAAGGCAGCTCCCTTTCCCTTCCTGGCTGGAGAGAGCGCACAGCCCATAGAGGCCTTTCCCCCAGGTGGCCAGTGAAGGGCATTTCTGGGGCAGAGGGCAGATACAGCTCTTCCTAGCAGATTTATGGCCCCAGAAGGACATTTCAGCCACTGCCTCTCAGATTTTTGTCTCAAATCAGCCAGCCTAGCAGGGTAACCCCCGGGGTCCAGTCATTGATGGGGTCCCAGCCAGGGGTCTCTGACATTTTGTTTGTTAGTTACCTATGACAGTTCTAACACTAAACGTTTTTTTTCCCCAACACCAACTAATTCTCTGACTCTGACACCAACTGAGTGTCTTGCCATTTAATTTAGTTCTGACACTAACCACCCGGAGTTTGTGCAGACCTCACAGGTGAAGCGCTCAGTTCTACTGGACTGCCCCTATTTCAGATGCCAGTCGCAAGCGCTAGGTTGCCTGCCACCTGTACTTCTGACCAGACAGCTAGCTATAAATAGGGGACTCCCACAAACCGCTCCTTGTTTGATTATTTGCTATAATGGTTCACAGAACTCAGAGAAACACTTTACTTATGTTTACTGACTTATTATAAAGGTTACAAATGTCAGTCATATCAAGGGGTACTTAGGGTGAGATCCAGAAGGGTCCCAAGAACAGGGTCTTCTGTCCCCATGGAGTTGGGATGTGTTACTCTCCTGGCACCTGGATGGGTTCACCAACCAGGAAGCAATCTGAACCCTGTTGTTTAGGGTATTTATGGAGCTTCCATTACATAGATGTGATTGGACCTTTCCCTTCCACGGAAGTCCAGGGTGGGGCTGGAAATTCCAGCCCTCTAATCGGGTGGTTGGTTCTTCTGGCAACCAGCCCCTATCCTGAAGCCAACCTAGGGGCCCACGAGGAGTCATTCATAGCATAAACTCTGGTTGAAAGGGGCTTAATATGAACTTAAAGCAGTGCTCCTGGCCCTGGCCAGGTGGCTCAATGGATAAAGTGCTGTCCTTGCATGCCACTGTCACATGTTCAATCCCTGGTCAGGGCACATATGAAAAGCAATCAATGAGTACACAACTAAATGGAACAACGAATTGATGTTTCTCTCTCATTCCCTTTCTCTCTGTCTCTCTTCCTCCCTTCCTTCCTCTCTCTTTCTCTGTCAAATCAGTGAAAAAAACCAAAAGATATTCCTTTTACTCCTATTGTTCCTGAAAGTCCGAAGTTATAGAAGAACTTGTACCTCTGGCCGGTTGGCTCAGCGGTAGACCATGGGCCTGTTATGTGGAAGTCCTGGGTTTGATTCCCAGTCAGGGCACACAGGAGAAGTGCCCATCTGCTTCTCCACCCTACCCCTTCTCCTTCCTCTCTATCTCTCTCTTCCCCTCCCCCAGCCAAGGCTCCGTTGGAGCAAAGTTGGCCCGGGCACTGAGGACACTGAGGACGGCTCTGGGGCCTCCACCTCAGGTGCTAGAATGGCTCCAATTGCAGTAGAGCAACACCTCAGAGGGGCTGAGCATCGCCCCCTGGTGGGCATGCCGGGTAGATCCTGGTCGGGCACACGCAGGGAGTCTGCCTGACTGCCTCCCCACTTCTAACTTCGGAAAAATACAAACAAACAAACAAAACCCTGTGCCAGGAACCTGGAACAAGACCAGATACAGTATACTATATTTCTTATTCTGTCGCAGTAACACGGCGTGGTTGTGGGATTCTGGGCCTGGATGGGCTGTTCTACCCTTGCCGTAAAATCATTTGATATGATGCAGTGCCTTCTCCCCTGAAAACTGAGGCAGAACAGTTAGTGATGAGGCGAAGGAGGCCTAGGTGTAACAGGAAACTTCCTTAGAGGCGCTACACTTAGACCTAATAGCCTCGTAACAGGTTTCCAAGTGCTACCCAAAGGGTGAGGGCTCAACTTAGAGAATAAAAAGTTATCTATTTTATTTTTATTTTTATAAACATTTTTTTAAGAGAGAGGAGAGAGAGAGAGAGAGAGAGAGAGAGAGAGAGAGAAGGAGAGAAGGAGGATGGGGGAGAAGGAGCAGGAAGCATCGACTCATAGTAGTTGCTTTTCATATGTGCCTGGACCAGCCAGGCCAAGAGTTTTGAACCAGTGACCTCAGCGTTCCAGGTCGACGCTTATTCACTGCACCACCACAGGTCAGGCTGAAGGATTTTTAAAATTATATATATATTTTATTGATTTTAGAGAGAGAGAGGAAGAGGGAGAGAGAGCAACAGAAACATCCGTTTCTGTATATGCCTCTTGACCAGGGATCGAACCAGCAACCTCTATGTGTCAGGATGATGTTCTAACCAATGAAGCCATCCAGCCAGGGCAAAAAGTTATGTATTTTAACTAAATAATATTTGTGCCTGCTACAAACATTTAAATGTATTAAATAATCCTTTTCTTCTTCATTGTAACACAGTTTGGCTCCCTAGAGGCTACCTCTAGATCAGTAATGGGCAATCTTTTGAGCTTGGTGTTTCAAAATTCGCCAAAAAACCGAGCATAACTCGGGTGGTGTGTCACTTCGAGAAAAACGGCCTAACCGAAAGTCCCAGAACTAGACGCTCTGTGCCGGATTTCTGTTGTTTTGGCCTCCAGACCTCCAGCACAGAGTGTCTACTCTACAGCAAATGTTTTATCCTCGGCTACTGCACCTGGCCGTGCAGGAGCCGAGGATGAAACATCCTTCTCTGCATGCGGCCCCAAACTTCTCTGGTATGCGGCTGCGTGTCATCGGAAATGGCTACGCGTATCAGTGCTGACACGCGTGTCATAGGTTCGCGGCTCTAGATAAACTATCTTGTCTATCCTTTCAGATCTGATGTGTCCATTTAAAATATAAGCATATTTCTATTCCTTTTTCCTCCTTCTTCCTCTCTCGCTTCATGCCCTTTTTATTTGTCAGTGTATCTTAGAGATCATCCTATATCTCTACAGATGTCTGCTGTGTAACATTCCATATTTTATTTTTCCTTTTTGCCATATGTTCACTGCAAAATACATCACAGTTACAGAAGACGTATTTAAAACACACATGTATTAAAACACAATAATAAGTGAGCATCTGTGTTCCCATCTTCCAGGTTAAGGAATAAAAGATTAGGACCATGTAAGCCCCATGTACCCTCCCCAGAATAGCTTTAACCTCCAGCTATTCTGACTTTTGTGATAATCATTATTTTGGTTTTCTTGATAATTTTACCACTTATTAACCTCTGAATAACCTATTGTTAGGTTTTGCCTGTTTTGGACATCACAGACATAGAGTCAATACTGTAGACATTATATTTGGGAACCGTTCATGTGATGCATGAGCTCCATTCATTTTCACTGCTGTGTAGCTGTCTACTGTATGAATATGCTACAGTGTCTTTATCCTTCCTATGCCAAGAAGCTGTTGGACTGCTTCTATGTTTTTGTTCTTAGAAACAGCACTTCTGTGAACATTCTTATACGTGGCTGCTGGTATACATGAGCAATAGTTTCTCCGGGGTGTCAACTAGGAGCGGAATTGCTGGCACGTCCACCACTTCTAAGTTATGTGAAACTCTTCCCAGCAGCCCTGTGGAACATTGAGTGTTTTCTGATCACCCACGCACTGGGAATTTGGACTGAAAATTTATGAGGGTTGTATTGTGATTACAGCTTCTGGGTTTTTTGTTTGTTTGTTTGTTTCTCTAACTGCTCAGTGACAAGGATTGAGACACCTGATTTTTCTTGCAGGTAGCAGTTGGGAGTGTGGAGAGGTAGATTAGTTTCATTTCTGCTTTACACTTCTCTGAGGAAGTACAGGCATACCTTGTTTTTTTTGTTTGTTTTTTTAATTTATTCATTTTAGAGAGGAGAGAGAGAGTGAGAGAGAGAGAGAGAGAGAGAGAGAGAGAGAAAGGGGGGAGGAGCAGGAAGCATCAACTCCCATACGTTCCTTGACCAGATAAGTACAGCGTTTTGAACCGGCGACCTCAGTGTTCCAGGTCAATGCTTTATCCACTGTGCCACCACAGGTCAGGACAGGCATACCTTGTTTTATTGTGTTTCACTTTATTGTACTTCACAGATATGATGTTATTTACAAATTGAAGGTTTGTGACAACTCTGTGTTGAGGAAGTCTCTTAACTCCATTTTTCCAACAGCATTTGTTCACTTCGTGTCTTTAAGTCACATTTTCGTAACTCTTGCTATATTTGAAATGTTTTCATTATTAATATATTTGTTATGGTGATCTG
Organism: Rhynchonycteris naso; assembly: GCA_037038555.1. Taxonomy (NCBI): domain Eukaryota; kingdom Metazoa; phylum Chordata; class Mammalia; order Chiroptera; family Emballonuridae; genus Rhynchonycteris; species Rhynchonycteris naso. The sequence goes on along the minus strand of CM072995.1, from coordinate 367,295,022 downwards.
TTATCAGTGATCTTTGATGTGACTATTGTAATTGTTTGGGGTGCCATGAACCATGCCCATGTAAGATGGAGAACTTAATCGCCAATTGTTGTGTGTGTTCTGAGTGCCCCATTGACCAGTCATCCCCCCATTTCTCTCCCTTGGGTCTCCCTGTTCCCTGACACACAACTATATTGAAATTAGGCCATTTTGTAACCCTACAGTGGCCTCTAAGTGTTCAAGTGAAAAGAAGAGTAACTCGCCTCTCACTTTAAATAAAAAACTAGAAATGATTAAGTTTAGTGAGGAAGTTAAGTCCAAAACCAAGATAGGCTGAAAGCTAGGCTTCTTGTGCTAACCAGTTAGCCAAGTGGTACATGCAAAGGAAAAGTTTTTGAAGGAAGTTAAAAGGGCTAGTCCAGAGAATACACAAATGATAAGAAAGCAAAATAGCCTTATTGCTGATATGGAGAAAGTTTTAGTGGTCTGAGAAAGTTTAGTGGTCAAACCAGCCACAACATTTCCTTGAATCAAAGTCTAATACAGAGCAAAGCCCTAACCGTCTTTAACTCTGTGAAGGCTGAGAGAGGCAAAGAAGCTGCAGAAGAAAAGTTTGAAGCTAGCAGAGGTGGGTTCATGAGGTTTAAAGGAAGAAGCCATCTATAGATGTTGCAGCAAGTTACCTAGATCAGGTAAGATACATAGTTAATGAAGATGGCCACACTAAACAACAGGTTTTCAATGTAGAAGAAAAGCCTTATTTATATATTGGAAGAAGATGCCATCTAGGACTTTCATAGCTAGAGAGGAGAAGCCAATGCCTGATTCAAAGCTTCAAAGGACAGGCTGACTCTCTTCTTAGGGGCTAATGCAGCTGTGACTTTAAGTTGGAGCCATTGTTCATTTACCATTCCAAAAATCCTAGGGCCTTAAGAATTACACTAAATCTCTTCTGCTTATACTTTATAAATGGACTATCAAAGCTTGTTTACAACATGATTGACTGAATTTTTTTTTTTCAGAGACAGAGAGTCAGAGAAAGGGATAGATAGGACAGACAGATAGGAACAGAGAGAGATAAGAAGCATCAATCATCAGTTTTTCATTGTGACACCTTAGTTGTTCATTGATTGCTTTCTCACATGTGCCTTGACTATGGGCCTTCAGCAGACCAAGTAACCCCTTGCTCAAGCCAGCGACCTTGGGTCCAAGCTGGTGAGCTTTTTTTTTTTTCCTCAAACCAGATGAGCCTGCACTCAAGATGGCGACCTCAGGGTCTTGAACCTGGGTCCTCCGCATCCCAGTCCGACGCTCTATCCACTGCACCACCACCTGGTCAGACAATTGACCAAATATTTTAAGTCCTCTCTTGAGACCTACTGCTCAGAAAAGAAGGTTCCTTTCAAAATATTACTGCTTATTGACAATGCACCTGGTCACACAAGAACTTTGGTGGGGATGTACAATGAGATTAATGTTTTCATGCTTGTGAACACAACATCCATTCTGCAGGCCATAGGTCAAGGAGTAATTTTGACTCTCAAGTCTTGTTATTGAAGACATACATTTTGTAAAGCTGTTGCCACCATGAATAGTGATTCCTCTGATAGATCTGGGCCGAGTAAATATAAAACCTTTGGAAATGACTCACCGTTCTAGATGCCATTAAGAAAATTTGTGATTCATGGGAAGAGGTCAAAAAATGAGCATTAACAGAAGTTTGGAAGAAGTTGATGCCAACTATTGTGGAAGACTTTGAGGGATTCAAGACTTCAGTAAAGGAAGTAACTGCAGACGTGGTGAAATAGTAAGAGAACTAGAATTACTGGAGCCTGAAGATAGAATTGAATTGCTGTAATCTCATGATAAAAGGTATCGCTTCGCTTCTTATAAATGAGCAAAGAAAGTGGTTTCTTGCGATGGAATATACTCCTGGTGAAGATATTATGAAGATTGCTGAAATGACAACAGAGTATTTAGAATATTGCATAAATTTAGTTGATAAAGCAGTGGCAGGGTTTGAGAGATTGACTCTATTTTGGGAAGAAGTTAAATTGTGGGTAAAATGCTACCCAACAGCATCACTAGCTACAGAGCATTTGTTTGTGAAAGGACGAATCAGTCAATGCAACAAACTCCATTGTCGTCTTATTATAAGAAATTACCACAGCCACCCCAGCCTTCAGCAGCCACCACCCTGATCAGCAGCCATCGAGGCAGGACTCCACCAGCAAGAAGATTACCACTCACTGGAGGCTTAGATGCTGGTTAGGTTTTTTAGCAATAGAATATTTTTATAATACAAAAATATGTGCATTTTTTTTAGAGATCATTCTATCACACACTCAGTAGAGTACAGTATAGTGTAAGCATAACTATATTCATTGGGAAACTAAAAAATTCATGTGACTCTATTATGATATTTACTTTATTGCAGACATCTGAAACAAAAGCCATAATATCTCCAAGGTATGCCTTTGGAAGTCTCAGCTTCACCTGGAGTAAGGTTACCTTAGACTTCTCCCCTTGAGTGGACTCTGGGTTGTGCTCCTGTGCTCTTATTTTTACAGGGACAGAGAGAGTCAGAGAGGGATAGATAGGGACAGACAGACAGGAATGGAGAGAGGTGAGAAGCATCAATCATTAGTTTTCCGTTGCCGTTGCAACACCTTAGTTGTTCATTGATTGCTTTCTCACATGTGCCTTGACCGTGGGCCTTCAGCAGACCGAGCAACCCCTTGCTGGAGCCAGCGACCTTGGGTCCAAGCTGGCGAGCTTTTGCTCAAGCCAGGTGGGCCCGCGCTCAAGCTGGCGAGCTCAGGGTCTCGAACCTTGGTCTTCGGCATCCCAGTTGGATGCTCTATCCACTGCGCCACCGCCTGATCAGGCTGTTCCTGTGCTCTTAAAGCCTTTGAATATGACGCCCTTTGCCTATTCTGCAAATGCCCTCAGGACAAATGCTTCAGGGTTTGAAAAACTTGTTTTTAACTTGAGTGTTTTTCTGTCAGGGTTCTTGCATCCCTTGGAATATGGCTTTCATTCTCACAGGTCTTTGGCTTTCCCACTTGGGAATAAGACCACCAGCATCACTGCAGGTACAGAAGTGGTATGGCCACTCCTCCAGAATTGTAGTCCTTTGATACTTGGGTTGAGCCTGAACATCTGTTTAATTAATTTCAAACTTATGTGACACTGATTTATCTCAAAGGCCACTTTGTGAGTTTGTAATGGAAGGTGGAATCAGTAGGTTGCCCCTTTCAAAGACCTGTGGTTGGCGCCTCTGTGTCAGTTAGGTCTTCCCAGAGGCTAGGTCCACTCAGTGAGCATTCTGTAGATAGGGGTTGCCTTTGAGAACAGGTGTGGCACACGGGGCACATGTGTAGAATGATACGGTTTCCGCTCCTGGTCCCCTTTCCCACTTCTTTCCAGTTGCAGATTCTTACTTTCACATAGTTCTTTTTCCAGATATCTTGCCCTTTTGATTTCTGAAATCCCCCATAATTCTCTCACATTTTTTACATTCCTGAGGAGATTGTGTGACTACCTCATTGTTATTCTGCTACTTGGAAGTGATCTTGGTAAGTGTTTGTTTCAGGCTGGCCTGATTGTGTTTTTAAGAAAGCTTTTATATATTTTCCTGTTGTCTGTATACAAAAAAGACTCCTTATTTTAATTAATTAAATTAAATTAATTAATTTTAAACATTGATTTGTCGTTCCACTAACTTTAGTTTTTTTCTTATTGTGGTAAAATGCACCTAAAGTACATTTATGGCCTTAATCATTTTTAAATGTAAAGTTCAGGGGTATAAAATACATTCACATTGTTGTCCAACCATCACCACTATTCATCATTGTAACCCTTTTCATCTTATAAAACTGAAACTCGATCTCCATTAATCAGTAACTTTCATTGTTTCCTTCCCCTAGTTATTTTACTTTGTTTTATCATGTACTTATTGGCCATTCATATATCTTTGGAGAAATGTCTATTCAGGTCCTTTGTCCATTTTTGAATAGTTTGTTGTTGTTGAGTTTTAGAAGTTCTCTGTATATTTTGGTATTTATACCTTACAAGGTATATGATTTGCAAATCTTTTCTTTCGTTCTGTGGGTTGCTATTTTACTCTGAATAATGTCTTTTAATGCACAATTTAAAATTTTTTCATGAGCCCTGGACAATGGTAGAGCATTGGCCTAGCGTGTGGATGTCCCGGGTTCGATTCTTTTTTTTGTGTGTGTGACAGAGACAGAGAGGGGTAGATAGGGACAGACAGACAAGAAGGGAGATAAATGAGAAGCATCAATTCTTCATTGCGGCACCTTAGTTGCTCATTGATTGCTTTCTCATATGTGCCTTGATGAGGGAGGGCTCTAGCTGAGCCAGTGACCCATTGCTCAAGCCAGTGACCTTGGACTCAAACCAGCGACTTGGGGCCTCAAAGGAGTGACCTTTATGCTCATAGAATGAGTTAAGAAGTATTCCCTCATCTTCAATTTTTAGGGAAAATTTTATTTATTATTAATCTTTTTTTTTTTTTTTACAGAGACAGAGAGTCAGAGAGAGGGATAGATAGGGACAGACAGACAGAACAGAGAGATGAGAAGCATCAATCATCAGTTTTTCGTTTTGACACTTTATTTGTTCATTGATTGCTTTCTCACATGTGCCTTGACTGTGGGGCTACAGCAGACCGAGTAACCCCTTGCTCGAGGCAGTGACCTTGGACTCAAGCTGGTGAGCTTTTTGCTCAAACCAGATGAGCCTACACTCAAGCTGGGCAACCTCGGGGTCTCGAGCTGGGGTCCTCCGCATCCCAGTCCGATGCTCTATCCACTGCGCCACCGCCTGATCAGGCGGGGAAATTTTATTAAGGATTATTGTTAGGTCTTCTTTACATGTTTGGTAGACTTCACCAATAAACCATCAGGTCTGGGGCTTTACTTTATTGGAAGATTTTTGATTACAGCTAGTGCTTGACTTACGACCACTATTGGTTCCGACAGACTGGTCGTAACACAATTTGGTCGTTAAGTTGAGTAGGCTATATGTACAGTACTGTGAAATGACGTTATAAAAATCTTTAAGTCATATTTTATAATTTTATTTTATTATTGTTATAATTTTCTTTGTTCATTTTATGCCATTTGTATCATCTCTACACAATTTTGTTTCTTATTTTTACATTCACCAGGTTTAAGTAAAACACTGCATTGTCAGTACAACTGGTTTAATATTTGCAACACATACAAAATTACAAAATACAGGTGCATACAAAAACTGCTCCAGACGTGGAGCAGTCGTGGCTAGCGATTGTGGTTGTAAAGTCGAATAGTAGTCGTAAGTTGCATAGGTCGTAAGTCGATCAATACCTGTACTGATTTAATCTCTTTACTGGATAAAGAAGATATATTCTGATTTTCCATTTTTTTCATGATTTTTAGTCTTGGTAAGTTTTATGTTACTAGGCATTTGTCCATTTCATTTAGGTTATCCAATTAATATATGGGTGTATAATTGTGCATAGATGTCTCTTACAACCTTTTATTTCTGTAGAATGAGAATCAGTAATGTTTCCACTTTCATTTTTAGTAATTTGAGTTGTCTTTTTTTCTCTTAGTCCTTCTAGCTAAAGATTTGTCAATTTTGTTGATCTTTCCAAAGAACCAACTTTTTTTGGTTTCACGGATGTTCTTTTTTTTTATTTTTATTTTTTTTTACAGGGACAGAGAGAGAGAGTCAGAGAGAGGGATAGACAGGGACAGACAGACAGGAACGGAGAGAGATGAGAAGCATCAATCATTAGTTTTTCGTTGCCATTGCGACACCATAGTTGTTCATTGATTGCTTTCTCACATGTGCCTTGACCGCGGGCCTTCAGCAGACCGAGCACCCCCTTGCTGGAGCCAGCGACCTTGGGTCCAAGCTGGCGAGCTTTTTGCTCAAGCCAGATGGGCCCGAGCTCAAGCTGGTGACCTCGGGGTCTCTAACCTGGGTCTTCCGCATCCCAGTCTGACGCTCTATCCACTGCGCCACCGCCTGGTCAGGCTCTTTTGTTTTTTCTATTCTCTACTTCATTTATCTCTGATGTTAATCTTTATTATTTTCTTATTTATTTATTTATTTTGTTAACTTTGGGTTTAGTTTGTTCTACTTTTTCTGGTTCCTTGAGTTGTAATGTTAGGTTGTTGTTTTTTAATGTAAGCTATAAATTTCTCCTTAACACTGCTTTCACTGTGTCCAATAAGCTTTGGAATTTTGTGGTTTCATTTGCATTTATCTCTCAGTGTTTTTTTATTTCCCTTGTAATTTCTTCTTTGATTCATGAGTTGTTTAAAACTGTGTTGTTTAATTTCCACGAACTTATGAATTTTCCATTTTCCTTTTGTTATTCATTTCTAACATCCTGTTGTTACCAGAGATATATTTTTTGTGATATCTGTCTTTTAAAATCTGTTGAGATTTAATTTATGTCCTAACATATGGTCTATCCTGAAACATATCCCATGAGCACTTGAAAATAATGTGCATTCTGTACATGTCATTTATTGTGTTGTATTTCTCCTTTATTTTTGTCTTTAATGTCTATTTGATTGTTCTATCCAGTATTGTGAGTAGGGTATTGAAGTCTCCCAATTATTATTGTAAACAACTGTTTTCTCCTTAAATTTTGTCAATATTTGCTTCGTATATTTTGATATGTAAATATTTATAATTGCTATATTTTTTTGCTGTATCAAAACTATTTTTCATCTATGATGTCCTTCTTTGTCTCTTGTAACCATTTTTTTTTTTTTTTTACAGGGACAGAGAGAGAGTCAGAGAGAGGGATAGTTAGGGACAGACAGACAGGAACGAAGAGAGGTGAGAAGCATCAATCATTAGTTTCTCGTTGCCATTGCGACACCATAGTTGTTCATTGATTGCTTTCTCACATGTGCCTTGCCCGCGGGCCTTCAGTAGACCGAGCAACCCCTTGCTGGAGCCAGCGACCTTGGGTCCAAGCTGGCGACCTCGGGGTCTTGAACCTGGGTCTTCCGCATCCCAGTCCGACGCTCTATCCACTGCGCCACCGCCTGGTCAGGCTCTCATAACCATTTTTTTTTTAAGACAAATGTCTTTTTTTTTTTAATGTTTTTATTATTAATTTTTAGATTTTATTTACTCATTTTAAAGAGAGGAGACTGAGAGAGAGAAGTAGGGGAGGAGCAGAAAGCATCAACTCCCATATGTGCCTTGACCAGGCAAACCTGGGGTTTCGAACCAGCGACCTCAGTGTTCCGGGCTGACGCTTTTACTCACTGCGCCACCACAGGTCAGGCTCTCATAACCATTTTTGATTTAAATTCTATTTTGTCTGTTATTTCTGAAGCCACGCCTGTCCTCTTTTGGATACTATATGCATGGACTCTCTCTTTCCATCCTGTGGTTTCCCACCTCTGTCTTTGGATCTCAAGTGAGTCTCTTGTGAAGAGCCAATACATAGTTGGATCATATGTTATCTATTCTGCCTTCTGATTGGAGAGTTCAGTTTACTTATATTTAAAGTAATTACTGATAATGAGGAACTTACTTTTGTCATGGTGCCTTTTGTTTTCTATATGCCTTATAGCTTTGTGTCCCTCATTTTGTACATTACTGGGTTTTTTTTTGTGTTTAGTTGATGTTTTATAGTGGAATGTTTAAATTTCTCATTTTGTGTGTGTGTGTGTGTGTGTATGTATTTTATTGTCTTTTTTGAATTAACAAATGAGCCTTTACTAAAAACCTGCTGTGTGCCAGGGGCTGAGTGCTTGCCCACCTGTCATCTCTCTTGTCCCTTTACTCACAGCAGTGGGGATGCACATGGCAGCAGCCCTGTTTCACTAAAGAATCTGAAAGGTCAGCCTGTGGGGTTTCCCGATGATTATCTATAATCTTCTATTGGGCTGTGCGAATAGCCAAATAATCTCCTGCTATTGACAGCTCGTGCTTCACGTATCCAGGTTGTTAACAGTGACTGACATTTCTACTGCTTCTGCCCGCCATCAGCACGCTTCGTGCTGCTGTGCTCTATCCGTATCAGAGGATGGAGACAAAGAGAAATGCAGCGGACTGACTGGGAGTCACGCTCTGGAGTCAGAGTGCTGTGTTCAAGTCTTGGACTAATTAAAGTTTAACTAGGTAAGCCAGCCTGGATGGTTGGCAGTTATGTATTGAAAACCTCACACATAAAAGATTCACATATGTGTGAAGGGTCATAGCAGCAGCATTTGTAATAGTCAAAGAGTGGAAACAATCTAGATATTTATCAACCAGTGGGTGGTTTATTCATACAACAGAATGTTACTCGGCCTCAGAAAGGAGTGATGTATTGATAGATGCTGTGATATGGATGGACCTTGGAAACTTGCTAAGTGAAAGAAGCCAGACACAAAAGGCTTTATCTGTTTATTGAATTGTTTTATATGACCTTTATATCACATGTCCAGAATAGGTAAATTCATAGAGACAGAAAGTGGATTGGGGGTGCCAGAGGCCAAGGGGGAAGGAGAAACGGGAAGTGACTATTAATGGTACTGAGGTTATTTTGGGGGAGGTCAGTATTTGAAGATGTTTTGGAATTAGTAGTAATATTTGCACATTTTGACTACACCAAAAACCACTGAATTGTGCACTTTAAAATAGTTAAAATGTCAGAGAAATAAAACGGAAAAAGAATTTAAGTAGCAAACTAAAAGCTTACTTAATCACATCGTATCAGACTCATCTCTCCTCTTTGTTAATGCATCTATACATTTTGTACATATCTGTAACCAGAGTATGTGCGTTATTAGTTGCATGTGTCAAATCTCTGATTATGTCAATTTACCATGATTTGATTCAGTTTTTTAAAATTATACTTCTGCCTGACCCATGGTGGCATAATGGATAGTGAGTCAGCCAGATGCTGAGGTTGCAGGTTTGAAACTTGAGGTCACCAATTTGAGCACAGGGTCACCACCTTGAGTGTGGGGTTGTCGACATGATCTGAGGTCACTGGCTTGAGCCCAAGGCTGCCAGCTTGAGCAAGGGGTTGCTGGCTCAGCTTAAGCCCGACATCCATGATCCGGTTCCCAGTCAAGGCTTGTGTGAGAAGCAATCAGTGCACAACTAAATGGGGCAACGAGTTGATGCTTCTTATCTCTCTCCTCCCTCTCTCTCTTCCTCCATCCCCTTCTCTCTCTCCCTTAAAAAAAAATGTATACTTCCTACTTTATGCCTGGCACTTAAGAAGAACTCTATAAATATTTATTGAATTATCTATGCTTGCTATTCCTATCTCATTAGTGTGGACAATTGCAGTTTAGTTCTAATTACCTTATTATTTCAGATTGTTTCAAAGAAGATAATACCCCTTAAATGATGTGCTTTTCAATAAGAGCTCCTCTCCATTTTCCATTTATAAGATGTGTATATATTTTTTCCATTTAGAAAATAGCATGTTTACATTTTTCTTTTTATCACAAAGGTAATATCTGCTAATTTTAAGAGATTCTGGTAAGGGACCAGAGCCTTTAGGTTTTAGAAGCCTCTAAACAATTGCTCATCTGCAAAGGAGCTTCTTCCTCTTCTTTTTTTATTCTTTTTTAAAGCCAAGCACTTTATTTTTATTTATTTATTCATTTTAGAGAAGAGAGACAGAGAGAGAGAGAGAGAGAGAGAGAGAGAGAGAGAGAAAGGGTGGGAGGAACAGGAAGCCTCAACTCCCACATGTGCCTTGACCTGGCAAGCCCAGGGTTTTGAACCAGTGACCTCAGCATTCCAGGTCGACGCTTGATCCACTGTGCTACCACAGGTCAGGCTTCTTCCTCTTCTTTTTAGGCTGTCTGCCCTGTCATTCTTTCGTTATCTTCTCTGCATCTTGAGTTTGCTTGGCTTTTCATCATATCCTTCCAAACAGCTTCTTAGCTGCTTTCTCTCAGGTTTGTAGGATGCCATTGTCCTCTTGTCCAAAGGTCATGTCTATCTTATTTGCAAGTTAGAAGGGAGAATAAATTGATTGTTTGCCATTCCTTCTGCCAAATCAACACTCTTTAATCCCTAACTTCTTCCCCCCGCCCCACCTCTCTGCCTTGTGATTTTTTGAATCCCAAAACTGTGCTCTGTGATTCATTTAAAACCCCCATATGTGACATAGCTCTTTTGTGGAAAGGAAGTGGTGGACTTCCAAAAATTCTCTTTTTCCCTCTGTGCACAGCCTGCCTTTTGCTGCTCAGCGGTGTCTGGTCCCTTTTCCTTGCTGTACTCAGGGCTCAGCAACCACAAGGTGAGGTGTGAGAGAACAGCAGTGATGGGCTGTTTTCTATTTATAACATTATTGGCCTATGATTTGCTTTTATTCTTGAGAGTTACTTTCCAGGAATGAAGATGTTCTCATATCCTCTGTTCGTGCCTGAAACCCCCTTTTTAGCTAACAGCAAACTTGGGCAACCAGAGTGAGGGTGGAGCCCAGGACCTCAAGTGAAACGAACAGGCCTTCTTAGTGATGGAGAGGTCAGTGACTCTTGGCTTCCTGTGGACAGTACATGACCATACCTGTGTCACCTGCTGCCATGCGGGGATGTGGGCTAGAGCCAGGAAATGAAAGGGGAGAGCAGAGGAGTCCAGGCACTTCTTCTCCCTGGAGTTGTCCATGCATGTCCAGTCGGCTGGTGGCCATTGCTTTTCCTAACTGATGTTGATGACAGAATGATTGACCCTTAGGGTAGAGCAGTTCTTTGTTTAATAAAAGTACATCTATCTATAGTTACTGCTTCATCCTTCTAGTCCTTATTCTGTTTGTTTAGATTTCAAGCTCCAAAGCCTATTTCCCAACTTCACCCCTCGGATTTAAATTACGACTGTCTGAAACCCCGTGACTTCTTCAAAATGTCTATTCTAGGAATGTGGGTGCTGGCTGGGCTTTATGCAAACAAAGGGACCCTCAGCCTCATTCACAAGAGCAGAGGAATTGTAATTAGGAAGATGATAGGTCTCCTTTTTCCTGTTTAGCTGAGCTGGGATTAGGGAAGGAACCCCTTTGTGAATGACGTAGGGGGTAGGCAGCTTTTTCTGTATAGAGAGCCTTGTCAGTCTAAAATTCTCAGGGAGAGTTCTAGAGTGTGGGAAAATTGAGATTAGAATTGTTGGGTGATTTTGTATCTTCTGGTTGATTTTAATTTTCCTTCATTTAGAACTAAATTTATATAAAAGAATACAAAGTAAAATGCTAATGGCAACTATATTTTTTTGCTCTACTGTGGTCTCCTTTGGAAGTGTTACCTTGAGAAACTGAGGCTGAGGATGGGGATGAACTACTTGCCAAAGTCATTTAGCTACTAGTGCTAGAGCTCGGGCTCAGACTTGTCTCTTTGCCCCGACCCCATGCCCTTGCATGCCCTGTGCTGGGCCACTGCCAACTGAGCGAAACAGCCCAGTGCCAGAAGGGTGTGTATTATATTTTTATTTTTCTGAACAGTTCCAGGTTTTCTCTGTCATTTCTGCACCTGTGTCCTTCCCAAAGCCTTTTAGAATCCTTTTATTTTTCCTTCCCCAGTAGCATTTGACATGATGCCTGAGGCCTAGGAGCAGGGTTCTGTGCTTAGAACATCTTATTTCTCATCAGTTTTAGAAAATTATCCTTGGCCTCTGTTCTCTGTTTGGTTTCATTTCCTCTCTAGAATACTTCTTCTTTAAGGCTATAATGAAGATAAAGATAATCCTGCCTAAGGGTTTGAGGAAGCCTTAAGAATTTTTTAGCAAGTGGTTGAGTATTTTAGCAAGGTTGTTGCCACACTCTCCAGTGCCCTACTGAAAGTGGGTTGTCTTCCTCATGATGCAGAAGAGACAAGTATATAAATGGATGCAGCTGGGGGCAGTTGAGCGAGAACCCAGTAAGGTGTATTGTCCTTGGCCACGGTGTCTCTGCCGCGTGCATGTATTTCTCTGCATTGGACAAATTAAGAGTGAGTCCAGGCCCTACGCCGTTCCCAAAGGAGTGAGGCCACCGGGAGGAGGGTGCTGGGAAGACGGAACGGCTCTGAGGGCCTGGGGTTAACAGAAAACCATTGTTTGGAGTTGGCCCTCTGCCCTTTCTGAAGATGCAAGTGGATTTCTAGGAGATAGGCCTTCTGGTGACTGCCACACTATGCACCTGGTTTTAGGTCCATGCCATTTCTCCTGTCTCCTTTCACTTGTCCCAGCCCCATGATCTGAGTTCTGGGGCTGATGGTCCTGCTGATGAACAGCCTTGCACCTTTCTGCAGGGTTTCATCGTGTTGTCATGTGGAGTCTGAGAACACACATGTTCTCACATTCCTTGCTTTCCCCCCTCCGTCCTTCCCCTTCCCGCTCTGCCCCAGCTAGAAGCGTGGTGTATTCTGGGTACTGGGAAAAGAGACTCACTTGTCCCTTGCTACTTACACAAACCTCTCTCTGTCCCCAGCAATCTGCTCACTTCAGATTAAACCAGCCTCATTCTGAATCCACTTATCCACTTATCCACATATTCATTCAACAAGGGTTTTATGCCAGGTGCTGTGGTAACTTATGTGCTCAAGGCTATTATCTGATATTATCTAGCTAGTATTCCTCTTGAGCAATACAGTATCTCTTCTCCAGAGAGTGGAGGCTGAGATTTTAACTCTGACCTTGTTCAAAGGGGGGATCAGGAGCAGCCCCCTCCCTGCCAGACCTCACTTTTCTCCAGTGATCTCCATGCCCTTTTGGTATCTCTTTGCTATTACCAGCGCAGATCATCACTCCCTGCCTCTGGCCTGCAGCCTGTTCCACTGTTGTCATCACCCCGTCCGCCGCCCGTAGGCGGCTTCCCATTCCTTCCCAGTTTAAGCTCGGGGGATTTCAGGAGGGTCTCCTATCAGCCACAGGAAGTCACACCTAGGGTTCTGCAAAGATACTCTTCAAGGGTGCGAATGAAGGGAGAATTTGAAAATAGAAACATTTTCTTCATTTGTTATATATACCCTTTGAGACTAAACCAATGACTTTGAGACAGTTCATTTGAGCCTGTGGTGTCAGGATTACCTGAGTCTTGTCCAGGGGCTCATGAAATCTTCTGATCTGTGTGGATACTGAGGCTTATGGGCTTGGCCTAGCTCCTCTATGGGCTGCCAGAGTAGACCAGAATGACTTCTGGATAGAAGAGACCTTCAGGGAGAAGACCTGAGTCTTGCTGTCCCCACATCCTGGACCCACTCTACCTAGTGGGGTTCTGAGCATTTGGAGGTCACGCCTGTGTGGCTCATCCTGTGGGGAAGCCTTTTAGTTCATTCTCTTATTTCTTTTATTTTTTCTATTTTATTTATTTATTTATTTTAGAGAGAAGACACAGAGAGAGAGAGAGAGAGAGAGGAGCTAGAAGCATCAACTCCCGTATGTGCCTTGACCAGAGCAGTGCAGGGTTTTGAACTGGCGACCTCAGTGTTCCCAGGTCAACGCTTTATCCACTGCGCCACCACAGGTCAGGCTCATTCTCTTATTTCTTCTTTTGTCTCTCACCTTCCCAGCTATCTCATCGCCTCACCCATACCTCCAAAAAGAAAATACACTGCTCACAACAATTAGGGGATCAGGGAATGTGCAGATACTCCAGTACTTTCAGCCTTTTGTATTTCAACCAATGACATAAAAGTTGGGTTGCACCTCATTTGCATAATCAAACAACTTTCTTTGACTTGTCATTTGCTTTTCTGATGTTCTTGTTTAATTTAAAAAAATCAAATGCTTTTTTTAATCGCTTCATATTAATTTTAAAATATCCCCTAATTTTTATGAGCAATATATTAGAAGTAGAAATGTTGCCCTGGCTAGATAGCTCTGTTGGTTAGAGCATCATCCAGAACAGCGGTTACTGGTTCGATCCCTGGACAGGGCACATACAGGAGTGGATAGATGTTCCTATCTCTCTCTCTCCTTCCTGGCTCTCTAAAATCAATAAATTAAACTTTAAAAAAAAAGGAAGTAGAAATGTTAAGAGCAGCGTAGACTCTGTAGACTTGAGAGCTGGTGGTTTATCTCCTTTCTACAGGAGCTGCGGTTAGAAGCAAGAATTCTTATTGTGTTCACGTGAACTTGTCTTTAATGCAGAATTCTTCCGGAGGAGGAAAGAGGATTTCTCTAGCTGTTTGCCTGGCCACCTAGAGAGCTAAAAAGCCACAGTGAGGACCGGACTTAGGCCTTTTGACAAAGGCTTTGCAGTGGAGGCGGGTGCCCCATAAGGGACAAGAACACGGGCTTAGGGAAGTGCTGCCAGGCTCTGTCCCCCTGCCCATAGCCCGAGGTGCTCTGGGCAGTCCTTTCAAGGCCCTTCTCCACAGCCTGTGAGTGCTGAGTGCTGCTGTCTGTAAGGCAGGGACCTGTTGCTGAGGTGCCCCTTGTCCCAGGTCACCCCAGTTCAGTCTCTTATTGTGGGGGCTGAAAAGTTAATACTTGTCCTTCCACCTTCTAAGCTCTTCTAGCTGGGCTAATAATGAAATTACCAGAGACACATTAACAGGAAAAACTTGAAGGTTTGATTCTTGCACATGGGGAACTCACATTGGCATGAATATTCCAAAGACAGCTAGGCAACATTGAGTGTATAACATATTTTGGACAAAGGAGGAAAGGGGGGCTGGTAGGGAAATGGGGTGTTAGATTTCAGAAGTGACAGTGAGTGATTTACAGATTGTTGGAGAGCAGAACACACATGGCAGGAAAATTCTTGCCAGGTGACTCAGAAACGATGGGACGTAGTGGTTACCTAGCGGACAGGCCCTGCCTAAAGCCCTCTTATTTACCACACTTAATTCAACTAGGCTACCGCTAACATCTTAAGAGCTCCTTCCTGAAGCAGGTCTTTCTGTCTGAATCTCCTGGGCAGGAAAAGGGGTAGGGAATGTCAAAGGTTCTTTCAGTCTTGTTTCTTAATAAACAGCTTAAAGTCAGTATCCCAAAAAGGCAGCTTCAGGGTGGCATGACTTTGGTTCCCTTCAGTGTGCTGAATGCCGGACGTCTTCCAGATCCTTTCCCTTGTCGGAAACTTGCTTATACCCCCCAGAGCAGTTGGCATGCATCCATGTAGCTGATGTACCACTCTGAAGCCTGGGTCTGGCCGAGGCAAAGCACACGCATACCAGACAGAGCCGGAGAGCCATGGACAGAGCAGCAGCCACACAGCTGCTGTAAAATGTGACCAGTCCCTTTGGTCCAGTTCCAGTTTACCTGGGAGCTTACTTCTGGAATTTCAGACCTGACCTCTTTTCTTAGCTGATCAATCCTCCATGTCCCCGAGCTCCTTTCTCCCAGGAAGAAAGGGTGAGAGGCCGTCTTGGGGAACCTGTACACACTAGACCTTTACAGTATGTCACGTACATTTCTGAGGGCGTTCAGGGTATATCATTTCGCAGGTGATAGGCCTGAGGTCAAAGGAACCCCACTGGGATCCAGGTGTTCTGTCATCACAAAATCTTCTGTATGTTCTGTTAGGCCATGTGTTTCTCCCTTCAGAGTTTACTAGCTCCTTGAACGTTGAGTCAGTGCCGACTTGGTTCCTACTCTGCCAGATTTGGGGTACCGGAATGAACAAGCCATGGTTTCAGGACTTCAATGGCGTGAGCTTCACTGCCTCTATCTAGCCAGCCGTGTTACTTGGGAGGTGAGGCTCTGAACCTCGTTAGGAGCACAGACCACACGTATGAAACTGCTTGGCAACAAGCAGAACAAGTGTTCTGTCCGCAGCCGTGAGCCAGGCCCGCCCATTGCTAAGGGAGAGCAGTGGTCTGGGCCAGGTGGTGGGTCACTCGGTGATGACTGGTCTCACTGAGGTGAATGGGCACTGGCCCTGCCCTGGCAAGCTGGGCCCACGCACGGAAGGCCTGGGGACCTGGGGACCGGGGGCTGATTAGAGAGGAGGTTGGGCCCTGCTGGCAAAGATGACTTGGTCTTGCCAATCCCACCAGCAGTAAAATCTCTCTGTGGCTAAAGGAAGTGCAGGTTGATGGATTTGTTTCGGGGGTGAGGTGGAGGGAGGATGACAAGCATTGAGAGAGAAACTGAGCTAGTGTGGGAGAAAGCTAGTTAGCATGCAGCATGAGACGCTGGAAGTTGTGAGCAATAGCTTAGGGAAGGACCTGGAAAGACGTAGGAGACTGAACTGATCTGGGGCCACAGAGGATTGGAACCAGCCTTCCCTTCCCCCTGCTTGCTCCTCTGCCCAGGACTTTGACCTTATCCTCGTGAAGGTTCCCAGACCCAATTCCCACACGTGAGCTAGTGAGCTCCCCTGCACTAGCGAACTGAACTTAATTCTGACGCTATCTCCCTCCCCAGAGATAGCATCAGCTTCTGCAGGGTAAGGGCTCTGTTCTGCAATACTCCCCACTCCGTCTTCACACACACACTTGAGAGGCCAGACAAAGACCCGGTTCTTGCCTCTGCTCTTACCAACCTGTTACAGGTTGGGCAAGGTATGTGGGAATGGGCATAGAGCTGCGATGCCCTCCCAGGCCCACTGCTCTCTCCAAATCTCTGTGTGCTTAACATCCAGGAACTCTCCAAACCCATCCTCTTGGTTTTGATAGAGACTTTATTACGTAGACATGATTGATTAAGTCTTTGGCAATTGATTCAACCTCCAGTCCCTCTCCTCTTCCCTAGAGGAGGTTGGGGGAGGGTCGGTAAGGGTGGGAGGTGGGGAAGAACAGAAAGTGCTAACCCTGTGATCTTGTGGTTGGCTTCATTAGCAACCAGTCCCAGCCTGGGTGCTTTCCCAGTTTCCACATTAACATAACAAAAGACAAGTCTTTCACTCTCAGCACTTGGGAAATTGTTGTAGGATGGTTTCAAGCCAGAACCACATATATACTGCTCATAAGGATTAGGAGATATTTTATCGCTTCATATTCATTTTTGAAATATCCTCTAATTTTTGTGAGCAGTATATATAAATCTCAAGTATATTTGGGTCATCTGAACGACCAAATATATATTGCTTACAAATTATAATATTGCACCCTCTCTTCCTTTAGCATGATACTTCAGGATATTTGTCTCGAAACCTGGCGTGCTGCCTCCCACGGAATTTCTTCCCTTGAGTAAGGCTCCAGGAGGTCTGTTGCCTCTCTCTCAGTAGGTCCCACCGAGGGCCGGGATGAGTCACCTCCGAAACCCTTGGTTCCTGCATGGTCAGTGGGTGAGGAGTGGACTGCAGCTGGCCTACCGCTTCAGGGGCTCGCTGCGTGGCTGAGAGAGATTTGCATTTGCTCCACAACTGTTTGAACGCTGTAGAGCCAGTGGCCAAGGCCATGGCCACCATCACAACCGCCTGGCCAATGCAGGTTCACATTTGATTTGGACAGTCGGTAATGAAACAACGGAGCCAAGAACTGGTGAGCCATCAGCTTTAATTCTAGCTTGCACCTGGTGGGCAAGTAAAAACACACTGGGCTCCAAAGCCCACTCATTCAGTGCTCACAAAGCTCCTGACTTATCCTAGTTTCCTAGCATCAAAGGTTTCTAGCTCACCAGACTTATTCACCTCTGTTCCCCATCTCCTTCTCTCTGCACAAACTGGCTTCTCTCTCAGCACTCTGCCATCTTGGCTGCTTTTCCTGGCCTCCATGTGGCCTTAATCTGCTCTCCTCTCTAATGCTAACCTCAGGAACCGAGAGAGAGCAAGCTCCCAGTCTGCCCCACTTTATAGTGTAGAAATCCAAACCTTTAATCCAGTCTACAAACAGGGAAGTCTCTGATACAAAGTCACTTATCTGAGGCTTAATGGGAGGATTCCTCATGAGAATGCACCACCTTACATCATGCAGTCAGTCAAGGGTGTAGGGAAAAGCTTACTCTTAAAACTGAACCTTGGGCTGTAACAACCCTGCCTGCTTATAGCCTGTCCCTCACACATAATAATATAATTATGCCCATCCCAAGCATAAGGGCAACTAATATCACCTGGGCAATGTGCTTGCCTGTGGGCAGCGCCATCTTTAACAGAGTGAGCATAATATATTTTATCTGCCCAACAAACGCTCACCAAGTTTTCTGCTTGGGGCACATCCTCAGGAGAGCCTGGTGGAAGGCCAGTAACTGTTTACTTACAGAGGTGATAAGTGCTGTATTGGACAGCACAGAGGGTCAGGCCCGGGGAAGCCTGCCACTGGGCATTTATCTGCCTTCCCAGCTGACAGTGGCGGGGTGTGGATCTCAACAGAACCAGGGGACCTTCGGCAGGTTTCAGCAACTCAAACTATTGGTGAGCCAGGGTGGAGGTATAACCAGTGATGTGGACTCTTGGTTCTTGACTTTGTGCAGGAAAGATTTCATAACTCAAGTCCTGGTGATTTTGAGAGGATATTTATTAAAGTTGGGGACAGTGAAACAAAAGAAGGGCTTAAGATGGAAGAGGCAAGGTCACAGCCACAGGAGTGGGCCTTGTTGGAGTGACTTGACCCTTCAGAAAGAAAGTCACAGAGCCTGTCCTGTGGTGGCGCAGTGGATAAAGTGTTGACCTGGAATGCTGAGGTCGCCAGTTCAAAACCCTGGGCTTGCCTGGCCAAGGCACATATGGGAGTTGAAGCTTCCTGCTCCTCCCACCTTCTCTCTCTCTCTCCCTTTCCTCTAAAATGAATAAATAAAAATAATTTAAAAAAAAAGAAAGAAAGTCACAGAGACAGAAGAAGTGAGCACCTGGGCTGCATGGTCTCAGAAAAAAAGTTACTGAGCCAAAAAAGGGCCCTTGGAGAAAGAAAGCAAAAAGACTCACCTCAGGAAAGAAGGGGCGAAGGCAGGGATGCCCTAGAAAGAGAGAGAGTGCGGGCACTGGGGTCTTTGTCTTTCAGGTTTTTAACTGTTTCCCAGAGGCGGGGACTTGAGGGGAGGTCTCAGGGGAGGATCTCAGTAGAATAGCCATCAGCTTACATGAAGTTAGCTTTTAAGGCTTCTGATGTTAAATACTGCTAAATATTTAACGATTTCTTAAATTTTTCGTGTATGGTAGCACAGCTAATGAATACAAATTATTATCAAAAGTAAATTCTGGTGTTTTAGAAGGTTATATTTAAAAAGAAATATCAGTCAGCTTTCCAGATGTGTCCTTTTAGATTCGTGGTCTCTACTGATTGGTTGGTGCTAGGGTAGGGGGTCATTGGTCATTACATCTGGTCCTGATGCCATTCTGGGTTTCCTGCTTTTCTGGGCCTGGAGCTGATAAACAACTGAGGCCTAGATGTTATCTCTAGTTTGACCAGAAGTGTTCTCTCTGGTCACCAGACCCCAAGCCTTTGTTCCTAAGATTATTTGATGCGGATCAGAACCTTATTGTCCTAAGGGCTTACTGCTTAGGGGAGTGGCCTGTGCAGGGGAGAATGGGGCCTGTTTGAATCCGCCATCTGTCTCAGTTTCCCCATTCCACTTGACAGGGAATTTTTCTGGCCTCTTACTGCCCCACCTCAGAGGGCTGGAGGAGCCATGGCAGCTGCTTCCCCCTGGAGTCAGGTTCCTGGTGCTGTCTGCTGACCTGGTGAGCCCCTTCCCTGAGCGCATGCAGAGGTCCTGAGTGGCACTCCTCTTCACCTGCCCCTGGTGTCACTGAAGTGATGGCAGACAGGTCCCAAGGGGACAGGGCCTGTTTCAGGTTGAATTAAATGCTTTCTTGGTTGGCAGCAGCTGATTAGTTTGTGGGTTACTGGGGTTTGTTCTTTCCTCACATATGTGGAGCAAATACTTATTTATGGCCAGGCTTGGTCCTTTCCTCAAAGAACTCCCTGTAAAGTCTTCCTGGTGTCTTTTCTCCTGGCCTTCTACCTGTTGAACTCACTGAGAGAATGGGCAGAGATGAGGTGTGTGATTCAAAATGAGCCACCTTGGCACTCCATAGCAGGCAGGTTGCCTAGGTGACTATGAAACAAGAAGTACCTGGGCTGTGTGTCCCCAGATTTCTTTTTCAAAGATGGCCGTCTTAACCCTTCAAGCCCACCACTGTGACTGTGCCAGCAGGGCCAGTACCCCCTTAGGCTGGAACTCTGCACCTGGGGTCAGAGGTACTTTGGAATACCTCCTCTGAATCTTGGAAGTCCCTGACCATGCTGGGATCACCTCAGCCCTTTGGGGATGCTCTCAACACTCTACCCTATACAGAGCCAACCAGATGTCCAATGGGGTATCCCAGGGCCCGTACCTGGGCCCAGTGCCAGGAGGACTGCTCCTGGTAGCTGCAGGGTTTCCTTTGTGGGATCATGTGATTGAGCTGCCAAAATGGGGCTGGAAAACTCATTTTGAGTGACTCAAATTTTTTATATAGATGAGAGGCTCCCCCACACCAAAAAAATATTTGCCTAGGGCAGTACACATCCTCAGGGCAGCCCTGCCCAGGGGCTACCCATTGGGCCCTTCAGCTCTGCTTAGTAGCTCTTGGCCTGGACCAGAAAAGTGGATAAGGGCCTATTGTTTGTTGCTGGGACCTGAATGGCACTTTGTTTTCTGTATTTGGCTGCGGGGACAGAGGCTCTCCTGGTCTCCGATGGGAAAGCCTTCCCGCCCTCACTTCACGTCGTTGTCGTACTGAGTCTCTTGGGAGCACAGGGCGGTGAACCAACTTGTGTCTTGAGTTGGTTGCTGCTGGGTGGGAGGTAATAAGTAGATGCTGAGAGAAGGGGCCTTCCTTACAGAGACCTTAGCTGTGGAAGGAGGAGAAGAGGGAAAAGCCCCTTCATTAACATTGAGCCAAGGGCTAGTGAGCAGGGATCTAGGCCAGTTCTGAACTGGCAGGAAGGGAATGTGATAGGAATACAGAGAATTGGTGGGCAAGCCTCCCACACCCCTGCCGCTGGGTGAACTGAGGCTGACGGCAACTGGGCAAAGGCAAGATGCTGGTGTTTACTACTTCCTTCTTTTTCCTTCTGCCTTCTTGCTCTCCCTCCCCAAGTGTGCTTGCTCCCGCTTCTCCCTCTCTTCTGTGGAAGCAGGAGAACAACCCCAAGAATCGAAGCTGCCTCTTTTGTGTTGAGGTCACAGAACGGGAGGTGGTGTGGGGCCAAGAGAAAACAAGCGGAGTTTGTTAGGTTTGAAGCAGCCTGTTCATCTGACACTGCCAGACACTTCAGGGCTGAGGTCAGCCCATCTGTCCCGACTCAACAGGAGTCCCAGCCCATCTCTGCTCACCTCCGACACCTCTGCTTATGTCACACAGTGAAGAAGCCTGTTTGCTTTCTTTTTTTTTTTTTTTCCTTTTAAAATTATTGTATGGGCCCTTGCTGGTACCTGGCATGGGTCTGGGTCTACAAGGTGGTTCTGGGTGGCTTCTCTGGAATTCTGTTGCACTACGCCATGATATGACAATTTGAGCCACAGCACCATAAAGTTGGTGTTGAGAATGATACCAGGTGTTAGACTGGAGGGGTCAGACCGGACGTCAGTTCACCAACGTTAGTGCGGGAATTCTGGCTAAGAAAGAATTCAGAGCCAAGACTCAAACTATAAGAGAAAGTTTATTTAGAAAGTCACAGAGGTAGAAGAAGTGAGTGGTAGAAGAAATGGGCTCAGGTAATAAGTTATAGAGACAAAAGGAGGGGCCCTTGGGGCTTAGAGAGGAGAGTAAAGGTGACACACATTGGGGGAAGTGGTAGGGGACAGGAAAGGCACCAGTGTGCTCCTGGGAAGGGGAGTGCCGATTCTTTTATTATCAACTTGGTTTTCTCTTCTCTCTGTTCTCAGGGTGTGGTCTGCTTAGACCATGGGCTTTTCTGGTGGGTCCCCCAGGCCCCAGGGGTCCTCAAGACCATTTCAAGGGGATCCCTGAGTCAGAACGATTTTCATAATATTAAGAGGTTGTGCCTGACCTGTGGTGGCGCAGTGGATAAAGCGTTGACCTGGGAACACTGAGGTCGCCAGTTCAAAACCCTGCGATGGTCTGGTCAAGGCACATATGGGAGTTGATGCTTCCAGCTCCTCCCCCCTTTCTCTCTCTCTCTCTCTCTCTCTCTCTCTCTCTCTCTCACTCTGTGTCTCCTCTCTAAAATGAATACAATAAAAAGAAATTAAAAAAAAAAAAAAAAAAAGAGGTTGCTTGCCTTTTCCACTATTGTTGATATTTGCAGTGATAGTGCAAAAGCAGTGGTGGGCGAAACTGCTGGTACACCTGCGGGAATCAGGCTGTGGGGGCTGCCTGGCGCCCCCACCACCGCCACGCACTGGCCATCAAGAGAACCCATTTCACTTAGGACTGACCTTGAAGCAGTGATAATGATTCACTTTGTTAACTCTCAGTGTTTGTGTGCCTACAGTAGTCTATATGGTGAGATGGGAAGTGAGCATTGCCCAGGCCCAACTGTAGTGGTGGGCTACAGGAAAAGCACCTCTGGGGCTGTTTGAGTTGCAAGCTGAACTAGCCCGTTTTTTTTTTTATTCATTTTAGAGAGGAGACACAGAGTGTGAGAGAAAGAGAGAAAGAGAAAAAGGGGGGAGGAGCTGGAAGCATCAACTCCCATAATGTGCCTTGGCCAGACCAGTGCACGATTTTGAACTGGCGACCTCAGTGTTCCCAGGTCGACGCTTTATCCACTGCGCCACCACAGGTCAGGCTGAACTAGCCCATTTTTTAAGGAAAGAACAACTGACAGGCTATTGTGGTTAATCTGACAGGTATCTAGCAGATTTTTCTTTTCAAAAATGAATGTAGGAGAACCTGTTGCTTCAAAGGAAACAACTACTGGTATTTGTTGCCAATGGTAAAATTAGAGCTCTCAGGCAAAAATGAGAATTTTGGCAAGCTTGTATCCCTCATCGTTAGCTGAACAGCTTCTCAATACTTAAAGGCTTTCTGATGAGATTGGTGGTGATATTACACATGTGATATCTGGCATTTTATGATGAAGTGTGAAAACATCTTGAAGAGCAGCATAACTCAGTGAACCAATGTTTTCCAAATGACCAGTGTGTGAGGTTTCAAAATCATGTTGGGTAAAAGGCCCTTTGCAATTCAAGAAAGGCGAATAGATTTTAACATAGCAGAGTACGTTAAAAGTTCATATGGTTTCATATTTCACATTTTAATTAACTACTGTTTGTCAAGTTTTTTTTGTTGTTTTTTTTTTTACAGGGACAGAGAGAAAGTCAGAAGGATAGACAGGGACAGACAGACAGGAACGGAGAGAGATGAGAAGCATCAATCATCAGTTTTTTGTTGCGACACCTTAGTTGTTCATTGATTGCTTTCTCACATGTGCCTTGACCGCGGGCCTTCAGCAGACCGAGCAACCCCTTGCTGGAGCCAGCGACCTTGGGTCCAAGCTGGCGAGCTTTTGTTCAAGCCAGATGGGCCCGCGCTCATGCTGGTGACTTCGGGGTCTCAAACCTGGGTCCTCCGCTTCCCAGTCCGACGCTCTATCCACTGCACCACCGCCTGGTCAGGCTGTTTGTCAAGTTTTTGTGTAGTATCCAACAGAAGTATCCATAATTGTCTGCAAAGGCTATGAAAATATTTCTCCCTTTTACAACTGTGTGTCTGGTCAAGTCCAGATTGTCTCCATAGACATGACTGATCACAACGGATTGGACATAGAAATGCCAATATGAGAAGCCAGTGTCTTACGCTAGGGCCTTAAAGAGCTTTGCAAAAAATGTGAAACAATACCACTTTCCTCACTAAGTTTTATTTTTATTTAGTGATTTTTAAAGAGAAAGAGAGAAACTTAGACTTGTTGTTGTTCCACTTATTTATGCATTCATTGGTTGATCCTTGTATGTGCTCTGTCTGGGGATCAAACCCACAACCCTGGCGTATTGGGACAATGCTCTAACCAACTGAGCTACCTGGCCAGGGCCTCACTTCTTTTTTATTTTTATTTTTTAAATGAAATAATTGACATATAACATTGTTAGTTTCAGATGTATAACAATAATTCAGTATTCATCTATATCGATAAATGCTCACCACAATAAGGCTAGATAACATTTATTACCTCATATGGTTTCAGTTTGTTTTCTTGTGATCAGAACTTTTAAGCTCTATTCTCTTAGCAACTTTCAAATATAAAGCACAATATTGTTGAAAGACAGGTGGGGGATGTAGAAGAGGGAAAAGGGGGGATCAATAGTGATGGAAGGAGCCTTGACTTGGAGTGAACACATAATACAGTATACAGAGCATGAGTTACAGAATTGTACACCTGAAACCTATATAATTTTGTTACCCAATGTCACCCCAATAAGTTTAAGAAAAATTTTAAATGCAGTATTGTTAACTATAATTGCCATGTTGTACTGTACAATTCATTTCATTGACTGTACAATTCTAATGACTTCCCTGGCCATGAGTGCCTTGGGGGCAGGACCTGTCACCCTGGGTTCCTAATGCTGCTGCAGTGGCTGCTGGTGATGGTATTTGTGGCCTAGTCCAGTAACAATCTGTGAAATGCCTCTTGCAGGCACAGCTGAGTAAGACACGGGCCTGCCCTCACGCAGTTTTTAATCTGAAGGAGCCGAGACACCTGTTCTGAAGGTTACTGTTGTTCTGCCTGATCTCCATGAAATAAAGCATGAGCAGAGGTGGCTGGGGCCCATGAGAAGTGTCCCACTAGGAGTGGCATCAGTGCCACTAGAAGTTGTTGCCAGTCCCCTCTGGCCCTAGGAAAACCCAAGCAAAGACCTACATTCTCTCAAATCCTCTCTTCTCTCAGAACACAGGACTTTGTACTTCCTGGGACTATTCTTGCTCAAAGCTAGGTGACTTGCTTCCTTGATCTCATCCCAGAAACTAGGTACCAGGAGGAGAAAGGTACCAGATTTCACAGGGCCTCTGGGCTGCCAGGAGGTGTCCAGGACAAGGTTATGGGGAAAGGAGTGTATGTGCCCAACCATCTGAGCCGGTGTGACCGCCATTCTCTCCCCTGCCCTTGTCCTTTTGTTGAGCTTGTCAGCGCTGGGAGTTTAACAGAAGTTGGAGAAACAGCAGAATGTTAGGATATATTCTTTCTTCCTGTCTGCCCACCTCTCTCAGGAGGAAGGTTCTACTTTTATGTGGAAAACTGGGAATAGTTGGAAATAAAACAAAACCTAGTTGTTTATAATAATCAGATCCACTGAGCTCTCACAAACAAATCTGCAAGGTATGTGTTGCTAATCCCATTTTACAAGTGACAGAATTGAGACTTAGAGGTTGACTTGTCCAAGGTCACACATTGCAAATCTAAGGTCAAGTTCAGGTCTTTCTCACTCCAGAGTCCCGTTCTCTCATGCCTGGCTCATCCTCCATGAGAATCAAGTGTCACCCACCTCTGTAACCCAAGCGTCACTGGCATATCCAGAGCAGTGGTGAAGGGTCCCCATCCTTCCTGATTTTGACAAATTCCTACCCAGGATTATTCACCCAGAGCTTGTACCTTTTCCCAAGTAGCCTCGGACTTTTCTTCCTAGACCTGGACTGGGGTAATCTTTCCTGCACTTGTGTCCTAAGTGTTTCACTTCAGGGATGACTGCCCCAATCCTGGCTTCTTCCCAGTGGTGTAGGGAAATGGAGATAAGGTATAGAAAGTGCTTGAATAAACAAACTAAGATCGCATGCTGTAGAAATGCCCCTCCCATCATTCTTGCTCCTGTCCTTGCTCCTGGATGAGGCTGAAGCCTGTTTGCTGGCCCGATGATGACCGTTCCCTCCAGCTCACCCACCCGGCAGGTCAGCCACCAGAAGGCCAGTCTCAAAGCAGATGTGGGAGTCAGCTGCACCTCCCTGGCTCCAGTAGGGAAAACCACCAGGTGCCTGTCCTGCTGCGTGGGGAGGACAAGGCTAGCCCCCTCCCCAGGGCAGAGCACAAGCAGGGAGGCTCCACGGGTTGTTCCAGCTGACCCTTGTTTCTCATTAATCCCAGGCAGTGCCTCCAGCGGGGTGTCACTCTGTCCTCCTTTTCCGCGATCTCCACTGTCTGCCTTTGGCAGGCTTTATTAGTGGTAGGCACCCTTCCGTGGTGGGCTAGAGAGGAAATGAAAAGCTGCTTGTTGTCAGCTCTGGAGAAAGAGGGAGAAGAGGTGGAATCAGAAGGACCTGTATAGGTCAGCATTGTGGACCCGAAAGGGGTGAACAAGCCCTCCCAACTCTGTGGGTCTCCCAGAGACGCCTGCGCACGCAGACCTCCGCCTGACTTAGGCCCCGTCAGGCAGCCAACACTCTGGACTGGGGGGCCCTGTCTGACTAACCTTGGGTTCGGTGAGCTAGGCAAAGCTAGAATAGTACGTGAGGGGGTGGGCTTCCTCCAGGAACTCCTGTAGAGCTCAGCCTAGTTTGTTTTGTTTTTTGGTGATAGCGGGATGGTGCCCAGTGGATGCGAACTCTATCCTTGTTCTTGACTGGCATGGTTGTTGGCATAATACCACATTAAATGAATTGATCTGCATGGTTTTAATAGTATGTCCAAGCATTTAAAAACCTTGCTCGTGAAGTCATACCAGAACAATGGCTCACAGGAACCACTAGGTGACGTGTCCCCTCCTGAGGAATCCAGTCTCCTGGCCCCATGGGGAGAAAGGACCATGATGTCACCGGTTCCCATGGGGATATTCTCAGGCATAGCAGGGACTCATCAGAAAGAGGAAGACGTTAGACTCCTCATTTTTTTCTTCTCCCATTGGACCCTCTGTTCCTTTTCTTAGGCCAAAAGCTCTCCTTGCTGGCTCTCCATCCCTGGTTCTGGCCCTCCCTCCTTTGTAAAACCCAAATACCACTGTCTTTAATTGTTCTGCCAGAATCCATGGGCAGTACCTTTTGACCATCCCTTTCCAATTCACCCTTGACCTGGTTTTGTTTTTTATTCTTCCCTCAAACAGTCCTGTTCAAGGTCTACCCCTGAGCCGGAGATTGGCTCAAAGCAGCCTCTCTGTCCTGTGAGTGGTAGGGGGGAGGGCAGTTCTGAGAGTCACTGACAGAGGCCTGAGCTCAAACATCAATGATCAACAGGCCGTAGGCAGACGGCCCAGATTGGGGTATCCCAGCACCAGGAACAGTGTGGCCTCCCTGGAGCTCTGCAGCCGGGCACCACGGTAAGAGGACCACCTCTTAGAGGCCTCTGGAAGCACACTGCCCTGGCGGCGGCGTGCACTATGACCATTGTCTCTGCTCCCTCTGGAACTGGGCAGCCTCCTAGTATTTTGGAAAGGAGAGGGCAGGGCTATTCTGGGAATGTCTTTAGAAACAGGAATCCAGGGAGGGGTGAGCTGGCTCATTGCTCCCAGGCCTGTGGGGACAGTTGTGGTCAGGATGGGCAAAGCTGAGGAGCCCAAAGTTAGCAAATCTTACTGGACAATGAGAATGTGTTCTGCCTGAGACCTTGAGGGCAGGCCCAGAATGCCTTGGTGTGGTGGTGAAAGTTGGGGGAAAGGTCACATGGTCCCCTTGACTGGGTCTCTTATGGAAATGGTGAAGTTTTCAGGGGTCAGGGTAGGGTCTGCTCAGAGTCTAGCAGCAGGCTAGGTAGGGGCCCCCACATGCTGTGCTCTTCAGCTTTTTGGCTAAATGCTCTGGAGCTGGAGAACAGGAAAGTACCTTTGCTTTAGGAAGGGCCAATTGTTTTTTTTTTAATTTTTATTTTAGAGAATGGGGAGAGAGAGAGAGATAAGGGGGAGGAGCAACTCATAGTAGTTGCTTCTTGTATGTGCCTTGACCGGGCAAGCTGGATTTTGAACCTGTGACCTCAGCGTTCCAGATTGACACTTTATCCACTGTGTCACCACAGGCCAGGCAGAAAAGGTCTATTCTTGACTGGCATGGTTGTGGGATAATGCTCCATTAAGTGAATTGAATAATATGTTCGAGCATGTAAAACCTTGCCCGTGAAGTCATCCCAGGCCAAGGGCTCACAAGAGCCACGAGGTAACATGTGCCCTTATAAGGAATCTGGGAAGTTGAAGGGCCAAGATCAGTTCTCCCCAAGATGTCAGTTTGTGATTGTATTCTAGATAGCAATGACAGAAAAGCATGTAACTACCTGCCTTTTGGGAGACCGAATTTTTGGCATTTGAGCAGGACTCACTGCTTAGTCCTAAAGGGAGAGAACCCCCTTTGCTTAGAAGAAAACCTTTCCCTCAGTGCAGGGGGAGGAGAAATGATAAGAGCCCCAGATGGCTTCTGGTTCTTATCTTCAACTGCAAACAGGCCAGACTCTCTTCCAAGTCATGGGATAGGAATTCAAGAAGGAGGAAACTGGCTGAGCACATGTGGTTCCAGGGACAGGTGAGAGGGAGGGACAGACATTTCCCTCTGCTTTGTCCCAAGTGTTGGTAAGGAATGTGCCTTTTCTCCCTAGTGCTCTGGACCAGGGAGGCAGGGATGTGGCTCCTGTGGCTTTTGTTTTCTGTCACGTCTCTAAATGACATCTGTCATCAGGAGGGAGTCTATGGCACGGAGACAATTAGCACTTACAATCTGGATGGACCTGGGATAATCTTGTCTGTGCACTCGGTCTCCTGATAGAATGAAATGTCGGTGCTGGGCGGGCAGGGACCTCTTCTCTCTGTCTCAGGGGCCTGACAGTAGTACCTGGCACATTGCGAAGGCTCAGTCAATACTGAATAAATGAATGAATGCTTTTTCTTTGCTTCTCACTAAACACTTCACCTTTACCTTCCATTGGTCCCGGACCACACTTCTCATCTGATCGGCTACTTTTGCCACCCGGCCTTGACCCTGAATTAGTCAGGCTAGATAGACCATGCTAGCAGGGAGTGGATTGTTGACCCTTGCTGTCCCCTCTCACCGCCTGTCCACTCCCTGAGCAGGTGCTGACACCTGTGAGCCCAGGTGGTGCCCTCCTAGCTCTCCTCAATTGCTTACCCTCCCCATTTCCTTTTCCTCTCAAAGCAGTTTCTTTGCATATGAGAGGCATTCAAAATTCCTTATGTTTTGGGTGTGCTTATCTGGTCTCCTCACCAGATAAAAAGTGTCTTGAAGTCAGAGGCTGTTTTATATTATCTCCTGTCCTCCAAGTGTGTGTTATGGGCCATAGGCGCTCAGTAAACACTTGGTGGCTCTTGTGTGGAATCCAATCATAGTCCTTTGAGTATATATTGTGGTTTACAGTTTATAAAGCTGAAGGGACAGTCCGAAGTTTCACATGCAGTAGGTGACTTAATTGTCAGCCTTCTGGCCATGGCCAGTTGGCTCAGCGGTAGAGTGTCAGCCAGGCATGTGGAAGTCCTGGGTTCGATTCCCAGTCATGGCACACAGGAGAAGCGACCATCTGCTTCTCTACCCCTCCCCCTTCTCTCTTTCTCTCTTCCCCTCCTGCTGTCATGGCTCAAATGGTACAGCAAGTTGGCTCCAGGCACTGAGGATGGCTCTATAGCCTCGCCTTAGGCACTAAAATAACTTGGTTGCTGAACAACAAAACAGTGGCTCCAGATGAGCCGAGCATTGCCTGGTAAGGGCTTGCCAGGTGGGTCCAAGTTGGGGCACATGCAGGAGCCCGTCTCTCTGCCTCCCCGCCTCTCACTTAATTAAAAAGAAAATTGTCAGCCTTCTGAGCTGAAGGATAAAGATGTTTTATAGATGGGCTAACAGGTTCCTGTTTTTTACTTGTAACACTTCTGACACCAACTATGTGGGGTTTTCCTCACACCAACCAATTTTCCCCTTCTCTGTAGACAGCAACTGGCTGTCCAGTTCTGGCACCAACTCCCAGAATTAGTGCAGACCCTGCAGGCGAAGGGCTGGGTCCTGCAGATGGCCCACTTCAGTGGCAGCTGCGAGTCCAGGCCTCCCCCGCCCCCCGTACTCCTGACCAGGCCACTCTACACCAGACGTCCCCACAATTGCCTCCTCAGTTTCAATGATTTGCTGCAACAGCACATAACTCAGATAGCGTTTAATTTATTATTACCAGTTTATTCTGACAGATACAGATGAACAACCCGGGGAAGAGGTGCGTAGGGCCTGGTCTGGGAGGAGACTCTGCAGAAGCTGTGTCCCCAGGCAGTAGGGGTGTACCGCTCTCCCAGCACATGGTATGTTCACCAGCCTGGAGGCTCTCTGAACCCCATCATTTACAGTTCTTAAGGGGGCTCCATTATGTAGGCAACATGGATTAAATCATCCGCCACTGGTGATTAACTCATTCTCTAGCCCTGCTGCCGCCCCACCACCTCCCTAACTCAAAGTGGGTTCCTCTGTCAACTGCCCCCATTCTGGAGCTACCTAGGGACTCACCAGGAGTCATCTCATTGGCATAAGCTCAGGGGTGGTTAAAAGGGACTATTGTAGATAACAAAAAGTGCTCCTTTCTCCCACCCCTCAGGAAAATACAAGGGCTTTAGGATCTCTGTGCCAGGAACTAGGGACTGTGTGTATGTGTGTGTATATATAAATATATATATCTTCTTTTTTAATGTTTATTTTATTGATTTTAGAGAGAGAGGATGGGAGAGAAAAACAGGAACATCGATTCATTCCTGTACGTGCCCTGACTGGGGATCAAACTGGCAACCTCTGCACTTTGGGACAATGCTTTAACCAACCAAGCTATCCAGCCAGGGAAAATTATGCATTTCTTATATACCACAATATCACACAGATGCAGAGAGGTAGAGGTAGAGTGATTCCCAAGGTCATATGACCAGTGAGTGGCAATGGTGAAATTTGAACCCAACTTTTTTGAGTCTAGACGTTGCCTTTCCCACGGAATCACAGCAGTGTAGGGTCCACAGCAGCGAATGGGGACATATGGTCCTATCTCCTCTTCAAGGCTGCTCCTGCCCTTCGTGGCACCCCGTCCTCCCCTGCTTTTCCTTTTACCCTTCCCTTTATCCTGCATTAAAACAAGGAGCTCAGAATGCAGTGGCGGGGTTGGGGGAAGCCCCATTTTTCTTATCTGTAAGGTGAAGATCATCCTGCCCTTCCTTCTGGTCAAGGTTGCTGTTAGTAGCCTCTAAGAACGTCTATTAAAGTACCTTATAAACTGCAGAGCCATAATAAGACTGTTAAATATAATGATAGTATGCAAGTTACAACTCAATAAAACTGTCGTATGGGATGATACCCACATTACAAGTGTTGGGGTGATGACCGGTGGTGCCCTGTACAGGGCCTGGCACGTAACAGACACTTGTAGCTATTATTACTTATTGTTTTTGCAACTATTGTAACACATTACCTTTCTCCAGGTGGGGACAGGTGGCACTGGGGAGGTGCCCTTGTGTAGGTGCCCCTGGGGTTGGGACTGAGAAGATGGGAAAGGCAGTTTGTCACCTAGGGCTTTCTCATAGCTCACATGCTACCTCGGTCCACACCCAGTTTTCCCGTAAGGTCAGAAGTTCCCATCTGGGGTGCTCCTTCCTCCCCAGGGAACTTTCAGTAATCTAACTTCTTCCCGTTGGGGAAAACTTATATTCAAGTGAACATACCCTTTGTGACCGGGGAGCAGAAAAGTGAGTGTTGGCCAGTCAGAACCAGCTCAGGGCTGTTGCCAGGGCTCCTGGCAGGCCACTGGCTCCTCTCCCCTCCAGGGTACACTTCAGGGCAAAGGACACTGTGAGCCCTGTGACCTCCGATCACTGCTGCAGAATTCCCCAACACCCCAGGGGGAGTTACTCCCCCACACAGCAGGTGCTCAGTTAGCCTCCCTCCATTTGGGCAGATAAGAAAGGGCTCCGGTAGAGAGAGGACCAGAGGAGATGTGGGTGTGACTGACCCCACTGGACGGGGAGGAGGCCCTTTACCCGGTGATCAGAGGTCTGGGAGTGACCTGGCCAAGCTGCATGGTTGAGGAGGAAGAGTTGGAGGCTGACAGGCAGGGAAGAGAAGGTGTTAACTAGTAACCAGTATTGGCTGATAGATCTTGAATCTACTCACAGTTTGTTCCTGGGAAGCAGGAGAATGTCTAAGGCCTATTTTGGAACGATCAGCCAACCCAAGTATGAGTGCCTTCGAGCTTTGAGACTGGCGCAGCTGTTTATCCTAGGTTTCTGTCTCCTTACTTACAAAGCTATGGCCATAACACCTGCCTTATGAAGTTTCTGATGATTAAATGAAGTCATGTGACTTAAAGCAGTTACTAGCATTAAGTAGCAAGCCCACACAAAAGGTATCGGTAGTTTTGACACTGCCTTGTGGCTGTGGTCATTTAGGATAAAGACCAGAGATAGTGTATGCCTAGGGGTCCATCTCTGGGAAGCCTCTGGCCCAGTTTTTCTGTTTGAATTTCAAAGCAGAGAGGAAAAGGTATGATCAAGGGACTATAAAACTTATTTTCCATGGGCGTCAAGAATAGGAAGAGAAAGCAGCAGCAACCATAGTCCAGGTCACATCCTGCCTGGGTCGCTGTGTACTTTCTTCTTCCCAGGAACTGAAGCTCTTTGCCACTGGAGTCCCTCACCATCTCCTTTGCTCATAGACTTGGCACTTTGGTGATCACTTTATCCAGAGAACCAAGTTTTCACATTGAGCTGGGTCCCACAGTGCCTTCCTCGGTGGGGAAGTTTGGGGTGTGGGTCATCTACCAGAATACTAGCAGTAGTGGTTGGCCAGGAATGCTGAGGGTCATACATCAATTCTAAAAAACTGAATCAGCCAACGTAAGTCAGGCACACAACAAGGGAAGTTGAGGCACCCAGGGAGGAGCAACAGCAGGAAACCGTGACCTCCACTAGGCTTGCAGGGGTCAAGAGAGGAAATCATGTTTCCTGCAGACTCCAGAGAGGGTTGACAATGTGGAGGCTGGGGTGCTCCTCAGGGACTGTCGTAGTGGCAGGACGTGACCCTGGCCAGGACTGTGGTACCAAAGCCAATAGAGAGCGGGGAAGATGTGCCCCACGCTCTCACCACCCACCCTCCTCTCTCCTGTTCGTGCCTCTCGTTGGCTAAACCTGTGGGCGGCCAGCCAGCAGGGGAGCATAGGGGCCTGCGTCCACAGGGGTAAGCTTCCTGGGATGCAGAGCAGGGCAGAGGTGGGGGTGCAGGGAGGTGAGTGGGGGAGGAGAGCTGTGGCCTCCTACGAGTCAGAGCAGCTGCTGCTTTGGGTGGACCGTCTACCTCCTAATCAAACTTAGTCACCTGTTTCCAATTTGATTACCTAGGGCAATTAAGAAAGATAACGACGTGAAAGACATGCAGATTGGAAAGGAGGAAGTAAAAATATACTTATTTGCCACTGATGTGATCTTGTATAGGAACACCTAAAGAATTCACTGAAAATCTGTTAGAACTAATAAGTAAGTTCAATAAGGCTGCAGGACAAGGATCAGTGTACAAAAATCAAATATGCCCTGGCTGGTTGGCTCAGCAGTAGAGCGTCGGCCTGGCATGTAGAAGTCTGGGGTTTGATTCCGGGCCAGGGCACACAGGGGAAGCGCCCATCTGCTTTTCCACCCTTCCCCTCTTCTCTCTCTCTCTCTCTCTCTCTCTCTCTCTCTTCCCCTCCCACAGCCAAGGTTCCATTGGAGCAAATTTGGCCTGGTTGCTGAGGATGGCTCCATGGCCTCCGCCTCGCCCCAGAGGGGCTGAGCATCGCCCCCTGGTGGGCATGCCGGGTGGATCCCGGTTGAAGTATGCTCTGGAGTCTGTCTGCCTCCTCCCCCTGCTTCTCACTTCAGAAAAATACAAAAAACAAACAAAACAAAAAACCCCACAAAAATCAATTATATTGCTGTACAGTAGCAGTGAGCAAACTGAAAATAATGAAAACAATTATATTTGTAATAGCATCAAGAAGATTAAAATACTTAGGAATAAATTTAGTGAAGGGAATATAAAACTCATGGTCTGAGGACTATAAAACATTGCTGAAAAAATTTAAAGCCCTGAATAAGTGGAATCCCCATATCTGTGGATCAGAAGACTTAATATTGTTAAGATGGCAGTACTCCCTGAATTGGTCTACAGATTCAGTGCGACCCCCATCACAATCCCAGCTGCCCTTAGTTGCAGAAATTGACAAGATGATTCATTAGTATATATGGAAATGCAAGAGAACCAGAACAGCCAAAAAGAATCTGGAGAAAGAACAGTTGGAGGACTCACACTTCTTGATTTGAAGACTCACTACAAAGCTGCAGCAGTCAAGGGTGTGGCACTGGCATGAGGACTGAGAGCCCAGAAGGAAACCCTCACTTTGGCGGTCAATTGACTTTATTTATTTATTTTTGTGTGTGGCAGAGACAGAGAGAGTCAGAGAGAGGGACAGATAGGGACAGACAGGAAGGGAGAGAGATGAGAAACATCAATTCTTTGTTGTGGTTCCTTAGTTGTCCATTGATTGATTTCTCATATGTGCCTTGACCGGGGGTGGTGGGGTAGGGGGTTACAGCAGACCAAGTGACTCCTTGCTTGAGCCAGCGACCTTGGACTCAAGCTGGTGAGCCCTGCTCAAACCCAATGAGTCCGCGCTCAAGCTGATGACCTCGGGGTCTCGAACCGGGGTCTTCCGCGTCCCAGTCCAACGCTCTATCCACTGCGCCACCGTCTGGTCAGGCGTCAATTGACTTTTGACAAGAGTGCCAAGACAATGTGATAGGGAAACAGTAGTCTTCTCAACAGATAGTCTATGGAACAACTGGACATCCACGTGCAAAAGAATGAAGTTGGACCAGACCTCACACCACAGGTAAAAATCAAAATGGATCCAAGACCTGAACTTAAGAGCTAACACAGTAAAATTTTCAGAAGAAAGCATGGTCATTAATCTTTGTGATGTTGGTCAGGCAGTGGTTAGATATGACACCAAAAGCCACAGCAATAAAATAAAAAGAGATAAACTGGACCTCATCATTATTAGAAACCTTTGTGAAGCAAAGGAAAGTGAAAAGGCAACCCAAAGTGTGGGAGAAACATTTGCAAATCATGTATCTGATAGGGGAATTTGTGATTAGAATCTATAAAGAACTCTTCCAAGTCAATAAAACGGCAAACAATCCAATTTAAAGATGAGCAAAGTATTTAAATAGACATGTCTCCAAAGAAGATTTACAGATGGTCAGTAAGCACATGAAAGTATGCTCGATGTCACTAGCCATCAGGGAAATTTAAAACTACAATGAGATACCACTTTATACCCACTAGAATGGCTAATCAGAAAGACACAGTCAGAGTCGGTGAGGATGTGGAGGAATTGGGACCATCGTAACGCTGGTGGGATAGGTAGTGGAGCGGCCGCTTTGGAAGACAGTCTGGCAGTTATTTCCTCCAGCAGTAAGACATGGAGTTGCTGTGTGACCCAGCAGTTTCACTCCTGACAAGATACACAAGGGAAATGTGAACACATGACCAGCCAAAGGCTTGGACACAAATGTTCACAGCAGCATGGTTCATAATAGCCAGAGTAGTTTTGACAGAAGAAACATCCAAACCTCTACAGAGAAATTTTGTGAGTTTATTTGAGCCAAACTGAAGGCATATGTCAGGGATCAAGACCTCCAATGCTCCAGAGAATAACGATTTTGCAGTGTTTATGCATTTGAGATTTAAGAAGCGGTGTAACTGTATGAACTATGTATGGTATGTGGGTTACGTGTCAATAAAGCTGTTTAAAAAATACTCAAACGCCTGGCCCCCCAGGGGTAATCCGGTGAACTAAAAGATTATGACTTAATGAGAAAACTTTCTTGGTGTTTTATAACTGCTGGCCCTGGCTCCCTGGCTGGGTGGAGGTGCAGCCTGCTCCTGGTCCCCCTCTGCCTTTCTCTCTGGGTCTCAGAGCATGGGAAGATCCTCGCTCAGGCTGAAAAATCTTCATTGTAACTCAGTTGTATTTTGGTTCAGTTAAACATTTTTGGAACCCTACTGCGAACCAGGTACCAAAGCTAGGTCCCCTCCTGGAAAAAAAAAGGGACTCTGGAGTGGGGCAGGCTTGATGATTCTCCTCTTTTTTTTACAGGAACAGAGAGAGAGAGTCAGAGAGAGGGATAGATAGGGACAGACAGACAGGAACGAAGAGAGAGGTGAGAAGCATCAATCATTAGTTTTTCGTTGCCATTGCGACACCTTAGTTGTTCATTGATTGCTTTCTCACATGTGCCTTGACCGCAGGCCTTCAGCAGAGCGAGCAACCCGTTGCTGGAGCCAGCGACCTTGGGTCCAAGCTGGCGAGCTTTTGCTCAAGCCAGATGGGCCCGCGCTCAAGCTGGGGAGCTCGGGGTCTCGAACCTGGGTCCTCCGCATCCCAGTCCGACGCTCTATCCACTGCGCCACCACCTGGTCAGGCTTGATGATTCTTGAGTTGGCTGTTCCCAGTGGGCCCTTTTGAGCTGTTATTTTTCTCATTCATAAAATGAAGGTTGATCCTCGTGGGGTCGTTGTGAGAATTAAGAGAACTAGAAGGTGCCTGGGCGTAGAGTAGGCAGAAGGTGAGTTTCCTTCCGTTGCTCCTGGAGCAGGTTCAGAGATGAGCTGGATCTGCCCTCAGATAGCTCGAGGTCCAGCCCAGAGTGCTAACCAGGGCCCAGTGAGAAGCCAGCAGGAAGAGGACACGGGACACCCAGCGGGCTCTGGGGCTCAGGTGGGGAACCAGGGAAGGCTTTCTGACAGACGGACTTGAAGAGGGGAGGATCCCTTTTCATATATATTGTGCCGTTCTTTTTTGGAATTATCCAGTACATGATGCAAATTCAAAAGGGTAAACAGTGAAAGGTAAGCCTTTTTCCCACCTCTCCCCAGAGGCAACCCCTGTTGCCTCAACTGGGGTGTCATTGCAGAAGTGTTCCATGTGCACATATAAAGGACTCCTCTCTGTGTGGCCGGTTCTGACATCTTCCATGTGGTGGGCCGTGGGGATCAGGTGGCTCGGGCTAAGATGCGGGTTAAAAGGAACCCCTGCCTCCCGGCCTCAAGTGTCATTTGTGCTGGTTTCTATCTCTAGTCAGTTCAGCAAGAGGCCATTTCCACTGTGGGTTTTCTCTCTCAGTGTGTGTGTGTGAGAGAGAGAGAGACAGAGACAGAGAGGGTCAGAGAGAGGGACAGATAGGGACAGACAGGAAGGAAGAGAGATGAGAAGCATCAATTCTTTGTTGTGGTTTCTTAGTTGTTCATTGACTGCTTTCTCATATGTGCCTTGACCAGGGGGCTATAGCAGGTCGAGTGACCCTTGCTCAAGCCAGCGACCTTGGGCTCAAGCTGGTGAGCCTTACTCAACCAGATGAGCCTGCATTCAAGCTGGCGACCTCGGGGTCTCCAACCTGGGTCCTCTGCGTCTCAGTCCGAAGCTCTATCCACTGCGCCACCGCCTGGTCAGGCACTGTGGGTTTTCTTAATAGGAATGCTGGCTCTACTTCCCTTCCGGTCTCCCGAGGGAAGGGTGCCTATGAAGTGGGTCTCGCGGGTCCCTTGCCTTACTGAGCACCTGGGCGCACTGTGCTGATCTGGGTGCACTGCTCTGATCCGGCGCGCTTTCTGGTGACTCCCTCTGTCCTCCAGCGGTGCTGCTCCTGTCGTCTTTCAGCTGCTTTGCCCTCCTGGTTTGATGGTGCTCATGGGCACTCAGATCCCAGGGGGGAGGGCCAGGGGGTCAGTTGTGCAGCCTTGTTCTCTCTCTTGATTCTACCTTCATCCATAATTTATGGGTTGGCTGCACAGAGAATTTCAGGTTGGGTATGATTCTTTTTTTTTTACAGTTTTGAAAGACTGCTTTGTACTTTTCCAGCTTCTGCTATAGAGGAATCTGAAACCTTGCTGCTTTGTGATTCTTTGTCCCCCCACCTCACCCCCCTTTCGGAATACTTGAGGGTCCGAACTGTCACATCTGGGTTGCTTTCATCCCTCCCGGTTAGTCCTTCCACATGGAAACACGTCCTTCTGTCCCTGGAGGTTTGGGAATTATTTCACTTCTTCCTCCTGTGTTTGCTGTTCACCTTTCTGAGATGGCTTTTATTTAGCTCTTAGATCTCTTGAACTGCCCTCTAATTCTCTTCCCTTTTTTGCCCATTTTCCATATTCTCTTTTTTGTCTTTTTGCTTCAGTTTCTAGGGAATTTTCTTTATCTTTCAGTCCATCTACTGATTTTTTTGTTTCTCCTAACATATTTTTAATTTCCGAGAGCCTTTTTTGCTCTATGAACAAATCATATATATACAGTGTGTCCATAAAGTCATGGTGCACTTTTGACCAGTCACACGGTCAAAAGTGCACCATGACTTTATGGGCACACTGTATATGCATACCGTCCTGTTTTAAACTTTTCTTATTTCTCTGAGGCTATAATGCTTTGTTTGTTTAAATTTTCTTCTTGCATAGGCTGCTCCCTCCAAATTGCTTGTTTCAGAACTTTCCTTTGGACTCTATCTTTGAAGGAATCTTTCCTGGGCTGCCCAGTGCTCAGGATTACTAGCTGGGGCTAAAAGCTGCCTGGGAGTCCCATTTCTGAGTGTCACGTTAGGTAACTGGCACACTGTTTGTTGGGGAACCTGTGTCAACGTCCTGAGGTCTTCCTTCTCTGGCTGGGCCAGGTCTGGGAGGTGGGGAAGGGCTGATTGCTAGTGTTCTGGGAGCTGAAGGACGAGGGGACAGACTGCACAGGCTCACTTAACTTCCATACCTCAGTTTTGGCAGGGGCCCCAGGCCCTTGGCTGTCCCCCAGATCTGCTAGTGCAGACCTCAGGCTTTACCCGCTCCAGAGGACACCTCTCTTCTTCAAAATTGCGGAGGGGTGGTCTCCAGCTGCATGAGGTGGGGAATGGATCTAGGGATCTACCTGCTTCTCAAAAGCTGTCACCCAGCCCCGCTGTACGTATGAACTCGTTCAGCCCAGTCCGAGGGGACCTGGAGCTGAAGTTTCACTGCCAGTTAGGGGATGTGGGGGCGGTCTGCCTGAGCTGCCCTCCAGCTCCCACGGTTTGAGCTGTGGTCTCCTCTCCTGGTCTCTCTGGCCTTGGGGGTTTATAGTTTGTTTCTTTTAATTGCTTTCCTGAAGTTTTACTGAGATTTCAGAGGGGTGAGAACTAAGGTGAGCAGGCTTTGCTTGCATAGGTGGCATGGCAGAAGGGTGTTCCAGGTGGGGGGTCTCTGGGGAGGGGTATGCTGAGGGTGCTTGGATTACTTGGGAACAAGGAGGACACAGTTTGGCTGGAGTTACAGGCTCCAGGAGGCTGAGGAATGATGAGAAATAATGCTCGAAGGGCGTTTTGGACTAATGATGGGAGAAGGGCTCCAGCAGGTGAGATTCTTCCCTGTGGGCAACAGAGAGGCGTGGAGCTTTTAAGGAAGAGAGTGAAACCAAGCCTGTACTTAGGGGTGCTCACTGTCACTAGTATGTAGCGTGATTTGGTAGCTAAAGCTGATCAATCATAATGGTTGTTAATGGTTAGGTTCTGGCAATCGTGCAGGTAGTAAGAGGGGATCTTGTGGGGTGGGCTAGCAGAAATGAGAGGAAGGGGGACATGAGGGATGTAAGAGGTAGAACTGATAGGCCTTCTTGACGGGATGGTGGTGAGGGAGAGGGGAGAGCTGACTGTGACCCCAAATGAAGCCTAGTTCCTGGGGAGATGGCATGAGGAAGACAGAAAGAAGTGTGTGGTTTTTTTGGGGTTGTGTTGTTTGGGAGTGGACAGGATAGGGGGTGGGGAAGGGAGGGCTAAGTTTTTTACAGACTAGACATTTAACATGTATATCCAGCAGCTGTGAATTCAAGCTGCAAATGCTTATGCTGGTGAAGAAAGGAAGGGAACCCTTGTGCACTGTGGATGGGATTGCAAATTGGTGTGTTCACTGTGGAAAATAGTATGAAGATTCCTCAAAAGAATTAAAAATAGAGCTACCTTATGATCCTGCAATTCTACTTCTGGGTACATAATGGAAGGAATCCCAAACATTAATTCAAAAAGATATATGCACCTCTCTGTTTATTGGAGCACTGTTTACAACAGTCAAACTACAGAAGTCATTCAAATGTGTGTCAATAGAGGATTGGGTAAAGAAGAGGTGGCACCTGTATACAATGGGTACTACAGGCCGTAAAGAAGAGATGGCACCTATATACAATGGGTACTACAGGCTGTAAAGAAGAGGTGGCACCTATATACAATGGGTACTACAGGCCGTAAAGAAGAGGTGGCATCCATATACAATGGGTACTACAGGCCGTAAAGAAGAGGTGGCACCCATATACAATGGGTGCTACACGGCCGTAAAGAAGAATGAGGCCATTTGTGATAACATGGGTGAAGCTAGAAGGTATTATGCTAAGTGAAGTAAGTCAGAGAAAGACAAATACCATATGATTTCACAATTATATGGAATCTAAAGAACAAGGATGAAAAAACAAACCAACCCAGAAACAGACTCATGACAGAGAACAGACTGAGCGTCGCCAGATGGGAGGGGTGTTGAGGGCTGGGTAAAAGAGGTGAAGGGATTAGGAAGCACAGGTTGGTACGTAAACAGAGGAATGTATGTGAGTCACAGGAATGTTAAGTACAGCATAGGCCCGTGATGGCAAACCTATGACACGTGTGTCAGCACACGTGTAGCCATTTTCGATGACACGCGGCCGCATGTGGCCGCATGGCAGAGAAGTATGGGGCCGCATGCCGAGAAGGACGTTTCATCCTCGGCTCCTGCACGGCCAGGTGCAGGAGCCGAGGATAAAACATTTGCTGTAGTGTAGACAATCTGTGCCGGAGGTCTGTAGGCCAAACATCAGAACTCTGGCACAGAGTGTCTAGTTCTGGCACTTCCAGTTAGGCTGTTTTTCTCGAAGTGACACACCACCCGAGTTATGCTTGTTTTTTTGGCGAATTTTGACACACCAAGCTCAAAAGATTGCCCATCACTGGCATAGGGAATACAGTCAATAATATTGTAAATCTATGTATGATGCCAGGTGGGCACCAGATAGACTTATTGGGGGGATCACTTTATAAATGATATGATTGTCTAATCACTATGCTGTACACCTGAAACTAATATAAAAATACTGTTTAATATAGACTGTAATTGAAAAAAATAAAATTTAAAAATTCTAAAAAAGAAAAAAGAAGGAAGAAGAGAAAAGGTGTTAAGAGAAGGAACAGTACAAGGCAGTATCTTAAATGCAAAAGAATAATTTTCATGTTGTTGAGATTACCAAAAGAATTTTATTTTATTTTTCCTTTTTTCTTCAAGTAAGAGGAGGCGAGATAGAGAGACAGACCCTTATGTACCCTGACCAGATCCACCCAGCAACCCCCATCTGAGGCCGATGCTTGAATCAACCAAGCTACCCTCAGCTACCAGGGCTGATGCTCGAGCCACTGGCTGTGGGAGGGGAAGAGAGAGATAAGGGGGAGAAGGTGGGGGAGAGAAGCAGTTGGTCGCTTCTCATGTATGCCTTGACTGGGGATTGAACCCGGAATGTCTGCACTCCAGGCTGACACTCTATGTACTGAGCCAACCAGCCAGGGCCACCAAAAGAATTTTATTTTGATATTCTCACAGGTTAAGTAGCATTGCAGACTGGCTTCTGAACTACCCAAAGACAGGGAGAGCAGGCCCCATTCATTTCTTCCTTAGCTAAGCATCCTTATGTTTTGATTGAATTAAGCACTCTGTACTCCAGGGCCTTACAAAAAAAAAAACCAGAGTCCTCTTTATTTGGGTTCTGTAGCCAAAAGGGAAAATGGAGAAGGGACACCACTCACTCAGCCC
The DNA here is from genome assembly GCA_037038555.1 of Rhynchonycteris naso. Classification (NCBI taxonomy): domain Eukaryota; kingdom Metazoa; phylum Chordata; class Mammalia; order Chiroptera; family Emballonuridae; genus Rhynchonycteris; species Rhynchonycteris naso. Next base: position 367,253,456 of record CM072995.1, on the reverse strand, counting down.
CCCCCCCCTTACCGCTGGTCTCTGGGTCAAGGTGGGATTCACAGCCATGTGGGTGACTTTCCAGTGGTGGCTCTCAGTGAGGTGAGGAACAGGCCCTGACTGCAGCTTTCGCTAATTTCCTTGGTATGCCTACGTCCCAGCTAGTGGATGGCAGGCTACCTACTGGATGTCACTGGGCAGGGAGTTGGAAAGAGGCAGTCAAGTTAACCTGTGGGGGTGAGTTGTGTCCGGCGCACGCAGCCCACCAAGGTGGGGAGGGGTTCCTTGCTGACATGGTGCGGCCTGGCTGAGGGACCTACTTCTTAGATTGTTCTAAGTGAGCCAGGTCGTGTTGTGCTACAAAATGGAGTCCCGCCTGGACTTTGGCTGTTCTTTAGACTCCCCTCAGGGCCCCAGCCCCTGTCTTTCAGAAGCAGGTCCAGTCCCCACTGTCCAGCCCCCTAGTGCTACACAAAAAGCTGTCATTTATAATAAAGGTTGATTATGTACCAGGCACTGTTCTGAGCGCTTCTCCGCATTAACTCGGTTGCTCTTTGTGACAACCCTATGTGCTTACTGTTAACTACCCCTGACTTTGTAGATGGGGAAATGGAGGCCCAGAGGTTGAGCAACTTGCTCAGAGCCAGTGGACTCAGTAGAGCCGTGGTTTGAGCCGAGCAGTGGGACCCCAAGAGTCCCTGTGTTATCCCGGTCGGATTATGTCAACATTTGGGAATTCTTTTCATGTGTTTCTTTTCTCTGAAAACCCAGCTGGAACCTCAGCACTGCTGGCTCGTGGTGGCTGCCAGATAAAATACAGGATGCCTCGTGGAATTTAAATTTTAGAGAGACAGCAAATAACTTCATAGTATCAGTATGCCTCAACTGTTGCATGGGATATACTTGTACATTTAAAAATACTGTTTATCTGAAATTCAGGTTTTCACTGAATGGTTTGCATTAGCATCTGCTAAATCTTGCAGCACTCAATTCAGTCGCTTTATCTTGGCTGACGGGGAGTCACGTGCGTGGGAGGAGATTGGAGTGCTTGGTCTTGCTGCTAGCATCTCTGCCAGGCTGTACCGAGGGCTCCAAATCTCTGACCCCCGGTACGTTTTAAAGTAAAACATGTTTAATATCTAAACTCCAAATATGCCTGACTTTTGCTTTTTTCCTATAGAGAGGGAATATTAAAACAACATTTTGTAGAAACATGCTGAACACAGGTAGGAAACTGCTCTGCTTCCCGTTCTCCAAGGATAGATCATAACAGAAATTTAAGAAATCTCATACAATCAGCCTCACACTTTCTTTTCCAGAAGAATCTCTTGACCTAAAGCAACTCATTCAGAAAACTAAATTCTTTTAAAACACCCTCAGAGGGAAATGCTACTGCTTTTTCTAATCCGTATCTTCTGCTGAGCTGACTGGTCAGACGTTTTTCTTCAGCATGAGCGTGAGGCATCTCTGATGCAGCTTGAACCCATTACCCCTGCCTCTCGGAGCAGCGGGGACCGATGAGGAGCATGTACGTGAGCAGGAAGCCCTGCCATCTGCAGAGATACCTCCCTGGGCTGCTGCTTCTCAGGCTGTGCCTCCCGAAACACGATGCCTGGGCTTCTCAGCCTGGAGAACCGTAGTGCAAAAGAACCAGTCATTTCAGGCCTTGATCGAGTCCAGGCACTGGGTGACGCCCGGGTCCCAGCCAGCTACATCCTTCCAGCTACTTGGGGCCATGGCCTGGTATACTGCACACTGAAACATGTAGGTGCCATGGTCTCTGAGGAGGGACGAGCCCTCTGTCCAGTCCAGGGCCAGTCTCTGACCTGAGCCTCTGAGCCCGTCCCCGGGTCTGCTCCAGCTCTTGTTCCTGCCTCCGTCTCCTGCAACCCTCTTTCCCGTTCCTCTTCCTCTCGTTTGTTGGACATTCTCTCATGTCCGCCACATGTGTAAGGAAGAAGTGGAGTCACATCTGGACTACGGAAAGACTTGGTACACCTCAGGAAGAAAAAGACAACCAGCCCCACAGAAAAAGGGGCGGGTGATATGAACAGGTAGTTCATTAAAGAGAAGCCTAAAATTACTTCCAGAGTCCTGAGGTAATACCTGATTTTACTAATAATGTAAATGAAAACAAGATATCACGTTATGCCCAAGAGATTGACAGAAACCAAAGCCTGACAATAGAAGAGTTGGCAAGATGTGAGAAAATAGAAATTCTGTTGTCCTTCCCATGGCTGCAGAAATTCCTAGGACAAAACTAACTCGGGAGTCATACTGCAGCATTGACATTTAAAGTATGTCTGCAACCTGATGCAGCAGTTCCAATTCTAGGTACAGACCCAGAGAAGGTCTTGGACATTTTGTACATGGGATCAAGGTTATGCATTTTTAACATTTTAATTGACTTTTTAGCACGACTGTTTTCAAATATGCATAAAAATGGAGCAAATTCCCTGTACCTGTCGCCCACTTTCAACAACGACCATTTTGCCAGTCGACACTTATTTTCTGGTTTGTTAGTGTCTACCCCCACCCCCGGGGCTTTCCTGGCAAATGGGCATGTGGGTGGTAAACTTTCCTGGGCCAGGCATGTCTCAAATATCTTTATTTTGCTCCCACACTTGGTTGATAGTCTAACTGGGTAGATAACTCTAGGTTGGAGAACAGTTTTCCCTTAGAAGTAATTTCTGGGCCCTAGCCGGTTGGCTCAGTGGATAGAGCATTGGTCCGGTGTATGGACATCCCAGGTTCTATCCCTGGTCAAGGCACACAGGAGAAGTGACCATCTGTTTCTCTCCCCCTCTCTTTGCTCCTCCTTCCCTTTCTGTAGCCAGTGGCTCGATTCCTTCGAGCATTGGACTCAGGCACTGAGGATGGCTTGGTTGATTTGAGCATCCATTTCAGACATAGGTTGCCAGGTGGATCCCGGTCACGGTGCATGTGGGAGTCTGTCTTTCCACCTCCCCTCCTCTCACTTAAAAAAGAAAAAAAAGGAGGCAGATTCTGGGTCAGTGTCATGTTCAGAACTGTTATATGGCCACCTTGTTCTCTTCTTTTTAGAAGTGTAGTAGCCTGAGTGATGGTGCCCAAGATATTTAGGTCCTCATCCCTGTGACTTGTGTCACCTTATAAGGAAAATGGCCTTGGCAGATGTGATGAAGTTAAGGATCTTGACATGGGGAAGTGACCCTGGATGATCTGGGGAGCCCTAAATGCCATCACACATGTCCTCAGAAGAGAGAGACCATGTGGTGGAATGATGCAGCCACAAGCAGTGGCCATCAGGCGGCCACCAGCAGCTGGAAGGGGCATGGCCCTGCCAGCACCTGGATTTTCAGCCCAGTGAAACAGGCTGAACTCCTGGCATCCAACACTAGAAGGGAATACATTCCTGTTGTTTTTAAGCCCCTAAGTCTGTGTTAGTTCATTACAGTAGCCCCAGAAAGTGAATACAGGAAGCTGGTGGGATCCTCTTGATCCCCAATTCCAGGTGAGAATCTCAGCCTACAACCCGAACAGCATGGCCTTCAGCTCCAGGAAATGTTTGAATCACTTTCCCCTGCTTTCCCAGGAGCTGGGCTCCCTGTTCTCACTTTTTTTTTTTTTTTAATTGATTGATTTTAGAGAGACAGAGAGTCAGGAACAGGGTGGGAGGGAGGGAGGGAGAGAGAGTGAGAGAGAGAAGAGAAGCATTCATTTGTTGTTACACTCAGTTGTGCATTCATTGATTGCTTCCCATATGTGCCGTGATAGGGGATCGAACCCACAACACTGGTGTTTCAGGACGATGCTCTAACCGACTGAGCTAACCAAACCAGTAAGGGCCTCCCTTTACTTGGTCTTATTTCCTTGCCTTTGCTCCTTTTGGCCGTATGTCAGTCTTTCTGTTATGCTTTCCGGGTGATGTCTTCTAATTCTTTTATTCATTATGTTTTAAAGTGTCTGCAACTCTATTTTTAATTTCCTAGAGTTCTTTCTTGTTGCCTTTTTAAAATAGCTGCCGCCTCTTAATGCAATAGCTTCTCTTCTCTGGGGAGATTAATTCTAGTTCTTTTTCTGAGTATCTGTTCTCGATATCTTTTCTCCTCAGTTTCCTTGTTTTAATTCCTAATTTGTTTTGGTGACCTTTTTTTGGTGAATTCTCAAATAGATGGTGATTGGGGATGTCTGTTATTCATATTGAAGGCTGTGACAAGCAAAGCCAATTGGAAGTTCTGGGCACAGCGTCCTTACCCTTGCGAAAGGAGACTGCAGGCAGTCTCTAACCTCGGTCACCCACTGACTGTCAGTAGCCGCAGGACTTTGGCCTTGGGCTGGTGGCTTCCTGGAGATGAGCCCTCAGTGGGCTGCCTGGGGAGCAGCCTAAGACCACTTTGTGGAAGCTTAGGGGTCTGCAGTCTCCCTGTTCATTTTCTGTCTTGTGCCTCCACCTGGGCTGGGCTACAGGGCCAGGGTGCAGCCTCCCCAGGGACCCAGCCTCGTCTTGCTGTACCAGTGCCTGGTGGTCAGGAGCAGGGCCTGGGTTGCCCGCTGCACTGGCTTTGACACTCCCCAGCAGCACACCCTTGCGCACCTGACTACTTCTGTCCTGCCAGAGTCTCCGTGTCCACAGGTCTAACCTGGGAGCGCAGGTGAACCTGTCACAGGGGTTGCTGGGAGGATTCAGCGAGTGACTACAGAGGACTTTGCAGGGGCCATGGATATAGGCTGTTCTGTTGTTCTGCTGAGGGTGGGAATGTCCCCTGGCAGCTTGTATTTGGCGGGATGGGTCTGGGGCTCGCCCTTAAATGTCACCAGCCTTTTGTTTGCAATCTCACCTTCTGAGGCTCCCAACCCACCAAGATCTGTGCTTCTCAGGAGCCTGATGCTCAAATTCAGCTGCATGTTCTCCATCCCCTATCACTGCCACGGGTCCACCTGCTGTCCGTCCTCCAGAGTGCTGACCGTCCTCATCTGCTGCCACTGGTGTTCCCATCCTGTCCTCGTGGGTTTGTGCTCTTTAAGGGTCTCATGCTGTACTGACTGGGCTAGCCAGGTGCCTGGGTCTGTGCTCTCTAACAGAAATCCTCTTACTGATGTTTCAGTGGGGTTTCAGGGGAGGTAGAAATAACCCCTGTGTGTAGAAATTTCACCAAACCTAGTTCTTGCCATGAAATGTGAAGCAAATATATCAACTTACTGAAGTGACATAAGCTTATTTTGGGTGCTGGGTCTTACATTGCTAGGTGTATTGTCTGTATCTTTCAAATGTCTACTATTAAAAGAGAGAGTCCCACTACCCTCTGGCTTATCTGCCTTTCTCTTCTTGCCTAAATACCTGAAAGTCCTTGTCCAAACTTGGGGGAGTTTGCAGTGGACACTTCCTTACCTTGCACTCCTGCCCTCAGGGTTCATTTCCACCCCTCTGGGCCACCATGGAAGCCACAGGTGAGCCCTCAGCTATGAGTCAGCAGTGGCTGCTTCCTTATTTCTTCCCGGGGCTCTGCTGCCCCATTCCTCAGAACTCCGGGCTGTCATGGCGACATTCCCAGAGCCCAGGCTGGCACCTGCGTGTCCCTCTGTTCATCCAGGTTGGTGGGTGTTTTCTGTTGTCTCTGCCCCTCCTCCCCTCCTCCCCTGAGCTCCCCAGTCACTCTCCCCTGCCCACACTATCCCGCCTGCCAACCAGCCATGTCCAGCTCCAGCTGCCTGGTCACCTCCCCAGGTGGGGAGCTTGCAGTTAACTTGAGATCACCAGGGTCAGAGCGGATCTCGCTAGTCTCTTCTCTGCATCTGCTTTTGTGTTAACTTGGTGCTCATTCCTTCCCTTAAAATAGGAGCCAAGAGTCATCCTTACCTGCGGCCTCGCTACCCCTCATCTGAGAGGTGCTGGTGGGATTACCTCTGTGTGCTTCTTCACTCCGTTCTCATCATCACTGGCTAACGTTAGTTAGAACATCTTCTTGTTTATCTTCTATCTCTGCTCTTCCCTCCTCAAATCAAGCTTCCTCAGAATGGCCAGTGTCATCTCTCTAAACTGCAAATCTCTTTTCCGTGCTGGTTTATTTTTTCTTAAGCCCTACCCCGTGACATTTTGGGCACAGTCTATGCCTCTTGCTGTGCATGCTAGCTCCTATCCTGAAGCGAGGCGTCTGCCCTGGGCCACTACCTGCCCTTGGCCTCAGTGGACGTCACCAGGCTGTTTGACCCTCTGTCCCCATGCCTGAGCAGCTCCCTCCCTCCTCTTTGGCCCTTCTTCAGGAGGTCCTCTTGCTGAGTCCACAGGCTCTCCATGTGTCCACCTGCTGGCACTGGCACATGCTTGTGATTGCTGCCAACCACCTGGCCTTCCCTGGCCTGGAGGGGGCATTGATAACCATACTATATCGCTTCACCCTGCTTTGAAGCTCCCACCCTTTACCCCCATTGTGACCTGCATCAGGATGAACAGATGAGAGAGAGGGACATTTTTATCACCCTCTGCTCCCCAGACCCTGATTTAGGGTCTCTGAGTTGTATGTGTGTGTGAGTGTGTATGTGGCAGAGACAGAATCTGAGAGAGGGATAGGCAGGAAGGGAGAGAGATGAGAAACATCAATTCTTCATTGCGGCTCCGTAGTTGTTCATTATTGATTTCTTATATGTGCATTGACCGGGGCGCTACAGCAGACCGAGTGACCCCTTGCTCAAGCCAGTGTTCTTGGGCTCAAGCTGGTGAGCCTTGCTCAAACCCGATGAGCCCGCGCTCAAGCTGGCGACCTCGGGGTCTCGAACCTGGATCCTCCACATACCAGTCTGACGCTTTATCCACTGCACCACCGCCTGGTCAGGCCCAAGCTCAATCTTTCTTGCAGTAGGTTTTGCTGATCTTGACCTTTTGACTTTCTTTGTCAGTGCTTTGGGCTCTAATCTATATGTAAGGGATACTTGGGTGTCCCAGTAGTTTGCGTGTGCTGTTCTTAGGAGGGCCCATGCCTTATTAATCTTTGTCTAAGAGCTCCATACTACTAATAGACTCACACTGCTCTGTAAACTCATTGTGTGATCTGGAGTGTCCATCATCCATCCATCCATCCATCATCCATTATCCATCTATCCATCCATCTATCCATCATCCATCCATCCATCTCTCCATCATCCATTCATCCATCTATCCGTCATCCATCCATCATCCATCCATCCATCATCCATCCATCCATCATCTATCCATCCATGTCCATCCATCCATGTCCATCCATCCATGTCCATCCATCCATGTCCATCCATCCATCCTCCATCCATCCATCCTCCATCCATCCATCATCCATCCATCCATCATCCATCCATCCATCCATCCATCCATCCATCCATCATCCATCCATCATCCATCTATCCATCCATCATCCATCCATCCATCATCCATCCATCCATCCATCCATCCATCCATCATCCATCAATCCATCATCCATCATCTATCATCTATCATCTATCATCCATCATCTATCATCCATCATCCATCATCTATCATCCATCATCCATCATCTATCATCCATCATCCATCCATCCATCATCCATCCATCCACCATCCATCCACCATCCATCCATCCATCCATCCATCCATCATCCATCCACCCATCATCCATCCATCCATCCATCCATCCATTTATCCATCCAACCATCATCCATCCATCATCCATTCATTCATCTGTCCATCCATCCATCCATTCATCATCCATCTGTCATCCATCCATCATCCGTCCATCCATCTATCCATTCATCATCCACTCATCCATTCATCCATCATCCATCCATCACCCATCCATCATCCATCCCATCCATCCTATCTTTCCATCCCATCCATCCATCCATCCATACTTCACTCATTTGTTTATTTGTTCATTCCTCAGACATTTAATTTAATGTCAGGCGCTGTGCAGAGTGCTAGGGAAACACTGGTGGACAAGGTATATGGAGGGTCCTGTCTCCAAGGTCCTCAGAGTGTCCCGCTGAGACAGGTTATAACATTGATGCTCAGTTCTGAGGACACAGAGATGACCTCAAGGAGAGCCCTCATAAGCAGAATGGTGGCGTGTGGCAAGGACAATGACAGAGCTGTGTTGAGGGCTAATTGCCACCCCAGAGAGGACATCTGAGTGAGCTGAGGAGGTGGGGCTGCCCAGGAAGGCCTTCCTGAGTGTGAAAGGGTGAGAAGAAATTAGGGCAAGTGGCCTTCCCACTGTTAGTCAGGTACCCAGGCAGGTGTGTGTAGGTCAGCAGTAGTAGCACTCCTTTGGCACTGGCGGGGGAGTACTGTTAGCCCTGAAAGTCTTTCTGCCCTCAAATGAGGGCAGAACTGGGCAGCCAGTCCCGAGCCAGCTGGCCCTCTCCTTGTCCCTCTACTTCCCTGTCATTCCCCTGCAGACCCTGATCATCCCTCCTTCGTCTCCTTTCTTGGAGCCTCCTCTGCCCTCCGGTCCACAATTCCCATGGCCCCCACAGTGCTAATTGTCCCTGTTCCACCCTACCCCCTGCCGGCTGCCTTAAATCCAGGGCTGCCAGGGGTGATGTGGAGCCTCGCTGGCGTGGTTCTGAACCACTGCAGGCCTCGCAGGGTGGGAGCCGCCAGACTGTGCTGTCCCAGGCTGTTTCTGCTCCATGTCTTTCCCTGTCTTTGGTGTTCTTGTTAATCTGCCACCTCCATTGTTTCTGCGCCCCTCCTTCAGCTCCACCTCCCAGAAATCTCAGCCTTAGTCTTTCCTCTCTGGGCACTTAGATATCCGTGGTTGTGGTTGCAGCCCTGAGAGTCAGTCTTTTTGTTTCATCTGTCCTGCTGGCCACCAGTCTAGGGCCCTGTCCAATACAGTTAGGACAGCACAGAGCTGCCTGTAGGGAAGGGACGCTAGCGGAGAAGGTGCAGTGCATCCGTCAGAGGCTCACTTCTGCCTTGGCATGAAGTCCTCTGCCAGGACTGTTCTGGTTCTGACCTGCTTTTGCTGGCAGCCGCTGAGGCCGGCTGGGGCGGGGGCAGAGCCCCGCGCGGGTGCTGGTGTTGCTGGGGCAGCCGGAAGTGGGTACATAGGAGCCTCATTTGTTCATCTGGAGATTCCTGGGGTCTGTTCCTGACCAGGTCTCCCTTCTCACCCCTTCTGGCTGCTCCCCAACACTTCTGAGATGGATGTGGTGAGGGGCCTGGTTCAGACAGTGGGCTTCCAAACCTGACCCCCTCGCATCCTCCGGGCCTGGCTTCCCCTTCCTCTAGGCCTCCTGCCCACAGCCGCCCACTGCTGCGGCAGGCGATGTGAGGTGAGGAGCAGGGATGTATGTTTAGGGTGGAAGCAGGACGAGCCCTGCAAGGAACATTCCAGGGCCATTCAAATGGCTGCCCCACCTTGATCCCAGCAAGGCTGCTCTGGCCATGAGCATGGCCACCCAGACCACAGGGGCCATGTTATCTGGACCCAAACTTGGACGATGATGGCCTGACCACAGTTCTAAGAGGCAGCCTGGGAGGTAGTGTAGGTCTGAAGTCGTGGGATTTCTAGTGCCATTTTGATGACTTACTGGACAAACTGAAACTGCCCTGGCTTTTCAGGGCCCCGTCAGCCGGCTCTCTGGTGGGAAGGGCAGAGTACTGCTGGTGGCCCTGCTTGAGTTCAGGCCAGTGACATGGTTTTTACCTGGAGGAGAGCTTTTGGTTTTCAGTTTTCAAGTGCCTGTCACACACTGCTTCTGATGAAAGCCACACCTATCCCTTTAGTTGGGCGATGGCTCCATGTGCCCTAAATGGGCTCCAGCTCCAGGGGAGGCACACAGATTGGGTTCGGATCTGGCCCTGCTGGGTGACCTTGAGTGTTACAGAATCCATTATGCCTGGTCTCTTATCTGTAAACAGGAGCGATAAGGAGGTAGGAAGGTTACATGGGCTAGTACCTATAGCATATCCATGTGCAGCCCAGTGCCTGATGAAGAGTGTCACCTGCTGGCACCGGCCCTGCGTGTCGGCGGAGCTCTGTGAGCTGGATGTTGTAGAGATAACACGGGCAGATCATCAGAGCGGGGGCAGATGCTAAGCCCTTGCCCCTTGCCCTGTTCCATGGGGTGCAGTAGGCACCTCCCCGACTGGGCTGTTATCAGTCCCTTCTGGGAGGAGAACACTGAGATATTGACCCAGTGTTGGAAGTGGCGGGGGGTGGGGTGGGGCACTGTGGAGCCATGCTTAGAGGTAGGCACCGGGTCTCAGACTCTCATGGCGGCACGCACCTCATTCTGCTGGCACGGTGTTATTCGCATGTCCTGGGTGAGAGTCAAGGTGGTCCAGGCCCTGTCTGCACGGCCCAAGGCTGAGGAAGGGGTCCTTCAACCGGAATTTGCAGAATATAGCAAACAGCCTCTCTGGGACGGTCCCCTCTCTGTCAGAGAGGAGGCCAGCGCAGGAGTATTTGGGTGAAGCTGGGTGCTCCCCTCTCCCTTGTCAACCCCCGTCTCTGAGGTCAGAAAGGGGATGTCAGCTCAGATGCATCACCATCACCAAGTAGGGCATGGTGGTGTCCCAAGTCAGGTGACCAGAGGCTTGTTGCGCCTGGCAGCCTTTCTTATGGGGGACCAGCCGCAGTGAGGGTGAAGAGCCCTGCTCAGGGCCACAGTGCCATCCGAGTTTTCAGGGAAGATTCTTAGCCAAACACTATCAGTGCCTTAAGGACTCCTCCGTTATCATCCACCAACCCAAACCCCACAAAGCAGGGCCCAGGGTGGCCCGTGGTGGGACCTGAGCCCCTGCCCACACCTCTCTCCCGTGACCGGCCCCCTGCCTGCCCTCAGCTTTAGTGTGAGGGAAATGAAGGTGCCGCCCGGAGCTGCCTGAAGGAAGGCCCACGCTCTGGGGGCTCTTTTGGGAAAGTGTGGCTGAGGAGACCCTGGTGCTCAGGTCGCTCCAGGATGCCAGGGTTTGATCTGGGCCAGGGGTCCCGTTTGATGCCCGAGGCAGCCCCCTAGCAGGGTGGCCGGAAGGGAGCTTGGGCCCTGAGGCCTTCCTGCCCCCTCGGTACCCCCTAAGGGGCTCTGCTTCGGGGGGGGGGGGTCTCACCAGGTGCCCCCAACCAAATGCTTCCTGCTCTGACCCCACAGTGCTGCTCAGGAGCCCCTCCCTTCAGCATGGGGGATGGGACAGGGTTTAGAGAGTAGTGGGACTCTCCTCCTCTAGGCCCATCCCGAACCCCTCAAAGCCAACACGCAGGAAGAGAGGGCTCTGTGAGGCCACCCACATCCCTCCTGCTGGTTTCTTTCCAACTGACTGCTTTGATTCTGGAAAGGTCTACAGGAGAGGAGACTTGGGGTGGTAAGCACATGATACAGTGTACAGATGATGTGTTATAAAATGGTACACCTGAAACCTCTATGATTTTATTAACCAATGTCACCCCAAGAAATTCAGTTGAGAAGAGAGAGAGAGAGACCTCAGGAATCACCAGGCAGCAAGCAGAACCCTCTGCTGTCAGGCCTGGGAGGGAGGGAGGAGTGACCAAGGAGATCCAGGCTGACCAAGATCTGAGGAGGGGGATGCCATGGGAACGAGGCGCTATTTTTATCCCCCTTCGTGTCTTGGGTCCCCAGCCTGGCATGGGGGGTGTGTGTGTGACTGAGCCGCGAACTGAGATGCCGGGCTGTCTAGGCTCTGAGGGACAGTGTAACCTGTGCCCTCTGTCATCCACAAGAACCCCTCATGACCAGTCTCTCCTGACCCCACTCCGACTGCCGGCTGAGGTTTCTGTGCCTTGAACCTCAGTGGCAGTGAGAAGTCTAATGTCCTTCTCCTCCTCCTGGTGTTCTGCCTGGGACCACCCGCCGCCTGTGTGACCCCACCTCCCCGCCTGTCTTTCTGGGCCCCAGAGCGGGAGGAGGCTGGAAGTTGCTCCTCTGCACCCCTTCCCCTGACTCCAGCCTGGCCACAGCCCAGGCCTCCAGCAGTCTGGTGCCCGAGAACTGTATTCTGGGGTCAGTGACTTCAGGCCTAGCAGCTGGCTGCCTGCAGGCTCCTTTGGCAGAAGCGTTGTAGGCCTCTAGGCTGGTGTAGGATGAGTGCTCTGGGGAGGGCACAGCCCTGCATCTCCTGGTGCCCAATCAGGTGCGGGTCTCCAGCGAGTGTGGTCTGCTGTCTGCGTGCACAGGTGCCCTGTGCTGGACCCTGCTCTGGCTGGTGGTGGGATGGGCAAGGAGAGAGAGCAGATCTGTGGGTGAGGGCCCGTGTGCTGAGGTGTATGGCCATGTGGGGTGGGGGTCCCCTCTTACCCCCTGCACTCATCTGGGAGGTGAAGTAGGTGGGAGGAGTGGCTGTTCCACCTAAGTGGAAAGGCTGTTCAGTGATCCCCAGGATGACCTGTCAAGCTCAAGGCAGAGGGACCAAGTTTATAGATGAGATGAGGCCTCATGCCCAGAGCTCCCCACTGGGGAAGCAGAGCCGGGCAGCCCTGGGCCGGCTGGCTCCAGTCTCGGGCTGGGCTGCCCTCTGCCCCACTTCCCCCACTGGCCTGATTTCAGCCCAAGGCCCTGGCCTTTCCCTGCCCCTAACCCCACCCTAACCCTGAGCCCCAGGGCCTGGATCGCTCAGGTCCAAAGTCCATGCCTGTGGTCTCCCTCAGCAGGGGACCCAGGGTCCGAGGTTAGCAGATTTCTTTGGGTTGGATTTCTAGAATGGTAACGACCCGGACAAGGAGCATAGATATTTTATAGGCTCTTGCTAGGCTTTGCAAAGGCTTTCCAGAGAGCTGCCCTGATGTTCAGACAGCACCTTGGGGGTTTGTCCCTGGCAAGGACCTTGGGGGTCTTACCTGCATGGAATTCGATTGTTTCTAGCACTGTAACTAATTTAATAGGCAGAAGTGACACCTCACTGTTCTCTCTTTTTTTTTTTTTGCAGGGACAGAGAGAGTCAGAGAGAGGGATAGATAGGGACAGACAGACAGGAACAGAGATGAGAAGCATCAATCATTAGCTTTTCGTTGCCATTGCGACACCCTAGTTGTCCATTGATTGCTTTCTCACACGTTCCTTGACTGTGGGCATTCAGCAGACCGAGCCACCCCTTGCTCAAGCCAGCGACCTTGGGTCCAAGCTGACGAGCTTTTGCTCAAGCCAGATGGGCCCGCGCTCAAGCTGGCGAGCTTGGGGTCTCGAACTTGGGTCTTCCGCATCCCAGTCCGACGCTCTATCCACTGTGCCACCGCCTGGTCAGGCTCACTGTTCTCTTTTGACTGGCGATTTCTGACAAGGAACACCTTCTAACAGTTTATTAGCCACTTGTGTTGACTGTTGTGTTGCTGAGTTGTCCTGAAGGCGCCCTCTGCCTCTTGTCTCTGCCCTGTGTGGTAGTTTGGGTTCTTTCTCCTCTGCCCTGTCCCTGCAGATCCTGCCTGCAGCGCTGCACAGAGCAGACATTCGGTGCCCAGGTTGAGGGCGGAATTTGTGCCCCACTCCTGCTCTCTAGAGTGTGTGCCTTGGACTGCCAGCCTGCCTGCTCCCAGCTGCGCAGCTGGGAAGGAATTTCCCTCCCAGTGGGCAGGGGACTTTGCGCAGAGCTCAGAGAGCCAGGCCAGCTGCTAGTTGATCTACGAGGGTCGAAATGAGGGTAATATCTGCAGTTCATTGGGCCTCAAGTAAGGGGTGAAAGTCAGTGTTTCCAGCCCTGAGCGCCTGGCAGGTACATTGGCACCGACTGTGAGCGGGCACTGCACCACGGCTATCTCCTTCATCGGGGTTGGCTGAGAGTACAGCTTTTTGCACTTCTTATTTTGAAATAATTTCAGATACAGAAAAGTTGCAAAAACACAGTATAGAGAATTCCCTTATACCTATCACCCAGATCCCCTGCTGCTAATATTGACCATACCCGTTTCATTATTCTGTTTTTCCCCAAACCCATTTGAGTATAAGCTGCAGACATGATGCCCCTAAACCATTAAACATTTAAGTATTTTTTTCCCCTAAGAATAAGGATATTCTCTAATATAACCACAGTGCAGTGATCAGGAAATTAACATGTCAGAGACCTTACTTGAAATGTGTTAGGGCCCCCCCCCCTACTGTTCTGTGGGACAGAAATGCACAGTCCAGTCCAGGATTACACGTGCATTTTCGTGTTGTGACTCTTTAGTCTCCTTGAACCCGGAAGTTCTTTAGTCTTTGTCCCTCCTGACCTTTGCCATGTTTAAAGACCATAGGCCCATTATTCTGTGGAGTGGCCCTTAGTCTGGGTTTTCCGCATGTCCCCTCCTTGCTAGATTCAGGCTGGGGTCTGGCAGAACCACCTACAGGTCCACCTGGGCCTCCTGTCTGGAGGCACATGGCGTTCATTTGGTGCCAGTGATGTTAGCCTTGATTGCATAGTTACCATAGTGTCTGCCAGGTTTGTCCACTTTGTAATGAGTAAAGATAATATCCCGCGTTGTAGGAGATGAGCCACAGCCCCGCAAAACTGACCTCATGCTCGTGCTGCTGGGTTTGACCCAGGGTGCAGCCTCCCAGTCCAGGGCTCGTCTTGTCGTGAGCAGTGTCTCCCTCTGCCTCTCGGTGGCTGACAGCTCCCCAGAGTACATGCTTCTGCCCCGGTGGACACAGTGCTCCCTGGCTTTCCTCCTCCCTCTGGGGCTTCCCCCCAGTCTCCTTTGTTGGTTCTTCTGCCCCATGCAGGCTCAGCACTGGTGGCCTGAAGGTGCCCACCTGCCTCTCTAGTCTGTTCCCCCCTGGCTGATCTACTCCAGGCCCATGGCCTGAAACGCCACCCATTGCCAACCACATCCAGGTTTCCTGCCTGCTCTGCCCTCTTCTGGGGGCTCCGTCCCCTCGCAGCGGGCCTGGCTCTCTCTGGCTTCTCCTGTCACTGGGAAGGTCATCCCTGCCCACCCATGCTGGACTTCTCCCTTTCCCCCGCCTTGCACAGTGGATCTCTCAGTGAGTCCTGCCTGTTGTGCCCAGGCCCCTCCCAGGTTCTCTCTGTCCACCACTGCTCCCACCCAGGTCAGAGGCTCTGGGTCTCTCTCAGCCTCTGCACAGCCCTGAACACGCAGCCTCTTCAGCCCTTGCTGCTCTCCAATCTCAAGATCTGTCCAGAGAGCTGCAGGTACACGCCTCCTCCACCATGCAGGCATGCTTGGAGGGAAGTTATGGGAGAGGCTGGAGAGAGGCTGAGGGGCCCACACCCGAGGCCCTGTGGGCAGCTTCAGCCTCACCTCTGCCCAGGCGTCCCTGCCCCCAGCTGGCGGCCCTGGGTCTTAAACCCACCCAGCTCCTCCTTCCCTCAGGCCTCGTTCATCATGGTTCCTTCCACCTGCTTTCCCCCAGATCTGTGTATGGCCTCCTGCTCCTGCTTCTCCTGCTTCGGTGCCAACTTTTGTGCCCTTTCTGGGGAGACCCACTTTGATATCCAGTCCCACTGAGTGCCCCATCCCCCCAGTAATTCACAAAACATTTCCTGTTTTCTTACCTTTGAGGCCCCACTCATGATCTGCAAAGACCTTATTTCTGTTGTTTTCTGATTTTCTCTGCTCCTTTCTCTGCTGTACCAGCTGGGAGAGCGGAGGCCCCGCAGTCTTGTTTCCGCCCTGCGTCTGGGACGGCACCAGCTCGGGCTGGAGCTCCGCTCTGGCCTCTCTTCCTGGTCTGACGGCTTCCCTCGTCTTCTCTTGTCCCATTTATTTCCTCATTTCCTTTTTTTTTTCCTTTATTTTTGGTCTTTATTTCTCCTTCTCCATCTCATTGGCCATAACAAGACAGTGAGGATTTTGCAATATCTACTTAATAAATTGAATATATTTTTATGTTTCCTACTGAGAATAAATGGTTGAGTCAAGTCAAGCGTTGTAAATTTGACTACGGAATAAGTCACAGGGCTAGCTAGATAAAGACACTGGTGAGAGAGAGAGAGAGAGTGTGTGTGTGTGTGTGTGTGTGTGTGTGTGAAGGACCGAATGCCTGGCTGGGCTCTGTGGTGAACAACTGAATACATCTTTTGTGTGTGCATGCTTTTTTTTTTAATTGCAAGAGAGACTGAGAGAGAGAGAGAGAAGAGAAGCACCAACTTGTAGTTGAGTCACTTTAGTTGTTCATTGATTACTTCTCATACGTGCCTTGATAGGGGGGTGCTCAAGCCAAGCCAGTGACCCATTGTTCAAGTGAGCGACCTTTGGGCTCAAGCCAGTGACCCCGGGATTATGTTGATGATCCTGTGCTCAACCCAGCAACCTCAGGGTTTTGAACCTGGGTCTTCAATGTCCCAGGTCGATGTTCTATCCAATGTGCCAATACCTGTCAGACTGCACACTTCTTTTTAAACTCATCTGGGCCCTGGTTTTCTTCATGTATAAAATGAGGGGGCAGTTGACCTCTGAAATCTGCATTATGAGATGAAAGTTGCCTTCAGTTGGTTTTTCAAAAATTCTTTTCAGTGTGGTAGAATATGTAGAACAGAATTCGCCACAGTAACCATGTGTAGGTATAAGTTCAGTGGCATTAAGTATGTCCACACTATTGTGCCACCATCACCACCATCCATCTCCAAAACTTTGTCATCACCCCCAACATAAACTTTGTCCCCATGAAACCCTAACTGCTCCCCCTCCCCCAGACCTGGTCACCGGCCATCCTTCTGTGCATGACTTTGATTATGGGTGGCATCATGCAGCAGTGCTTTTTCGTGACTGCTCTGTTTCGCTCGCCCTCAGTTGATGTCCGTTACTACTAGATTCAGAAGGCCTCAGCAGAAAGGAGGGTTACCGCTGCTGTTGACAGAAATCTGTGTTTTGACTGAGCGGAGGCTTTCCTTCCTGCGGGGCACACTGATGTGGGTTCCCTGGTTCGGTGTCACCCTCACTGCCCAGCTGGATGGAGCCCTGACAGAGGACACACATGGGGCAGTGTGATGGGGGCGTCTATCAAATCGGGGCTGCTGCACCCGGCAGAGGGCACTGATGGGGACACGGACAATAGGCAGGCACACCCTGGGCATGCAGGGCATCTGGCCGGCCTTGAAACTGCTTTAAGAGCTCGGAGCATTGCACACGGCACAGCGAGTGCTGGAGTGCTAGGGTGTGGTGGTTGAAGGGTTTAAATTTGCCCCTTTTCCGAGGGCCCGTCAGCCCCCAGGGAGCAAGGGGGCAATGGTGCTGGCTTTCACCTGGGCCACTGAGGGGCTGAGGTGGGTCCTTCTGTCTTCCTGGGGACCTCCCATGCCGAGGCTGCTCTAGCCTGGCTCTGACTTCGCCCCCAGATGCTGAAGTTCAGAGCTGTCTGTGGGGGCCTGAGACTCCTGCGCATCCGCCAGACCTCCACCGCCCCCGCTGCCTCCCCACATGTCCGGCGCCTGGAGTACAAGCCCATCAAGAAGGTCATGGTGGCCAACCGAGGTAAACGCCCTGGGGCCGGGGCCAGGGGCCGTGCATCCAGCCCAGCCCCAGCTCTCCTCCACCCCAGTCCCCGCGGTGGTCCCAGCTTCTCCTGGGGCCCAGGAATCTAACCGCTGGTCCTGTTGCCTGTGCCCCAGGTGAGATCGCCATCCGTGTGTTCCGGGCCTGCACGGAGCTGGGCATCCGCACTGTGGCTGTGTACTCGGAGCAGGACACGGGCCAGATGCACCGGCAGAAAGCAGACGAGGCCTACCTCATCGGCCGTGGCCTCGCGCCGGTGCAGGCCTACCTGCACATCCCAGACATCATCAAGGTGGCCAAGGTGAGCCAGGCTGGAAGGGGTGCCTCTTAACGGCCAGGCCTGGGTCCTGTGCCGGGTCCAAGCTTCGTGCTGGCCAGCAGTGTGTGTCAGTAGGTAGGTGGGTGGATGGATGGATGGACAGATGGAACCAGTGAGGTGGGCTTTGTGGCCCGTGTGGAGGAATTTAGGAGCACACCACCCTCCTGCCTCCCTTCCCACAGGAAAACAATGTGGATGCCGTGCACCCTGGCTACGGGTTCCTATCTGAGCGAGCAGACTTTGCCCAAGCCTGCCAGGATGCTGGGGTGCGGTTCATAGGGCCAAGCCCAGAGGTGGTCCGAAAGATGGGTGATAAGGTGGAAGCCCGGGCCATCGCCATCGCTGCAGGTGACTACGGCAAGCAAGCCACGGGGGCTGTGCAGCTCCTCAAGAGGGACCCTCCGAGCAGGGGCTGGCGGGTTTCGGCAGGGATGCCAGCCTGTGACAAAGGCCCCACGTGCCCGTCTCTCAACAGGTGTCCCCGTCGTCCCCGGAACAGATGCTCCCATCACTTCCCTGCACGAGGCCCACGAGTTCTCCAACACCTACGGCTTTCCCATCATCTTCAAGGCTGCCTACGGGGGCGGGGGACGTGGCATGAGGGTCGTGCACAGCTACGAGGTGAGCCGGGGCCAAGTCTGGGAGACCACTGCAGAGCCCGCCGCAGGGTCTGGGAGTGGGCCAGAGTCATGCACTTCGGCCCAGTGTCTGCTCAGCCTCCACCCGCCCCCAGGAGCTGGAGGAGAACTATACCCGGGCCTACTCGGAAGCCCTGGCCGCCTTTGGGAATGGGGCGCTGTTTGTGGAGAAGTTCATTGAGAAGCCCCGCCACATCGAGGTGCAGATCCTGGGTGAGTAGATGCGTTCTGGGCTGCAGCCTGAGGGGGGGGCCGGCCGGCCCATGCTCTCCCTGCGGTGCTCTCCCTGCGGCCCCCACTGTGGGGAGCAGGCACCAGTGGGCCACAGTGGGGGTGTGGTGTTGCCAGGCTGCTAGGAAGTGCTTAGCTTCCAGGAGAAGCTGAGCGTTCACCTCCCACCCCAGGGGACCAGTACGGGAACATCTTGCACCTGTACGAGCGGGACTGCTCCATCCAGCGGCGGCACCAGAAAGTGGTCGAGATTGCTCCTGCTGCCCACCTGGACCCCCAGCTTCGGTCCAGGCTCACCAGCGACTCAGTCAAACTTGCCAAAGAGGTGAAGGGCAGGGGAGACTTGGCTCCTGTTGCTGCGGGCTTCCTCAAGCTCCTGCCGGGTGTCGGCCTCATGGCCAGCAGTCACCAGGTTCTAGATGTGGACATCTGCTGGGGAGCAGGGAGGCCCACGGCGCCCTGCTCTGGGCAGGGGCTGGGGCTGGGCAGGGGCGGGGGCTCCATTGGAGGACAGAGGGCAGACGTGCCAACCCCAGGGGCCAAGCCTGTGGCCCAGAGGGAGGACAGGAGTGGGGGAGAGAAGCCGCTGGCCACCCCCCAGCATTCTCCTCCCTGGTGGAGCTTCTGCCAGGCCCCAGCCAGTCCTGAACAAGAGGAGTGAGGTTCAATGCGTTCTATCAGGATTCAGAAACATTCCTGAGGCATTTTTTCCTCATCCATCCTTAACGCTCCCCTGCATCACATACTGCCACCCTGTACTCCTGGGGCCTGCCTTATGCCAGTCTGCTCTGCTGGGGCATGGAGATGGGGGTGGCAGTGCCCCGCTGCCGGGTCGGGCCTGGCCAGACCTCAAGCGGTGAGAAGCAGCCTTGCCCTGCACCTCTGGGCCCATCTGGCCCCGCCCCACTCAGTCCGGAAGTCCTGCTGCATGTCTGCCCCTCCCCAGAGCCTTCACCCTGCAGCCTCCTGGGCCAGGCTGGCTCTGCTTCAGACCTGAGCTCGCTCAGCCCTGTCAGGCTGCCCAGAAGAGAGAGCCACCGATGATTCTGTCACTGTCCCAGGCCAAAAGCCAGGGTTAGCACTCTGCAGGGACACGTCAACCACACTTAATAAGAGGTGTTGATTTAAAAATTGGGATTTTGGTTATTTCATATGAGGGGTGTTTTTACCTTGATTTTGGTCTTGTTTGGTGGATTCTATTATTATTTAGTGTCTCATTCTAGAACAGACTTGAGGGAACTGCCTGAGGTGTAATTTGTGGTTTTTGTGAAATTGGAATTAGGGTTGAATTTTGAGTTAGACTAATCATTGGTTGATTTTTCTCAAATGGCATCTCTGGGCAGTGGTCAGAGGTGGTGACCGAGCAGAGTAGAGGGGAACTTTCTGAAGACCTCAGAGAATAAGAAGGTCCAGCAGAGGCGGGTACACTGGATAGGGCCTGGGCCCAAGAGCTGTGGAAGCCACTGGGGAGAGAGAGGGCACCCCGCCTGGGGCCGCGGGGGCTTCTGCCGCTGCCTCACGCAGACACGCCAGGCCCAGCTGTGTGAGGCTGCCAGCGGCCTCCTGGGGAGGTGCAGAGGGCCCAGCCATGGGGTTTGTGTACTTTTTCCCCTCCGTCTGGTGGGGCAGTGTGGGCTACAGTCTGTTTTTTTTTGTGGAAGCAACTGGCCAATGAGACTGTCTGCCAGACTCCCCTCGCTACGTCCGCCCACTGACTCACGTGGCCACCCCGCAGGTAGGCTATGAGAACGCGGGCACTGTGGAGTTCCTGGTAGACAAGCACGGCAAGCACTACTTCATCGAGGTCAACTCCCGCCTGCAGGTGGAGCACACAGTCACGGAGGAGATCACTGAGTGAGTGTAGGCTGGGCCAGCGGCCAGCGGCCAGCGGCCAGGGGAGGGTGTCCTCTAGGTTTCGTGTGAATGCGCTGATGGCTCCGGGGCAGCAGGCAGCCAGGGGCTGCTCCGCACACTCTCCAAGAGAACATTTTGGGATCTAGTTACTCTTTACAAAACTTATTACTATAAAAGTGTTACATGGTTACTGTGAGTATTGGTACAATGCAATAAATAAAGGAGACTTAGAGCCTCACCTTCAGATCTGGATGCTGAGGAGGCTCCTGGCCACGCCTTGTGCTACAAGTCTCAACCACACGCCTTGTGCTACAAGTCCCAAGCACACAGGAGGAAGTGTCAGCTGTCCCCATTTCCTGTGTGAGAAAACTCAGGCTCAGAGAGGTTAAAAGAGTTGCCCAAGGTCACACAGCTGGGGTTGAAACCCAGACCTAAGTCTGCTTGAAATCTATGTAACTAGTTTGAAACAATTGCGATATTTTCTACAGATTTTTGTACTTTATAAATTCAATATTTGTTGAAGTCATTGCTCCCAGGTCATCGGACTTTCTGCACACTTGTAGCGGCTGCATACTATCCCGTCATCTGTGCAGGCCCTAACTTATTCACAGCCCTCTGCTCCTAGACAGGGAGCTTTTCCCCAGCCCTGGTGGTTATGAAGGGTGTGTCAGCTAACACCTCTGTGCCTACACCTCTGCCTACCTCTCTGAAGAGCTCTGAGGATGGGCGCCTTTGGTGGGGTTACCTGAGCAAAGGTCAAGCAACATCTTGCCTAATTAGCTTTCTCTCTTGCTTATCCCAATTTGTTCTCCCACAAGCATTGAGTCTAGACATTTAAAAAAACCTGCCCATTTTATAAACAATTAAAATGGTCTTTCATTGTTCCAAGATAATATATTTTGAGCCATTTAAGTATTAATCCCCGCCTTGGGACTAGGCCGTCTCAGCACAGGACCTTCCTGACTGTTCCTTCCCTGACTTCTAGCCCCCCCTCAGATCGAGGATGCTACCGGAGATGGGGAGGGGGTGCCTGCCGTTGCCCAGCAGGGGCGCAGAGGCCCCAGGCTCCTTGCTCTCTCGAGATAAAGGCTGAACGGAGACACACGCTCTAGACTCGGCTGTGGCCCACACAGCTTTCCCACTGTGCTGCTATCAGCCGTCGGTCTTGAACCTGGCACAGGCCTGCTCTGCTAAGGAGGGAAGTCTGCTTGGTGGGAGTGGGGGGTGTGGCAGACAGGCTGGAGTGCGGGCTCCCCCCGGGTCACCAGCTACATGGAGCATGGGGGAGCTGCTGTCTCCCTGGTAGTGACTCTCAGAGCATTGTCATGGAGGGAGAGCTTGGGAGGAGCTCAGCCATGATCCACGGCATGTTGATGTGACCAGCGTCACTGCTATGAGGTGATTTAGCAGGAAACCCGGAGCATGGAGGAAGAGCTGCCAGGGTGGTTCCCAGGCTGTCCTTACCACAAGCTTCAGAGATAAACTGAAAACACTGAGGTTTCTGTGCACAGCTGTCCCCTTTGGATGTGTCACTGTCCTTAGTAGGGTGCAGCCAGGAGGCCACGCTGATAAGCCACGCACTTGCGGAGCTCTGTGCTTGCCGAGCCTCTCGGGGGACGGAGGTCTCGGGCCCAAGCCCAGGTGCAACAAGGTCCTGGGGAGGTGACGTGCTGGCCACAGCACCCACCTGTGTGGCTTGTCCCATAGCTGACGTCCCCCTTTCCAGGAGCCTGGCCTTTACAACCCCATTCTCCCACAACCCTCCCCTGAAACGCATACACAGAATAGCACAGCTACTCTAAGAACAGGGGTCTGAAGCCTCAAAACCAGTGACCTAGGAAGAGTTTGGGGCAGCAAGAGGACCCAGGGCTCCAGGGAAAAGGAGGGCCAAGCAAGGGGGGTGTTAGTTTGAGGTGTGCAGACACAGTAGAGGCAGAGGTCTGCAGCCCCTCCGGCTGCCACGCTCTCCCTTCTCAGACTGTACAGAGATCTTGGGGGCACAGGGAAGGAGCTGGCTGCCCGGGCAGGGGCAAGGCGGCCACGTCTGGGTATGGCTAGCTGCCTCCTCCATTCCCAGCCTCACGCTCCCCCCTGGTCCTGTGTGCCCCCGCAGTGTGGACTTGGTCCACGCCCAGATCCACGTGGCCGAGGGCCGTAGCCTGCCCGACCTGGGCCTGCGGCAGGAGAACATCCGTATCAATGGCTGCGCCATCCAGTGCCGCGTCACCACCGAGGACCCCTCGCGCAGCTTCCAGCCGGACACCGGCCGCATCGAGGTAGGGCTTGTGCTCTGCCATTCCAGCCCCACAGCTGCGGGTCTCTGCCTGTGTGCAGACTCTCGGGACAGACTGCTTCCAGAGGGCATGAAGTGAAGGAAGATCCTCTGAGAGCGCTAGCCTGGCGCAGTCTGGGAAGAAGGGAGGGGCGCTCCCTGGGGAGAGGCTGCCATGCCTGGGCCAGGAAGCCACCGGGTGGATCACCAGCAGGGAGCAGAGCAGCTGGTGATGCCAAAGGCAGTCCCCAGGACGAAGCCCTGGCCCTGAACTCTTTTCTCACAGAGCCCAAAGGCGGAAAGGTGTCTCTGGCATCCGTCCCCGTTCAGTCTGAATGGGGGTGACTGGCAAGGCAGCAGTTGGGGTGCTCAGTGATCTGGGGCCTTGCGGTCACAGGGGAGTGCCACCCTGAGCCAGGGGCCTCTCTGATGAATGGGAGAATCTGGGAGGCAGTGGAGGGCGGGGCGGAGGCTGAGACAGGTTCAGAGCAGAGGCTGAGGTGGCCCCGCAGGCTCCTGGGCCTGCTGCAGTGGGACCTGCACCTTCTCTGGGGACACTTCTTGCACCTTCTCTTTCCTCTCACACAGAAAGCCACCTTGCCCCTCCACTCCTTGCTCCTTTCCCATGGCTGAGGGCAGGTGGGTCTGCCCTGTTCTGTGCCCCTAAGCTGGCCCCCCTCCTGCTGGCTAGGAATCCCCTGGACCCTGTGCCAGCCCACTGTCCCTGTCCGGGCTCTCTGCTTCCCGGCCCCCGCCTGACCTGATTCTCCCTCCTCAGTGGGGCAGGAGCTCAGACTCGGCTCAGCCCAGAGCACAGGGCACGGGTTTGAGACAGACACCAGGCCTCTGAGAAACAAGCTGAGGGAGGGAAGGGGAGCTTCTGGGCCCTGAAGGATGCGTGCGGCCAGAGGCTCCGGGCCGGGAGCTGCTGTGGGGCAGGCTGGTTTCAGGAGCAGCCCCAAGGCCAGAGTGCTGGCCAGGCCTGCCTGCCCTCAACAGGACAGGACAGCCCATGCTGGACACTGCCTCTTCCACCTCCCCTTCCCAGGCCTGGCTCCGTCGAGCCTGGTTCACCATAGAATATTTTTAGCCCATAGTTCCTGCTCACAGCTGAGTGTTCACCCTTAAATATTTTATTAAGTTCTTTTCTATCGAACACAGGCCTGCAACCCTTAGAAGCGGAAGCCTGGTGCAATGGGTGTCCCAAGCTCCAGGGCTGTCCCTCCCACTCCTTGTCTTCCTCCCTGTGCCTCACAGGTCTCCTCAGCCCCCACCACGAACTGCATGTGTGCTACCCTTGCCCCCAGACAGTTCAGGCCTCTGTCTGCCACCTCGGGGTCCCCATCGTTAGACTCTGTTTTGAGCCCCTGGCTGCACCCCCAGGTTGGCCTCTCTGACCCATCACTTTCTCCCTCCTTCCCTCTCTGGGTGCTGGCAGAAATGAAGCTGAACTTCACATGCCAGAGCTGCGGTCAGCCTGTGGGTGCCCTCACGCACTCCCTTCACCGGGGGCCTGGGGCGCATCTGGACCGCTTCTGCCCCAGTCCCTGACACCCCGCCCCCCGCAGGTGTTCCGGAGTGGAGAGGGCATGGGCATCCGGCTGGACAGTGCCTCCGCCTTCCAGGGGGCCATCATATCCCCACACTACGACTCCCTGCTGGTCAAAGTCATCGCCCACGGCAAGGACCACCCCACAGCCGCCACCAAGATGAGCAGAGCCCTGGCTGAGTTCCGAGTCCGAGGTGTGAAGGTGAGAGGCCGCAGGTCCACCTGCCTCTGCCCTGCCCTTTGCTGCACGTGGACTCTCCTGCCTGCGCTCAGTCACTGCAGCTGCCCAGCCCCTCAGCGTCCCTGGGGGTCCGCCCAAGCACAGGCCCTCGGCCTGAGTCAAGTCTTGTTCTGTGGGTCCCAAGAACAAGGTGATCTGTGGGATCACCTGGAGCAGGTATTAATCCACATGCTCCCAGGCCTCCCTGCTGGGAGTTCCGATCCCATTGGTTTGGGTCGAGGCCTGGAGCATGTGTTTGGAACAGTGCTGGGCGCTTCTGGACAGTCAAGGAGGGAGGCAGCAGCTGGAGGCATGAGCACAGGGCAGGAGGCTGGGCAAGGACCCGAAATGCCCGCTGTGGTCGGGCTTGTAACCTGAGTCTGTGTCTAGAGATGAAATCACGGGCACATACTGTCTTGTCCTTGAGGTCAGCACTGCCCATATATCTGTGGGCATCCCCTGGGCGGAAGCCGCTGACACTGCAGGACAGGGCTCTGCTCTCGGGGTAGGATACCCAGCCTCACTGGGAGCTGGCCACCAGGGAGCCTCCTCCTTGTCCCTGCTGGGAGCTCCCAGAGGCTGGTCGCCCAAAGCGGGGCACCCTCCCTGTGTGCTGGGCCCGGGTATGCAGGGGTGCAGGCTGGGCCCCTCTGTTCCACCATCTCCTCTCAGCCATTCTCTAGGCCAGGCAGGGGGTCGGGTGTGTGGGCAGTGCTGGGCTCTCTGCACCCTGCTACTCCTCTCACCCACTGACAGGGTCTGGTGTGCCCGGGCAGGGGCCCCGGGGCTTGCAGGAACCTGGGGAAAAAGTTACCCTGGGAAGGAAGGAAGGAGGGAGGGAGCCCCTGTTCGAGGCTGTCTTCCCTCAGGCCATCAGCCCAGATCACAGGAGACATCAGTTCCCCAGATGCTGGGGGGCAGGTGGGGGGCTCTGTGCTCTTCCGTGAGGAGCCTTGGGGCTCTTGGGCGGGGGGCCCTCTCATGACGTCATGTGCTCAACGTGCTTTCTCCCTGAGGGAGCTTGGTGGCCAGTGTGTACTGTGACCCCAGTGGGGGACCAGCTACCCCACCCTTCACCTGCCCTCGCCTGTTGCTCTATCATTCTTGTTGGTGACCCCGACTGGCTCCTGCGGACCACCTGCCCTTGAGCCTGTAGGCAGAGCAGGGGCACAGCCCCAGGGGCCACAGGGAGGAGGTGGGGCTATGGCCACCAGTATCTTCATCGAATGTGTACCTAGAGCAGGCCACTGGCTCCTGCCACGCCCGGAGCCATCGGCAACCCTGTACTTGCCGCCCTGCCTCCCCTGCCCTCCTTCCCACACCCTGCCCTGGTCCTGCCCTCTGTCCAGCCCTTGGACGGCTCCTGCTCTCCTCCGCTGAGAACCTTGTTTCATTTCTTTACACCAGGACCGCTCTCGGGCCACACCCAGGTACGTGTTCTGGGCTGGAGGGCAGGCACACGTATGTCACCCCTGCCCTGCCTGCACACACCTGACTGCCCACCCTCACCAGGCCACCCGTCAGAACCGGACACAAGCCCTCAGTACATGTGCTTTGGCTGCCCCAGCCCAGCTCCCACTGCAGCCCTGGGGTGCCAGCTGTGCCCTTCATGATGGAGCCCGGGCACCTGCGTGTTCTTGAGGCATCAGGTGCGCCTCGCACAGGGCGGGCAGGCAATGTGCCTGGCAGTGTTTGTGTGCAGAGCACTGGCAGTGACAGTGCCAAAGGCGACAGGGCCTGTGCCCAAGGCCAGAGGAAGCAGACAGGGTGGTCACTCATGGACTGTGCTCCTCAGGGTGGCGCTTAGAGCAGGGCATTGCTTGGCAAGCATGGATGTCCCCCTGGCGTTTGTCCTTCCTGTGTCCAGTGAGGGAGGTTTGACTCAGTCTTCCCAGACAAGCTCTGAGCAAAGACCCGGGGGAAGCCAGTGGAGCCCCCGGGAGCCTAGATCTCAGGGCCTGCAGCACTGATGGGAACCTTCTAGAACACTGCCAGGTCTCGGGCAGTGAGATTTCAAGCCTGTCCCATTCCCTTTGGGATGACATTTTACAAATCTAGAAGGTGTTCTGGGAGATGGTGAATAAGGTTGTCACAAACAAGCCCACAGGGACTCTGAATTATGTTAGGAATGTTGCCAGCCCAGGTCCCTTTGCCGGAAAGGCTGTGCCATCTCCCACCCGTTCCTGTGGCCATCTGTGCACTCACGTCCTGTCCTAGCTGGCCTGCTAGAAGGGCACTCTCTGCTCTCAGACACAGGCCCAGCACAGAGGGCACAGGTGTCCGGTCCCCAGTGCTCTATCAGGAGTCACCAGACCAAGCACTTAGCAGTCAGGTGGATGAGGAGGCTGAGGGCACCCAATCTGCTTGGGCCACCGCCATCAGGCTGGCAGTCCCAGCCCCGATCTTGTCATACCTGTTTCTCCACAGATTTCCCTTGTGCTTCCTCCTTCTAGCATGACACTAGAGACTAGCACTGAGGTATCCCCAACAATTTTATTATAAAGAAAAACAAGACTCCCACTTGGTGGCAGCAGCCCCTGCCTCTGTGGCTGTGAGCACCTGTCAGAGGGACCTGTCCCCTTATGCCCATCAGTGGGCCAGAACCAGGGAAAGGGCCCCCTGTCCTGCCAAGCACAAGGGGCCTGAGGTACCAAGGGTAAAACTGGGAGGGACTCCCAGGCAATGCTGACCCACCCAGGCCAGGTGGCTGCCCACCCTGGGCCCTCTGCCCTGGGCTGACTCCCTTCCCGTCACACCACACTCTCTTCCAGGCGCTCTGAGCTGCCCCCCACCCCCTGGCACCCTGCCCCAAGTAGTCCCCCGTGCACCGAGTGGCTCCGTCGGGCCCAGGCCCCACCTAGGCGTCTGGCATAACCGTAGCAGCCGCTGGAATCTCCCAGGTCCAGGGAGCAGCTGCGCTGGGGGCGTGGTGGGGGGCTCCGCGGCGGGTGGGTCTTGGGTGTGGGGCTGGGGCCTCCATTGGTCTGAGACTGGACGTGGCTGAGCTTGAGGGGGAGGCGGCCATTCCCGGCCCCTCGGCCCCGAACCAGCAAGGCCACAGTGAAGACCAGTAAGGCAGCCACTAGTACCCCACCTACAGCAACAGTCAGGGTCCCACCCAGCATGTGGGCATGAGGGGTGTGGCACAGGGGCGAGGCTGGCATTGTTGAAAAATGGGCACAGCCCAGCAGCTTGGTGGCCGTGAGGTCGGAAGGCCCAGCAGCAGGTGACAGGGCCAGCAGGCAGAGGTCATAGTCGGCACCGGGGACCAGGTGCTTCAGCAGGAAGTGGTGGCTGGAGGCTGGAATGATCCTGCAGGCAAGGTCTGGGGGTCAGAACCCAGGCCTTGGGGTCCAGGCCGCAGCCCCACCCCCTTCGCTGTCCAACCCCCACCCTCACCTGAGTTGCCAGGTCCCAGTTCTGAACACCCTCCTCCCCTAGGACCACAGGGGTTTTTTTGACTTCGCTTGGAAGGGCAGAGAAGCCAAGACAGGCATGCGTGTATGGCACCGAGACAGTGCAGGGGACAGGCAGGCGTGTGCCCCGTCACGCAGACCCAGGGCCAGCTAAGGAGGAGGAGAGAAGCATATCACCAGGGACAGGGAACATGCATGTGTGGCTAGCCACGTGCTTAATCACACACAGGAGACCTGGGGGACACCTCCCACCTCCTCTTCCTGGTGCTCCCCGCCCTCCCCAACAGCCTACTGCCACCAGGCAGTCAGAAGCCGAGGAGAGGTGTGGAAGCCCAAGGACAGAGGGGCCAGAGGAGCCCTGGAGGGGAGGAGCTCGGGGCTGCAGAGTGTACCCTCACCTGTAGATGAGGGTCTCGTCCTCGCTGCTGTTGTACTGGATCTGGAACATCCACACGGGGTCTGCTGGCCGTCCCAGCCCCCAGCTCACCAGCCCTGAAGTGGCAGTCACATCTGTCACCTGCACAGTTGGCTCAGCTTCGAGCGTGCCCTCGCCCTCAGCAGCAGTGCGGGCTGAGGCAGCAATGTCTGAGGGCCCAGGGCGGCCCCCCTCAGTGCTGCCGTTCCCGCTGTGGGGTAAGGCCAGCACCCGTAGTTCTACATGGGCTGTGGCCTCGCCAGCAGGATTGGTGGCAATGCAGGTATAGTCCCCTGCATCCCCAGAGCCTGTCACCCCAATCTCCAGGGTTCCGTTGGGGAAAGCCTGGGATCGGGAGGAGTTGCCGACCAGCCGGTCGTCGGGGCCGACCCAGTGCATGGTGGGAGTGGGGTCCCCCAGGGCCCTGCAGCGCAGCGTGGCTCGCTGGCCCTCCAGCACCCAGAGGCGCTGCGTGTGGCGGGCAATGAGGGGCGGCTCGCAGGAGAACTCGCCCTCGGGCACCGTCCAGAAGTAGCGGCCAGCCAGGCCAGGCGGGGAGGCGCAGGTCTCCAGGTCGTCGGGCCGGGCCAGGCGCCGCAGCCAGAGCAGCTCACAGTTGCAATGCAGGGGGTTCCCGCTGAAGCTCAGCACCAGGGGGACGGGGGAGGCCTCTGCGTCACGCCCCCGGGAGAAGAGCGGGTCCGGGGCCAGCGTGGCCAGGCGGTTGGAGGTGAGGTCAAGGCGGGAGAGCTGGCCAAGTTGGGCAAAGGCTCCCGGAGGCAGCGCGTCAATGAGGTTGTGGTCCAGGTTGAGGGTGTGCAGGACGGGCATGGCGCCGATGCCGGCCCAGGGCACCTGCCGCAGGTTGTTGTAGGACAGGTCCAGGTCCTCCAGGCTGTCCAGAAAGTCGTCAAAGGCCCCCGCAGCGATGCGGCCCAGCTGGTTGCCGCTCAGGATGAGGTGCTGCAGGTTGGTCGGGCCCCGCAGGCTGCCGCTGCCCAGCTCCACCAGCCTGTTGTCATCCAGGTGCAGGGAGCGCAGGCTCTCCAGGTCCCCGAAGGCGCGGGCCCCAATGCGGGTGATGGCGTTGCGGGAGAGCGTCAGGTCCACCAGCCCTGTCATGTTGCGGAAGTCTGGTGGCCCCAAAGCCTGTATGAAGTTATCTGCCAGCCGCAGCTCCACTGTGCGCCGATCCACATTGGGTGGCACAAACAGCAGGCCCCGGTGAGCACAGAGAGTGCTGAGCGACTCGGACAGGTTCTGGCAGACACAGGGCAGTGGGCAGGCAGCGGCTCCAGTGGCCAGCAGCAGCAGCAGGAGCGGCGGGGCCATGGTGTGTGCCCTATAAGGAAGGGCCAAAGCCCAGGCACAGGTGGGGTGGGTGCAGACGCCCAGGGCCCAGCCTGAGGAGCCAGCTTCCAGAGCCTGGTCTTAGGGGGGTGCCATTCAGAGGCCCTAGGGACACCTCGGGGGTGAGGGAAGCCTGGGCCTGTGGGCCAGCCCTCCCAGAGTTAAGGTCACATCTCCCAAGCCGTTAGGGGGAGTGCAGGCTCTGGGAATACAGCGAGGACATGAGAGCAGGGAGGGTCCCGGAACTGCCTTTCCCTGGCGTCCCTGGGATCGCCAGCATCCCCCACGCCTCTGCACCATCTCCTCCCCAACTGGCCCTGTCCAGGCGCTCTTCCCTCTCAGCCCCCCCGCGCTGTGCCCCGCGGATGGTGAGCTCACCTGGTATCCGTAGTTCATGGGGCACGGGCCGGCCTCCCTGAGGGCCCGGCCGGCCCCCACCGACTCCAGGCAGCGCTCCCGCGGGGGCGAGGCCCGGGATTGACCGGCCGCCCACCTCTCGCCCGCCGTCCCATTGCGCTCGGGCCCCCGGCCCCGGTTCAGTCGGTTCCCGGCACCTTTTCCCGGAACGGCTCGTGGCGGTGGCGGCAGGCGGGCGGGTGCGCGCCGGCGAGCACGCGCACCGTGGACACGCACGTGGAGGACAGACAGGGAGGAGGGCTGCACGGGGACCCACCCCAGGCCGGATCCCGAAGTCACGGGGACACACAGCCGCTGCAGCACCCACGGGTGGCTCCGGGTCACGCCCGAGGCCCAGACCGGTGCGGGGCCACCGCACAGCTCCCGGGCCCTGCTGCAGCACACTCACCCTGGCTCAGGCGCGCGCGCCCCCGGACACCCTGGCGCCCCAGCACCCTGCACCTCGCGGGCGCCCGCCACCGCTGTGCGAACCGTCCCTTTGCAGCCAGCCAGACAAAGCACCAGCTCGCAGGCCCCTTCACCATCTCTCAGAGATGGGAGTCTTTGTCACATGTCGCTGGGCACCCTCCCCAATACACCCACACATGCCCACACATCCACGTCCCCGCATCTACAGGCGGGGCCGGGCGCAGATCTGAGCTGTTGCTGGGACCCTCGCATTCACAGACACACGCTGAAGGTCATAACCGTTCTGCATCACCAAGTCACGTGGAGGGTCCCCGCCACGCAAGGGGTCCTGGACCGGGGAGGGTTGGGGCCGAGAGGGTTTGGTCTCCCGGCTGGCGTCTCACCCCGTTACCGCCCCCGCCCCCAGGCCCCCCGCCCGCCCAGAGAGCTTAGGAGCCAACCGGTCTCTGCCTCCGTCCGATTGGTCTGCGTGGCTCATTTCCCAGCAGGCCGGTGGAGGCACGCCGTTTGAAGCTGTGCGTCAGTGGTCCTCGCTGTGCCCGCAGCCCCTCCCTCCCGCTCGGCCCCTGCCGGCCTCTTCCCTGGGAGTGCGCCTAGCTTGGCTTAGCAGAGAAAGGGCTCCTGGTGGGGATGGGGAGGTCCAGCTTCTTGCCTCTGATGGTCAGGCTTGGTGGGATCGCAGAGGGCTCCGAATCACGTCGGGCATCCTGGGCCTTTGTAGTGGCCTACCCAGTTAGGAAAGTTACCCCACCTTGTTATCTACTAGTCCTCAGGCAGCCCGGGTTCCCCCTGCGCCCTTCCTTTCTCTCCCAACTTGATCTCTGGGGGCCTGGTGGGTAGGCACTTGGAAACAGACCCAATTCTAATTCTGCCTGGTACTGCAGGTAACCTTGGGCACGTTATTGAACCACAATTTCCTCATCCAGGGCCAGGGTATTAACATGGGCACCTCTGCACCACATGTGGTAAGAGGAGAGGAATGGTGCAGCCTGTGAGGGCTTAGCTGCTTGCAGCTGGGAGCTTTTCTCACTCATTTCCCAGGCTTCAGCTGGTGGGACTGTTAGATGAAGGCATTAGATTCTAGCCCAGGCTCAACTCTGAGGTTCAGTGGCATCAGCTAGTTTTTTGTTACTATTCTCCCCATCAAAAATGTTTTCATTCATTCTAGACATATTTGCTCGCATCCATTGTATGCCGCCCTGTGCTGGGAGTTGGGGGTATGTCAGGAACCAGATGGGCCTGGTTCCTCCCCCCATGGAGCTTACAGGATAGTGAGTGGGGATGATATATCCCCCCAAAATTACATAGAGGAGGGTCTACAAAAGAGAAATGCAGAGTTTGATAGGGGATGTTTTTGAGGGTCCTTTCACCATCCTTTAAGTGATTTAACTGGTTTTCTCTCCTTAAATGCCATCCATGCCTTGGTCCAGTTAAAATGTCCTTATCTCTTTAGGAGGGGCAGAATCTAGTCTCAGGTACGCAGAGGTCAATTTGCTGCAAAGGCAGGATTGGCTGTCCCTCCTCTGCAGTGGCCACCTGTGCGATGCTGATGGGGAGGCAGCTTTCCCGCCTAGGCCTCCAGCTGATAGGAGCCCTGGGGGACAGGTGGACTCTCTCAGAGCAGCAACCGTCCAGCAGCCCATGGTGTCAACAGAGCTCCTGAACTGGCGACACACAGAAATGCCTTCTCTGAAGTGACAGTCAGGGTTGAGGCCATGTGGTCACAGGCGAACACGCCGGAATCCCAGCCACACAGCCTCATAGTCACAGAGCGTTCTCACTGAGCTGGCTCCCAGGTCCCCATGCAGCCTGTCCCAGCTTCATACCACGTCCCAGCCACTTAATGAGCAGAACGGAGGGCCGAGGTGCACAAAACAGGGATGCAGGCACTTCAGACAGCATCCAGTCCCCAAAATGCTCCGTGTGAGAAATGTCGCTGAGCCAAAAGGATGAGGCCAAGGGAGGAGCTTTTCCGACTGCTGAGCCCACGCAGGCCCTCTAGAGAAGGGAGCCAGCTTTGCTGTTAGGGTGAGGGTGTGGACAGTCCTTTGATTCCCGACTTTGGGGAAGAGCTTAACCGGTGGGTGCAAAGGTGTGCCCTGTGAAAGCACAAGGCAAGTTTGGCATGGTGGAGATGGTCACAGTAGAATTGCCTGCTTTCACCAGTGATGTGGGCAGAGGGCATGGTGAGGGTGATGGATCATAGGTTTGGTAACTGGGTGGACGGAGGTACCGAGCAGCAGTTGCAGAAGAACAGTGAGGAAAGCTGGCTCTGGACTTGAGTTTCTCTGAGACACATGAGGAGATGCCCAGAAGGCATTTCCAATTTAGGGTCTTGGTTCTGGAGCTGGAGGCCACCAAGGGAGACTGCTGATGAGAGGCTCAGTGACAGGCCCAGAAACTCCATCCTGCAGGGGCAAAAAGAGCCCCCAGCAGTGACGAGGTTGGAGGGGGGCAAGATGTCTTGGCAGCACAGGAAAGAATGTCCAAGGGGCCATTAGCAAGAGAAGGTTGGGAAAGTGCCCACTGGATTTAGCCGCAAGGAGGAACCTTAGAATATCACTGTGTGTTGTGTAGGGGGTGGTGTGGGGGAGGTCTGTTGAAGGGAGGGGACTCTTTCAAGAAGCCCGACTGGAGGGCAGGGGGTGCTGCTTCATGCCACTGTGTTGTGGGGAGAGCCTCACCTGTCTCCCATGCCATGGGAAGTGTGGAGGTGCCTGTTTTCAGGTCCCTGGGGAAGGAGGAGGTGGGAGTCGGCACATACTCCGGGGAGCGAGGGGGGAGGAGGTGGGGAAATGCCACTCCACAGGGAGCATGGCACCCTGGAGAACTTGGGAAGCTGTGCTGGCCTGGGTGGCACCTTCAGCCCCTTCTTTCCCTGTGTTGGATGGTGACACCCTCCTACCCACCTCTGTCCTGCAGACCAACATCCCCTTCCTGCAGAACGTGCTCAACAACCAGCAGTTCCTGGCAGGCCCTGTGGACACCCAGTTCATTGATGAGAACCCGGAGCTATTCCAGCTGCGCCCTGCACAGAACCGGGCCCAGAAGCTGCTGTATTACCTCGGTCCGCCCCGATGCTGCCCTCTTCTCCTCTCCCTGATACCTTGTTCCTGCCCCTTACCCAGAGAGCTTTCTAGCACCCCTGCCCTCAACCTGGTCTCCCTTTTGCTTTGCCTCTCCCCACTCTGCCCACCCTCCTTGCTCCTGATCTCAGAGACCTCCCTTTCTATCCACACGGTCCTCAATAGGTTCCCACTGCCTGGACCCAGGAGGGCCTAGCTTTGGACAGGGGCAGCTGGAGGACGGGTTTCCAGAGGAATCCCCCTACCCCACCACCACCTACTCACACTCCTGCCCTCAACTCAGCTCTGCCCAACCCTCCCTGACCCAGCGCCCACTCTATCTGCAGGACACATCATGGTGAATGGCCCAACCACCCCAATCCCTGTCAGAGCCAGTCCCAGTTCCACAGACCCCATCGTCCCCGTGGTGCCCATAGGTAGGTGTGACCCACTCTGCCAGCTCAAGGGGAGAGAGGCCTGCTGCCTGCCGGATGGGTGCTAATGCCTGGTCTGTCCTAGGCCCGCCCCCTGCTGGCCTGAGAGACATTCTGCTGCGAGAGGGGCCCGAGGGCTTTGCTCAAGCTGTGCGGAACCACCGGGGGCTGCTGCTGATGGACACGACCTTCAGGGATGCCCACCAGTCACTGCTAGCCACTCGTGTGCGAACCCACGACCTCAAAAAGATTTCCCCCTATGTTGCCCACAACTTCAACCAGCTGTTCAGCATCGAGAACTGGGGAGGTAAGCTGGAATGTGGGACAGGACCTGGCAGGAATCAGGCACCCATTATGGCCAGGGCCCTGGAGCCTTTCTGGAAGCTAGAGACACTAACATTGAGGGAAACGGTGAGAAGTGAACAAGGCACAGTGAACATCTGTTCAGCCAACAGTAACTGGTGCCCGCTTTGGCCAGGCCTGGAGCCAGGCACGAGATCAGATCTGACACCCAGAGGGGAAATGGGTGGGGGGTGTCAAAGGAAGGACATAGAGAGCCTGGACTTCCCCGAGGTCACTGAAGGGAGGAGTCTGTGAGGTACACTGAAGCACGGCCCCGCAGGCTGACCTGGGCCTCTTGGTCCCCGAGCAGGAGCCACGTTCGATGTTGCAATGCGCTTCCTGTATGAGTGCCCCTGGCGGCGTCTGCAGGAGCTCCGGGAGCTCATCCCCAACATCCCGTTCCAGATGCTGCTGCGGGGGGCCAATGCTGTGGGTTACACCAACTACCCCGACAATGTGGTCTTCAAGTGAGTCTGGGCTGGGGTGAGCAGTCAACAGCCATGGCCCGTGCTCCCGACAGCAGGCTCACAACCAAGCCTCCCCGTAAGGGCGGCTATTTGGGGATGTCACGAAATGCAGAATTATAGTCAGAGAACTGAAAGGGCTTATAGATAGAGGGACCGTGGAGGTCCCAAGAAGGCGGGTGACTTGTCCCAGGCTATGTGGTGTAGAGCTGGGGCTGGAACTGGGCCTCAGGACTCCTTGTTCACTGTGTTCTCACTCAGCCTGCCACTCCTTTGCACGGCCAAGAACATCCAGCTAACCCTTCCGTACTGAACACAGCTAGTGCAGGACAGCTCTGCTCTGCTGCCCGCACTGTGGTGCCCACCCCTGATCTGTGGGTACTGTGCCCCCAGCCAGGCCCGACCCTCACTTATTCCCCAGGGGCTACAGGTGGGCCAGGAGCCAGAGAAGGGTGTGTGTGTGTGGGGCGTGGGATGTGGCTAACCCTTGGACTCTCCTACCCACTCAGGTTTTGTGAAGTGGCTAAGGAGAATGGCATGGATATTTTTCGGGTCTTTGACTCCCTCAACTACCTGCCCAATTTGCTGCTGGGTATGGAGGCAGCAGGCAGGGCCGGCGGCGTGGTCGAGGCCGCCATCTCTTATACTGGTGACGTGGCTGACCCCAGCCGCACCAAATACTCGCTGCAGTACTACATGGACTTGGCCGAAGAGCTGGTGCGAGCTGGCACCCACATACTGTGCATCAAGGTACCTGGGCCTGTCCACCTCCAGCAGTCCCGATTCCCTACCTCCTCCACCGTGCAGACACCCTGTGCCCCCTACTCACCTTCCCTGCCTCTTCCCCAGGACATGGCAGGGCTGCTTAAGCCTGCGGCCTGCACCATGCTGGTCGGCTCTCTCCGGGACCGCTTCCCCGACCTCCCACTGCACATCCACACTCATGATACGTCAGGGGCAGGTGTGGCAGCCATGCTGGCCTGTGCCCAGGCTGGGGCTGACGTGGTGGATGTGGCATCCGACTCCATGTCTGGGATGACTTCCCAGCCCAGCATGGGGGCCCTGGTGGCCTGTACCCGAGGGACTCCCCTGGACACAGGTAGGACACATGGCCATCCCCCACTCAAAGCCACAGAAAGCTGCAGCCCCACCAGTCCCAGTAGTCCGGCCTATCCAAGACTCCAGATGCTCTGGCCCGGCCTTGCCTTTTACCACCCAGTCTGGAGTGGGTCCTGAGCTGGCCCTGGGGTCCAAGAAGGAGCAGCTGGGAGCTCAGCACATCCCCTACCCCGCCCTGCCTCTGGCCTCCCTGCAGGGGTGCCCCTGGAGCGAGTGTTTGACTACAGTGAGTACTGGGAGGGGGCCCGGGGACTGTATGCGGCATTTGACTGCACGGCTACCATGAAGTCTGGCAACTCGGATGTTTATGAGAATGAGATCCCGGGGGGTCAGTACACCAACCTGCACTTCCAGGCCCACAGCATGGGGCTCGGCTCCAAATTCAAGGAAGTCAAAAAGGCCTACGTGGAGGCCAACCAGATGCTAGGCGACCTCATCAAGGTGAGTCAGGCTGTGTTCTTACCTGTGCTTCTGGACCTCCCTAAGGTGCCTGGCACCCTAACCCAGTGGCCCGTCTCCTCAGGTGACCCCCTCTTCCAAGATCGTGGGGGACCTTGCCCAGTTCATGGTGCAGAACGGGCTGGGCCGAGCAGAGGTCGAGGCGCAGGCAGAAGAGCTGTCCTTCCCCCGCTCTGTGGTGGAGTTCCTGCAAGGCTACATCGGCATCCCCCACGGGGGATTTCCTGAGCCCTTTCGCTCCAAGGTAGGGACGGCCCAGCCCACTGCAAGGTGAGAGTTGGTGCAGGAGTCAGGCCTGACCTTCCGCTGTGTTCCCCAGGTGTTAAAGGACCTGCCGAGGGTGGAGGGCCGGCCTGGGGCCTCCCTCCCTCCCCTGGACCTGCAGGCGCTGGAGAAGGAACTGATAGAGCGGCATGGGGACGAGGTGACACCTGAGGATGTGCTCTCAGCGGCCATGTACCCTGACGTCTTTACCCAGTTCAAGGACTTCACGGCCACCTTCGGCCCTGTGGACAGCCTCGACACCCGCCTCTTCCTGCAGGGCCCCAAAATTGCAGAGGAATTTGAGGTTAGCGCCTCCAGCGTCTGTGTACACTGCAGCCCAGAGACTGCCCCCACCACCAGGACCCTGGCACATCCGGAGTGTCTGAGAGTCTGGCTGTCACTGGGCCTCGAGCTATGGGTGCACGAAGTAACCTCGGGCACCAGGGAGCTAGGCCTCAATTAGCAGGGAACGGAGACCCAGGGCGGGGGCTGCTTCCCCTCCCCTTGCTTTCCCCTCAGCTCTGAGCTGCTGCACTCCCCGCAGGTAGAGCTGGAGCGGGGCAAGACGCTGCACATCAAAGCTCTGGCCGTGAGTGACCTGAACTGGGCTGGCCAGAGGCAGGTCTTCTTTGAGCTCAATGGACAGCTGCGGTCCATTCTGGTCAAGGACACGCAGGCCATGAAGGTACAGCCCCCGCCCCCGCCCCGCGCTGGCCAGGTGGTGGGGCAGGCGGGGTCTGGTGTCTCATGTCCCCTCTGCTGCCCGCAGGAGATGCACTTCCACCCCAAGGCCCTGAAGGATGTGAAGGGCCAGATCGGGGCACCCATGCCTGGGAAGGTGATAGACATCAAGGTGGCAGCAGGGGACAAGGTGGCCAAAGGCCAGCCCCTTTGTGTGCTCAGTGCCATGAAGATGGAGACTGTGGTAACCTCACCCGTGGAGGGCATTGTCCGCAAGGTGCACGTAACCACAGACATGACACTGGAGGGTGATGACCTCATCCTGGAGATTGAGTGATGTCGCCTCACTTGCAACCTGGCTGTGCCCACCCCAAGCCTTCTACAGACTGCACTGCCAGGGCACATCTGGGCCAGCCAGGAATGGAGGCCAGGAAGGCCTGGTCCTGGGGCTCCTTCCTGTCCACTGCTCGTAGCAGGAGAGAAGTCCTGCAGGGGCCCGTCCCCTCTCTCCAACCATCTGTCCTTTCCCTGCTGCTGGACAGTAGCTCACACATTCACCTCTTGCCAAATGAGGGTCCTATCCTTGCTGGAGACTACAGGTGGTGGCACAGGTGGGCCTATAGGATCAAGGGGAGCAGGTTTAGTGGGTCCCACCTCCAGAGGGTGAGGAAACTGAGCCCCAGGTCCTGAGAACTTCGCTCAATAAAACTGACTTTCCCCTGCCCTCCATGATGGGTCCTTGCAGCCCACCCCACTTGCCACTCAGAGACAGGGAGTTCTGCTCCTCTGACTCCCCAGGCCAGTTGTATCTTCTTGGGGGTAGTGAGGATGACAACAGTGGCCTTGACTTAAGCCACTACTAAGTACCTACTATCTACACACTTTACACAAGGTTAGCTAGTCATTACTAAGGGCTTGGGGACAGGTGGGGTAGGCCAAGTGGGGCTGTTCTAAGCTCAACACCTGTTAACCCAGGTGATCAGCCCTCACCCACTTTATAAACAGTCACAGGGTTAAATAACTTGCCCAGGACCCCACAGCTAGTAAGGGGCAGAAAGGGTTCAAACTGAGCCTGTTAGTGGACTTGCTTCCCATGCACACTGCTTTCCTTTCTAAACCCTGGGCCAGCTTCACAGCCATTCTTCCAGGACTGAAAGCAGACAAGCACCAGTTCTGGGAGGTGGGCAAGGCCCTCTGTGGGAACCTTCAGGTATGGGGCTTTGATGGGAGGTTAGCAGCACTGGGCAGTCTTGGGATCTAACCCTGCCCACCTGCCAGGATGAGCTCTCAGGAGGAACCTGCCCTCAGCCAGTTCTCTCCCCTGCAGAGTGAGCAGCCCTGCCTGCGTCACCCAACTGTGGCTCACTGCACAGGGGCACTGAGGACAGTGAGGAGACTGGTGGGGGACGAGACAGCAGGGAGCCATTCCTAAGCAGGAGCACGAGGAAGGAGAGGGACACAGCCTGGATATCCCGGCCCCCAGGGGACCATTCCAGCCCTCTCAGGGAACCACAACCCAGTCTCTGGTTGGGCCTGGCCTGGGCCGCCTGCTTTTTGGACTCCCAAGATTCCAAAGGCACCCTCTGAATAGGCCTGTGCTCACTGCCTCTGCCTCTCCAACAGCTGCTACACAGAACTTTCCAGCAAGGTGGGTGCGTGACTGTCACAATGCCCTTTTAGATCCAGGTGAATGTGCTTTAATCACAGCCAATCTGGGGGCGCTGTGGGCAATGACTGCACATGCGTTTCCGTTCCTTCAACCACCTGCCTCAGGGAAAAGGACTCGGAACACCCTCAGTGTCTGGAATGGGGCCTGAAAACCACTCAGCAGAGAACATTCACAGGCTCTAAGACAAAATCCTGAGTTATTCTTGCTCAGCAGGGTTGCTACTGGTCTCAGGGCTATAGCCTCTGTTCTGGGTTCCGACAGGGACCAGACAAGCAGCATGGTGGCAGACATCGAGGTGGAGAGGGCCAGAAAAGCTTCTCCTCTCATGTGACTGAACTGGCTCTTCTAACATTTTGGATCTATTACCTCTTGTGTAATGGGAGGATGGCAAACTTTGGGGAGATCCCAGCGGAAGCCCCACAGTGGCCCTTTCAGCTTCTTGGAGGACATAGGATAGAGGTTCCATCACTGGGGTCAGGACCTAGGTCCCATGTCCTGACCCTGGTAGCCAAGTCACAGGAACTGGGCCCACGCCTGATACCTGCAGTCCATGTCCACTAGCGATAGCTCTAGGGGCCTGGCTCAGGAAGAAGGAAGCTACACAACCCAAGGCAGCTCCCTTCTGTCCCCAGCAGGCACACTCCCAAGACCCCAAATACACTAATTCCCAAAGGTGCAAAGCCATGTTACCCAAGTTAAATCTCTTTAATATCCCAATACAAATTCCTGATGCAAAAAGACAGTGAGAAAACCCTGGGAAGTTGGGGGAGTTCTGTAGACTCAACCCCCAGCAGCGTTTCAGGGGCAGAGGAGCTCAGAGAAGCAGCAGTCCACAGTGAGGAAGTGAGTGCAGGGCTCCTTGGACCTGCTCCTGGTTCCCTCACTCCCAAATGCTCCTCACCCCCCTTTTGAAGGAGGCTGCACCCTTTGGATATCTGCTCCTTTCTCTTGGTCCCTGGGACTCGACTAGCTCTGGCTTCAATCCCCTACAAAAATTCCTGAGATCTCCAGACCCCAGCCAGCTCCTCCCCTGCAGCACCCCTTGGTGGGGAGGGCTGAGGAGCCCACGCGAGTTC
Organism: Rhynchonycteris naso; assembly: GCA_037038555.1. Taxonomy (NCBI): domain Eukaryota; kingdom Metazoa; phylum Chordata; class Mammalia; order Chiroptera; family Emballonuridae; genus Rhynchonycteris; species Rhynchonycteris naso. The sequence continues at coordinate 367,213,440 of CM072995.1, read as the reverse complement.
ATAGGAGTGTGTGCAGGAGCAAGGGTCAGGAGCACAGGGGAGCCTCTGAGTGCCCTGCCCGCTCCAAAAGCACACAAAGGGGGAGGCTGCCATAGAGCTTGGGGTCCGTGAGAGGCTGGAGCAAAAGTAGGAAGAGTCCTACGCCCAGGGCATAGCCGGCCAGCAGGGGCCGCCTCTGTGGATGCTCCAGGGCTGCGCACACAGCAGGGAAGCCCATGTAATTGCAGAAGGAGTGGCAGAGCACTGGCCCAATCAGGTGTCCTGGGGAGGGGAGACAGAGCAGCTGGTGGGGCAGCCCCACCACCTCCTCCTGCCCCCCTGGGGCTCATGACCCTCAACCCCTGTGACAGATCAATGGCCCACCCATGCATCCACACACCATGGCCTCTGCTTCCTTCCGCCTCTCAGGGCTGAGAGCCCTGGTGTAGCCTGTCTCAAAGACTGCAGTTAAAAACAAAAATTGTTGCTCCTAGAACAAAGTCTTCCCATTCTCCCACTCACTGCTGTGGGCCCCTAAGCCCCCGGGGAACCATAACAGACTGAGAACCAACCTGTGCGGATGAAGAGAAAAGCGGTGTAGGCACCGAAGACAGCTGTGTAGGAGAACTGGAACGCTGGAGACGGGGAGTCTGTGAGTGAGCACACCTGCATGCCCTTCCTGTCCCAGCACTGTACACCCATCACACAAACACACCCCCTTCCCTCTGGGGGCAGGGACTGCCTGCCCCAGCATCTGTGACTATCCTTGACACCCCAATTCCCAGTGATCAGTAGGCCCTCCAACAGTATAGCCCTCTGTTCCCAATTCCTCCAGAGTGGCTAATTAAGGACACGCTGACATACCCCAACCCAGGACTGCCCCAGGCATGCTCTCTAGGACTCACCTGCAGACAAGAAGATGCTCCCCACACTGCTCTGGCTGAATCGAAGCTGCTCAAAAATGTGGTGAAAATGGGCTGGGAAGAAGGCGAGAACCATGTGGCACTGTTTCCAGCCTGCTCTATAGGCCCTATCCTTGCCCCAAGCCCAATTCTTAGCTTTCATGCCGGGATCATCTCAGCAGGACCAGGTTGGACAGACTCACCAACTCCAAAGAAGAGAGGGCAGGTGAACACAGCAGGGCCCAGGCCTGTACACGGTGCTAACATGGGAAGCATGCAGGCCCGGAACACCAGCTCCTCTGTCAGAGGTGCAATCACTTGGTTCCGAAGCCAACGCATATCCGTGAGACAGCGGGCCCAGGAACGAGGGGCTAGGAGAGGGGAGTCAGGACAGGCAATGGGTGGCTAGCTATTGAACAGAGACCCTAGAGCAGAGATGGGTAATCTTTTGAGCTTGGTGTGTCAAAATTCGCCAAAAAAGCGAGCATAACTCGGGTGGTGCGTCACTTCGATAAAAACGGCCTAACCGGAAGTCCCAGAACTAGACACTCTGTGCCGGAGTTCTGTTGTTTTGGCCTCCAGACCTCCAGCACAGAGTGTCTACACTACAGCAAATGTTTTATCCTCAGCTACTGAGCCTGGCCGTGCAGGAACCGAGGATGAAAAGTCCTTCTCAGCATGGGGCCCCAAACTTCTCTGGTATGCGGCCGCGTGTCATCGAAAATGGCTACACATGTCATGGGTTTGCCATCACAGCCCTAGAGGGCCTCCAACAACCTTTTCCTGGTCAAACTTAGGTTAGGCATTCATACTCAGAACATATAAGGGTCCAGCTTTGTTAGTCAGCATAAGACAATGTCTTAAGACTGAATGGAAAGGCATTAGCTGCTGAGGCAGGATATCTGGAAACATCGAAATCTGCCCAATATAGCGTGACCAGTGGTGGTGCAGTGGATAGAGCATCGACCTGGGACGACAAGGTCCCAGGTTTGAAACCCTGAGGCTGCCAGCTTGAGCATGAACTCATCTGGCTTGAGCATGGAGTAGCCTGCTTGAGCATGGAATCATGGAAATGATCCCATGGTCACTGGCTTGAACAATGGGTCACTTGTTGTCTTGAGCCCCCAGATCAAGGCACATATAAAGCGCAATGAAATAAAGAGACACAACTACAAGTTGACACATCTCTGTCCCGTTCTGTCTCTAAAACAAAACAAAAAACACACTGCCCATTACCAGCTCTAGCTTGGAGATGCCAAAGGTTTAAGCAAGAGAAATGCTCTCTAACCCACCAACTCCACTTCTAGTGGTACCAAGGGTGATCCTTGAACATGAGGAACCAACTCTCAGAGGACACTTGCTGTATGTTCCCACTTTATTGATGAAGAAACAAAGCATCTCACATCTCATGTTGAGGTCCCACCGTGATTCCCTCTGTCCTAGACTACCTGTTACTTTTCCCCTCAGCACTGAGGACTCACCTAAGACCACCTTCAACCCATCTGTCAGGTCACAGGAGCAATCCATTGAGAGCTGCATCAGCGGGCCCAGAAAAAGGATCTGGAGATACAAAATCAGAAGTAATCAAATGAAAGGCTTAAACTATAATCCACAGCCTTTACTCAGATGAAGCCTCAAGCTTCCTGTCTTCAGCTAGGGTTTCCCACCCCTGCATACCAGAGGGTGTCGAACCACCTCACAATTCCTGTCTCCCATAGGCAAAAATGATATAATCAGGATAAGAAAAGGAGATCACATAAAGGAGCGTTATGCTCATACCAAAGAACACAGAAGGAAAAAGAAAGAACTCACCATGGTCAGCAGCAGGGGCAGCAGTGCTGCTGGGAAAATGCCCTCCAGCCTGAAGCCCATCAGGGTGAGAAGGGGTGTGCCTGGCTGAGCCACAGGAAAGGGGACATCAGTCTAGCTCCCTCCCTCAATGACCCCTCAGACCTCTCCCCTGTTGCCCTCTGCCCCGCCTCCTTTGCACCTGGATGCCTGTGAGTTCCCTCCAGAGTAGCACGCAGAGGGGCGAGAGACTGGACACCACCAGGACACTGGTGAAGCGCCGCTTGATGACGGCAGGGTGGTCCCTACGGAGGGGACATTAAGTTCAGGAGGCCCACAGTTGCCTCCTGACAGCACAGCCCCGCCCTCAGTTCGCCCAAACTCCGCCTGCAGCCCCGCCTCGTGGAGGCGCGGGTTCTGGGCACGCGCGCAGCCCCCGCACCTGGGCAGCTCGCTCTTCCAGACATAGAGGCTGCCCACATAGGAGCAGGCGAGGCTGAGACAGGAAAACACCGACACCCAGCAGCACAAGCCGGGGCCCGGACCTCCCAGAACCGCTGACTCTGGCTGCCGCTCCGGTCGCGACACCGACAGCAAACGCAACCCATCCCCGCCCAGCGCCGCCATCGCGCCCGCACCCGCGGCGCGCACCAGTGACGTAACCCCATCGCCTTGGTTCGCGCCTGCGGAAAGCTTTGGTGACGTCATTTAGCGGCGCGGGTCCGACCCTTCCCACAATACTGAAAAAGACCGGGTGCGCAGGCTGCAAGTTTATTGAACAACAGACTACACGTGGCTTTGTTATCAGCCAGATTGGCGCGGACGCGCCGAGAGAGCTTGGCTCAGGGGCCGGGACTCAGCCACTCGGACAGATTGGAGACCTCCTGCAGCCACAGCGCCTCCTACGGAAGGAAAGGGGGGCCGGGGTGAGGACGCCTTGGCAGCGGCCAGGTCCTTGCCCTTCCCTGCGCAGCCCTCGGTTACCTCCTGGCTGCTGCTGGGGTCAGCCCGGCTTCCGCTAGGGGCCGGAAAGGCCGCGAGCGGCTCCCCATGGCGCAGGGCAGCCTCTGACGGACTCGGGGCCCTGGCCGAGTGGAAGGCCCGCATTCCCTCCACGACCTGGCGGGAGCTGCCTTTCTTGAGCCTCTTGTTTTCTACCTGCCCGCTGATCCCTAGGAGAAAACGAGCACGTTCATCCCACGGCCCAGGACTGGAAAAGACCCGTGGGCGAAACCTAGGAAAGAGGGAGTTGGGGCCCGGCTCTCCCTGCTCTCCGGCCTGAAAACACTTTCACTGGGTCCGGTTCGGATCAAACCCCGGCAGCTCCGGTCCTTCAGGTTCAGGCTGAGGCTGCGGAGTGCTTTCAGGGCCTCTATCCTGCTCCAGCTAAGCCCGGGAATGGGCATCTGGGGTTGTACCAAGCCCTCGCTTGGGGCTCGCACCCACTTCGTCTGTACCGATTCTTCGTGGAGTTTGCACTATCCAGCTCTTCCCTCCCTGCCAAGCGCTGATTCCCTTGCCGGGAAACTGGCAGGACTCTGGCTCACGCTGCACTGGGCGGGGCCTATAGGCAGCCTGTTAACTGATTCACTTGTGCAAATTTAAAGCACTATTTTGTCCGACAGTGCATCCCCGCTAGTCTGGCCCTTTTTAGAGACATACTGGAGCCGGGTTGCTGGGGGTTGATTTCTGGCTCTGCCGTTTACTAGTTGTGTGACCTCGGGTAAGTTTATTGACATCCCGGCCTCAGTTTCCTCATATGTAAAATGAGAAAATAATAGTACCTGTGCCTCAGGATTATTTTGAGAATTAAGAGCGTTAATACTTTTAAAAGGTAAAAGTAGTGCCTGGCACCTGTACCACACAGGTTGCTATAGTTATTTCTAGTCATTTACATATAGACATCCCGCTCCTGCTGGCCCCCAAAGCTGTTTAAGTATTGAGCGTGGAATGGGGAAAGAAAAGACTTAAGGATAATCACCATCACATCACACACACCGACACCTCCCCATAATACACCAAAGTTAAGGTGGCATCTGCACCCAGGAACAGCCTCCAAAAGCAGCCTCCAGAGCCCAAACAGATTAGTAATCAAAACTAGGGACAGCTGTAGTATCGACACTAATAATCAGGAAAAGACATGAAGGAACAAACCGAATTCAGGGCTCCACCCCATCACACACATCTATCTGTAACTGCACAAAATAAGAAATTTCTAGTCCTGTCATACCAGCTTTGAGATGAAAGGCCTCCTACTGCCCCAGACCACCCACTATGACAGAGCCAACCAGTTTCCAGAAGAACACTGCTATGGTGAAAGGTGCAGTCTGAAAGCCTTGAAGTCATACTTTTTACTTCCCTGCTTTGATTCAGGGCTCACCTGAAATGCCAAAACCTTACCTGCAAGGAGCTCCAGGTGGCTGTTCTCACGTGCATCCTCTGTGCTCTCCTCGGCATCATGTTTCTCTGGGAGCAGTTGCTTAAAAATTAGAAGACCTAAGTTAAGTTCTGCAGAAGCATGAATGAGCCCCAGTGAAATGAATGTGCCTGGTAGCTTTTGTTCACCTCACAGGGCCATCCACCCTCACCTACTACCCCTCTCTATTCTCCCTGGCACGTGTGAACCCTTCTACTCAGCCCCTAACCTTCAAGTCTTCCTTCTGCTAGAGCCTTTGCAGCTTACCCCAGCATTTCTTCCTGCTCTGAACTCATCACTCACCCACTGTCTGCCCACTCCCTGGGCTTGGAAGCATACCCCTGTTCGTCACTTTATGTGTGGATGCCCATCTTTCTCTATCATAAATTTCTTGTAAAGATGCAGGCATGATAAACCTTACCTTTCAAGGAATTTGAATATATAATAATAGCCTTAGATGGTGGTGTTCTGTATTACTCAAGGTCAGCCATTTTACTTGTAGTTTTTAGCTGAAGCCACTGGGTGCCACTCTTGTGCCACTTTAAATCACTGTTAGTAATTATCAGAGGGAACTGGTAATGATCTTGAGTGGAGAAACATGGGTTCTGCTCAATGCTTCTGATCACTCATCTTCCCTGGGTTTGTGATCCAGCCCTACATGGTAACAATGCTACTAGGCTTCAGGGCCAGGAGAACTCAGAACAAATCCCAGCCTTGCCATTTAATGACTATGACTGGGCAAATTAGACAAGTTCTTAAAAACTACAACCTACCTTACAGGATCTTTGTGGAAATCTTGGCACAGATGAGTGAACCTTATGTTCACTAGCCATCTGCCAAATTAATTGGGCTATAAATGGCCCTGAGGCTCTGAGTAATCAATATAGCAACAGAATGGGGCAAGAGGTTAGATCATTTCATTCTGAAATCTCACTAGGATATCAGGCCCATGAAAAAGGTCATCACAGGCTGAAACACTTGTAGATCCTGCCCATATATCCCAGATCCTATGACAATAGCAAACGCCTTAGCCTGAACTATCGCTAGAAATCTGAAGATGTAGATGGCTACAGTGAGTCAAACAGTGGTCCACCAAAAGATATCTCCAAGTCTTAACCCCCAGACCCTGTGAATATCACCCTATTTGGAAAAGGGGTCTTCAGAGATATAATTAAGACCTTAAGATAAGACCACTGTGGATTCAGAGTGGGCTCTAAATCTAATAACAGGTGTCTTTATTTAAGAGAAAGGCAGAGGGAAATGTGAGAGACAAAGGGGAAAGGCACGTGAAGATGGAGGCAGGTGGAACTAACTGGAGTGATGAACCAAGGAGTACCCGGAGCCAACATAAACTAGAAGGAAGGAAGGATTCTCCAATGGAGCCTTTGGAAGGGGCACGGCCCTGCTAACATGGTGATTTCAAATTTCGGGACTCCAAACAGAGGTGTATACATTTCTGGGGTTTGTTGTTTTGTATAGTCCTGGCCGGATAGCTCGGTTGGTTAGAGCTTTGTCTGGATGCACAAAGGTTGCTGGTTTGATCTCCAGTCAGGGCACATACAGGAACAGATCAATGTTCCTACCTCTCTCCCCTACTTTCTCTTTCTAAAATCAATAAATAGGCCTGACGGTGCAGTAGATAAAGCGTCAACCTGGAATACTGAGGTCACCGGTTCAAAACCCTGGGCTTGCTCGTTCAAGGCACATACGAGAAGCAACTACTATGAGTTGATGCTTCCCACTACTCCCCCCTTCCTCTCTTCCCCTCCTCTCTCTAAAATCAATAAATAAAATCCCCCCCCCAAATTTAAATAAACAAATAAAATGTTTTCTGTTTTTAAGCCATAAAGGTTACAGTAGTTTGTTAAAGCTTCTATAGGAAACTAATGCAATGGGCATTCACTTTTATTTGCTCAAATTGTGAGCAGCAGCTTTCCAGGCTGGAGGGGAACGGGGAACCAGCAAGACTGTTTGCAGTGAACCAACTGAACAGAACAGCTGACGCATACCTAGGAAGGTACTTCCTAGAAGGTACATATGGCCATGGAAAAAGGTGTGGTGAAGGAGCATTTACAGGAGTTTTACTGCTCTCCTCTGCCTTTCCAGCTTCAAAGCAGAGAAGGAGAGGAAAAACAATGTGATGCTATGACCCTTGAGTGCCCGGGCACCTCAACTTCCATCCATATCAGGCAAACGAAGTAGCAGAGGGAGAAAAGAACAGAAGAACTGGCCAGGGCTGGCTTTTGCTTTTTTATTCAATCCATGAGTCCCTGCCTTTTAATTGGGTTGTTTAGACCATTTATATTTAATATAACTGTTACAGCTGTGTTTAAATACATCCTCTTGATGGCCCTGGTCGTCTTACGCAGTGGTAGAGCATTGGCCCGGTTTGTGGATGGCCCAGTTTGTGGATGTCCCAGGTTCAATTCCCAGCTAGTGCACACAGGAGAAGCGACCATCTGCTTCCTCTCTCTCTCTCTCCTCCTTCTCTTCTCCTCCTGCAGCCATGGTTCAAACGCATCAGCCCTGGGTGCTGAGGATGGATCTGTGGAGCCTCAGCCTCTAAAAATAACTCAGTTGCGAGCATGGCCCAAGATGGGCAGAGCATCGGCCCCAGATATGGGTTGCTTGGTGCATACTGGGCTGGGTGCATGCAAGAGTCTGTCTATCTCCCCTCCTCTCACTTGGAAAGAAGAAAATTTTTTGAGAAAGGAAGAAAGGGAAAGAGAGAGTAAAGGAGATAGAGAAGCATCAACTCATTGCTCTACTTAGTTGTGCACTGATTGCTTCTCATATGTACCTTGACCAGGGATCAAAGTGGCAACCTTGGGCTCAAGCCAGTGACCCCAGGCTCAAGCCAGCAACATCGGGTTACAAACCAATGACCTCAGTGTTCCACGTTGATGCTCTATCCTCTATGCCACTATTGGTCAGGCTCCCCCAAAATATTTTTGAACTTTGTTCTCTGGTGCCATTGAATTACTTGGAAGCACTTGATCCTTTTAGGTCTTGCTTCTGCTTTTAAGCTTTGTTAGGCAGGACCAAAGGAGTGTTTATTGTAGGTTTAATTTTTCTCCACTCATGAGACAAGATACTTCTTAGTATTCTACCTGATGCTTTGTAAATTATAAGGCTTTCCTCTGGTTGATGGAATTAGTAACTATTCATAGCCCTGTGTAAGCTCTTCATATTGTTCCCTCTAATCCTTCTGGGTGGTTCTTTACTTGGATAGTTTCTTCACATGAATGAGCTGATCAGTACTCAACTGAATACATACTAGTGGGTGGAACCTCTGCATATCTCCAGAATTCTCTCTCTGTGCAGCTCTCTTCTCTGTACCCTGACCTGGAAACTCCAGCTGCCTTGGCATTCTTGGACTCCCAGCTCCATTTACTCAACTCAGGGAGAGCAGTAGGCTCTGCATGGACGCCCTCTCCCTGTTCCATGGCCTCCACACTTTCTCTAGGCAGTATGCTAGGGCAACCACAGGGCTCCCTTCATTTGTTTTCCATCTCTCAGGAATGACTAGCTCACTCGTCTGATACCCAATATCCTGAGAACCATTGTTTCAGATGTTGTGTCCAGACTTTTTGTTATTTCGGGCAAGAGGGTAAATCTAGTCTCTGTTACTCCATCTTGGCCAGAAGCCACTGTGTAATAATTTCACCCCTTAATCTTTTTTATTTACTCAACTTATACTTTAGTTTCAGGAAAGTCATTCCTACTGATTGAAGCCATGGACTTCAGTTGGAACACTACTACCAACTACACCTGGAATTGAGATGCAGAATTTCCCAGCTATAATTTCTCTTTACTCATTAGAGAAGCCTGTCACAAAACCAGTTGAAGCTACTAGATCTTCTTAAGGGTAGAGACCCTAATACAACTCTATATATCCAGCATTCGAAAGGTGAATAGATAAAAGTATATGTTTGATTAGGCAAAATTAAACATAAAAAGTCTATCATATCATCACCATTATAAGAGTAACTATGAGTGTAGCAGTCTACATACATACCAGTACGTTATTTTATTCACATCTTACAACAATCAGTTTAGGTATGCATCAGAATACTTATAAAGAAACTGATGCTTAGAAAGGTTGAGTAGCTTCCATAATAATACCATACAACTTGTTACTGGCAGAAATAGAAATCAAGCAAGAGCTAACCATGCTCTTAACCTCTATATAATACTACATTCTATAAAAATTTTCTTTTTGTTTTGTATTTTACTGAAAAGCTAACCTCAGATTGTGTAATCTAAAGCACCTGCACCTACTTACCCTGTATTCAGGGTTCCCATACATCAGTATGGAACATTTCCACCAAAGTACTGATTATTACTTGACAATTACCTGCTTCACCTCACATGAGCAGTGGTGAAGAACTCGGTGCTGGGTGATCTCATGAAATGATTTGTGCAGTTTGGTCCCAAACTCCTGTGTGTCAGCTGCCTAAAATGGGTCAGAGATGGAGTGTGCTGAGGTCCTAGCAACCAAAGAAGAAGAACTCACAGGAAGTTCATATGGGAAGGGGATGAGTCAGATAGGAAGGCAAACCAGAGACATTACCCATATCATGTTAGGAGTTTTGTAGAAAGAAGGCCTGAGACACTTGGCATTAAGCAGGTAGTAGTGGTTCCTATATTTCTTCCAATTTCTATTACCTAAGCAAGATCTTTTAAACAAGGTCTTTATTCTCCTGTCTCTATAGGAGGTAAGTACCCCAAGGATCCATCTGTTAGTGAAGGGGTCATGTAAACATGTTCCAAGAGAGCAGAAGTTCCACTGAACAACTAAAGTTGATATAAGAACTTGTCCTCAGGTAAATCTTTTAGGAAGGAAAGGAACAAAATAATATAATTTGCAAACCTAAAGTATGGGTAACAGCCCTTACTTTTTAGTATAAAACTGGATATCAAAGTTAAAGGGGACCAGAATAATCACTTAACACAACATGCTAGTTTTACAGATGAGAACATAGAAATTAAAAAAGAAGTAACCAACCCAAGATCTCACAGCTAGTTAGTACTAAAGTTAGGAATGACCATAGGACTGCCAATATGGTGTTCCTCTTACTACCTTGTACAATCCACATGACCCAGAGAGGTGAAGCTATAATAAAATGCACTGGATTATAATGGTGTTATATTCTTTGACCCAGCAGCTCCACTTACAGAAATTTATTCTAGGAAATAAGTCAAAAGAAGAAAGACATGTAAAGTTATAAGCAATAAGATACTGTTTAAAAACAAAAAGCTTTAAGCTTTGGTCTCTCAATGTGGTTGTTTCTTCTTTGAAAAGGTGACCATATGAAGTAAGAAATGTGTTACTAAAAGTACACAGGATGAAGGAATTCAGAAAAGATATTAACTGAAGCACTATTTATATTGGCATAAAGAATGTAAATAACTTAAATGTCTGTCATTAGGGGAATGTTTTATTAGATTAAACTGACATAGTGGAATATCAGATAACCAATACAAATTCTAAGACTGCTGAAACAGAGAAATGGCATATTATATATGAATATGGGATTTGTTACAACTATATAAGATAATATGCAAAAATTTAAATTAGAGTAATAAAGTTTATAAATTATTATTTAAAATTTTAGGTGTACACTATCTTTTCAAGAAAAGAAATTTAGCCTGACCAGTGGTAGCACAGTAGACATCCCTAGTTTGAAACCCATGTCACCGGCTTGAGCGTGGGCTCGTCAGCTTGAGTGCAGGGTTGCTGGCTTGAGTACAGGATTATCAACATGATCCTAAGGTCACTGGCTTGAGCCCAAGGGTTGCTGGCTTGATGCCCAAGGTCACTGGCTTGAGCCCCCTGGTAAAGGCACGTGTGAGAAGCAATCAATGAACAACTAAAGTAAAAGCAACTACAAGTTGATGCTTCTCATCTCTCTCCTCCCTTGCTCTCTCCCATCCTCTTTCTCTAAAAAAAGAAAAAAAAAATTTAATGAAACCATGACATGGAATTAACGTGTTACCCACTGATACTAATTGGTCAGTGCACATTCCTAAAAGGAAGGAAGGAAACACTTATTGAGAACTACCATGTGCTATGCACTCTCACATTTAGCCCTCACCCTCACAGTAACTCTCTGAGGTCCTATTACTTGTTCCGATTCATAGAAGAAGTGCAGGGAAGTTACGTACAGGCCAAGACCCACATAACTAGTAAGTAAACAAGCAAAGATTTGAACTTAGGCCTCTGATTCCTGTTATATACCATTCCACACTGCCAAATCCCTGTTATACTTACAGCTGCTCAGTTCTTTTCAGTGCACTCTGTCACCATGAGGTAACAAAATATTCTTCAACAAGGAACTGGGAATCACTGATCTAATCCTAGCTCTGCATATAACTAGCTGTGTGACCAGAAGGAAGCAAAAAAAAAATTTAATTTTCATTAATTTGAAAGAGTATAAGGGGGAGAAAGAGAGAGGGAAAAAGGAGGGGGGAGTGGGGTGGGAGGGAGAGAGCGAGCGAGCATCCACTCATTGTTCTACTTAGTTGTTCCATTTAGTTGTGCACTCATTGGTTACTTCTTATATGTGCCCTGACCAGGGATCAAACCCGTGACCAAAGTGTTCCCGGACGATGCTCTATCCACTGAGCCACTTGGCCAGGGCCAAGAAGTAGACATTTTAAATAACTTGTTTTCTCATTTATAAAATACTATGCACACCACTATCCATTTAACAATTTTTTTTTTACAGGGACAGAGAGGGAGTCAGAGAGAGGGATAGATAGGGACAGACAGATAGGAACAGAGAGGTGAGAAGCGTCAATCATTAGTTTTCCGTTGCAACACCATAGTTGTTCATTGATTGCTTTCTCACATGTGCCTTGACCGCGGGCCTTCAGCAGACCGAGCCACCCCTTGCTGGAGCCAGTGACCTTGGGTCCAAGCTGAAAAGCTTTTTGCTCAAGCCAGATGGGCCCGCGCTCAAGCTGGCGAGCTCAGGGTCTCGAACCTGGGTCTTCCGCATCCCAGTCCAACGCTCTATCCACTGCACCACCGCCTGGTCAGGCTAACAAATATTTTTTTAAAACACCACAGGCCTGGTACTATATAGGGTCACAATAACATCTAATTCAATAATGTTCTTAAAAGCACAGTACATATTACTAAGACAGGTAGAACGTCATCAACACCCCGGCACTTTAAAGCATCCCAATCTACTAACTTGAAGGGCCTGAAGGCAGCTCTTTCGGAAGCTGCGGTTGGTACTGCCAGTCACGATACTCATGATGGAATTCACAGCCACTGAGAGTGAGGTCTGCAGTTTCTGATGAGCCTAGGCAACATGACAAGTAAGGCAGAGACCGTAGTTTATAATAGTCCCAAACTGCTGGTTCAGAAAAGCCCAAAGGGACCAAAGATATCAGAGCAAGATTTCAACAATTCTTGCCCCTCCATCAACAGCAGTTGCTGAGATCATAACATGTAAAGGACACTTAGGGATTGAAATAAGTAAAAAATATATATATTTTTTTCTCCTTTCATAGGGATGACTCAGTGACACAGACACATTCGGAAAAGACAAGCAATAAGACACTGGGCCATAAAATAGACACTTACTATTTTTTTAAAAAAATTTCTTTTTATTTTATTTTATTCATTTTAGAGAGGAGACAGAGTGAGAGAGAGAGAGAAAGAGAGAAAGGGGGGAGGAGCTGGAAGCATCAACTCCCATATGTGCCTTGACCAGACCAGTGCAGGGTTTTGAACTGGCGACCTCAGTGTTCCCAGGTTGACGCTTTATCCACTGCGCCACCACAGGTCAGGCTAGACACTTACTATTTGAGAACAAAAAGATTTAAGCTTTGGTCTCTTAGTGTGGTTGCTTTTTCCCTGAAAAGGGGGCCATATGAAGTATGAAATGTGTTACCAAAAGTACAGAGGATGAAGGAATTCAGAAGGCTAAGAAGAGAAAGTGGAGGTGTAAGGGTTAGGAAATGGGGGAAGATGGAAGATTCAGTGAAGAAGTAGCTTCAGAAGTATGTGTGGGAGCAGGCAAGGAAGAGATGCATTACTAGTCAGTTTTCTCTCTCATTTTATTCCTATTTAATCAAACTCACCGAGTGGGAGGTTACAGTGACCCATCTAAGTTAAAGCTTGAGTTCCTAGGCTAGACACAACATACAAGATCAGCTCAGGGGACAAAAGAGGCATTAGAAAGGGACAGGGTCTCAGACCCCGTCTACCATATATTCTAGCTATGTTTTTCATGGAGAGAGTAGGAGAAAGAAAATTGTGAATTTCTTATTACCGTGGCAGCCTGGTGATGCTGTTCTAAGGCCTGGTCCACGGCCACCTGGATGGAGTCCTGAACCACACTGTGGCTCTCCCTGAGGATGGTACTGAGATGAGCTGTGAGCAAACTGTGGACTCCTAAAGGGAAGGAGAATGAGTGTTGGTAATGCTAAGCAATCAATGAGCATGACCACTTCAAAGCTGCTGTTCATGTGCCAGTTCACTTCTACCTACCCATGAATAATTATTCTTTTTTAGACAGCCCTTGCACCCAGCAACTTACAAACTTACCCAATTCCCACTTAACAAATGAAAGAAAGCTCAGGAAGACTAAAATGAAGAATGCAATTATTTAAAAAAAAAAACAAATGCAGGGTCCTGTTTAATTCATATCAGAAACATAAATATATACAACAATGATACTGGTGAGTCCCACAACAGAGAGAACGCCCCCTGCAGAGTGTCTGGCCCTACTGCACTCCTATTTGAGCATCATTGTCATGGTGAGATATTGTTACTGTCAGTGTGTCAATCCTTTCCCATATACTGTGGTAAGGAAAAAGATACAAAGGTGACTCTGAAAACTGCTGGTGTAAGGTCTTTCTAAACGGGAGACTATCTCTGATAAAGTAACCATGGGCACCTTTGCTCAGCATCATCCCAAGGAGCTAATGTGAGATTGATGTGCAAAATATGTCATCAAACAATAGGCTAGCACTGATGATCCTGATGCAACGCAGGAAGACAAATTCACTCAACAGGGCGAAAATGCTTGTTACTTAACCTTTCCTGTTGCAGTGTTTTCTACTCTCCCCTGGATAGTCTGTTCAAAGATACAATGGTGAAGCAGCCTGTGCTGGCTTTTCTCAGGGTTGCATTAAAAATACAAGGCAAAGCCTGACCAGGCGGTGGTGCAGTGGATAGAGCGTCGGACTGGGATGCGGAAGACCCAGGTTCGAGAAGACTAGCCAGCTTGAGTGCGGGCCCATCTGGCTTGAGCAAAAAAAAGCTCGCCAGCTTGGACCCAAGGTCGCTGGCTCCAGCAAGGGGTGGCTCGGTCGGCTGAAGGCCCAAGGTCAAGGCACGTGTGAGAAAGCAATCAATGAACAAATAAGGTGTTGCGATGGCAACGAGAAACAAAACTAATGGTTGATGCTTCTCACCTCTCTCCATTCCTGGCTGTCTGTCCCTATCTATCCCTCTCTCTGACTGTCTGACTCTTTCTCTCTGTCCCTGTTTAAAAAAAAAAATACAAGGCAAGCCCTGGCCAGTTTGCTCAGTGGATAGAGCACCAGCCCAGTGCATGGACATCCTAGGTTTGATTCCTTTTGAGGGCACACAGGAGAAGCGACCATCTGCTTCTCTCCCTCTCCCTTTTTCTCTCCCTCTTCCCCTCTTGTAGCAATGGCTTGACTGGTTCGTGTATAGGTCCCAGGCACTGAGGATGGCTCAGTTGGTTTGAGCATCAGCCCCAGATGGGGTTGCGGGGTGGATCCTGGTCGGAGCACATACGGGAATCTGTCTATCTCCCCCTCTCTCACTTAAAAAGAAAGAAAAAGGCAAGGCAGAGGAACATTTTCTACCACAAGGCATCATGATGCTTTTACTGGAAGGTAAAAGCTCAAAAAGGGGAGTCAGGACGATGTAGATTCTAGGGTCAATTCTACTGCTAACTAGTGGTGACATCACTTCACTTTTCTCACATCAATACAGAAAATGGCTTTGTATCACCTGCTTTCACAGGTATTTTGTGCAGATAAACTGAGATAACATATATGAAGTGTTTTGAAATATACATTGAAATATTCAAAGAGAAAATATTGCTATTGCTATGATATCATCTAGACTGCTGTTTCTTCAGTTTGAGCCTAAGAATAAAACCTCAAGAAATCAGAACACTTTTAAAAGCAGACATTTAATTAAAAAGCTACCAGTTTGTTTCTAAAACTGCAGGTACCACCAGATGCCTTTAACATTTTGGCAAAACAACAAGTTAATCATAGAAAAGTTACCATGACAAGATGGGCAGAAGGCCAATTAAGTGGTTTTCTTTAAGGCACATGGAAGCAGACTGTATTTCTGTACAATGTTTCCTAAAAGGAGCTCTAGAGAAAGCTTTCAAGCATATGAAAAAGAAGAGGGGGGGAAGAAGATAAAATTATTGTATTATACCATATATCTATATCTACCTACTCTCAAAGTACATCTTCTTCAAAGGCTAGTCCTAAACTACCAGGTGTGTAAGGAAATTTAAAAAGATGCTATTTTTATTAATGCAGTAATGTATGTCCATTTAACCCAATACTGAGTACAACTGCCTGAGATGCTGAAAGCCTTTAGAGTCATGCTGAACAGGTGTTTTAATCTATCACAAGAAAGATAGGTAACACTGGTTTCTGAGAAATCTGAGTTTGTAAGGTATGTTCAGTAGGATTCAGAACATAGTATCAGCTTTTATGTCACCGTAAGGAAAACTGAATATGGTGTTCCTGTTAGCAGAGCTTTATAAAGAAAAAAAAAAGCTGCCTGACCAGGCGCTGACACAGTGGATAGAGTACTGGCCTGGGATGCCGAGGACCCAGGTTCAAAACCCCAAAGTCGCCGGCTTGAGCACAGGTTCGTCAGGCTTGAGCATGGGCTTACCAGCTTGAGTTTGGGGTCTCTGGCTTAAGTGTAAAATCATAGACATGACCTCATGGCAAGGGGTCACTGGCTCAACTGCAGCACCCCATCCCCATCAAGACACATATGAGAAAGCAGTCAATGAATAACTGAGGTGCCGCAACTACGAGTTAATGCTGCTCATCTCTCCCTTCCTATCTGTCCCTCTCTCTCAAAAAAAAAAAAAAAAGAAACGCCAAAAGATTACATATTGCATATTTTAAGTCTTAAAAGAAGATCTTTACACTTGGACATAACAATCTTATGTCAAATAGAGTGAAGAGAAAGTAGGTTTACAGTTGTCCATATGGAAAATAATACAGTAAGTAATATCAGAATAAACTGTTTTATATACTCACAACTGTAAACCTACTTTTCCCCTGCCCAGTATATGAAAAAGAGGATCAAATGATTTATGTGACTTGTTTCCCAATATTCATTGAGGAATTTAGTTGCAGAACCAAAATTAAACTCAAGTCTCTTGATTCTACCCTGGAATCACTTCCACAACACTAATCTGCTCCTCTTGTCTGCCTCTGCCATGTGAGCACAGGCCAGGTAACAACCCTAAGCATCTTTACCTTTGACCTCCTTGCTGGAAGCCTCTTTAGTTTGGGTCTCTTCTAGGTTCCCATTCCAGGGCCTTAATTAGTGCAACAGTGGGGCACCAAAAAACACCAACTCCTCAAATAAAGAGCTGCAAGCCAGAGCCCAGAAAAGCAGCGTTTCTCTCCTAAAGAATATATACATGTTGTGGAAAGGTAGGAATGGCATGAAAGGCAGGCAGCAGGAAGAGTCCCACAGCTGACAATGGTTTGTTCAGCAAATAGTTGGCACCAGTCAATGTCAGCTCTTCTGATCTGGGGTTATAGGCTGTCTCATTTCTCCCATGACTCACTGGGAGCGGGGCCACATCAAATAGCACTGGAAAGCCTGGAGAAAAGAATCCCAAGCAAAAGCATTGGCCCACAGAGAAAGGAGAACACAGAAACATACCAAGAACACCAAAAGCATGGTATGAACCTTTCCCAGTTTATAAACTCTACTTCTTGCAACTTCCTTCAAAGTTTAGAAGGGCACTATCCCTGGCTGCTTTGCTCAGTGGCAGAGCATCAGCCCAGTGTACGGATGTCCCAGGTTTGATTCCTGGTCAGGGCACACAGAAGCACCCATCTGCTTCTCCACCCCTTCCCCTCTCTTGCTCTCTCTCTCTCTCTTCCCCTCCTGCAGCCATGGCTGGATTGGAGCAAGTTGGCTCGGGCACTTAGGATGGCTCCATGGCCTCTGCCTCAGGGCTAAGAGGAGCTCAGTTGCTGAGCAATGGAGCAATGCCCCAGATGGGCAGAGTATCACCCCCTAGTGGGCTTGCCAGGTGGATCCTGGTTGGGCACATACAGGAGTCTGTCTCTGTCTCCCCTGCTCTCACTGAATAAAAAATAAAATTACAAAGAAAAGTTTAGAAGGGCACTGAGAAATAAACTTACATCCCAGGGTTTACTGGATTAAAATGTATAAGCCAACTCTTACTCATACTCCATCATTTTCAAACCTTACTATATATTGTTAAAAATATAAAGTTTAACACCTGTTAAAAATGCAAATTTTTGAGCCATACTAGATTTTTACTTTGTAGCAAAATAATAAGTTAATTCTTGGCCCAGGAAGCTGCACATTTTCAAATATTGCAGGTAACTGATGTATGTGTTTCACAGACCACCAGACAGTGAAATCTCCCATTTACCTCTACCAGAGAGAGCCCTTCTGGTAACAGGTTACCACCCATCTGTGAAATAAATGCCCAAGGTCCCCCTTGTCTGCCTAAAGAAGGAATTTCTCCCTTTTCAGAGGTCCATGTGGCCATCACATAAAGCTGTTCATACCAATACACTCACACAGCTCATGTTGTGTCTAAGTTGCATCAAGGCTGAGAAAGGCCAATAACATCTTAATTCCCCTGGAAAACCAGTAGGTAAGTGAAACATTCTGATACCTGAGCCCCACCTCAGTTCAAGGAAATCAGAATAGAATCTCTTGAGTGTGAGGTTTGCGCATTTTTTGGAAGCTCCCCACGTAGCATACAGTGTAGCTAAATGTTGAAAATCACCATATAAGGTAATATACCCTGTAGGGTAAATTATAGGAAGTTTCTGCTGATTTCTGGTTAACCAAATCTGGAAATGTCATCTTTTAAGTGATGCTTCAAGATATAGATCTTTTCCATAGAACATATAATTTAACTTTATTTAAGTGAGGTTTTTCTTTATTGAAATTTATTATTCTATAGAAATACACCTAACTCAGACATGTGTATTATATAAAGCCTCCTTTTCTTTAGTCCTTGAACATTTTAAGCACCCCAGGATGCAGCCCCGTCTTTTACCTACCCCAGAGTTCCATTTGCTGGACTGGAAATCCGCTGTAGAAATCCACAAAGAGAACAAGCATCAGCATTTGTCCCTGAGGGTCCATATTTTGAGACTGATCCCCCTCACTGGAATCCACCTGATAACTCACATCTGGAAGCACCATATCTAGGGGACAAGACATTACATAGTATTCTAAGTAAAGCCCTCAAAATGCTAACTAAATAAAGAACCTATACCTTGCCTGACCTGGGTGGCGCAGTGGATAAAGCGTTGACCTGTTAATGCTGCGGTCGCTGGTTTGAAACCCTGGCCTTTGTCTGGTCAAGGCACATATGGGGGTTGATGCTTCCTGCTCCTCCCCCTTCTCTCTCTCTTGCCCCTCTCTAAAATGAATAAATAAAATCTAAAAAAAAAAGAAGAAGAACCTATACTTCAAACAAAGAAGAACCTGAGATAGATATAAACTTGAACACTACATTCTCCTGAATTTGTTTCTCTATCCACAGGATAGAAGCAAGTAATAGTGATTCTCAGGAAGAACATCAAAATCAAAACTAGGTGTGCAAAATGCAAACCAAGCAGCACTCCTCAGCATTTACTGGGAAGCATTATACAATAAATTCGTGCATTCCTTATACTGCTTTTTAAGGCAAGTATTGTTAGTAAGAGGCAGAGGCCAGAGTTAAACCTGAGTAACGGTAATAGCTAACTTGTATGGAATGCTTACTACATGCCATGAACCATATTAAACTGTTCGCATATACTAGCTCAACAATTAGATTTCACAAGAACACTATGGTATAGGACCTATTCTTATGTCCCTTTTTAAACTAATTTTTTTGGGGTGACACTGGTTGACATAGTTATACAGGTTTCAGGTGCCCACTCTACAACACATCTCTGCACACCATATTGTGTGTTCACTACCACTCCCTGCAAGTCAAGTCTTTGTCCTCTTATGCCCTTTTACAGATAAGAAAAGAGGCACAGGCCAGCTAAATACTTGACCCAACATCAGAGAGTAAGTGGTCGAACTGTTTTGAACTGACTCCAAAATGAGTGCTTTTAATCACGCTATTATGATATTTGTATTCTCAAGGAATCTGATGCCCATGGTCGCTTTCTAGCACCTTGATCCTTTAGAATACAATCAGGATAGTCCTAAATTCCATCCAGATCAATACAGGGAAGCACCTCCATGGGATCCTGGCCTGTCCTTTAGAGTAAGGAGGGACTGACACAAGGGGATATTTTCTCTCTTTTTTTTTTATAACATTTTCTACATTATTCATTTCCAAAGTTAACTGAGAAAGCTCAGGGATCACGAATTGGCAAAAAGAAAGGAAATCAGCAAAGCATGAAAATAAAAATGAAAGAGAAAAGAAGATATGGAGAACCCTATAGATTTAAAAATCCTGATGACATGACAGCCTGTTACGACCAAACATTGTTTCTTCACAAAACCACTGACCTCCAGAGACCGTGTCTAAGGACACCTTCCTTGCAGTTCACTCTCTGGAATGACTGCCTAAGAGCCTTTCCCTCAAGCTTACTTCCTGGGTGAAGATTCTGCCATTCCCGAGATACTGCACATCCCAGGAGGCTGCCATCTTTTCACACTGGTCACAACCGCACAATGCCTCTCTCCTACTGGTCATCTTCCTCAGGATCCAAATGACCAGACTACCTTCCAAATTTCAAAGGTCTCTAGCTAAAACAGTCATGTGTAAGAATGTCAACTTCCTAGACATCGGCTCACGGTTGCATATACCTATTTCCCAGTTTTATCTGTCCAGTTTTTAAGCATCCAACGTTCAATATGATTCACCCAAAACTAATATTGGTTAGGCTCTACATAAATACCACAGCCAGGTTCCTAGGTTTATTACCATAAGATTTATACTCCTGCCTTATATTTATGTGATGTTTTAATTTTTTCTAAGTAATTTTATGTGTATTTCCTCATCTCATTAGGAAACTTTTCTCTTCCACAATAGCTGATATAATTGCTCCCTTAGTAACCTTTATAAACCCCCAGCGTTGATAGATTAAGGTACAACAGAAACTCTCTGAACAAGTCCCTACAATATGAAGGCTACTGCAGGAGGACCAAGCATAGTAGGGGCAGAAGATGAAGTGAGAGGAGAACCAGCATCAACATGTAATGGGAGATGGTGAGGCACTGATCAGGCCTTGCCTCTTGACAGTCTGCCTCATTCCAGGTGGACTCTCAGATGTACACCTGCTCTTTGTATTTCCTTGCATTTCACTGACAGTCTCCAGTTTTCTTTATTCCTGTACAAGAGGGAGTTATACCTCTGTCCAAGTTAATATCCAAATTGGGCACCATACAGAAGTGGTACTTCTTCCAGTCAATGAAGTAAGAGGTATCTTTGAAGACAGTAGTAATTGACTGCGGCAGTATCAGAGGCAGACCTGAAGGTCCATAGAGAAATATGTATAGGTGCTAAAGAAAACTTCCAAATTTTAGGTTTTTTTAATAAACGTAGTCATTTCCATAAAACAAGCATAACATTAACCTGGTTCACACTCCCCAGAATAAACTAGGGTGCTAGGCAACTATGTATTAACCCTTTTACACATTAAAAATAGGTGCCCGGTACCCAAGACAGGTCCACTAGAACCCTCATTTAGTATGGGTTTAATTAGTGTGAGCTACAGGTACAGTATTAGGACAATTATTTATGTATTCTACTCATTCAATGAGATTTGAGTGGTACCCCAAGTTAAACACTGTACTAAGTTCTAGGGATACAAAAGATGAATATCCAGATTTAATACCTACTTTTGTTATCATTTATAGTATGGGAGACACATGTGAAAACCAGTACACTGTAATACAATGTGATATATGCTAGAATATGAGTATATAACAAAGGACTATCTTCCAGTATATTCAGATTGAGAAGGAAACTCCTCACCATCTCTAACTCTATTCTATAACCAAGACAAAGGACAGGCCCCTGAAATGGTTTCATTCTCTCAACTTCCTATTCCCACTCTCACCCTCCTCTAACCAGGGTTTATGGATCTCAGCACTACTGACACTGGTGTGTGTGGTGGGGGGAAGGCTGCCTGGGCACTGCAGAGTGTTTAGCAGCGCCCCTGGCCTCTACCCCTCCCTTCTTTCATGACAATCAAAAGTGGCTGTAGACACTGCCAAATGTCATCTGAAGGCAAAACTGCCCAGTTAAGAAGCACCATTTTTGTCCCCTGAAATAAGGATAAAAAGACAATACATTCTTTCCCTTATTCTTCTTTGTTTTCACCTTTTAATAGGATAAACACAAGCACTGAGTATGAAAATTAAAATTCTTACCCAGTTGGCACTGAGGCATCATGGAGAGTCACAACAAAACAAAGGTTGGCTGTGCCCATACATGAAATCTCCATCACAAATCCAAGAACATGAGCTAAGGCCAATACATTCACTGTTTAGAGGCAGGGGAGCTATGGCATGCTGCAAAGCAGAGTAAGAGTGGAGTATCTGAAGAGTCAAAATATGTGACTGTCTTAATTGGATTAACCATTTACATTCAAGAATATGCTATCGTTTGGTTTGGTTTAAATCGACCATCTTGTCTGATTTTCATCTGTTCCTAGCATTCTGTTTTCTTTCTCTTCTTTTCCATTCTGTGAATTCTATTTTGAATTGGATATATAATTCCATTTATCCCTTGTTTTTCTTATTAGTTATGACTTTGCTGTATTAACTTAGGACTTGTTCTAGGCTTTATAATATACACCTTTAACTTACCATAGTCTACCTTCAAGCAATATTGCAGTTGACACATACACAGCTAGTGCTCGACTTACGACCATGATTGGTTCTGACAGACCGGTCGTAACACGATTTGGTCATTAGGTTGAGTAGGCTATATGTACAGTACTGTGAAATGAGGTTATAAATCTGTAAGTCATATTTTATCATAATTTTCTTTGTTCATTTTATGCCATTTGTATAATCTCTACACCATTTTGTTTATTTTTATATTTGTCAGGTTTAAGTAAAACACTGCATTACCAGTACAACTGGTTTAATATTTGCAAAACATACAAAATTACAAAATACAGGTGCATACAAAAACTGCTCCAGACGTGGAGCAGTCGTGGCTAGCAACTGTGGTTGTAAAGTCGAATGGTGGTAAGTTGCATAGGTCGTAAGTCGATCAATACCTGTACCATATGAGAACCTTTCAACAATATGCTTTCATTTCTCCCCTCCTCACCTTTCTGCTATTGTCACACATTTTACTTCTACATTTTATAAGACTTATATACTGTTGTAATTTTTGCTTTAAACACTTCTATCTTTTACAAAGATTTTTAAAACTGGGCAAAAAAATCTTTCATATATATCCAGATGGTGGTTAGTGCTCTTCTTCATTTGGGTAGATCCAGAATTCCATCTGCTATCACTTCCTTCTCCTGAAGGATTTCCTTTAACATTTCTTTGAATATCAGTCTGCTGGTAATAAAGTCTTTTGAATGTCTAAAAAAGTCTTTATTTTGCTTTCATTTTTGAAAAATATTTTCTCTACTTACAGAATTCCATCCAGGTCAATAACTTTTCTTTTTTCTTTCATTACTTTAAAGATGTGGCTCCACTTTCTTCTACTTTACACTGTTTTCAATGAGAAATCTGCTGCAATTCTTATCTTTGTTCCTCTATATGTAAATGTATCGTTTTATTTCCAGCTGCTTTTAAGATATTATCTTAATTTTATTTACTTATTTATTTTAGTGAGGGGAGAATGAGAGAGAAGAGAGGAGCAGCAGGAAGCATCAACTGCCATATGTACCTTGATCAAGCAAGCCCAGGGCCTTGAACCGGTAACCTCAACATTCCAGGTTGATTCTTTATCCATTGTGCCACCACAGGTGTGGCCAAGATATTTTATTACTGACTTTAAGCAATTTGATTATGACATGTCTTGGTATAACTTTTATCATGTTTCTTATGTTGAGGGTTCATTAACCTTTGTGGTTGATCTGCTGGTTTATAGTTTTCATCAAATTTAGAAAATTGGGGGACATTATTTCCTCAAATATTTTATCTGCCCTCCCTCCTCTCAGGCCCAGTTACACTGAATTAGGCCACTTGAAATTATCCCACAGTTCACTGATGCTCTTTTTTTATTCTTTTTAGTTTTTTTCCCTCTGTTTCACTGTTTCATTTTAGGTAGTTTCCATTGCTATGTCTTCAAGTTGACTAATCTCTTCACTGCAATGTGTAAATCTGTAATTAATCCTAAACACTGCATTTTTGTCCTAAAAATTGTATAATTTTTATCTGCACAAGTTAAATTTGGATCTTTTACTTAATATGTTCAATATGTTTACTTAATATGTTCTTCTCCTGAACATAGGGAATACAGTTATACTTGGTTTATTTATTTATTTTTTAAAATTTTATTCATTTTAGAGAGGAGACACAGAGAGAGAGAGAGAGAGAGAGAGAGAGAGAGAGAGAGAGAGAGAGAGAAAGGGGGGAGGAGCTGGAAGCATCAACTCCCATATGTGCCTTGAACAGGCAAGCCCAGGGTTTCGAACCCGCAACCTCAGCATTCCAGGTCAACACTTTATCTACTGTGCCACCACAGAGCAGGCCATGGCTATTAATTTTTATTGGATGCATAACATTTTAAACTTTACTTTATTGGATATGGAATATTTTGTATCCTATAAATATTCTTGATTTTTTTTTCTCAGACACTATAGAGAAACATGGAAACAGTTTGAGCCTTCTGCATCTTACTTTTATGCTCTGTTGGTTGGGTTCAGAGAAGTCTGTAGAATAAGGCTAACTTTTCCCCACTACTCAGGCAAACCCTTAATGCCTTGTGAAATATGAGGTGTTCCTTTCTTATTGACTAATAAGAACAGAAGCTATTTCCAGCTCTGTGAATACTCCAGGGATTCCCCTCTAAAGCTTTCTCTGTGTGCATTTCTCTTATCTTAAGCATTCATTTATATAAATCTTACCATCCTGGACCTCCCTGAACTCAAAATGTTGCCTCAACTCAGGAGAGATTCACCAGATGTATCTGTTCCTGTGTTGCAACTTGGAAATTCTCTCTAGGAAGTATGATGGGGCAATCATGGCATTCATTTTATTTTGTGTAGCCTCTTTCCAGAACCAATCTCCTGCACTGCCTGCTGTGTAATATATGAAAACTACTGTTTAATATAACTTGATCATTGTTTTTTAAGTTGTTCAAGGTGGAAGGTGAAATCCAGTCCTTGGTATTCTATCATTGCTGGAAGTAGAAGTTCCTAAGTCCTCTGACATAATCTCATTGGTTTTTTATTTTTTACAGGGACAGAGAGAGAGTCAGAGAGAGAGATAAATAGGGACAGACAGACAGGAATGGAGAGAGGTGAGAAACATCAATCATCAGTTTTTCATTGCCGTTGCGACACCTTAGTTGTTCATTGATTGCTTTCTCACATGTGCCTTGACCGCGGGCCTTCAGCAGACCGAGCCACCCATTGCTGGAGCCAGCGACCTTGGGTCCAAGCTGGCGAGCTTTTGCTCAAGCCAGTTGGGCCCACGCTCATGCTGGCGACCTCGGGGTCTCGAACCTGGGTCTTCCGCATCCCAGTCTGATGCTCTATCCACTGCGCCACCACCTGGTCAGGCAGCTCATTGGCTTTTGATAGCTTCCTTGCTTTGTGGCCCAATAAGATGGCCAGTTTTTCTTGTACATTTCTACTTTAGGCCTAGAGTCAGCCATTTCTCATTTTTAGTGAGCAATGATATTTAGAGAACACATTTTGGGTGCTATGAGTGCTTATTGTTCTAGGATTTTTCATTGGACAGAGATAAGAAATATCTAATTTTAAAAGTCAGAAAAAATTAGTGATTCACAGTGGTATTTTCAATTCCACTTTAAGATTATTTTTTCAATTCTTTGAATTTATATTAATATATCTTCTGTCTCATTTTTGGTTCCTAACCATGTTAACATTACTTGTTTCATAATGAGTATGCATAAAATAACTTCAATACAATAATACTAATATTATTACTAAGAATCAACATCACCAAATTCATTTTAAGAGCTCTTTGCAGTTCATTCCATCCTTACGAATATATTCCACCAAGAATGTATAGCCAAACACTATGCTCTAAAGTCAGTTGAATTAATTTTTCTTACTGTATGGATTATAACATCAATATGATTTACAGCCTGACCAGTGGTAGCACAGTGGATAGAGCATTGGCCTTGGACATTGAAGTCCCAGGTTCGAAACCCTGAGCTTGCCATCTTGAGCACGGGCTCATTTGGCTTGAGCGTGGGATCACCCCAATGCAGGGTTGTGCCTTTTTTTGTGTATGACAGAGACAGAGACAGAAAGAGAGAGAGACAGATAGGGACAGACAGGAAGGAAGAGAGATAAGAACCAGCAGCCTCCTTAGCTGTTCATTGATTGCTTTCTTATATGTGCCTTGACTGGGAGGCTCCAGCAGAGCGAGTGACCCCTTGGCTCAAGCCAGCGAGCGACCTTGGGCCTCAAGCCAGCAACCTTTGGGCTCAAGCCAAAGACCTCGGGGTTTTGAACCTGGATCCTCTGCATCCCAGTTCGACATTCTATCCACTGAGCCACTGTCTGGTCAGGAGGGGCTGTGCTTTCTGTAGTCCCTTTCTTTTCAAATCTTTTCTTTTTCTTTCTTTCTTTTTTTTTACAGGGACATAGAGTCAGAGAGAGGGATAGATAGGGACAGACAGACAGGAATGGAGACAGGTGAGAAGCATCAATCATTAGTTTTTCATTGCCGTTGCGACACCATAGTTGTTCATTGATTGCTTTCTCACATGTGCCTTGACCGCGGGCCCTCAGCAGACTGAGCAACCCCTTGCTGGAGCCAATGACCTTGGGTCCAAGCTGGTGAGCCCTTGCTCAAGCCAGATGGGCCCGCGCTCAAGCTGGCGAGCTCGAGGTCTCGAACCTGGGTCTTCCGCATCCCAGTCCGACGCTCTATCCACTGCGCCACCGCCTGGTCAGGCTCTTTTCAAATCTTGACCCAGGAATTCCTCCCTATTCACTAGCTCTTGGATACTTTTAGGGTGTTGTAATATTTTATTTATTTTATCCAGCCTTTGTCTTCAATGGGAAGGTAATTACCTACCATTTTTAGAAACTGAAATCTCACTAGAGTTTTCATAGCGCTCTCTCTCCCTTCACTAAAACATCACCTCCCTAGTCTTCACTGACCATACTACAGTATTTAAAATAACATCGCCATCATTCTCTGTCTCTTTAACTGCTTTATTGTATCTTCATGGCAATTATCATTTCCTGATATCTGTTAAAACTTACCACTGAAATATGAACTTGTAGAGGATAGAAAATTTGTCTTACTTCCCAAGGGAATGAAATAAGAAAAAAGAAGGAACTTTTATATTTTACTTTATACTCATCTGTAGGATCTAGATATATTTTAAAGCATATTTTAAAACACGAGATGTCCATGTATAATATTTACCACTATCCTCCTCCTACCTCCTCCTAAAAGAGATTCTCAGCTGATATTCATCATACCATGACCTTGGCCCTCTTTTGTTATTTTTGTAATCTACTATTACTTTATTTACTCCAATAGCTTCAATCATATAGTAATAATACCTAATATTTATTGAGCTTGTATGTCTGTCAGGCAGTATACTAGGAGCTTGATGTGGATTATTATATATAGTAAATCCTAAACAAACAAAGAACCCCCAAAAGAACAATAAAACAATTTTTGCGTTAAGTATTATTATCCCATTTTAAAGCTTAGAAAATAAAGGCTTAGGCTGGTTGAGTAAGTTGCTCAATGTCACAGAGCTGATTAGTGGGGAATTCAGCATGTATACCCCTGTGCTGTGCTCTAACAAAAGCACTATACTATATACTTAAAGTAACTCAAAGGCTCTAAAATCTGAATCTCTAAATGTCACTTCCAAATTCCAGACCAAAATGTCTATATAGCTGCTTGTCATTTTCAAAGGCTATCCTGCTAGGCACCATAAACTCAACATGCTTAAAGCCAAACTATTCTTCCTAATACCCCCACCACCACCACCGAAATCTGTCATGATTTGCATCTTGCTGGCAGTATCATTATAGTATCAAATTACTTGTTAAATTAAATGTCAAATTATTTGACATTTACTTCATATATTAAACCATTCATTCATTTAAAGTACACAATGAAATAGGTTTTTAATACATTCAAGGAATTGTACAACCATCACCGCCATCCATTTTAGGACAATTTTATAACCCAAAAAAAGAATTCCTCCCTATCTAATTTGTTTCTATTCCAGATACAGAAATCTTGATATCTACTTTAGCCATCTCCTGCCCCTAATCTCTCCCAAGTCCAACAATAAATTGATTACCCCATTATGTTGATTCCTCCCAGCAGTAAGTCTCTCAATCTCTCCTTTCCTTACTCATCACATTTTTAATTCAGGCACTCAATATCTCTTACCCAGTTCACTTACTTATTTACTTAGTGACCACTGACTTCTCCCTCCCATCCATCCTGTACAGCGCTACTAGAAAGTCCTAAGACATCTAATGGTTCCCCACTACACAGAGAATAGAGTTCATGCTCCTTAGTGTAGCACTCAATGTCTACCACATTCCACTCCAGCTGCCTTTTCCAGCTTCCTCTCTCCCTCTTGCTCCATTCATTCCATGCCTCAGCCACACTGAATAATATGAAGAGTGTGGCACATGTGTCACATTTCAGTTTTCAGTTTCATGGAAAAATTCCCAAGCTTGGCTTTCATATTGGATTTTTGTTTTTATATAAATCGTACTGGCTTTGAGACATGGAGTTTATATGCTTGAAACTTTTCTAAAATTGGTGCATAACAATTCATTTTCAAAGAAAATTGTATGGATTCTGTCATCAAAAGGATATGGAGACTGAAGAAATCCTATTCAGGTGGTTGGAAGAGATCATTGGGCAGGGACACACAGCAGCAGCTGGGGTCAGTATCAGTTCTCCCAACAAGTCCTTGCCAGTCACATCATTGGGGATGCAAAGCATTACTGGATGTCCTAGCACAGGATGCATTCTGCTGCAGAGTGATTGAGTTGTACCAAGTTCTGGTCTACTGTCAAAAAAGAAACAGATACTACAAATTTAGCTTTTTTGCTCCTAAGAAATTATTTAAAAGGGCATTCAAAATTCCTTTTATAATCTGTAGCATATGCACAATCAAATAACCCACCATATCAGTTTTGTTGGAATAAGTAACTTGTGTTCCAATCGGGGAATCATAGGCAACAGACACAGTAGACAAACTGGCATTTCAGGAATGGTATCACAGTTTCTGCACTCGCTGCCACTAGTGGTAGTTTTACATTCTCAAAAATGTATTTCATCCACTAAAATTACTCTGTGGTTCTGAGCCAAAGTTTCCAAGATCATTACGAATTAGCCTAAAACTGGCCTCATCATACTCAGAGAACTGTTCCCACACATGCTACCCCTTCCCCTGAAGAGGTCTGAGGTTACTTGCTGTTTGATAGAAGTAATGAGAAAAAATTAGGACACTTTTCTCTCCTAGAAATAATCTAGTGAAATTTAATATTTGTTTATTTTCCAACAGCTCTTTTCTAAACACAAAAGAATTATTAATGGACTTTTTTTCTCTCTCTAAACTTATCAGGTCACCCAGCTAAATGTGTCCACAACCATTGGCTCTTTCAGTAAATTTACAATAACAAGATGTCTACCTGAGCCCTGGCCAGTTGGCTCAGTGGCAGAGCGTCAGCCCAGCATGTGGAAGTCCTGGGTTCAATTACTGGCCAGGGCACAGGAGAAGCACCCATCTGCTTCTCCCCCTTTCCCCCTCTCCTTTCTCTCTACCTCTCTCTTCCTCTTCCGTAGCCAAGGCTCTATTAGAGCAAAGTTGGCCAATGTGCTGAGGATGGCTCCATGGCCTATGCCTCAGGCACTAGAATGGCTCCAGTTGCAATGAAGTAATGCCCCAGATGGGCAGAGCATCACCCCCTATTGGGCTTGCCAAGTGGATACCAGTTGGGCGCATGTGGGAGTCTGTTTCTCTGCCTTCCGGCTTCTCACTTCAGAAAAATACAAAAAATAAAAAGATGTCTGCCTGTAAGGAATGTATGATACTAGAGGATTACCAAAAAAAAAAAAAAAAAAAAAAGATATGGAGTGGGGGTTTTGTTTCCTGCACATATTAAAGAAAAATATTCTAATCTGAGAAATAAGTTTGCATGAGTAAAAAATACTTAAAAACCATGGTTGCTTTCTTCAGTCTAAAGGTCTTATACAGTGCTGATACAGAGCATGAAAATGAAAGCAGAAACTATTAAATAAAGAATGAATTCATGCCTGACCAGGCGGTGGTGCAGTGGATAGAGCATCGGACTGGGATGCGGAAGACCCAGGTTCAAGACCTCAAGCTCGCCAGCTTGAGCGCCG
Organism: Rhynchonycteris naso; assembly: GCA_037038555.1. Lineage (NCBI taxonomy): Eukaryota > Metazoa > Chordata > Mammalia > Chiroptera > Emballonuridae > Rhynchonycteris > Rhynchonycteris naso. The sequence continues at coordinate 367,183,580 of CM072995.1, read as the reverse complement.
GCCCATCTGGCCTGAGCAAAAGCTCGCCAGCTTGGACCCAAGGTCGCTGGCTCCAGCAAGGGGTGGCTCGGTCTGCTGAAGGCCCATGGTCAAGGCACATGTGAGAAAGCAATCAATGAACAACTAAGGTTTCGCAATGGCAACAAGAAACTAATGATTGATGCTTCTCATCGCTCTACGTTCCTGTCTGTCTGTCCCTATCTATCCCTCTCTCTAACTCTCTCTCTCTGTCCCTGTAAAAAATAAAAAAATTAAAAAAAATAAAAGAATGAATTCATTAAAAGGAATGAATGAATTCATTGTACTTAAATATATGTATGGTTTTTTCCTTGCTATAGTGCATGCCCACTTTGGACTCTGTGTTAGCTGGCTAGCACAGGACGACAGGTCGAGGGCTCTATCTAGTCCACATTATATCCACCTCTGCCGGAGATTTTCTTTTTCTTAGTTTGCAGTGTTAAGAAGGTGGAGATAGAGAGAGAGATATTTCCAAACCTATGCAAAATGCTGATGTACAAACAATAACACAAAAACAATTCCTCTGTATTCATAGTATCTCTCTAGCCAAGAGTTCAAGTAACCTTTTAAATCCAGTCCTCTCTTCTCATGTCTAAATGGGATTGGAATTACAGGGTATGTTTTGTTTCATTTACAGAGGAAAATAAAGCATGGAAAGGAGAAAGAATATGTCCTCAGGTCAATATATTCAAGGAGCCAGGGATAATAATAATAGTTTTCAATACAAACAGCTTAAACATTTTACTTTCACTTTTCTTACAGAGACTAATATCTGGCACTAAGAAATGACAAGTGAGACCACTTTCAATTTCTGCCAATTCATATTCATAACAGGAGAGTAAAACATGAAGAAGGATAGCAATGCTTTTCCCCTTCACCTCATATAATGCTGACAGTTTATGACAAGAGCAATTCCATTCGACAGGTTCAAAGTAGGTTCATTCTCTGCCCTGCAAAGCAAAGAAAAGCTAAGCTTTATCTCAAAGATTCTAATACCAATTTCTGCCTCATAAAAATTTTGGTATATGACTACTACCATGCCCAGAGATTACTAAAATTCAATAACCAACTAACCAAAGGGAAATGACAATTTTTAAGTCTACCCATTCTAGTTAAAGGGAAAAACATAGAGATTTAGACAAATTTATTTACTCATTAAAAGCTAATACAGAATAAAAAATGTGGGGTGTCTCAAAATACATTTCAAAGTGACTTTGGCTGAATAAATCAAACTGTGAACCCACTGGGAATGGGACAGTAATGACTGAGAAAAGCTATAGAGCCATGGCATACACTTGAGTGAGCCATGGATTTAAGAACTCACTCAAAGACTTCCGTGGAGAGGATTCCATTCACCTTCACACTGAAATTAAATCTAATCTGCAAAATAAATGGTGTGTGAAATTTAACATGAACCAGAATAGAGATAGAAAAACTTCCATACTTAACCCCTAAAGGAGATATCCTTTTTATCACCTTTTTTCACTTGCACTATCCCTAACCATAATTAACACTTGTTCGTACTCAAACTCTGTATCTTAAATATGTTGCGTCCTACACTTTAAGTAGTCACAAATTCTCAAGGGATCCTACCCTTCTGTTCTTTCTTCTTCTCCCAATGTATCTCTTCTTCCCTTTCTTAAAAGAACTATCTATTTTTCTCCTTATTCTTTCCATTGTTATGACACAAGGAAAACTTCATGCTTTTTTTCTTTGCCTTTTCTCCTCCTGTCCCCATCTGATGTTTTTGTCCTCCCTCCAATTTATTTCACTAACCGTTTCCTACCTTCAACCTACATTTCCCTTTCAATATAACATAATGGGTAATAAGGGGCTCCAGAACCAGACCGTGCTCAAATCCTGGCCCTGCAAGTTATCTAGTCTCTGTAGCATAGTTTCCTCAGCTATAAAATGGGGGTGATGATAAACCTGTTTCATGCGGAGTATTATGAGGGTTAAATGAGTCAATGCACAGAGAACACTTAGAACACTGACTGACAAAAAATAAGCACTGAACCCTGCTGACAACAAAAAAAGTAGGTAGCCAACAAGAGAAAAGAGGGGAAGTCATATAGCATAGTTAACTGTGTGTATCTTTACAAATATATCGACTATAGATAATAAAAATTTTGCTCTTCAAAGTTCAAAGTACTTTATCAAAACTTGCTTATTTGTTCTGTCATTTTAGAAAAGGAAGTAATCAGCAAGGTTTAATATCCAGGTTAAACAGAAAAATGAAACACAAAGAAGAGAAAAGAGGTACCCAAAGTGAGAAAATAAAAAGAGTAAAGAAGTAAAAACAGGAACCCCAAAGAGATCTCTCTGTATCCAAGGGCTCCCAACTATATGTCACATGACCACCATCAAGACTGCCTTAGGGTCACAGAAACCAAATCAATTCAATATTAAAAGTTGTAATCATGTCATTAAAAGAAAAAGAACCAACCAGATACTTCCATGTTTTACAGAGTAGAGGTCTCTTGAAAACATGACTTACCTTATTTCCCCATGTATAAGATGCACCTTAATTTTGAGGCCCGAAATTTTTTTAAAAAATGTATTACATAAAGTTATTGAACTCAAGTTTTATTCATCTACAACAATGAGAGCAAAAACAAGCGCAAAAAAGTGGGAAATACAAATAAAAAAACTATACAACCACTGCATAGGACGCACCCGGTTTTTAGACCCCAAATTTTTGAGGGAAGTATGTCTTATACATGGGGAAATACGGTAAATAAGAGACTCCCCTTTTTAATTTAATCAAGCAAGAGGCGAGGAGGTAGAGAGACTTCCACTCCCACATGCACCCCAACCAGATCCACCTGGCAACCCCTGTCTGGGGCTGATGTTCTGCTCATCTGGGGCCACTGCTTCATTGCTCCAAAACCGAGCTATTTTAGTGTCTGAGGCAAGGCCATGAAGCCATCCTCAGCACCCGGGGCAAACTTGCTTATTTGAGCTGTGATTGTGGGAGAAGAGCAGGGGATGGAGAAGCAGGTGGTCACTTCTCCTGTGTGCCCTGACTGGGAATCAAACCTGGGACTTCCACACCACCGGGCTGATGCTCTACCACTGAGCCAAAGGGCAACAAGAAAATCTTTATTGCACAAAAGAACAGCTTACCTTAGGGTGTACCATGACAATTTTGCGTAAAAAATTCTTTATAACCAGAATATCTGTCATCAAAGTTCTTGGCTTTTTATCAACCTGTAACAACATAACAAAACATCCACCACATAAACACAAGTGAATCAAATTATGGTATTTCTTCCTAGAAAAAATAACACCTCAGAAAGCTTTTCAGGCATCCACAGGGAAATGTCTTTGGGTCTGAGAAATGAACACAAAAGGGAATGTAATAGCCATCACTTCTTAGATTCAAGTATCTATTTCATGGAACTTCAGGAGATAATGAACAATAATCAGAGTACAACACACAATCTCAAAACCGCTTTTTGGAACAAATTTAAAAGTAATCCATGCCTGACCTGTGGAAGTGCAGTGGATAGAGCATCAACATGGAATGCTAGGGTCGCCAGTTTGAAATCCTGGACTAGCCCAGCCAAAGCACATACAACAAGCAAGCAAAGAACTGAAGTGAAGCAACTCTAAGTTGATATTTCTCATTCCTCCTACCTCTCCTCTCTCTGTAAAATCAATTAATAAAATCTTAAAATAAAATAAATAAATGTAGTTCAGACTGGAGCTGAGAAGAGTAACTCTATCTTAACTCTACCATTCTAATGTGGGTCAATCTGTATTAAGAATATGAAGTTGAAGGAGCAGACACTAAAAGAAACCTACTTTTTTTAGGTGAGAGAAGAGGGGATAGTGAAGCAGACTCCCACATGCACCCCTGGGATCCACCCAGCAACCCCATCTGGGGCGCCTGATGCTTGGGTACCAAGCTATCTTTAGCACCTGAGGCTGGTGCGCTCCAATGGAGTCATCCTCAGGGCTCGGGGCCATTCTTGATCCTGTTGAGCCACTGGCTGCAGGAGGGAAAGCGGGAAAGAAGGCAAAGACGGAGAGGGAAAGAATCAAATGGTCGCTTCTCCTATATGTCTTGACTGGGAATCAAACCTGGGATGTCCATACACCAGGCTGATGCTCTAACTGCTAAGCCACCAGCCAGGGCCAAAACCTATTAATGCCAATTCATTCTTCCAAACATTTATTTTTAAGGAAAAGTTGTAAAGCAAAAAATTCAAAAGCCATAAGACCTGTGTTCTAGTATTAGTTCTGTAAAAATTACTTAAGTAACCATGAATAAAAAATCAATTAACTGCTCTGGATCTTATTTCCTAATCTGCAAAAGAGGGATAAAATTTATTCTTTTTACCCCACAAAAGTTTTAAGGATCAAATAATATGAAAGTATATGTTACACACGGTAATAATAATAGATACCACTTGTTGAATGCCGACTATGTGGCAAGCATTGTACAGGGGCTATATATACATTACCTCATAACAATCCTGAAGGCAGGTATTACTACCTCTTTTTTGTGTAGATTAATAACAAAAACAGTCTGACCAGGTGGTGGCGCAATGGACAGAGTGTCGGACTGGGGCAAAACCCTGAGGTCACTGGCTTGAGCATGGGCTCAACAGCTTGAGTGCGGGGTCACTGGCTTGAACATGGGATCATATACCTGACTCCATGGTCTCTGGCTTGAAGCCCAAGGTCACTGGCTTAAGCAAGGGGTCACTCAGTCTGCTGTAGCCCCCCGTATCCCTATCAAGGCACATATGAGAAAGCAGTCAAAGCACAACTAAGGTGCCGCAATGAAGAATTGATGCTTCTCATCTCTCTCCCTTCCTGTCTGTCCCTATCTGTCCCTCTCTCTGTCTCTGTCCCCAAATAAATAAATAACAAAAACTGAGTCTCAGAGAAGTTAAGTAACTCAGTGATAGAGCCAAAATTTGACCCTAAGTCTATCTAAAATCCATTGTTCATGCTCTTTTCAATACAGCCTAACACCTCCTACAAATATAAGAAGACTGAACATCCAATGAATGTTTTCTCTATTCCAGAGAAATGGTGCTAATGTATCTTACTTATATTACTTCACTTACCCTTCATAAAACCCTATTAGGTCCCTATAATCCACATTTTCTGGATGAAAATAGTGAGTCTCAAAGGGGTCAAAAGCTTTTCCAAAGGGTATCTAATCTGGTTCCAAAGCTTCAGTATTAACTACTTTCCTATACTAACTCACTATATTTAATATAATGTCCCTAAAACCAAAGTTAGAGAGTCACCTAGAAAAGGGAGAAGTCCAGGAGAATGAAAAGTAGAGTAAAAAATTAGTAAGTTTTTATTGGTGGCTCAGAAAACATAGGGCCATGTACTGGGTACATACTAAAGGAAAAATAAAAAGGTCCAACCTCAAAATCTCATAATACAATAAAGAAAAACATGCAAATATATAATAAAAAATAAATTGTAATACTTTTTATAAATACACTTAAAAAGAGATCAAGAACTGTATGATGAGTGGGGATAATTACAAAAATATATTAAAATATTTTTTAATTATTAGAAAAATGGATAAGAATTATTCAAAAATTCTGGAAACAAATCTAGTATTCATACACATAAATAGTGGTAATTAAATAGTAACTGCAGCACACATGACATAGTCACATCTTCATTTTAAAATATTTATTATACAATGTTCAAACAGTGGGAAAGCAATGGTCTCTTAAAAATATTTTCTGTACTTAACACTTTCAAAAAAACTTCCTGGAACAGTTTCAAACTTCTGTAACCTTGGTGATTATAGGGTATATCACAGAAAGGGCTAATTATATCTAGCAGCAAGGCAACCAAGTAAGAGTTCTTTGAGTGGTTACTAGAGAGGGGCTATAATTAATAATGATGAAAGCTACCATTTACTGAACACTTGCTACATGACAAGCAGTCTAAATGCAAGCAGGAAATACCCCAATTTTATTGATAAGGATAATGAGACTAAATAAGCTAATTAATTTGTCCAAAGTCACAGATAACTAGCTAAGTGGCAAAACTGAGATTCAAACCTAGATCTGACTAACTCCAAACCACACATTCCACTATGCAATGCTGCCCCTCCAAAGAATGTTCATTTTCTATGCATATAACTATCTGAATCAGATATTACATAATCTATCATTATTTTTTATGAATCCTGACAGGCAATGCTTATGCATGACTACTGAATATATGTATTTATTGACTCATAAAACACTTAATGTGGCTTATTATGTACCTGGACCTACAAAGATAAATAAGACAATCTCAATTTGAAGAGTACACCGTTAAGTAGAAGAGAAATACAAATAAATAATTTTTATGACAATGTAAAAAGTTTTATGATTTAGATATATAAGAGATGCTAAAGAAATACAATAAAGATTGGCACCTAATCCAGACTGAGAAGATAAAGAGACATTGTGAGGTCAACAGGTGATAGTTACACAAAGCAAATAGCTTCTTTTAAGATCTACTCATAAGTTGTTGAGAGAGACGGACAGACAGATGGCCAACAGACACACACACTCTCACTGTAAAGTCTTTTACAGCCTTTTATAATTGGGTGTTAGAAACCCAGTACCATAGAGCATCGGACTGGGATGTGGAAGACCCAGGTCCGAGACCCCGAGGCCACCAGCTTGTGCACGGGCCCACCTGGCTTGAGCAAAAGTTCGCCAGCTTGGACCCAAGGTCGCTGGCTCCAGCAAGGGGTTGCTCGCTCTGCTGAAGGCCTGCGGTCAAGGCACATGTGAGGGAGCGATCAATGAACAACTATGGTGTTGCAACAGCAATGAAAAACTAATGATTGATGCTTCTCACCTCTCTCTGTTCCTGTCTGTCTGTCCCTATCTGTCCCTCTCTCTGACTCTCTGTCCCTGTAAAAAAAAAAAAGAAACCCAGTACCATGGCCTGACATACCTACAGAAGTAGTGAATTTAATTGTTGTTAGAAAAAAATGGAAGCTGCCAGCCCTGGCCAGCAGAAACCACTACTGAATTACATGTTTCAGCCTTCACCTTTAAATACAAGTCTAATTATATGATAGAACTGGGCGCTGTTTCATGCTTTGAAACACAAACTTATGTATTCATGCGTTCAATGTAACTTCCTAGGAGAAAGTCAATCAGTATCTCTGTCTCTTTAAGTAGATAAATAGATAAATACAGAGATCTATAAGTATCAATTGCATAAGTATGTTTGTATATGTACATGTATATCTGTACCCATTTTACCATTTAGTATTATGGCAAAGATAAATATAAAAATGAGTAAAGATATCAAGAAGGTCTTGTAAAATCAAATTGTTTTTGGAGGGATATGTTACCCAGCCTATAAAGAACCCTAAGATACAGGACTGCATGCCTCCTAAATGAAGTTTTCTTCAGTCTTCCCTGAGATTAGTTCTCCTCACATGCCCCAAGTAGTGTGGATCCTTTATTATAGCTTTTGCATGGATATCCGCTACGAACCTTGCTTCTTCACCCTTCTCCCCACATAAAATGTGTACCATGAAATCTTTCACAATCTCCTCTTTTTCTCCTCACTCTCTTCATTCAAATTCCTTTAAATAGCTTCCTAGTACCAGAGGCAATAAAATGTAATGGAACAAATGCTTTCAAGAAACACTTGTTCCTCTGAGGTTATACTACTCTTTTACAAACTCTCATCCATCACCAACTGATTACCAGGCACTAAGCTCACAGTTTTCCTCTGCACTCCTAGTCCTGCCATCAGCTTGGCTGACTACCACATTCAAGTAGTTGACCAGTCTAGTCAACAACTTAGTCTCAAAATTCCCTCGCCTTTTCAACTCCAATGGTCTTGACTACCACTCATTTCCAGTCACCTATTTCCATAGCCATAGCTTGTAACTATACCATTCTGGAAACCTTAAACTGAAATGTCCCACTCTTTTTTTTTTTTTTTTTACAGAAACAGAGAGAGAGTCAGAGAGAGGGATAGGTAGGGACAGGCAGACAGCAACGGAGAGAGATGAGAAGCATCAATCATCAGTTTTTCGTTGCAACACCTTAGTTATTCATTGATTGCTTTCTCACATGTGCTTTGACCGCGGGCCTTCAGCAGACCAAGCCACCCCTTGCTCAAGCCAGTGACCTTGGGTCCAAGCTGGTGAGCCTTGCTCAAACCAGATGAGCCCACGCTCAAACTGGTGACCTCGGGGTCTCGAACCTGGGTCCTCCGCATCCCTGTCCGATGCTCTGTCCACTGCGCCACCGCCTGGTCAGGTTGAAATGTCCCACAATTTATGTGAAAAACTGTATACCAAGATATTACTAGTGGCTACATTGGATTAAGTCAAATTATCTGTGCTCTAAATGCTCTCTTTGATTTTCCTCAAAACAAGAGAAACTTTTATCAGTCTGATGACAACTTCCTGCTCCTTCAAGTCTCTGAACGCCTTACACCCAGAAAAACTGTTTCTCAACCTCATCAAGACTCCTTCCCACTGGATTAGGTCCCCTTCCCGTATGCTATCACAGCATTCAGTGCTTACCTCTATCACCATACATATTATACTGTATTATAATCATTAGTTTATCTTTCCTTTAAATTCTAAGTTTTGGGGGATCAAGTAACATGTTTTGGGACTAGCACAGTGAGGCTGACTTGAACAAAAACAGGTTTCTGAATAAATACTGAAACAGCACTGAACAATGAGTAAGACTGGTTCAAATTCTCTCACTTAACTTTTGTAGGACCTTCAGAAAGTCAGTCAAATTCTGTAAATCTGTTTTATCTGTAAAATGGGGTGATAATCCTTGTCCTATTCACTTCACAGAGTTGTCAGGAGGCTTAAATAATATATAAACGTTAGGTTCAAGAATTATCATTGTTTAGACTGACTAAAACACATGATCCCCTCTTCTAGAACTGCTTTTCTTGGTTCACTGGCATCAGCTTTTTTATTGCTACTTGATATTAATAGTTTCAGAGCTGACTAACCATTAACTGCTCCAGATTGTTTACCCTTCGGTTCCCCTAAATAAGATAAGGCACAACTAGGGATATCTGTTGTCCTGATATCATACTCATTCCTTCTAGAAGGAGCATATAATTATTCACACATGGGGGAAGATCTACCAAGTGCCTCGTGGGAGAATGTTTAAGGTACATACTCTAATTCTTTATGTCTCCACCAACTCAAAAGAAAAATTAGAGAATTGTTAAAGGAAATAGAGAACTCAATTGTCACTCAGAAATCCGGGCTACATATAAATCAATAAAAGTCTTTAAACAACCTGCCTGGTGGTGTCACAGTGGATAGAGCATCAACCTGGGACACCGAGATCCCAGGTTTGAAACCCCGTGGTCACTGGCTTGAGCACAGGCTCACCAGTTTGAGTGCAGTTACTGGCTTGAGCACGGGATTATCAATATAATCCCAAAGTTGCTGGTTTAAGTCCAAGGTTGCTGACTTGAGCAAGGGGTCACTGGCTCGGGTTGAGCCCCCCACCCCCAGTCAAGGCATGAATGAGAAGCAATCAATGAACAACTAAAGTGATGCAACTATGAGTTGATACTTTTCATCTCTCTCCCTTCCTGTCTCTCTCTCAAAAAAAAAAAAAAAAAAAAAAAAGAAAAGAAAAGAAAAAAGAAAGAAAAGAAAAGAAAAATCTTTAAACCAACCTAATAAAAATGTATACAAATAGGATCTGCTCGGCAACCTAGTTTTATTTTCTTCTTCAGGAGACCCCAATTTAAATAATAGCTTGTTTCAGTGGTTCTCAAACTTACCTGCACATTAGGAATCATTGGGATTTTTAAAGTATTCCAAAGCCCAGGCCACACTTTTTATGACCTGAATTGTGTCCCCTAAGATTCACATGTTGAAGCGTAGTTCCCCCATGTGACTGTATCTGGAGACAGGACCTTAAGGATATAATAAAGTATAAATAAGGTCATAAAGGCAAGGCCCTAACTTGATAGAGCTGGTGTCCTGATAAGACAGTGGTTCTTAACCTGGGTTCTATCGAACCCTAGGGGTTCAATGAGTCGGTCTTGGGGGTTCGGAGAAGCCTCTGCCGTGGAGGCCAGAATAAACTAATACCGTAATTTGTTGTGAGTTCATGCACTTTGCTGGTTTTGTTCTTTGAGCAAGGTGATGTTCATGCACGGCTCATTTTGTGCACCAGTAAAAAAACATATACCTATGTCTTGAATTTGGGAAAAAAATATCATATTTTGTCACTAAAGAAGGGTTCTAAAGAAGGGTTCGGTGAATGCGCATATGAAACTGGTGGGTTCGGTACCTCAAAAAAGGTTAAGAACCACTGTGATAAGAAAAGGAAGAGATATCAGATAGCCCTCTCCAGATATGTACAGAGGAAAGACCACATGAAGAAACAGTGACAAGGCACTTTGATCTTGGACTTCTAGCCTCAAGAAGTATAAGAAAATAAATTTCAGTTGTTTAAGCCACCCAATCTGTGGTATTATTTTATGGCAGACTAATCAAACCAGAACCTTTATGGTAGGACACAAATACTAGTATTTTTGTTTTGTTTGGGGTTTTTTTTGCTTGTTTGTTTACAGGGACAGAGAGAGAGTCAGAAAGAGGGATAGATAGGGACAGACAGACAGGAACGAAGAGATGTGAGAAGCATCAATTATTAGTTTTTTGTTGCCGTCGCAACACCTTAGTTGTTCATTGATTGCTTTCTCACATGTGCCTTGACAGCGGGCCTTCAGCAAACTGAGCAACCCCTTGCTGAAGCAGGGACCTTGGGTCCAAGCTGGTGAGCTCTTGCTCAAGCCAGATGGGCCCACGCTCAAGCTGGCAAGCTCGAGGTCTCGAACCTGGGTCTTCCGCATCCCAGTCCGATGCTCTATCCACTGCGCCACTGCCTGGTCAGGCAATACTAGTATTTTGGAAGCTGCCAGGTGATTTAAAATTTGTACAGGAAAGTTTGGGAACCAACGCCTTATTTTATTTCAACTTGGAACTGTAATGCACCTAGGATTTTCTTTCCTGTTATTAGATTTGTAAAAAAAAAAAAAGAAAAATTAAATAAGTAAGAATCAAACATCAGTGATAAGTAGAACCACAACAAAACCTGCCTCAAAAATCATCTGGAAAGGTGTTACCCCGGCTATGTTCTGAGAACAGCTGGCTCCCTCTGAAGTCCAATACAGTTTCACAGGGAATCCGGGCAGTATAGATTGCACCTCTGTGTGAGAAGAAATGGTGACAAAACAGAACAGGCAGTTTGGATAAGCACCAGAATGTCTGGAATTGTTTATTAAACTTAAGAGCCAAGAAGGCTTTTCTCTGATGAAAAGATTATCTACAAAATTTAAAATGTGACTGGAAACAGCTATGCATCAGCAAATTGAACATTTAGAATTACATTATGCAGTTAAGACATTTAATCTCATATTTTCAATTTTTTACATTTGATAACTCATTTATATATTTTCAGTGAATTTCCACAAGGTCATATCCGATGCCAGAAACCTTCAAAGCAGATAGTTCTATCAGATATTCTTTTATTTTTTAATGAATCAATTCATTATCTAATAAACACAAATCCAGTAAGTGAGCTAATTTAGAACCAAAAACAGAAAAATTCAATAATGACACGCTTAGGCATTTACCTGAGAGTTCTTTATTAAGGTAATCTTTAACAAAAGAAGCACATCTTGCTACTCTGATTCGTAAATTAACCACTTGGTGTATTTACATGTGTTGACTTAACTACCTTTCCACAAGGCATCAGTGAATAGTGGATCATCACTAACACAGAGAGCCTCAAATTATGCACCACCCTTCTTCGTTTCTGTACCCTCGTACTCGTATTACAAAAGGAAAAAACAAATTTCCTCATTTTATAAAATGCCATCCCTTATTTCCCCTCCACAGTAGTATTATAAAGGAGAAGTAAACAGGGATAAAGATAAATATCTCAGTCTCTGCAAGTTTTACCTTGTAAATGAGGTTGACAATGTTGATATTACATAAAAACCCAACTTTAAAAATGTAATAATAAGCTGTATCTCAAAATAATAGCACAACCTTCTCTGAAGTGTTCATACAACATACCTAATAAAGCTTCAACCATCTCAAAAAGTATGGACATTACCAAGATCAAGTTCTAAAGAGAGTAATATTTTTCTTGCCATTAGTTTGTTTTTCAAATATAATTCAGTCACAAAGCCCAGGATAATATGATAGCAACGTTATATTACACTGAAGTTCAATGAACTTGGCACTGAACCTGGATGCCTTGCATTAATCTTCAATTTTACCACTTACCAACTTTCTGACCCACGGTAACCCCCTTTTTTCCATGATTCAGTTACCTTTCTTTTTTTTTTCTTTCTTTCTTTTTTTTTTCAGTTACCTTTTTATGAAGTAAAACAAAACTTCCTGAATTCTACTTCTCGTTGAAGGAGTAATATAGTGAAGAATGGGGAAAACATGTAGATACATAAGGAAAAGGTTTGTTAATAATGGAATTCTCCAGAAAACTTAGCAATTTAAAATAAAATGTATGGGACCCTAGCTGGGTGGTTCAGTTTGTTAGACTGTCTTCCCAACATGCCAAGGTTGTGAGTTTGAGTTTGATCTCTGGTCAGGGCACATACAAGAATCAACCAATGACAGCATGAATAACTGGAACAACAAATTGATGTTTCTCTTTTCTCTATCTCTCTCCCTTCAAGTCAATCAATTAAAAAAAACAAATAAAAAATGAGTTATTTGGAGGGAAGTCAATTTTAATTGCCTTACTCCATGTATCAAAATAAAGAAATCAAGTTAACTGACTAGCATTAAATGTGAAAAGGTGGCCGTGGCTGGTTGGCTCAGTAGTAGAGCATCGGCCCGGTATGTGGAAGTCCTGGGTTAAATTTCTGGTCAGGGCACACAGGAGAAGCAACTATCTGCTTCTCTCCCCCTCTTCCTCCCCTTTCTCTCTCTCTCTGGTCTTTCCTCCCCTCCCGAAGCCACAGCTCAAATGGTTCAAGCAATTTGGTCCTGGGTGCTAAAGATGGCTCCATGGCACTGAAATTGCCTGGTTGCCAAGCAATGAAGCAGCAGCCCCAGATGGGCAGAACATAACCCTGTAGGGGGCTTGCCAGGTGGATCCTAGTTGGGACGCATGTGGGAGTTTGTCTCAGCCTCCTTGCCTTCCGCCTCTCACTTAATAATAAAAAAAAATGTGAAAAGGTGAAAAACAGAATTAAATAAAAGCCTTCTATTTCAAGAGAAGTCAAGCATATGTTGAAATCTCATCTTCCCATTCAAACATATAAAATGATAAAACAAGTCTTTTAAAATTCTAATAAATACACGGTCATGGTAAGAAAAAAGGAAATCAGAAATCTTTATAGACCAGACATGGAAATATATTCTTCCCCCATCTTTAGGAAGAAAATATGGAGAGAATCCACAATAGTAAGTAAGGACCAAAGATGCACCATATTTGAGGCCTGAACTAAGAAAAAAGACATGGGGCTACTATTGCAACACCCAAAGGCTTAAGAGCAAGAGCCACACAGGCCACACCTAGGAGGTCTGAGCAAGGGACCAAAACCAAGGCCAGAGATGTGATGCCTTGGGTTGATACCTGAGGGTTGGTTAAAGTCAAGTGATGCTAGTAGCAGCATCAGTGATGCAGAATTTAAGGAGAAACAGGATATTCGTACAGCTTCACAGTATTTTCCCAAAGTATATATATTTTTGTGAGCCAGTGGCTCAACTGACTCAGGTGTTGGTTCCAGGTGCTTGAGGATAGCTCGGTTGGTCCGAGTGCGTCAGCCTCAGGTGCTAAAAATAGTTCAATTAATTCAAGCATTGGCCCCAGACAGGTGGATTCCAGTTCAGGCCCATGCAAGAGTCTCTCTATCTCCCCTCCTCTCACTTGGAAAAGAAGTAAAAAAAAAAAAAGAACTATATATGATTTCATTAACTACTAATTAGCTAAAACATTTTAAGTAATTGAAATTCCCAATGCTAGAAAAGTACAGAAAGTTGATATCTTCACATAAAATGCTATTGTTACATGATGCAACCCTTTAAAAAGAAATTCCAAGAACCACTAAAATACACCGACTTTGATCAAGTTAATTCTACTTCAAGAAATCAGTCCTAAATTTTTCAATTAAATAAAAACCTAATGCATTAAGATATTTATTCTAGTGACATTAACATTAATTAGCATTATTGAGAACTATGTACTCAATATCAGCTGTGCTCCATGCATTATGTGTATTACCTCATTTAATCCTCAAAACAGCTTTATAAAGCAGGTACTTCAAAAGGTCAAATAACTCATTTAAGGACATACAGTATGAGTTTCTAACCACTACAATACACTCCTATTAATAACAATGGGGAAAGGGACAAATGTAAAAGCCTAAAAATGTTAAAATGATTAATTACTGTATAATACATCTTCCATGGACAATTTATTCATTAAAAATAATGACTAGCCTGACAAGGCGGTGGTGCAGTGGATAGAGCATCGGACTGGGATGCGGAAGACCCAGGTTCGAGACCCCAAGCTCACCAGCTTGAGCGTGGGCCCATCTGGCTTGAGCAAAAACTCGTCAGCTTGGACCCAAGGTCGCTGGCTCCAGCAAGGGGTGGCTCGGTCTGCTGAAGGCCCACGGTCAAGGTACATGTGAGAAAGCAATCAGTGAGCAACTAAGGTGTTGCGACGGCAACGAAAAACTAATAATTGATGCTTCTTACCTCTCTCCACTTCTGTCTGTCTGTCCCTATCTATCCCTCTCTCTGTCCCTGTAAAGAACTAAAATAAAAAAATAAAGTCTATTAAAAATAATAATGACTAGAAGACTATGTCATAACATGAAAAATACAACACGTGCTAAATTTTAAAAAGTAAGACAAAGTTGTGTATCTATTGTTATTACAACGTTATATTAAAAATATATGGGGGAAACCTGAAAAGAATATAATAAATGCCCACATTGATTGTGCAAGTAGTTCTTTTCATTTTTTTTCTATTTTTCTAAAATAAGCTATATATATTGCTCCTCTAACAAAAGTTTCATTTAAAATAACTTCTCTTGCCTGACCAGGCAGTGGCACAGCAGATAGAGCATTGACCTGGAATACTGAGGACCGAGGTTCAAAACCCAAGGTCGCCATCTTGAGTACGGGGTCACTGGCTTGAGCACAGGATCATTGCATGACCCCATGGTCAGTGGTTTGAGCCCAAAGGTCTCTGGCTTAAAGCTCAAGATTGCTGGCTTGAGCAAGGGGTCACTGGCTGGGCTGGAGCCCCCTGGTGAAGGCACGTATAAGAAAGCAATCAAGCCTGCATGGTGGTGGCGCAGTGGATAGAGTGTCAGACTAGGACGCGGAGGACCCAGGTTCGAGACCCCCGAGGTCGCCAGCTTGAGCGTGGGTTCATCGGGTTTGAGCGAGGCTCACCAGCTTGAGCCCAAGGTCACTGGCTTGAGCAAGGGGTCACTCTGTCCGCTGTAGCTCCCCGGTCAAGGCACAGATGAGAAATCAATCAATGAACAACTAAGGAACCACAACGAAGAATTGATGTTTCTCATCTCTCTCCCTCCTGTCTGTCTGTTCCTATCTGTCCCTCTGACTCTCTCTGCCACTAAAAATAGAAAGCAAACAATGAACAACTAAGGTAGCCACAACATGAGTTGATGCTTCTCATCTTTCTCCCTGCTTGCCTGTCCCATCAGCAAAGGTGTGGTCACTCAAGTCTCTAAAAAAGGAATACACACCTGAACCTCACACTACCACTGCATCCTAAACAAAAAGGACACAGCTTGAGAATGGACAGAGAAAAACTTGATTATTTTTTCAAGCATACACCTGCCCTTCACACAACCTCAATAACTCAACCACCAAATGTGATATAGGCTATAGATTTCTTTTATCTTGTGGTATAAGAGTGAACTGAGAAGGTGTCAAAGGAAAAGAAATGAGTATCTGTTCATTCATTGAACAGAAGAGATGGTTATCTGAAAAGCTAAATAGTATGCAAACTCTAGAAAATCAGTAACAGGGGTTAGCAAAAGTAGGTTTACAGTTGTGAGTACACAAAAGTGTTTATTCTTGTATTATTAATTTATTAATCATTGTATTACTTATTTTTATTATTTGTCTTTTTCTTCTAAGTACACTGTGCCATGGTGACATTCTTTTGAGTTAATAAAGCTATTGAAATTATCATAACCTACATCTCTTTTTCTGTATGATAAACTGTAAACCTACGTTTGCCACCACCTGTATTGTAGCACAGACCCTAATACTATGGAATGGTGGTTAAGACACAGCCTCTAAAGCCAGTCTGTCTAGGTTTATATATCCCATTCAACCACTTACTAGATTTGTGACTTTGAAAAGTTACTTAAACTTTTGTGTTTAAAATAAAGTATTTGCTGAGTGTTATCATCACTACAATCAAGAAAATAAGAAAGCACAAAAACAAGATAAGAAACCCCAAAGAGATAAGGTATACATATTTTAAATCATAAAAGAATAGAACTATAAATAAGTTTACAGATAATTTGAAAATATGAAATGCCTAACATGTAACAGGTGCTCAACAAGTATGTACTGGATAAATGACTGAAAGGGAAATATACACTTTGTGTGTATGTGTGTGGGTTTGTATTTTTAAAAGAAATATACATATCCCCAAAATTAACACTGGGAAAAACAGAAAACTTCAACAAACCAAATATCATTAAAGAAAACTAGTTATCAAAAATATTTCCTTTTCACATTCCCCACCCCAAAATACCAGGTTCAAATAATTTTTTTACTGGTTAGCTTTACCAAATCTTCAAAGAATAAATACAAAAGTTCCAGAACAGAAAGGGATAAGCCTACCCAACTCATTATATAAAGCTAGTACAGGCCCTAGCCAGTAGCTCAGTTGTTTAGAGCATCGTCTTAACATGCTGAGGTAGTGGGTTCAACCCCCGGTCAGGGCACATACAAGAAACAATCAGTGATGGCACACATAAGTGGGACAACCAGCACAACAAGTCCATGTTTCTCTCTCTCTCTCTCTTCAAAGTATAATCTTAATACCAAAACGGGACTATAAAAACCAATCTCACTAGAAACATAGATGCAAAAACTAAATCCAGTATATATAAAAATTATGATCAAATTGTGATTCAACTTCAAGAATATTCATCAAAGTCTATCACCATAACTCATCATATTAATAAAGATTTTTAAAACATGGGTGATTGCCGCCCCCGACAATGTTGGGGGTGGGTGCCTGCTTCCCGCACGTTCACAACCCCGCAGCCTCCAGTGCCTGTGCACACACTTCCAGCCACTGGCAGCCCGTCGTCATCGCCTCCTAAGAACTCCTTCCTGCCTGCCTCTTCGGGTTTCTCTTCTATTATGTAGGATGGTGTGTTAAAAGACTGAACACGCCCCTAAATAAATGTAACACATGTAGCTAGAAAAATGAAATGACATCTATCAGGGGCTGAAAATTACAAGTTAAAAAGCGAGCAAGTTGCCAACTGACAGAAAGGAGCATTGGACATATTTATAACTGGCCCTGGCCTTCGGGCCATCATAATTGAGCAACAATATGAAGAACAAGGAGCTTCCATCAGCCACAAAAAGAGTTAGTTGAAGTTGAAAACCAAGGCATTGAAGAAAGCAACGAAGATGAAGAAGCACTCAACAACCAGGTGAAAAACCAGTAGAAAAAAATATAGAAGAAAGTCCATTAGAAAATACTGAAATTCAAAAAGAAAATATTCCATTCCAAGTTACAATAAAAGATATTGCTCTCTGGCCTAATGTTTTATCTGATGAAATGGTTGAATTTCTAATTTCAAATAAATTTAAAAATATAGGCAATATAACTACACTTAAATCAGTCTATGAACACGGTGATCGCATTAACTACAGAGGCTTGTATAAAGACTATTTTTACAGAAAAATTTCGAATGGTGAAAAAGAAATGACCTGGCTAATTTTTTTTCCAAAACATCCAAATCATTGTATTGTTACTTATGAAAAATGTTTTCAGGCTCAAAGTCTTAAGTTGACTACAAGGTTCCAAAATTGGAAAAATATTGGAATAACTTTTGTTCGAGCACAAAATGTCGAAAGAACACGTCACTTCGTTGTGTACATTATACAAGTGCTCCTCTACGTTAAATCGCATCAATGTTCAAAATCTGCAAATTATTTTGCAAAAAGAAAATTACTGAAGAGAGATTTTGTGAAGAATTATACCCACAATAAAATTCCTCACAAGTTTGGGCATTGCTTTTAGAGGCTATAATGAGAATGCAACTTCAACACAGTTATTTGACTAGTTTAGAGTATTTGAGCGAATATGACTTTTTTTTTTTTTTTTACAGAGACAGAGTCAGGAAGGGAGAGAAATGAGAAGCATCAATTCTACGTTGCAGCTCCTTAGTTGTTCATTGATTGCTTTCTCATATGTGCCTTGACCATGGGGCTCCAGCAGAACCAGTGACCCCTTGCTCAAGCCAGTAACCTTTGGGCTCAAGCCAGTGACCATAGGGTCGTGTCTGTGTTCCCACACTCAAGCCAGACACCCCACGCTCAAGCCAGCAGCCTCGGGATTTCGAACCTGGGTCCTCCGCATCCCAATCCGATGCTCTATCCACTGTGCCACCTCCTGGTCAGGCGAATATGATTATTTTTTAAAGTTCCACTTACAAAAGTATGGAAATCAAGGTAGCAGACATGTCAATTACTTATTGCATCAGAAGTATGATGAACTTTTGCAAATAATTGCTGATTCTCTTATGGCACACATTGTGGAGGAAATAAAATGCGCAAAACATAGTATTAGATTCTACACCAATGTCATGCATGTGAATGAACTTATTTTGTAGTGTGCTATATATCAGCAAGTGGGGATATTAAAGAAAGATTTTTAAAGTTCTTCCCTATACAAAGACATGATGTGGAGTATCTAGAAGAGACAATTTTATCTACCTTGCAAAATTTGCCAGGAGATATAAAATATTGCCATGGACAGTCGTATGACAATGCAGCAAATATGTCAGGCAAGTACAATGATCTGCAAACAAGAATAAGACAACATCCTCCATCATCAATGTTTATTCCTGTGCTCTAGTCATTCACTTAATTTACTTGGTCACGTTGCTTGTGAGAGGTGTAGTAATGCTTCCAGATCTTTTTTTATTTGTGCAAAATTTATTTTTTTCTCTCCAACAACATTTTGATGGAACATGTTATGCACTAAATTGGATAAAAGTTCTTAAACATTTAAGAAATTGTCAGATACAAGATGGTCTGCCAGGGCTGATGCAGTTTTCGCGTTAAAATGTGGCTACAAAAATATAAAAGAGGCTTTAGATGAGATACACATTTCCACAAAAGAAAAATAATTGTTTTTGAAGCAAAATCATTAAAGAAATGAATGATTATGAAACTTGTAATGACATTCCCGTGGAATAAAATTTTGCAAAGGATTAATGCAACACGTAACTCTTGACATCTATTGACTGCACAATTGTTAAAGGTACATCATTATTAAAAAGTCTAGAAATTTTTATTAATGAAAACAATTTCAACAAAATTGAACTAACAGCTAAAACATTTGAAGATGATCGCAAGCGAGCATGTACAGAAAATCCAAAGGAATTTTTTTACACTGTGCAGTCATTTAACAGAACTGAACAGACACAGAAAAATATATGAAAATGTTACAAGTAATTTTAGAGTTTTTTTGTGTTTACATTGTGTGTAGAAGAAAACAATGTGTTAATAGAAATGTATAAAGAAGACATTGATTCAAATAATTTTAAAGATGAGTTGGAATAGTTTTTAATCTTTTCAGATAAAGAAGACAAGTGATCAATAATATATAAAAAAGCATTAGATAAGAAAGCAACTTTTCCAAATGTGAAAATTATTTTGAAAATTTTGTTAAACATGCCAATTTCAAATGCACTGAAGGAACGCTCATTTTCCCGTCTAAAAAGAAAAAATTATGTAAGAAAGTCAATGTCAGAGGAAAGACTAAATAATATGGCCATTTGACATAGAGCAATTTACTTCAAATTATTGATTGTGAGTAGATAGTAAGTGCATAACGAAAAGCAAGAAAAATTTATTTTCACATTTGTAATTTTCAAATAAAATTCTGATTTTTTTGTTCAAATTTCTGATTGTTATTCCTATTATATGTATAATTAATACTATCATTAATTATACTTTCACATGTTCAACTATTAGTTCAAAACTTTGACTATTATGCTATTATTGATTATACATATATTTAAAATTTTTTGGAAATAAAATGTTAATAGTACATAATATTTTTTATTTTAAAAAAAAACTTTATCATGATCCCAAAAGATGTAGAAAAAGCACTTTAGAAAATACAACACTCATTCATAACAAATACTACTAGCAAATTAAAATAGAAGAGAAATTCCTTATCCTGACAAGAAGCAAGTATCAAAAATCTGTACTAAATGTTATCTTAATGATAGAATTTTAAGTGATCTCATCAAAGGAAGGCAAGAAACTGATGCCTAATATCACTCTTGCTCTTCTAATCAATACTAGTACTGTTCTATCCAATGCAATATGACAAGGAAAAGAGGTAAGCCATACAAGGACTGAAAAAGAAAAGAATTGTCATAATTTAGAGATGCTCTGACTGCCTATATAGGGGATCCAAGAGAATCTACAGATAAACTATCAAAATTAAAAATGAATACCACTTACAACAGCAAAACACTGTAAGACATTAGGAATAAATATAACAAATTCCACATCAAATCTTGAACATGTTCTCAATAGTGAAGTATGATTAGGTAAACTTAGCAGGGAAAGGAGTAAAGAAATTTTAAGGAAGCAAAAGAAGACAAGTTCATTTACTTTAACTTATTTTCATCTTCAGTTTATCTTCTCTTTATAAAATCTTGATATCTGTTAGGCAAATCTGGCAACAAAAGACTGTTTAGAACATATCAAAAGCTTGAAGATTAAGTGTGGATTTACAGGGTAAGCCATGCCCTATGTATGAGTCTACAAATTCTTTCCTTACTTCTAAATTTACTATATGAAGCTGGGGTAAGTCTCATTTCCTCATCTCTGAAACAGAAATGGTATTAACACTTAAGTCTGACCTACCTCTTAAGAATGAATGAGATCATGTCAACAAAATGAGCTCCTGAGAGAAAAAGTGTTAGACAAATACTAAGCCTTAGAGTTGTTGATCTTGTAAGATATAAAATTATAACAGATTTTCAAAATAAAATAAAATTATAATAAGAGTCTTAATCTTTGAATATAAAAAACTTCAGATTTAAAAATTAAACAAGTCAGACATCCAAGAATTCACCACTGTAAGCAAGCCTAGACCCATCAATCTCTCTAACGTATGAAAAGCACCCTCCTCATTTTCTTTACCAAAAAATTAACAAAGACAATAAAACTAAACTTTTTTTAAAAAAAAGTCTCTGTGATGACAAAAGGGTGAAGTATAAATAAAAGCACCCAAAACTGAACTATCATAACCATATATCAACAGCAAAGCTATCTCTCCTATTTTCAAGCACTGGTATTCTTATATAGTGTTTTGAATTTTTAAAAAGGCCATACATTTTCTCGGTTTTGACAAACACTTGAACATATTTTGAAATAAATGTTAAACTGTATTTTATTAAAGAGTTGAATTTTATTAAAGCCCATAAACATGGGAATGGGGAGATATTTAAAAAGATAAAATATAAATCAAAATAGGCCCTGTCCAGTTTGCTCAATGGATAGAACATCAGCCTGGCATGCATGTGTCCTGGGTTTGATTCCCAGTCAGGGCACACATGAGAAGTGACAATATGCTTCCCTTCCCTGCCCTCTCCCCCTTCTCTCTCTCTTCCTCACCTACAGCTAGTGGCTTGACTGGTTCAAGCAACAGCCGTAAGCATGAGGATAGCTCAGCTGATTCAAGCATTGGCCCCAGATGAGGTTTGCCTGGTGGATCCCGGGCAGGGTGCACGTGGGAGTCTATATCCCTGCCTCTCACTCAAAAATATATATATATATCTACCATATATATCTATATATATCTATCTATAGATATGTGTGTATATGTATAAAGAGGCAAGAAAGAAACAGAAAACTAGAGACCTATAAATATGCTTTTCTCATATTCTCCCATTTCATCATTCTCTTCTATCCTTTCTTCTTTTCTTCACCAGGGTAAGCACATAATAGGAAATAGCTTCTAGATCTGGGCAAGTGGTTTAAGGATAAACTAAAACCATCACATTTCACCAAATAGATATTTATGATAAAAGTGGTTCTACATAAATGGGTAAACATATAAACAAATTTATAAATGGATTTCTACAAAATGGACAAGTATGTGATACAGAATAGTATCTATATTGATATAAAGTAATGAGAATTTTTAAACACAAGAATTTATCTCAATGGACATCATCCTTCAAAGTATAGAAGATTATTCTCAATTAGAATAATCTTTTATTAGTCAATTACAGAGGATCTCAAATCTGGTCTATTTTATTCTAAAAACCAATCAGGAGAAACATAAAAAAGCAAAATTAACAAATATTCAATTAGATTAATGAAGAAAAGAAAATGGAGAAGCAAAAAAAAAAAAATCCCTAAAAACTTTAAGCCTGGAGAATTATGAGAATGCTAGTACCACTGAAAGGAATGAAGATATTACACAGAAAGCTAGTTCTCAAAAAAATAAACCCATCCTCCTAGCCTGTGATGGTGCAGTGGACTAGATCATTGACCTGAAATGCTGAGGCCGCCGGGTCGGAAGCCTGGACTAACCCAGTCAAGGCACATATGACAAGCAACTAATGAACAACTAAAGTAAAGCAACTATGAGTTGATACTTCTCAGTCCCCCTGTCCTCTCTCTGTAAAACCAATTAAAAAAATAAGTGAATAAAAGAATCCAGGATACAGACAGCGGGAAAGTAGATTCCAAGGGCCAAAATAATTTCAAAGGTAAACAGAGATATACCTGATGGCCCTTAATTTAACAAGCAAGCACTTTTAAATCCCAATGTTTAAAGATTACTTCAAAAAAAAGAAATTTCAAAAGGTAGAATCGTTTCCCATATTGTTTATGTCTTTAAAATCAGTTATCTTGTGAGTTGCGAAACTACTTTCTTCTTTACCTTTGATATTACCAAGATAAAAGAACGTACTTTGGTTTATGCAGTAACTGAGTTGCTGGATATTTGTGTATAAATTAAATTTTGAATTGATTAGATTTTTTTTTTCAAGAACAGAGAAAGAGTCACAGAGAGGGATAGATAGGGACAGACAGACAGGAACGGAGAGAGATGAAAAGCATCAATCATTAGTTTTTCGTTGCCATCGCAACACCTTAGTTGTTCGTTGACTGCTTTCTCACATGTGCCTTGACCGCGGGCCTTCAGCAGACCGAGCCACCCCTTGCTGGAGCCAGCGACCTTGGGTCCAAGCTGACGAGCTTTTGCTCAAGCCAGATAAACCCGCGCTCAAGCTGGCCAGCTCGGGGTCTCGAACCTAAGTCTTCTGCATCCCAGTCCGTCGCTCTATCCACTGCGCCACTGCCTGGTCAGGCGGGAACAGTTTCTTTTAGGAGGTGAAAGATTTATACAATCTGAAGAGAAACCAGAGTATCGGGGAAAGTTTCATTTAAAATTATTTTGTAAACTTTGTAAATTAATCACTCATCAGGAAACGGTAGGCATGTTGGATAATATTTACAAACCATACAACCACAGATTAAAATGAAAGCACAACAGTTCTCAGATCATTTCAGTCTCCTCAAAATAAATGTCCTTCTCAAGTCAAAGGAAGAACTTCTAAAACCAAAGTCACTAAAAACTCCTAAATTATAGCAATTTTGGCATGCTGAAAACATTATTTATACTAGCCAAAATAATTTACGGCAAAAGCGTTCTCCATGCATTATTTCTTTGAGGTAGATGGAAATAAGTATTTTACTAAAAATGTTATTTTATATCTGGGTAAATTTTTCCTGAGGTTGCATCAAGAGTATTCAGAGATGCTACAGTGACCCAGATGTCCTGTCCACGCCTGCAGCTATACAATTTTATAGACTACCTTTCAGTAGACTTGCCAGATAAAATATTACATGAAACATGATCATACCAAAAAAGTCATGACATGGCCGAGTAGCTTAGTTGTTTAAAGCATGAGCATCATTCTGTTTATATGAGTTATGAGAAAGGAGTTATGTAGTCATCTACATTAGGGGAATGCTGGTTAAAATGAATTCATTCACTAAGGTTGTGGGTTCAATCCCAGATCAGGGCACATAGGAATCAACCAATGAATGCATAAATAAGTAAAATAAATCGATATTTCTCTCTCTCTCTCTTCCTCCCTCCCTGCCCCTCCTCTCTCTTTAAAATCAATTGAAAAAAGAACTTTTAAAACTATTCACTTACCTTTCAGTATAACTCTGTTTCAGAAAATAACAAACTCATTGCCCAGAAGAGATTCACTCTTGTGGAAATTGGGTAAAACGTTACCTTTTAGAAACTTCTTGCAGACCAAACCACCATAAATGCTTCCTGCAGAATCAACTGTAAAAAAAACAAACAAACAAAAAAACAATATAAGAATACAAGAAAATATCACAAATGAAACAATTAAATGGACTTAATTTAAATAATCAAATGGGAACCTGAAAATACAGCTGATAGACACAGCATAAAAATGGTGGCCAATACTAATAAGTTCAGTAAACATGGAAGCACCAAAGAAAAATTATGAGGTCACAATGACTATTTGGGGGCAATATAACTTCTTGGAGATGAGACCAAATAATAAGTCTTTTCACCTATACCCAACACCAGGATTGCCTCTTTGGATATTACTATTCCTGGTCAAAAAGGATTCTAGAAAGACTGCAAACTATAGCTAGTAACCAGAGTACATCATGCCAATAATCCATATTTCAGTATGAGTCAAAATTTTGGACCTCCTGTTAATCAATTTACTCTTAGGTAGAACATACTTTACTAAATATCAGGTAAGAATTCTCTGTACCTAGAGTTTTAAATCTGAACATTAGAAAACTTATAGCAATAATTCTTCAGGGGAGAGGGTGAGGGAAGAAGTCAATACCTAAGAGGGAGAAAAAAAACTACATGAAAAGAAAAAAAAGAACTACATGGAGACTTCTGTCCAAATTGGATATGCCCTCCCCCTGAGGAATGTGACCCAACAGTTAAGAATCTAAGAATCACTGCCATGGAAACCCATGGAAATGTGTCTATCCCTCAAAAAATGTGTATTCAAGAAGGGAAAAAAGCCTGACCACGTGGTGGCACAGTGGATAGAGTGAGTGGGACGCGGAGTACCCAGGTTCGAGACCCCAAGGTCGCCAGCTTGAGTGTGGGCCCATCTGGCTTGAGAAAAAGCTCGCCAGCTTGGACCCAAGGTCTCTGGCTCCAGCAAGGGGTTGCTCGCTCTGCTGAAGGCCCGCGGTCAAGGCACATGTGAGAAAGCAATCAATGGACAACTATGGTGTCGCAATGGCAACGAAAATCTAATGATTGATGCTTCTCATCTCCGTTCCCGTCTGTCTGTCCCTATCTATCCCTCTCTCTGACTCTCTGTCCCTGTAAAAAAAAAAAAAAAAAGGGAAAAAGGATTGAGAATCAGTGAACCAGAGTGAGAGGCAACACCATTCTCTAAAGTTGTGCTGTCCAATACACTAGCTACTTATTCCATGTGGCTATTTAAATTTAGCTAAATTAAATGAAAAATTCCATTCCTTAGTCACACTAAATAGCCTTAATTCAAGTGTTCAATAGCCGAGTGTGGCTAATGGCTACTGTACTGAATAGCACAGATATAGAACATTTCCATCATTACCTAAAGTTCTATTAGATAAGAAATGCCCTAGATCTCCAGATTTTGAATGATCTGGACAAAATGTATATACGTCAAAAGAAACAAGTCCAAGTAACATAGAACATTTAATAAAAGACAATCATCTTTTTTTCTTAGTGTTCTTCACAGGCATAAGGAGAATGGATCATTGGGACAGGGATGGCAGGTGGTAGCAGGCCTATACTAGTGATTAGTGAGGAGTTAGAACATTAACAAGAAAAATTACAAAACTTGTATGTCTTGCAGTTTGACCACAATATTTTTCAATTGCATATGTCATACTGTCTCTTCTAACACTTGTTCTTAGTTTCAACAGGTATCATGTCAACAGTCGTTGAAAGTGGGTCACTTTTGGTGCATGTGCTCAAGGAAGGCAGTCATCATACACCCCATCCAGCCCCCAACGTTCCACTACACTTATGTTTCTGTACTAAAGTGCTAGCCTTCAAATACAAAGATGACACTAGAGACTAATTCGTAGAACACGTTTTAAAAGTAATAGAGCATTCCCCAAAATTCCCTCTCTAGAACAAATGATCTTTAAAAAAATTATTTAAGAGCTCTAAGGTCAAATATGTTTGGGAAATGCTAAATAATAGCTTATTTTGAATAATTCACAGTCCACACTAGCATATTAAAGGTTCTGAGAAGATCAAAAGTAAGGAAACTTTATATTCCACTTTGTAAAGTGGAATATAAAGTGGTTATATTTTGCTATACACCTGAAACTAATACAAAATAAGGTTGAATGTAAATTGTAATTAAAAACAATAATGGAATTCATTCATTTTAACCAGCATTCCCCTAATGTAGATGACTACATAACTCCTTTCTCATAACTCATATAAACAGCCTATATAGCACACACATTGTGAGAAACTTTGCAACAAATAATACTGTACTTGTTAAAGACTTCAACAATTACTGATGGAAAGAAACCATACAGTCATCTCTCAGCTTCTCATGGATGGATCACTCCATTAATAAAATGTTCTGGTTTGTTGTGAATTGAATTTTGCACCTCTACAAGAGATTTTGAAGAACAAAGCCCCAGTACACATGAATATGACCTTATTTGGAAGTAGGGTCTTTGTGGATGTTATCAAGATGAAGTCATATGGGATAAGGGTGACCCTAAATCCCAGTGTTTTCCTTATAAGAAGGCCACATGAAGACAGAGACACAGATTAAAACGGGAGAACATCACATGAAGACAGAGGCAGAGACTGGAGTGATAATCATCTACAAGCCAAGAAACACCAAGGGTCTGCCAGAAGTTAGGAGAGAAGCATGGAATAGATTTCTCCCTTAGAGCCTCCAGAAGGAACCAAACCTGCTGAAACCTTGATTTTGGACTTCTAGCCTCTGTAACTGTGAGAAGACAAACTTTTGTTTTAAGACACCAAGTTTGTGGTACTTCACTACCGCAGCCCTCAGTAAGTAATACATGGTTCTTCATCATCAAGGATTTCAAGCCAAACATACCACATCATACTTTCAGGTAAAGATGGCAGATTGAACATACACATCTCTTTACTCCCTCCTGAAATCTGAATTTAAAAAAAATTAAAAGAAATAAATGTAAAGATAGAGAATAAGACACAAAGATGATTGTAATAAAATGCTAGAAACTGGAAAGAAGAACTAGTGGGAAAGGATTTAGGAGACCTGACAAATTGAGATATGAGCCAGTAAATGAAAAGGCCAAAACACAACCCAAAGTATACAACAAAATCCCCAAAGACTCAGGGATGGCAGTATCAGGAACTTCTGGAAGTTAGACTGGGGTGGGAGCTAAAATAAGAGTTGGTTGGGAAAAAAAATAAATTTAGGAAGTAGTCAGATCTTTAGACTCCCTCCTTTATTCAGCATTCTAGAGACTGGCCCTCCCCAACCTTTGCGGTTCAGGGAAGGGAGAAGTTATTCCTTAACAAGGTAGAACATGGGTCTCTGGACTGAGAGAACATAAACACTGAATGCTGAGATACCCAATACCCCTTGTACCCCTCAAACCCAGAATGCTGGCAATCCAGCTTTCTATCTACCTGGTGAGACTATGACCATATGAATAAAAAAATCTAGAATATATATTGAATGTTATTTAGTAATTATCACAAAGGATGAGATTACCACAAAATCTCACTTTCCATAATCTCTATTTCTGTAATGTTGGAATGTTTTATGAGAAGCATATGTTATCTTTCCTCCTACCAAAAAATTTTATGAAAATAATTACAGAAATATCAGAGACAATAAATAAAGAGGAAAGAAATGCCTCTCATACGGGATGGGCTGAAGAAACCCATTAAGGCTCAAAATGCCCGTGGAACTGGATTTCTTGCCAAAAGCTACTGTGGCTCAAGTTCTTTGCTCTGAGTGAAATCAACTTTGCTACCTTGGCAACAGTTTATGGGATAGAATCAATGCATAATCTAATATAATCATATATAGGCCAACATCGCCCTAGCCACATAACTAATCATCTCTCTCATGAATGGTGGGAACTCAGAGTGGAGTTCATGTAAAGTAGAAGTAAACCATCCTATCATACCTCTCTTGAGAATGTTTATTGCTAAAATACACAAAAAGAAAACAGGTCATTCCCGTTCAGGTAAGAGAATGTCATGTAGAGCCTAAAGTACTACCCAATCTCAACTGGTACTCAGAATGACTCCTCTAAGGCTGATGTGAGAACTTCATTCCAAATTAACCTTCAATAAGTCTGCACACACACACACACACACCCCAAAGACCTAGACAAACAAAAAGTTACCACTTCACAAGCTCAAGAAAATTAGTTTCAGAACCACTCTGCATCAGCTTCTCTCAAAAGTTTAGGCAAAATATGACAAAAAAATAAGAGCCAAATGGAAGAGATATGTATTTTTCAACTAACTGCAAATTAGGATTATCAGAATATGCAATATATATATATATATATATATATATATATATATATATATTTGGTGTGTTGGTTTTTTTTTTGTGATACAGCAAGGAAGAGATATGAGAAGCACCAACCCATAGTCCCGTAGTTGTGGCATTTAGTTGTTCATTGATTGCTTCTCATATGTGCCTTGATGGCCAGGGGTGGGGGAGATAGGTAAAGCCTCCAGCTGAACCAGTGACCCCTTGCTCAAGCCAGGGACCTTGGGCTTCAAGCCAGCGACCTTTGGGCTCAAGCCAGTGACCATGGGATCATATTCATGATCCCATGCTCAAGCTGGTGAACCCATGCTCAATCTGGTAAATCCATGCTCAAGCTGGCAACCTTGGGGTTTCAAACTTGGGACCTTAGCATCGCAGGTTGCCACTTTATCTACTGGGTCATCACCACTCAGACCACTATTCATTTTATTTCCTTTCTTTTTCCTTTATTTTTTGGTTATTTTCCAACTACCAAAGGCTAGATATGAATGAAAAAGGAGATAAAATTCAATGTAATTTAATTTTGCTATGAGAGGTTAAAATCAAAAGCAACAGTGAAATTGTTTCTGAGCAATTTTACCTTAAGCCAGTAAAATAAGTAAATCTGTGATGAGTCATTCTACTCATCTTTCTTGTATGACACATTTGTAAATCTATCACCAGATAGTTATTACATAATCATTAAGGTTTTCAATTATGGAACAAACCCTAAAGTGGTAACATGATAAAAGATTATGACAAATTGAATTTTTAAAATAAACTATAATATAAATCATGACAAAGATAGAAAATCAACATTTTTTTCTTCCTCCACTTACTAGTTGTTACACAATGAAGAGTATTTGCCTGGTGTTCAGAATTTAATGCTTCTATGGAAATCACTAGCTGTCCTTCTAGCAATGCTCCCTTTGCTGTTTCACACTTCCAGTGAATTATTATATATTTCAAAATCTGAAAAGGGCACAATTCAAAGAAAACACAATCTTCTTTAGAGATCATGGTAATAAATTTGTATGATATAGTTAATAATTCCAATTTCAAAAAATAATATTCTTGCTTGCAAAATGTCAGATCTACATTTGTTCAGAACAACGCATTGTGTCTAAACAGAAGAAATAGCTTAAGGGAGTGACGTAAGAAAGGAGACAGTGAACTTCAACAGTGTTCCCAACAAGACAGGAAATGGAAACACTAAATTGCTTTATTCAAAAGATAAATTCATCTGGAAATAATAATTAGAAAAAATTAAGTGGGAGTTTGTTTTTCCTGTTTCTTTTTTCCCTCCCAAACAAAAGCCAGCATTGAGTTATGAATCATCTTTACCTTTCATTAAATCAACATTTCTGAGGGTCAGAATATGAGCTAAGAGCACTGGCACTGGAGGCAGATGCCTGTTCTTGAATCCTGATGCCACAAATTCTAGGACGTAACATTGGGCAAGTTACTTCTCAGTATCTCAGCCTCATTTATCAAAGAGAAGAAATTCACCACATAGGGCTGCTGCTGAATGTGCGAAATGCTCAATCCAGTGCTTAATAAATATTACCTATTATTTCTAATAAGTTCATCTACAATAAAGACTGCACACAATATTTTAAGGTGAAGTCTGGGTAAAACATTCAATCTTGATAAGACAAATCTGAAATAAAATACACTGTATTTAATTCTACTATGTTTTTGAAAGTAGACTCTCACTTCCACACTGAGGTACCACGGGGAAAGTGTTGTCAGCCTTTATATATATATATGCATGCATGCAGGGAGGTCTCAGTAAGAGAACTTGGGAACTAATCCCAATTTGTACCAAAGTTTATAAAGACAGTTTCCAGGCATTTCTACATCTAACACTTTCCTTCACCCATCCTCTGACTTATTGTGTGCTACTACTGTTAAGATTTTCCAGCAGTTTCTCTGTCCATAATGAGTGGTTGGGAAGTGAACACCGGCCCGGGGAGTCAGAAGCTCTGGGTTCTATCGACTGTAGAATCAAATCCTCCAGCTTTTCTTTTATGATGACAAAGGCGGCGGGAAGACTAGAAGCACTCGAAGTGCTGTCAGGTCGACCCCGTGGGGCGCACGCGCTCCTTTATGCCTCTCGTATCCCTCACGAAGCCTGTAGCTAAGAATCCAACCAGGTACCGGCTGTGGAAGTGCTGTACCGGAGGAATAAACATGGCGAACCAGTGCCCGGGGACAGTCCCACCTTCCAGGACAGGAAACCATGTCCGGTTCACGCTGTGGCTGGAGTTGGTGCTACCTACTGTCACCCAGCAGCGCCGGCGGACCCCGATGGCCCGACACACCCTGATGGCCCGGCAGTGTCCGCCCGGCCTCGGGGAGCCGCCCGGCCTCGGGGAGCCGCCCCACGCCCGGACAGTCCAGCACACCCCGAATCCCCGGCCTTGGGGGGCCGCCCCACGCCCTGGCACACCCCGACTGTCCAGCCCCGACGGTCCGGCACACCCCGAATGCCCAGCCTCGGGGGGCCGCCCCACGCCCCGGCACACCCCGACTGTCCGGCCCCGACGGCCCGGCACACACCCGGATGACCCGGTCTCGGGGGACCGCCCCACACCCCCGACGGCCCGGCACACCCCGATGGCCCGGTCTCGGGGGACCACCCCACACCCCCGACGGCCCGGCACACCCCGATGGCCCGGTCTCGGGGGACCGCCCCACACCCCCGACGGCCCGGCACACCCCGATGGCCCGGTCTCGGGGGACCGCCCCACACCCCCGACGGCCCGGCACACCCCGAATGCCCGGCCTCGGGGGGCCGCTCCACGCCCCGGCACACCCCGACTGTCCACCCCCGACGGCCCGGCACACTCCGATGGCCCGGTCTCGGGGGACCACCCCACACCCCCGACGGCCCGGCACACCCCGATGGCCCGGCCTCGCGAGGGCCGCCTCACACCCCCGACGGCCAGCAGTGCCTCGCCCTCACGCTGGCCTGGCACTTGCCGGTTCCGACGGGCCCCGGGGCTACCTAGCCTGCCCCCGTCCGCTGCCCTCCCAGTACGGGAAGGGGACAGGGCCCCGAGGCTGGCGTCCCAGCTCTCGCCCGACGACGTCCGGTCCGCCGAGGTCTGGCAAGCAGCCACACTGCCAGAGCCTCGGTGCTCTCAGCCGTGCAGGGCGAGCAGCGACACGTGGCTGCGCTCTCAGCTGGGTGGCCGTCCTCCCTGAGGGCCCTCGGGCTTTACCGCCCAAGCGCTCCCACGCCCGGGGTCTCATCCGGTCCTCACAACCCTGCGTGACTGACACCTGGCCGTACCATTCCTGAACCTTCTTTTGCCACCTCAGACAACGCCCAGACCCCTCTGCCCAAACTTCGCGGCTCCTCACAAAGCCCATCCTTCTCCACATAAGACTGTCCCCCGCTTTCTCTCCCTTCTTGACATCACCTCACAGACAGCCACCGCCACCCCCTCCATTCCACGAGAAAAGGGGGGCAGCAACGCCCAGCCTCGCGCTGCCGCCCGCCGCTTCGACCTCCGCCCGCCGCCACGCCCGGCCGCACGACGCTGTCTCTTCCCGACCGCGTGCGCTCGCGCCCCGCCCACCGGCCCTCCGCGCGTGCGTACTCGGTGCCGCTCCGCCCCTCAGGCCGCGAACCGCAGGAGCCTGCCCGGAACTGTGGGAGCCACACACAGCTGCCGCGAGCCGTGGGCGGAGAGGTGGGTGCGCCGCGGGGCCGGGAAAAGCCCGCGGGCGGCGAGCGAGGCTGGAGGCGAGCAGGAATGAGGCCAGGCCAGGACTCCTCCTAGGACTCCTCCTAGGACTCCTCCTTTCTCTCGAAAGAGACTTTCCCACGGGTCCCGCCGAGGCTCAGCCCTCAGCCCTTTCAAAACGTCTCGGCCGCCCTGAGCCCGGAGAAGCTGCTGGTGGAGGACCCAAAGTCGGTTCTTGACCGCCAAGCAGCCTCACCTGCAGGGGCTACTCCACCCAGGTGCCCCCGGCCAACTTCTGGTTCCCCGATTTCGCAAATAAAAATGCAGGACGAACAGCTAGCTGTATTTGGATTACAGTTTTAAAAGGGAAAACTAACGTAAGCATACGTATACCCTATGCAATATTCGGGGCAAGCTTATACTTAAAAAATTATTTGATCATTTGAAATTCAAAACTGGGCGTACTGTATTTTCACTGGCACCCAAGCTGGTCCCGAAACCTAGTTCCAAGGTGCCGGAGCAGCCCTGGGCAGTGCCTGGAAGGGGAGCCTCGCCCCCAGGGAAAAGGCCCCTCCCCACGTTGGACTCCGCTGAATAAGCCAAGGGCAGGAGTTGGCTTTCGTAGGCTCCGCTGACAGGAGAAGCTCTGGTTTTCCAAAGGTGCTCCCAGTTGAATGCAAGGTAGTCTTCCAGACTCCAGCTGCAGGGCTCCGGGCAAGTTCAGGGCGGGGAGTGGCGAGTGGCTGTTCAACCTACACGGATCATCCGGCTGCTGGTTCATCATACAGCCCAAAGAAAACTGGTGAGAGAGATTCTTGCCTGGCAGAGCGTTGCCCAAGGAGAAGGGTGGGACAGGGTGTTGGCTGCTTTCCTTCAGGGAAAATTCTTCCACCCCAGCTCTGTGAAGCCAGGATTGGGTAGAACAGGCCCGGGGAGCTGGCAGAGTGCCGGGCCAGTGCACAACCTTGGTGCTACTCCAAAGAACATGTCTACTGAAACCTGAATCATAGCTCTGTGTCTGAGCTCAGCTCTGTATAGACCACCTTCCCCATCTCAATTGCTCACAGGTAAACCTATTGGAGAAAGGTGGCTTTTATTTTTGGAAAGTTTGTGATACTATCATTTCAGACTTGATGAGCTGGCATTTGGGGAATCATTGGAGCCTTTCTGTCCCTTTCACTCCTTTCTCTCTCAGGTGTCCCCTTTAGGAAAGTGGAGTTGTCAGAGGAGAGAGCGCTAACATTTATTGAACCACTGCCTGTTTGTCACCACTGGCTCTTCATATAAATTTTTAATTATCACAATATCTTGTGAGGCAGTTGTCATCACTATTTGATGGGCCACAAACAAAAGTGATAAGGATGGTTCTTTCATATATCTTCCATGGAGAGAGGTGAGTCAGCAGAAAATGGCCACAGCGTCCAGTTTGTCTCTTACCCAGCAATTTTGTCTAGTATCTAATACTCCATTGAACTGAGTCCACATTATTAAAACTCTTTTTACTCAGACCTCACCTTCTGAGCAATAGAATGGTAAGAGCCAGAAGGAACATAGAGTGTGGGAGACTGCAAGTGGCAAAGCCCTTTGCAGTTCCAGGCTTGGCAAAAGGCTGACTTCTACCCCTCCACACACCTCCATATTGGCTGAGAAGCTCAGTATTTGCACTCATCCCATCCCCCCACTTCACTTGCTTGCTTAAGTTGCTAGAAGCAATTCACATGCCCTTCCTCTCACCCCTTGTTTGTTCTGATGTTGGTTGATTTCAGTTATGTAGGGTGGAGGGTTTCTGCACTTGAAAGAATTCTTGGGTTGCCTTGGAGATGTGTGACTTTGTATGGGAGACTTCCTTATCTGCATATGGCTGTATAATAAAGCAAACCCGGGGCTGTGTTGCTCTGTTCTTGCCATCAGCTTGCTGAGGCCTCCCAATCCCATCCATTTCTCTTTTTTATTTTAATTAAAAAATTTTATTTATTGATTTTATAGAGAGAGGACGGCAGAGAGAAAGAAACATCAATTCATTGTTCCACTTATTTATGCATTCATTGGTTGATTCTTGTATATGCCCTGACCGGGGACTGAACCTGTAACCTTGGCAGATTGGGAACTACACCCACAACCTTGTTATATCCAGTTGATGCTCTATCCAACTGAGCTATGTTGCCAGGGCTAATAGTTGCTTTCTGTACGTGCCTTTACTGAGCAAGCCCAGGGTTTTGAACTGGCGACCTCAGCATTCCAGATCGACACTTTATCCACTGCGCTGCCACAGGTCAGGCCCATTTCTCTTTAAGTCTATTTTCTTCATTCCGCATCGTTCTCACTCAGGACCTGGAATTACTAGCTGCACTGGTTCACGGCAAAAGGTTATCAATTGTTTTCAATCGATGAAGAAATAAGAGGCCCAAAGAAGTTAAATGATCTGCCCAAGGTTAAGGTCACCTTAGTCAACCAGGTCAACCAAGGAACACATTGGATGCCACTCTGGATATTTCAGCACTGGTGTTCAAGGTTTTAGCAGTGCCTTCAAGGGGCCAGCTCTCCCCTGTCCTTAGACGTAAGTGGCGTACTATTCTGCTCGCATTCCTTCACTCCAGGATTTGGATTAGTGTTTCATGTCCACTTTGGACATCCTCTTTATTCTGAGAAGAAATCGCCTGTGTGGCTGGAAGAGACCCCACCTGAAGAGTCCCAGGTTGATTCTGACCCAAACCCCAGGGTTTGAGTGGAACCAGAACATAGTAGGGAATGATGCTGGGTGGACAGTGACATTTTAGGAACATTTGATCTGGCTTTTGCTTCTGAATGTGCCCTTTCTGTGTATATCATTTCTAGATACTTCTTAGGTCCCACCTTGTTCTACCCTAGAGCATTCAAAGGCCCTGAAGAGACTAACCCCGGGAATTTAGGTTTAAAATATCCCTATAGTCCCTCTTATCAGGTTGATGCAAAATAAAGTCCGTATGAGGAGTTTCTGCCCCCTGGGAAACTATTAAAAGAGGCTTTTTCCCTACATCTGTCATACAATGGGAAATACCATAGGAAAGGGTTAACCACTTCTCTCAGGTCCTGAGCAAAGTCTGTCCCCCACCAGTTCCTATAACCGGGTTTCCTGAAATGGAGCAGCTCCCAGGTGCCTCTCCACTAATCACATCCTTGGAAACGGGGCCATGACGCTTAGATTAGTTCATCCCTTCACCTTCTTGAGGCCTTCTCCACCTGGAGCACAGAATCTGGGGCAGCTTCGCTACTCCTCTCTCTTTGCTTTCCTATCAGGGGTCAAACAGGGATGTTCATGCAGAGGACTGTTAGGTTAGGGCGGCACTAGAGGCCATAGTGGTGCTGACTTTTGTGCAATTTCTTGGAGTACAGCGTTTGTTTTTCTTCATTCTTCATGGACAAAGTGAAGATCGCCCCAGGATGCTACCAAAGTTTGCATGACTAGAGTGTTTTCTTCTTCACCCCCATTCCCTGTTTTCTTTCTCTCCTTCTTGAAATGAC
Organism: Rhynchonycteris naso; assembly: GCA_037038555.1. Lineage (NCBI taxonomy): Eukaryota > Metazoa > Chordata > Mammalia > Chiroptera > Emballonuridae > Rhynchonycteris > Rhynchonycteris naso. Next base: position 367,147,533 of record CM072995.1, on the reverse strand, counting down.
TGATGAGGATACTGGGTAGCTTCCTGTTTTTTCTGGCTGACAATCACCCTTTGTACAGTGTCTGGTTTCTCTACTGGTAGCCAGTTCTGGGACCAGCCCAGGAGATTTTATTCCTTTCCCGTTAGTGTCCAATTTCTCCTCTTCCTAATAAAATCTATATCACAAAGTGGTTCTACCCTCCGTAATTAGCTATTGGCCTTCTTTCTAGGCAGGTGCATTTGTCCTGCCAGCCGATGTCCAGTGGAAGGAGATATTTTTTTGTGGCATAGAAAGAAGCCTTAGGAATGGGAACAGCAGTGCAAGCTGGTCACGTATGGCCAGGTAAACTATATTGATCCAAAGGCCAGATGATCAGCTTGATTTGAAAGACAAATAGGCTAACTGGGACAAAGATTCATCTTCTAGGAGTCCCACTAAAAAGAACAGTGTCTGGACGTGTTCAGCCTTGGTGCAGTCTTTGTAAAGTCACAGTACTCTGAAGTACTTTAATAGGAATATTGGCATTCAAAGTCTTTAAAGCTGGTAATATGGAACCTCAGCTGAACTGATTGTTCACTTGTCTCTGAAGTTGACTTGATTTTCATCTGTTCTAGCTATCAAGCCACATCTATCTTCCTGTTTTGCCAATTTTTATTCTCACCAGTTGAAAACAAGCTGTGGGATCAAAAGTCTAAAAGGATCAGGATGTCTGAATTCGTTTCCCATTTACCACTCACTTTAGGTGTTACTTCTAGTTTTCCACAACGAAAATAAGAAACTTCTCCCAGGAATATCATTACAATAACATCTGTGAAACAATTTGAGAGTTTTAGAATCTTCAAATTACAGAAGAAATCTTAGAAATAATTTAATCTAGTATTTCCAACCAGAGAAACAATATTTTTTCCAATTCATTTTCTTTATCCCTATACCTCTTCCTGAATAACCCTTCTCTGCCTCCTTCCTCATGTCTTCCTGGTATCTGAGATGGAGAATTGATCTGGTTTGCACAATATATTTAGTATATTTAGGTTTGGGAAACACTGCCCTAATTCATGTCTCTATCTCATGCAATAGTCATTCCAACAGTTCTAACAAGTTGATAACTAGCTTTTACTTAAATATCTAGTGTTGGGAAATTTGCCACCTCAAGAGCCAACCCGTTCCAGTTTTGGACAGCAGTAGTTTGCTGAAGATTTTTTCATTATATTGAATTGGAATCCCCCCCACATGCACACAGTATCTTCCACTCGTTGCTTCCAGCTCTACCCTCCAAAACCACAGAGAACTCATGTAATTCTTTCATAAAGGAGAGTTGAGAATACCCAGGATTGCTACTGTTAACTTGCCCCAGTGGTTCAGACCTGGCCTGAGTGATTATGTTACAGATATCCTGTGCTTTGTACACCATCTGTGTTCCTAAAACATCATACAAACCCAGTTTTGTGTGAATCAATTAATTTTAGACATACTGGGAAGTTGGCTGTTCAAAAGAAATCCTGTTTTCAGTTCTCTTATAAACTGAAGAGTCCTTTTGTAATAAAGATAACCTCCCCCATTCATCTTTCACGAAAATCTAGACTTTTATTCTTCGTTACAATCACACCTTGCTTTATTATGCTTCACTTTATAGGGCTTCAGGAATATCATGTGTTCTTACAAATTGAAGGCAAGACCCTCCACCAGCAAAAATGATTATGACTCACTTTATTGCAAAACCTGCTTTATTGCATTGGTCTGGAACCAAACCTGCAATATCTCTGAGTATGCCTGTATGTTTTACTTAAGGCAAGATCTTCCTACATATAAAACAAGTAAAATAATAATAACAACGGCTAACATTTGTCGAGCCCTTATCAGGCACCTGGAATGCATTATTTAATTTATCACAACTTCTTTTAAGTTATTCCCCCCCCAAAAAAAAAAAATTATCCCCTATTTAAAGATAAGAAAACCAAGGTTCAGAGAAGTTAGATAACTTGTTCAAGGTCACACAATTGAACGTGATGGGCCAGAATTTCAATAAGGCCATAAAACTCCAGAGTATTGTTTCTAAGTACCAGGAAGCTTCATAGTTGAACAATAATAGTACCATCGCACAAGTAAATTAGGTTACCATACAGAAATCTGACCTAAAATTTCTTTATTTAAAAAAAAAAAATTATTTTATTTTATTCATTTTAGAGAGGAGACACAGAGAGAGAGAGAAAGAGAGAAAGGGGAGAGGAGCTGGAAGCATCAACTCCCATATGTGCCTTGACCAGACCAGTGCAGGGTTTTGAACTGGCGACCTCAGTGTTCCCAGGTCGACGCTTTATCCACTGTGCTACCACAGGTCAGGCTCTGACCTAAAATTTCTATAGCTTCAAAGATGTCCACTAAATCTACTCCTTTCAGGTTCTAACACTGTATGTTTCCCAACACAATCCACATTTTCCAGTGCAATTTGATCAAGGAACCCCAAAAACTTCCTTCAGCTGTTACTAGTAAGCAGGTGCTGCCCAAACTTATTTCAGGCATGTGGGTACGGTCAGACTTTTTTTCAAAGGGCTGTGTATTGCCAGGGTTTTGTGGCATCAGCTTCTTAGAAGAAAGGAGTGGTTTGTTATTGACAGGTTAAAATCAGAAGTATTGAGAATCATGGTTGATCCCAGCCTACTCCTAGATGGGTTGGAACTGTTCAAATAGGTTTTAAGGCCAAGTTTTGTTTTGTTTTTTTAATTTTTCATTGATTGGGGGGGAGGGAGAGGAGCCTCAACTTTTTGTTTCACTTAGTTATTCAGTTTAGTTGTTTACTCATTGACTACTTCTCATACGTGCCCTGACTGGGGGGTCAAACTGGCAACCTCTGGCGGGCCAGGTTGACGCTCAATTCACTGATCCACCAGACCAGGGCCTAGGCCCAGTTTTTAATGGTGTTTAGGTTTGGAACTTAAAAATAGTCTTAGAGGGATGGTCCATAAATAAATGCTCTTTTGAATCCAAGCTGGACAAAGATAAATGGATGTAATACTTCTATGTCCTCAAAGCAGGTTTATTTTCTCCAGTTTAGTCAACAGCAGTGTACACTCACAACATTGCTCACTCAGCTCAGAGCATATGTCTCTCCGGGCCCCGAAAACACCAGACTTTCCTACACTGTGTAAGGGTCCTCCAGGCCCCACCTCTATCAGATCATCATCAGATGCCCATTTGACTTCAGACTCTACCTGGCTCATCTACACACTTTCACTTTCAAATACCTGATCATTCTTCCCAAATCGTGTCCCTAGCTGGCGTTATCCAGGCCTGCTGGTCCGCTGTAGTCACAGGAAGTCACGTCTGTCCTTGGGAGGCACTGGCGCAACACTTGTAAGCCCACCTTGCTCATCTGCACTTGTATAGCAGGTTTATTTACAATCACAATTATAGACTCAGGTGAAGAAATATGTAATTTTCTTTATTTCACAACTTAGCTCTTCGGCCCCCCCGTTTCCACTAATGGCAGAAAAATGATAAACCATGCCAACTCAAGACATCTCAGTCGTTTCAAGTGGCATATGCGGTTTTGTAGGATCTCCCTGTCCCCTTCCCTACATGGTGTTCTAATTTGGGTTTATGTATCTTTCCGCTATCAGAGCAGGGGCATCAAGGTCAACGGCCATCTTCTACTCTCTTCCGTAACTGATAAAGTATGGCTTCCCCCACTTGGCCTTGGCCACTGGGTTCTGTGGCCCCTGCATCTGTGGCAGGGTTCCCTGGCAGGGGAAACTGGTCTTGGTATAGACAAAGCGCGGTCCTTGCTTCAGGGGAGCTTGGTGACTCCCCTCTCAGTGATTCCTGGTACTACTGAACCTCCATCTGTTCCCTACTTGGTCAGGTACCCCTCAGCCCCTACTGTAGGGTTCTTGCCCTCCGCACTCCAAAGCAATCCCCACAGGTACCCTAACTCTTGGTTCTCAGGTCACTCTCACAGGCCTCCCAGGCAGGACACTGAGGAACTTCTCAGATGTCAGGAGATGAAGAGATTCAGGCTTAGGGGGTGACAAGGCTTAAAGGTAGTGAGGAGACAGAATTTATCTCCAACCTGCTGTGCTTACCCAGGTGACAATGCCATTTACACTCTGCGGCAGTTGCCCCCGTTAGCACAGGGTACTTCTCAGCGTTCCAGGAATGATACGGAGCATAAGCCCCTGCTGTCCACTTTTGTTTGGTGGAGACGGCCCTTCAGTTGCATCTAAACTCTCTTGTTCTCCTTTCTCAGTCCGTGTCAATTCTGCACCAAGTTCTAAAAGGCTTATATTTTCTGTGTGGAAGGGAAACTTACATGTTCTTTCCAATTCAACAGTCGGCGTAAATTCTGAGCGTTGGGTTTATCAGCTTCTGTCTCTTGACATTTAGAGGGAGGCTTCTGCAGAAAAATAAAAAATCCCTTTCTTCCTGGCCTGACCTCACCACCCATTCTCTCTCGCCCTGTTTTCCCTCCCACTACCCTTCTTTCTGTTTTCTCACGTGCACCATGCATCCTACAGCATCAGGCCCGGTATCTGCACACCCTGTGTCCCTGTAGCTGAGAACTGGCTCAAGTGTCAGATCGTCTGGGTTAATTAAAATCCCAGCTCTTACCTGACCAGGCGGTGGCGCAGTGGATAGAGCATCGGACTGGGATGCGGAAGACCCAGGTTCGAGACCCCGAGCTCGTCACCTTGAGCGCGGGCCCATCTGGCTTGAGCAAAAGCTCGTCAGCTTGGACCCAAGGTCGCTGGCTCCAGCAAGGGGTTGCTCGGTCTGCTGAAGGCCCGCAGTCAAGGCACATGTGAGAAAGCAATGAACAACTGAGGTGTCGCAATGGCAACGAAAAACTAATGATTGATGCTTCTCACCTCTCTCAGTTCCTGTCTGTGTCCCTGTAATAAATAAATAAATAAATAAATAAATAAATAAATAAATAAATAAAATCCCAGGTCAAGGCACATGTGAGAAAGCAATGAACAACTGAGGTGTCGCAACGGCAACGAAAAACTAATGATTGATGCTTCTCACCTCTCTCAGTTCCTGTCTGTCTGTCCCTGTAATAAATAAATAAATAAATAAATAAATAAATAAATAAATAAAATCCCAGCTCTTCCCCTGGGGCAAGGCACGTAATCTCTCAATGACTCTGTTTCTTCTTCTGAAAAATGGGGTTAATTCTCACTTCTGAGTTGTTACAAGAATTAAAAGAAATAATATGTGTAAAGTGCTAGAACATAATTCCCAATTTGTATTAGTAATGGCTGTTATTATCCTTCATTCTCTGCCTGTTTAATGCTCTCATATTTCAAATCTATCTCACATGATCTGACGTACCTAATCAGGTGATGACTCGCTGGTATAGTCTCATAGCATCCTGAACTTTTCGTTCATAATACTTATACTTTGTGATTATAAGTCTGCGTATATATGCTCTGTGATTAGTATTTTATTAACGTCTGTCAACCCTAGCAGAATGTAAACTCCAAGAGGACGGAGACAGTGTACATTTCAGTCATCATTAGATCCCCACATCCCAGCACATAAGCCATATAGTTTTTGATTAAATGATTAAATGGAAGGCAAGGAAGTAGAGCCAGAGTTCAAATGACTGAAGAAGATTGTGATCAGAAAAAGTAAGGGCAATGTGGAGGAGGGTCAGTGTTTCTCACTTATTTTTTAAGCTGGCAGGTACTTGAGTATGTTCAAATGCTGATGGGAAGAAGAGAGAAGAGAGGAGCTCACCAGAAGGAATACGAGCCATGAGGCTGTGGGAGGGGATGGGACTTAGGGAAGATGCCAGAAGGAGGGACACTTCTTCCTAGTACAGGAACAAGAGCTAAGAATTCAGCTCCATCTGTAGGTTTGGTGGCAGGAAATCCTACCAAGACCTTTTCATGAGTCTTGGTAATATAAGCAGAAAATCTGGATTCTCTGAAAAGCTCAACATACTTAGACATCGTTTCATTTTTGCAACTTATGTAAAAAGGAAGCAGAAGTTTTTTTCATCCTTTACTGGACTGACGCACTTTGGGGCAAAAATAGCCGGTTTCCAAAACAACTTGGTAACAGATCTGAGACAAAGTGGTCTTTCTATGGAGAACACCTACTCTCCAAGTTGGGAAAGAGTATGGCAATATGATAATATGGTAAAATAATAATTGTCGACCCTGGTTGAGTGCTTACTGTGTGGCAGGCACTGTTCTAGTACTTCATCTGCAGTAACTCATTTGATTCCCCGTATTATGATACTGTTTTACAAGTAAAGAAACTGAATCCCAAGGTCAACAGCTAGTGGCAAAACTAGGTTTGACACCAGGAAGTCTGACTCCAAAATGAATGCTTTTAGCTACTCTGCTAACCCCCCTCTCTAGCAGAGGGGAAAGAACATACTAGGAATCAATAGATTCTGTAAACTTGAGCATTCACTCAGCTATCTGAACATCAGTTTGCTCATCAATAAAATGAGATTCATTTTAAGACCTGACAAGTCTTTTTAAAGGATTATGAAATGCTGAAAATGAGAGCTCACTATACAAAAGACATTATTATGCTGATTCAGAGACCTAATATTCGGTCTTCTAATTGGGTCACAGTCTACTCCGCTGTTGTTGAGACCCTCAGTTTCCATAACCAGGACAGCAGCAGAGATTGGGAGTCCCAGCTCTTTGGACAGATCAGCTGGTTCTCTCATCCCATCACCTTTGACGAAAAGCACACTTCAGTGCCTCCCTCCCAAACACATTCACTCCTACCTCTGGGACAGTCACAGCTTATGCCCTCACTTCTCTGATTCCATTGCCTGAAGGAGTGACTTTAGCCTGACCAGGCGGTGGTGCAGTGGATAGAGCCACGGACTGGGATGCGGAGGACCCAGGTTCGAGACCCCGAGGTCACCAGCTTGAACGTGGGCTAATCTGGTTTGAGCAAAGGCTCGTCAGCTTGGACCCAAGGTCGCTGGCTCCAGCAAGGGGTGGCTCGGCCTGCTGAAGGCCCACGGTCAAGGCACATATGAGAAAGCAATCAATGAACAACTAAGGTGTCAAAATGAAAAACTAATGATTGATGCTTCTCATCTCTCTCTGCTCCTGTCTGTCTGTCTCTATCTATCCCTCTCTCTGACTGACTCTCTCTCTGTCCCTGTATAAAAAATAAATAAAAAAAAAGTAATAAATAGCCCTATTACAGCTAATAGTTAGGTGCACCCCAGAAGGCCAAGTTCCAAGTTGGTAGTAGAATCACTGTTCCAGTTTAGAATCAGTCTATCAGAGCTAGCAGAAAACTTCAAGGTCATCTTTTAGTGCAACAACCTGACCATTCTCCCAACCCCTTTTATAGATTTGGAAAACTAAGGCCAGGTAGGTGAGATAACACAACAAGTTAGGGTTGGTAAAAGGACTTTTTTGAACCTTGGAAATGTTTTCAAGTGGATTTATTTATTTACTTATTTATTTTTTACAGGGACAGAGAGAGAGTCAGAGAGAGGGATAGATAGGGACAGATAGACAGGAATGGAGAGAGATGAAAAGCATCAATCATCAGTTTTTCGTGGCGACACCTTAGTTGTTCATTAATTGCTTTCTCACGTGTGCCTTGACCGCGGGCCTTCAAGTAACCTCTTGCTCGAGCCAGCGACCTTGGGTACAAGCTGGTGAGCTTTTTGCTTAAGCCTGATAAGCCTGCGCTCAAGCTTACGACATCGGGGTCTCGAACCTGGGTCCTCTGCATCCCAGTCCGACACTCTATCCACTGTGCCACCGCCTGGTCTGGCTTCAAATCGATTTAATACAAATGATTTCCACTTGCCCAAATCGTTTCTGGAAGGAACTTGGATAACTTATATATTTGTTCCAGTATGCATATCTTTTGAGAAGAGAGCAAAATTCTAAAATTCTGTTACTCGTAAATAAATAAAACCTTAAACCCAATAATTTAGGCAAAGCCCATTCTTCACATTGCCCTTATTTGGCCATTTCAGGCATTTCCCTGGTAGAAACATGCCCCCATCTTCATGGGCAGTGGAACCTAATGGTTAAGTTCGGACTGCTCTGTACAAAAGCCAATCTGTTATTACTAGTTCATCCCTGAGCCTAGTTTCCCAGTCTGAAAGAGCAGTACCTACTTCTTTGAGCTGCAGTGCGGGTGGGGGTGGGGTCACATGAGATAGTGTGTTTTTAGCAATGAACAGAGCATTTTATAACTTTGTTATTATTTGGGCATAATTCTTTTCTCTACTAAACAGGTAGCAGTACACTTTAGACTCAAGGACCTTAGACTCAGACACTACTAAACCAAGGGGAAACCCAGCTGTGCCAGGCCTAGAAACGTCCATCCCCACCCCCACTCCCTCTTAAGACAGTGAGTAGGCCGGAATTCTGGTTGATAAATGTGAGGAGCTGAGAAGGAGCTGCGTGGAGCTGCAGCGATGACTATCCTGAGAATCTGATCTGCGAGGAGACGAATCTCCATCCACCACATGTACCATGGAGATGTTCTGGGAAAGAGAACCGGCCTACCTGCCTGAAGGCTGAAGGGACAAGGGATGGGTAGAGGAAATGCTTAAAGGAAGATGAGCTGGAGGTGCCCAGGAGGAAATTTTGAGAAGGAAAACAGAGGCTGAAGATTGGGAAGCCTTCTGAGCGGTGAGTGCCGTTAAAGAAAGGATTGCATGTCCTGGGGATACAGATTTTGTACGAAAATCGGAGTAGTGACAAAGGTGGGGTGTGCAAACTGCGGGGACCAAGCCTGGTAAACTGTGAGGGGCTGCCCAGACGGCCAAGGGGTGACCCGGACTGGCGAGAACCGGAAGGCGATGTTATGGGGGCCACTCGCAGGGAAGGGGGGTGGTGGGAGCTGATCCCGGAGCCGCCGCCGCTATTGCCCCGGGAAAGGTCAGCGACCCCGGACGGGGGAACTGTGCGGAGAACCGAGAGGGGCCGCGGTTGCCATGGCGCCGGGCGGGGAGGGAGTGATTCGGGCCCCGCCCGGAGCCCCGCGAGGCCGCTGACTCCAGATGGTCCCGGGCCTCCCGCGGGAGCCGGCGGCCTGCGGCAGGGGGAGGCTATTGTCCTCCTTCCGCGGCGCCGCAGTCCCGCCGCTCGCGCCCGCGCGCCACCACGCGCCCCGCCGCCGCCGGCCCCGCGCGCCCCCCGCAACCCGTGACAGCGCCCGCTTGCCGCCCGCCGTGAGTCCCGCCGCCGCCCGGCCTCCAGCCGCCGCCCACAACCGCCCCTCGTGGCCGGGCTGCGGGCGCGGCGACGACCGTGTGCCGCCGCCCGCCGCGCTCCCCCGTGCGGGACCGGCGCTCCGCTCGGAGGTAGGTGCCGGCACCCCGGCCCGCTTTGTCCCGGCCGGCGGGGCGGCGCTCTTTGTGCAGCCGCGTGCGGACGGCTGGTCGGGGTCGCAGTCCCGGCTGGCGGAGGGAGCCAGGGACGGAGGACGCGGCTTCTGTCGCTCGCTCCCACCCGGTCCCGGGGACCGGATGGAGAGAGTCATGTGCCAGCCACCCAGACACCGGTTTGCTGGCGGCGGGGGCGTCAAGGCTTGGGGACGCGGGCCTTTCCCGAGCCAAGAGAAGAGTCCAGAAGAGTGGGGGGCTGACAGAAGCGTTAAGGGATCGGGTCGGCAGGGCTCAGAGCGTGTCTGACAGCGTTGGCCGTTCACGTTGCTGAGGCTCCTAGGCGGACCGGCCGGCTTCGGTCCAGGTGCTGCGGCCAGGCTGAGCCGTCCCTGCCCCGCATCTGCGAGCGCCTGCTTCCCTCAGGGTCTTGCTGGGGGCTGCCTCTGGAGCCGGGGAGCCGCTCCTCGCCTCTTTGGTAGCTAGCTCTAGGTTCCCCTTTATGCATCCTCGCAGCATGTGTGTGAAGGGGACAGACTTGGCTGTGATGACGAGAACACTGGCAGACAGAGAAAGAAACCCCTTCGGGTGATGGGGAGGCTGGGTGTAAGGTGTCTCTGTGGCTGAGACGTCCAGAGGACTTGGAGTCCGTCCGGCACGGAACTACGGGGCAAGGCCTCCTGGCGGGGGTATTCCAACTCCAGCGCACAGTCGGCCTTTGGCTCTGAACTCCTCTGGCACAGGACGGCTTTCCCCCCTTAACCCCATGGCTCTGCGTGCTTGTCTGAGCGGCAGGCTTGCCCCTGTCCTAACCTGCTACATGCTGTCTCAGTGAATTGTTTCTCAGCGGGCCTCCCTTCCACAAGCAGCCACAGTTCCAGCGCTGGAGAGCTGGTCTGTTCAGGCATGGACAGGGTACCCACAAACCAGTTTTCCCTGAAGATGAAGAGGGCAGACTGAATTCCAAATATGTCTTAGCTTGAGGTACTGGGCAACCTCTCAGCATATCCAGAGCAGCAAACAATTAGGAAGGAAAGAGCTAACACGGATCTTAGATTTGTCCATTAGAGAAACTGTTATAACCCATGGGTTACAGGCTTGGGGAAGGGAGTGAAAATTAATCTGAATAAATCTGCTGTGAGTAGAGGATTCTAAAGGTGATCAAACAAACATGTAGTTCCTCTCTTGGGCCCAGCTCCTAAGTTCTTTGGAGGAGGCTTCCTGTGCGCGCTTCCTCAGGAATGGCCTGGAGAGAAACCGGTTGGGATTCTGCTTCTCCTGCTGGTTCTCTGTCCTGAGGGCATCTTTCTTTTGCCTTCTTAGGAGCCCTGAGTTTGTTTATGATGATTTCTCATTCCTTTTCTCTCTTTGCTGGTACACGTATTTTGAGTCAAATAAGATTTTTACTTGGCCAAAATCCCCATTTCTTCTAATCTATTATTCATCCTGCTGTCACTCGTTCAGCTCGGCCTCCCTTTCACATCTCTAGCCATATCGTCCTCCTTCTGCGCAGCTGTGATTCGCCAGTGTCAGGACATCAGCTCCACTTGTCTCGTTAGATCCAGAGCCCGATCCATCTTCATTTTCCTCCCATCGCCCTAGGCTTCTGACGCTGTGTGTCTTGGCGTTTCTGAGGGGAAGTTATATTTGGGTTGAGCATGGACGCTAACCTTAGGTCACACTTACCCCTGAAACTTTGTGTCTCCTCAGTCCTCACAGCTCCTCTAACCAATTCTAACTGCTACCTTAGCTTTGGACAACATGACCCTCAATGTGTGGCTGCTTTAGTGTCATCTGAGAACAGTTAGAAGTGTAGATTGCCAAGCCCTGCCCTAGACCTACTGAGTCAGAAACTCTGGGGGCGGGCCTGGCAATCTGTTTTCATAGCCCCGCCCCACCCCCACCACCGGGTAATTGTGATTTTGTGCAGGTTTGGGAATCCCTGGTCCTGATCTGTAGAGCCCAACCCTGACAGCCCTCCAGCTGAGGGGCAGAGAGGCTTCTCTGACCCCAGCTCATTCTTTCCTTGAGCTTTACGCCAGCTCTAAGAGAGACATTAATTCAATGGGGGGGGGGGAATAGAATTACAGCCTATTCATTTAATATCTCCTTATTGAGTACCTATTTTACTGGGCTTGGCAAACACAGCCCTTGTCCTCGGTGTGTTAAAAGTGGAGCGGCAGAGAGACACATAAACAACTATAAGACAACGTGATAAGTACAATAATAGCAGCCTGCTAAAGTGCCGCGGGGGCACAGAGCAGGGCATGATCCACTCTCTGAGGGAGGTAAAGAATGAATGAGGAGTAGGATGTGGTGAGAGGAGGAATTAGGGAAGGAGACTGGTTCTAGCCCCAGGGACAGGATTTCTAGCTTTGAATGCCAGCGAACAAATGCAGAAAGGCAGCTCCCCTCAAGTGTCTGTGGGCACCAGCTGAGCAGTCTGCATCCAGAGCGTTTGCGATCCAGCAGGACCCCAGCTTGCGTCTGGCGGAAGTTGACTTTACTCTAGCACGAGTAATGTAAGCTACTTGGGTCCTGCCTGGAGGTCAGCGGCTAAGAATAATGTGCTGGTGAACTATAATCTGGATTAGCTGCCGTACCGCCTTCTCTCCAGAGTTCAGGAATCCATGGAGAAGAAGGTTGATGATTCTCCAGTACAGAGAGAGGCAGGGGGTCATTGGCTTGGGGGGTGGGGGTGGGGGCAACAGACCAAGGAAATATGAGCACAGAGACCCAGGTCACAGCTGAGGAAGGGTACACTCAGTGGAAAGAACCCAGAGCCAGATCTATGCAGAAGACACTCCAATAGAAAACTAGGGATCTGGAGACAGCAGCAGGAAACACAGCATATTCTGCAGAAGGCCAGGGTGCTGCGGACCTCAAATGCTTGAAAACCAAACCTCAGAAACATGGAGATAGGGCTTCAGAACCACCAGAGAGAACACTATTTACATGCAGGTCTGTGGGAATAAACTTCTTGGAGTTCCAACATGGTGGCCTGATGAGGTCATCTAAGGAGACTAGTGCCATCTTGGCTCCTTTTAAGTAAGAAGAAGGGAGATAGTGAGGTATACTCCTGCATGCACTCCGACTGGGATCCACGCAGCAACTCTCATTCATCTAGGGCTGATGGTTGAATCAACTGACCTATCCTCAGCACTTGAGGTTGACGCTCGGACCAACTGAGCCATCCTCAGTACCCAAGGCTGATGCTCGAACCAGTCGAGCCACTGACTGCAAGAGGGGAAGAGAAAGAGAAACAGATGGTCGCTTCTCCTGTGTGCCCTGATCGAGGATTGAGTCCAGGACATCCGCATCCTGGGCCGACGCTCTATCCAATGAGCCAACTGGCCAGAACCTAAGTGGCTAAATTTTTTATTTGGGAAGATGCTTTCCCCCCAAAATGATAGGATTCCACATAAAAGCTCTAACAGCAGACCTCACTGGGAGGTCTGGACCCCGGCCCTGAGCCCCAATAGGATAGATACCTTGGGAGGACCAACTTGGATCAGCAAAAGGAAGCCAAAGCAGTCCATGTTTAGGTTTTGTCAGCTTACGGGGACCCCAGGGACACAACAGTAGTTTGGAGACAGGGTCAGACAGCCCTCTTTCTGCTCTTTGTGGAGTACAAAGATGTAGTGAAGCAGAGCATGGAAACCTCACAGGCCTTCAGGGGCAGGCAGGTAATAAAAATACATGGTGTGGCTGAGAAGGAGACAGGGGGAATGCTGGGGCCTGCAGAGCAATGGAAAGTGCAGGCCTACCTCGAGGAAGCCAAAATCAGTTCTTTTTCAACAGTTTGCCGGCCACACTCTTGGGGGCTGGCATTAGTAGGTTTGTGATTCCTGGTAAAAAAGGAAAAGGGGTCATGGAAACAGATGGCCGGAGGGCGGGCATACATGGAGGGGCTTTTGTGAGGAGTTCTGTGCTGGGAGAATGTGAGCACTGGAAGTGTGCACCCCCGAGCTGAGCGTGAGGGCGGCTGCTGGGAAGGGCACAAGAAGAACGGAATCCAGACGGTTCTGGGGCTGGAGCTGCTTCCCTGTCCAGGGACTGGGAGTACGAGGTGACTCTAGCTCAGGTCATGCCTTGCCCACAGCACTCTTTGCTCAGGGTGACTCAACTCTGACCTGGAGTTTATTTTTATATAAATATTTACAGAGCAAATTCAAAGAATCTGTTAGGGGAAATGATGGATTTTTAAATGAGAAAGGAGGCCTGGTAGAAATGAAGCTCTCTTTCCTATTATAGGAAGGAAAGCCCCAAACTGGGAGCCTTAAAGGTTAACTCCTTCTCACCTTGTCCGTGCTACTCCCACCCAGGGAAGTCCTCGTGTGTGTTTTCTCTTTGGGAGGAGAGGGAGGGGCAGATAGTCCTGGCGTTCACGTGGGTCAGGTTCAGCTTCATGGGACCAGTTAATGACAGAAGCCAAGTTCTGCCTTTGTGTGCCCACCCACAGCTCACCACCCACCCCTTCTTCCTCCCCCAAAAGTACACCAGAGGTTCTCTGTACCTTCTCTCCAGACCCAGAAACTGCCTGGATCATAGCCCCAACCCTAGGAAGTGGCACTGAATGTTAAAATATATCTTTGTATTTGAGATGTACTAGGAAAATAAGAAGTGCAGAATTTGGGGCTCAGGTAAAGTTACAGATCCAGCCTCCTCCATTCCCACGGATGACTGCTGAACGCTGAATTATGTGAGAACTTTGGACAGTAGAGATTTTTTTTTTTTAATCCCTAACAGCCAATCTGAAGCTCATTTGTTAGTTTTGATAAGGACAGTTGGCTTGCATAACGTCAAGTGGTAATCATGCTGGACAGCATACGTGGTCCTGATTTTCCCCTAAGCAGGGACCTAGAAGGGAGCAATGGGTGCTGATCTCTCCCAGGAAGTCCAGAAGGGCTCCAGGAAGTTCGAAGAACATGTAAATGTTGTGATTAAGAGTTTGTCCCCCAAAGTCAAAAAGATACTGGCTTTGAATTCCAGCTCTGTGACCTTGAACTGTGCTGGGGCATCTTCCTCATCTATGTAATGGGGGTGATAATGGACCCATGGGTTGTGATGCAATGAGGCATGTATCACAGCTGACATTTGTCAAGCGCTTATTAAGTATTCCGTCACCCAAAAAAGAAAATTCAAAACGGAGAGAACGGTGCCGTGTCCTCCTTTGAACTCCTGGGCACCATAACCATGCTAACCTCACAGCGCACCAGTCTTCCTGGGGTATCCCAGATGTGTCTCAGCTCAAGAGCAGCATCTCAGTCTTTTCATCTCACATCGCTTGCCGGGTATAGGAGGTCATCTTGGACCTGGGAATAGAAGAACTTCGGTTGACATTCATTATTGCTCAGGGGGGCCCGTGCCTGCGTCCCGGATTACATGCTGCTGTCCTGGACCACGTTGAAAGCCATCGCCACTTTCAGCCTGGCTCTATCCACAGCCCCTCTCCAGCCTGAGGCTCTGGAGCCCTCCCTCCCCACTGCTTTGCTGTGAGACACCATTGCCTGCCCGCCTCACCCCATGTGCGTCCTGTCCCTCTGCTTCTCCACATGGCTTCCCCCTGCCCCCCCCCGGGGGGGGCGATTTCTGTGGACAGAAAAACCAACCACAATCTTTGACCTTTAAGAGATCAAGAAGATCCAGGGCAGGAGGAGGAAAGGACATGGTGAGTGGTGGGCTCAGTGACCCCAAGATGCCCCTCACCAACTACATTCCCCCTTGCAGGAGCAGGAGACCACCCATCACCATGAGCAGCACCCTGTCGCCCACAGACTTCGACAGTTTGGAGATCCAGGGCCAGTACAGTGACATCAACAATCGCTGGGACCTGCCTGACTCCGACTGGGACAATGACAGCAGCTCGGCCCGCCTCTTTGAGAGGTCTCGTATTAAGGCCCTGGCAGGTGAGATCAGGGGAGGCCCCGGGAGATGCTGAGGACACTGGGTACAGAAGCTTGTCATGAGTCCTTTAGCTACATGTGAAGACCATCTTTCTTTCTAAGCGGCTGCACTGGATAGAGGGGGAAATCCAGTTCCCCCGTCAAGTCCCTGGTCCCAAACTCCAGCCTCGAGAACAAACTTCATGTCACCCAGAACATTCCCCAGCTTCCTTCCCCCCAGCGTAGAGAAGTCATCTTGACCCTGGAACTGGACTCTTCCCCTCTGCACTCAGCTGACTTATTGCCTCTGTCCCTGAGTCCTGTCCCTAATTCTTTAGCACTTAGTCTTGCTATTCATTCCACCCACCTCTCCTTTACCTTTCATCCCCTTGTGGCTTCATTGATTCCCACTGTCATCTCTCACACCTGTCCTCCCTGCCAGTCCATTATCTGCGCCCCTCCCTCCCCACCTGTTCCTTCCACCTGCCGCCTGTTCCTCCCATTATTTCATCTACCTGTTCCCTGAAGCAGGTGCCCTCCACCCTCCCCTGGTTTCCCTGGGTTTGCTCTCTGCCCGGCCCCTGCCCTCCCCTACGGCCTGGGCTCTCCAAGCACAAATAAACCCGTTGGACGGGCCTCCCTGCTTTCCCAGGGAGGAGTTGTCATGGTAACAAGAGTGCAGCTGCCACCTGACACCACCAGCCCATGGCCTGGCCCACTTGGGGCTGAGTCAGCCATGCACCCCAAGGCCACCTACCCCATCAGACTACCCCCTCTTCATCCCACCATCGTCTTTTCCACTGACCTATTGGCCTCCCAAGCCAGTGAAGTGGGAGAGGTCCCAACTATTCACTCCTGATTGGTAGTGCTCCCAGCATGGATGAGATGGCCTCCTGGAAGAAGGGAGATACTGAAAGGGGTGATTCCCAAACCCAAACCTGGCCACAGGTTTTAACAGAATTACCCAGGGACATTTTTTACAGGTACGGATTCCTAAGTCCCTTCCTGGACACTTGAGTTAGAATCTTTAGACATATGCTCCAGAAATCAGGGTTTCTGAGCTCTCCGGGTATGTAATTCTGTATAGCTAGCCCAGCGCCAGTCTGAGAACCCCCGTGTGGTGGCCATAGCTTCGGGGACCCCTTACCATTTTTTCCTGGGCTTCTCTGTCCTTCTAGTTGGGTCTTCAGGCTGGCTTGTCAAATACTCATATCAGTGTTCCTATTCATGGCAGAAGGACAGAAGATGGAGGTTATAGAGAATGTCACCTCTTTGGGGAAAAGTTTCCCCAGGGCCTAGACTTTGGATTCATGTAGCCTCTAGACCTGTCGTGTGATGCCTGTGCGCACTTGACGTGCGCTACCCAGGGCTGTTGCGAGGTCTGTGCACCCCGTGCTGTCGATGAGTGTTGATCTCCCCCGCTACGTGGGGCTCTCTGAAGAGGCCACTCTGTGTGGACTTTGCCTGGCACTTTGCCTCGCACTAGCAGGGGCCAAAGAAGTGCTGAGTGAATGGAGAGGGGAGAGAGGCTGTAGGGACAAGAGCTGACGCCCAGAGGGAGGCAGGAAGGGAATCTGGTGGATTGCCCAGTAGTGGGTGTACTGGGGCCCTGGATGGCCTGGCTGGGGGCCTGGAGCGCCCAGTGTCAGGGAAGGGGCGGGACTCTAGATGACGATGACCAACAAGTGGGAGGGATAAGGACAAAGATTGAACCGATAAGGGGACATAAGCAATTTCTCTTTTTCTGCCATCTGAGCTGGGGTTCAGAGCCCGTGTCCTGAAGGGGTGAACCTGCCAGAGTCACCCAGAGAGGGGCCCTCCTTGTCACAACTACAGACTTTCAGGAAGCAGGACTTTGTTTGGGGAAACCCTCTCTTGGCTTTTCCGTGCTCTTAGGCAACTTGGGGCCTGACGGGCAGGTCTCTAAGAGGCTCCAGGCTCCTTTCTCCGCCCTCCCTCGGCCTGGCCCTGCCCCAGCCACCTAGCCCCGCCTCCCACCCCTCCCCCGGCACTGTCCAACCTGTTTGTCTGGAGCTGCCTCTGTCTCCTCTTGCCACAGCCAGGTGTGCTCTGCTACTTGTCTGGGAGCTCAGGAGCCCACACATCCTGTAACTCCTTCTTCCAACTCCTTGAATTTCTACCATCTTTGAACTACCAGCCCTCACCACTGGGACCCCAGGCTCTTAGGATCCCAGGCTCCAGGGGAGGCAGAACCCACTGCCCTACCCTGTGCAGGCAGGGCATGGACTGTGGGCACCAGGCCGTGTAGGAGGCAGCAGGCACCATGAATGGGAACGGAGTGAGCAGGGTGCACGGGCACGGCCTGAATGGGGCCGGTGAGTTTTACTATGAGGCTGTGGAGGGGTCTCAGAACCCTGGGGGCATCCTGCTCTCACCGGCTGCCTTCATCAATCCCGCTCAGTACGCCAGTGTGCTGGATGGACGCTTCAAACAGCTTCAAGGTGAGCTGCTTGGGCAGAGGGGACCTGGGGGCATGGGGCGGGAGCCAGGGCAGAGAACGCCGGAGTGGAACATTAGCTGTGTCTCGGCCGGGGGTGGGGGGTGGGGGTGGGGAAGGGAATAATTACAAGTGGCCAGAAAATACATGGATGCTGACAGCTTGGGGAGAGGCCGGGACCCACTCATTGGAAGGGACTGCGAGAGCGTGAGTGGGTGTGACCGCAGGGCCCTGCTGGGTGTGGTGCAGTCTATGTGTCCCACAAATGCAGTGACCATGGAGGCAGCGGGCGAGGCTGAGAAAAGCAGCTTCTGCGTCAGCAAAGAGGGAGGCCTTCAGCACAGCCTCACCTAGACATTCACTGTCAGTGGGTTTGAAGATGAAGGCCTCCTAGGATATTTGGGGAAGGAGAGAGCGGGAGGACCCATGCTCATTAATGTTGTCCTGGGTTTCTGAGTGGGTGTGTAAATGTGTGTAAGGAGGCAGCGTGTGTGGGAACCGGGGAGTGTGTCAAAGGGAGTTGGTGCAGATGAGCTCGGGTATAAGTCTGAGCAGGCGTGATTTCATCTGGCACCAGTATTTCGGTGTATTTCTGGAAGTCACGATGTTTCATGGTGGGGGTTGTCAGTGGATGTTGTGGGCGCCTTATGAAGTTATACTTTGTCTCTCTGGTGCTTGGCTTTGCACATTTTCCTCCTAGCTGCCACTATTCCCACCTATTCTACCTGTGCGCCAAAATGGCCTCACCCCGGTGTGCCTGGCATTGGGACATTCCCCCTGGATTCAGTCATGGCCAGTGGTCCAGGAAATCCCTCCTCGGTCTGTAGATGTGAAAGGAGGCCCAAAGGCACCCTGGGTTCCCTAGGGTGCAGAGCATAGGGCTGTGCTGTGCAGTTCTTAGCCCAGGTACAGCGGTTGGAGGTGGAAAAGACAGGACTAGACTTGGGCGTGCCGCCGTTTTATGGGTGAGGTGCGTAGGAATGTGAGATTAAGGGATGAGTCTTTTCGGTTTCTGAGATGCTGGTGCTGAGAGGGAAACAAGGGACTCTTCATGTCCTGGCTACTTGGAGTGAATCCTTGCACCGGGCTCCCCTGGGGAGCACTGGCAGAAATCTTAGTGACCAAAGCAGGGTCCAGTGGCCTGAGCTGCTTCCCTCACTTTGTCATTGGTGGCATTTTTAATTTTTCTTTTTCTGTGAAACCTAAGAGCGTCCCCCCCTAGCAGCAGCCCTCCCTGGGGACCGGGCAACAGGACATCTCACATTTTTTGAGATGATTGCCACCTACTGGGCCTTGCCACCCCCCACCCCCGCCAGACTCCCATCCCCCCATGTTTCTTAGGCTCACTCATTTCCTGCTCTCAACTTCAAGACCTTATTTTTCCTCTCAGCGCTGGAATGTTGGTGTTCTGGGGCTGCATCCGTCGCGGCCCATTGAATGGCCCCACCCCAGAAAAGTTTGTCTTTTCTTTAAATTGTCCCAGGAGAGCAAGCTGGCTCGGGCGGCCTGCCGTCTCTATAATGTCACATCCTTCTAATGGCTGCTTAGAAGAGCCGCTGCTGTAATTTAAGTCTACACCCTCCCGTTTGTTCACCACAAACCAAAGTGAGCAGCCATACCGCCCGCTGGGCCTGAGCAGCTGTCCTTGGGCTGCGATCACACCTGCGGAACAGAAACGCATCGAGGCGCCGTTTCGTGACAGGCGTCTTACACGCTTGTCCCGTTTAATCAGCACAGTGACCCGTGGAAGTAGAAAGGACTATGTCCATTGTACAGATGGGGAAAGTGAGGCTCTGGTAGATGAAGTAACAGCTTCACCGCTGTTACATGGCAGCACCCTGATGCCACACCCCAGCCCTTCTCTGTGTCCCACTGCTTCTCATTGCTTTCATCCTTTCTCCTCAAAGCCTGTTTCTTATTCTCATTTTTTTCTCTTTACATATGAGCTCATTCCAGTATTTTTTTCCATCGATTTGAGGGCAGGGGATGGAGAGAGAGAAAACAAGAGAAGCATCAGCTTGTTGTTCCTCTTAGCTGTTCCGTTTAGTCGTGTACTCATTGGTTGCTTCTCTAACGTGCCCTGAGCGGGGATCAAACCCACGACCTTGGTGCACAGGGACAATGCTTTATCCACTGAGCTACCCGGCCAGGGCCTCATTCCAATTTCTTTACTTCCCTGCTTTTTTCAAAATATTTTTGTTTTACACTTTATTTTTTAACATTTTATTTATTTATTTATTTTACAGAGACAGAGAGAGGGATAGATAGGGACAGACAGACAGGAACAGAGAGAGATGAAAAGCATCAATCATCAGTTTTTTGTTGCCGTTGCGACATCTTAGTTGTTCATTGATTGCTTTCTCACATGTGCCTTGACCACGGGCCTTCAGCAGACTGAGCAACCCCCTTGCTGGAGCCAGTGACCTTGGGTCCAAGCTGGCGAGCTTTTGCTCGAACCAGATGAGCCCGCGCTCAAGCTGGTGACCTCGGGGTCTCGAACCTGGGTCCTTCTGCATCCCAGTCCGATGCTTTATCCACTGCGCCACCACTTGGTCAGGCTTTACTTCCCTGCTTTTTAAGCTATTTTTGTCTTGGCGATCCTTCTTCCTCCTCCTCCTCTCCCCTCCTCCCCAGACCTCACTTCTAGCCACTCAGGCACCACACACACACACACACACACACACAATCTCATCAACTGGTGATTAGAAGCAATTATACTTGGAGGACAGAAATGACCCCGTGTTGCCACCACAGATGAGCGAGAAGCCGTGCAGAAGAAAACCTTCACCAAGTGGGTGAACTCACACCTGGCCCGGGTGACATGCCGGGTGGGAGACCTGTACAGTGACCTCCGGGACGGGCGTAACCTCCTGAGACTCCTCGAGGTGCTCTCAGGAGAGACACTGGTGAGCTGTGGTCACAAGGGAGGAGGGAACCTGAGAAACAGTGGTCCAGGGGGTAGGCCACAAGAACACCCCCCCCCTTAGAAGAGTGACACCTTAGAGCAGAACACAGTGACTGTCCCCGTCTCAGAGGATGGTTTCGTCTCGAGAAGCTTTGCTGCAGGGATTAATCAGGAACATTGCTTCACGGAGACACGAACAGTGGCCCCATTGAAAACATTGCTTTTCCCACCCGTTCTGGGCAATTAATTCCCTTGGGAATCTTAATCTGGCCCAAGCCTCATCTGTAGCCTCAGCTTTGGCTCTGTAGATATGGGCCTAGCCTTCGGGCGGTCCCCTGTTCCTGAGGGAGGTCATGGGCAAGGTGGGCAAAGCAGAGCCTGGGAAGGTGGGAGGGAAGGAGAAGGAGGAGGCCCATGGTCCCATGCCTTTGTGTCCCCCTGTTCCTCGACAGCCTAAGCCCACGAAGGGTCGCATGCGGATCCACTGCCTGGAGAATGTGGACAAGGCCCTGCAGTTCCTGAAGGAGCAGAAGGTGCACTTGGAGAATATGGGCTCCCACGACATTGTGGATGGAAACCACCGTCTGACCCTTGGGCTGGTCTGGACCATCATCCTTCGGTTCCAGGTACCTGGCACAGTGTCGCCCAGCCCGCCCTCTGCACCTCGGTGCCGCCCCGTGAGCGGTCATGACCCGTCCATGGTGTGATCAGTACACGACGGAGAGTATAGACCCTTGTATCGCAATCGGGGGACTCTCCTCGTAATTCAGAGTAGAGACCAGCGTGTCAAGTTCCCTATGGCCTGGTCTATGTCCTGGCCACAGGCAGTAGGACCACATGTTGATCCAAAAAGGACTGAAAGTTTTACACATTCGTTCTTCACCGCTGAGAGTTTTACAGCCACATTTTGGGTCTGGTCACTGGCCCATTTCTCTGCCTCTTTAACTCTGCTTGCCTCCCTCAAAAGAACAGACCCCCTACCCCTTGCACTCTGAGCCTCGCCAGTCCCATGTCTGAATGCCACCACAACTCTCCTGGTCTCCCTGGATGTAACCTCCTCTGCTTCTTCCAGCCCTAAGCAGAGCTCCGCCCATGTCTGTAGCCTAGCTCTCAGAAAACATTTCCTCACCCTCCTGCCGCTCCCCCACCCCTGGAGGAGCCTGTGTCTTTTGCTCCAAGGCATTTCCACTGTTCTGAGGCCCTACCTCACCCTGCTGCCTCAGGTCCCTTTGACCTGATGTGGTGTGGTCACTAGCACAGGAGGAAAGGTCCCCAGGCTCTGTCGCTGCTCCCCCGTCACAGGCATCCGAGGAGGCGTTTCTTGCAGTGTATCTCTGAGCGTCTCCAGTAACTCCAGGTGAGTGTCCCCGTCTGGTGATTCAAGGCGTGCCTTCCTTCCCTCTTAGATCCAGGACATCAGCGTGGAAACGGAAGACAACAAGGAGAAGAAGTCAGCCAAGGATGCCCTGCTGCTGTGGTGCCAGATGAAGACCGCCGGGTGAGGCTGCCCAGGGCACGTGGCCTGGGGTGGGGGGTGGACGCACTGAGGCTGTGCGGTAACGGAGGGCTGGAGTCCGGGACTCGCAGGCGGGAGAGCCGCCCTTGAGCCGGGGACCAGGGCATGGGCTGACTCGCTGCCTCTCCCCTCTCTCTGTCCGTCCGTAGATATCCTAACGTCAACGTGCACAACTTCACCACCAGCTGGAGGGATGGGCTGGCCTTCAATGCCATTGTCCATAAGCACCGGTGAGAAGCCGGAGTGAGTGGGCCTGCCGAGCGAGCGGCTGGGGAGGGTCGCTGACCCCCGGGCGCGCACACACACGTAGATGGGGCGTCACACGGGCTCCAGAGCCAATCCTGAGGAATGAATGTTGGGAGAAGAGCCAGGGTGTGCAGGGCACAGTGTTGTAAAGAGGGCTTGTGACGGGAAGCGAGGGGCATGGGGGCAATGGGTGTGGGTCTGGGGTGCATGGTTCTGGACGCCGTGGACTTGGGGGCTCAGGACACAGAAAGGAGCGGCTTTGTTTTCCTTCCTTGGGATATTAGGTGGTTTTGATACTTTTGTGTTCCCTCCGTCCCAGGCCAGACCTGCTGGATTTTGAGTCCCTGAAGAAGTGTAACGCACACTACAATCTCCAGAATGCATTCAATCTGGCCGAGAAGGAGCTGGGGCTGACGAAGCTGCTGGATCCCGAAGGTGGGCAGAGCCGTGCAGACACGCGGCTGCAGGATGGAGACAGATGGGGTTTCTTTGGATAAGTGACGAATGTGTTCTGGAATTAGATAGTGGTGATGGCTGCACAACCTTGTGAATATACTAAAAACACCCACCCAAGAGCGTGCTCTGGAAGGGTGAAGTTTTATGGTATAAAAATGATATCTTAATTTAAATAATAAAAAAAAGAAACTTAAAAGCTGTAGGAAGAAAGGGAGTTCTGTGGCAGAAAGAGCCATGGGACGAGGTTCTGTTCCAGCCCCACCACGGAGCAGCTCTGTGACCTGGATCCCGTCACACGGCCTCTCCGTGACTCAGTTCAAATTGAGAAGATTGGTCTCCGTGGTCTCTAAGGGCCATTGTTTCAAAATGTTGGGGGTTCTAAGTTAAAGCTACATGAGCTGGAGGACTCTCCAGGGCATTGCCAAGGCTGCGGTCAGCGGGCCCTGCTGATTGGCCCCTGGCTTCTGATCTTGACGCTGATGGGACTGGCAATGGCTACTGGGCTCTTATTTTGTACCTGGCACTGCACTTGACATGCTTTAATTAAATTAATCCTCCCAACACGCCCTTTGACATTAGCATTGTTATTATCTTCAAATAATAGAAGAGAAGCTGGTGTGATAAAGTGCTAGGAAATTGAAAAACTGTTCATATAAGTAAATACTATTACTTGTATTTTGTATGCTTCCTGTAACCCCTACTTAGAAAAGTTTTATGTTTCTGTGCAAATACCCAATGAGTAGGGAAGCTAAGGAGGGAATAGCCGTCCACATACGGCATCTCCAGGAAGCAGGAATCTTGGTACCCTGCCAATCCCCATAGAACACTCTCTTGTTGCCGGTCCTAAAGCCCGGAACAAAAGACTACCAGGCTGGTGGTCCAGGACCTTCGGGAAGTTAACAATCGTGTAGAGACCATACACCCCACAGTCCCTAACCCATACACCTTGCTCAGCCTCAGTCACTTTACAACACCAGTGGCCTGTCAAGGTTAAGTGACTTTTCCCACGGTTGTACAGCTGGTGGGGCGCAGATTCAAATTCAGGCACCAGGGCTCCAGAGTCTGTTCCCTGGGTCACCTTTCTGGAGAGCAGAGAGCAAGCAGTCCTGGTACATCCAGAAGAGGGGAGGGCCCACCGACTTCCCTTCTGGAAACACTCCTCCCTCGTAAGGCCACCAGGCAGATTTGGGTCTTGGTTATTTTCTGCCTGTTTTCCATCACCCGCCAATAGTCCTATGTCCTATGCCCTCTTAGTCCAGAATGACAAACATCAGATAACTAGTGATGGAAGCTGGCCAAATACAAGGTTCTTTGTAGAGTATTTGAGAAGTACAGCTAGGATAAAGAATGTTCTAGCAAAGGTCAGCATCCTATAACTTTCTGAGACGATTTCAATGGCTCCTGCATGCCTGCGGCTTTTCAGAGGTGGTCAGGAGGGCTTCTGGTCCCACAGTCTTCCCTTTAGGAAGGGTACAGTCTGGCCTAATTAAGACAACCCAGGGATTTCAAGTCATAGCTATGGTCCTTGTGCTGGGAGCTGATTTGACTTGAAGGATACTTACCTTCTGAGGCCCACGGCTGAACTTGGGGATTGAGGTCAGAAAGAGCCTTGACTGTGCCCCAAGATGGCCGTGAGAACTGGACTCTGAACCCTGCTTCCAGGGCTAATTGGGCCCTTCCCAGAACATCCCGGATGCAGGAGGCTTTGTTCATACCTTGGGTCTTGCTACCACTGAATCTCCTGACTTCCTACACATCCTTGCAGCCCGGAAGACACGATCCACCCCGAGTGGGAAGGCTGCCTCTTTCCTAGTCTTGCTTCCTCCAAACAGCTAAATTTGGCCTCCCATTGGGAACGCTGTTGAAAGCCTCCTTGGGCTTATGGGTTTTGTACTCTGCTTGTTTCTAGGAGGGGAAAACAACGTTAGCTCTTCATGCCCTTTTAGTCCATATGGTTTGTCGTTTTGCTCCGAAGGGAGCTGAAATGATGTCAGCCTCGGAGGGCTGGCAGGGCCCCGGGTTTAGGGAAAGAGATTCGAGTTGCGGGTGCACCTCTGGGAGGCAGGTGTCGACTCTCTGCCTGACCTGAGCGCTCTTTTTCCTCAGATGTGAATGTGGACCAACCAGATGAGAAATCAATCATTACCTATGTGGCTACTTATTATCATTATTTCTCCAAGATGAAGGCCCTGGCCGTGGAAGGCAAAAGGATTGGGAAGGTACTGTCCACCATGGGGCCATAAGTGGAAAGGCCAGGGGAGGCCTGGCCTCAGGGTCTTCCTGCCCTCAAGCGGGGGCAGGGTGGAGCTTCAGGAGTGGGCCTGGGGAGCCCGTGGGCAGGACCCCACATCGCTCTCTCGCAGGTACTGGACCATGCCATGGAGGCAGAGCGCCTGGTTGAGAAGTACGAGTCCCTGGCCTCAGAGCTGCTACAGTGGATCGAGCAAATGATCGTGACCCTCAATGACCGGCAGCTGGCCAACTCCCTGAGCGGGGTTCAGAACCAGCTACAGTCCTTCAATTCCTACCGCACTGTGGAGAAGCCGCCCAAGTAGGTGCCCCCGGGACGCGCACCCTGCCACCGTGGGCCCGCCCTGAGCTGTGCTCAATGAGAGGAAGCATGCGTCTGGGCGAGCAGCCTCTCGGGAGGGAGGCTTGGCAGGGCACCAAAGCACAGAGGCTCATTTCCCTTCGCTCACAGCACCAGAAGCAGCTCCCAGATCAATTCTTAAAATGATTATCTGTTCAAAAAAGAAGGAAGGAGGGAGGGAGGGAGGGAGGGAGGGAAGAAGGGAGGAAGGAAGGAAAGGCGTGCTTTGGAAATGATTGCTAAGATACATAGAGTCAGTGTAATCCACTCAGACACTGGTCAGGGTCATGACAACCCAGTCCCACCTTAGGGACTGCGTAGGGGAGATGGGACCTCGCAGGGAACACAGGAGTGTGGCTGGTAACTTGCATGTTGCAAAGGTTCCTTATCGTTTTTATCTATTTTAACAATGAACTGTTTTCAAGTGTGGAGCTGCTGTTAGGCAGTTCTAAATGGCATATACTAAAATGTCTGTTTTTCCATCACTGAGCTCTTTTGGAGTTAGTATATTTCAGCTCCACAACTAATATTAATCTGGAAAACATCTATTCCTACACATTTCAGGGAATGATTTGACCCAGAAAGTCCTCTTCTGGGCATTGAGTAAAGATGTAGCTTCAAGGGTGTTCACCAGCGTGACCTTTGTGAAAGAAAATTAAGTCATAGGAAAGCCACTGACAATAATGTTAAAGAAATGTGTTTATTGACATGAAAAGATGTTCATAACAAGTAAGTGTGGGAGCAGTTTATAAAACAGTTATTTGTGAATAGCTGAGAGCAAAGGGCCAAGTCCAGGTTCAAAGTGTCAAGGTTCACCTGACCAGGAGGTGGCGCGGTGGATAGAGCATCGGCCTGGGATGCTGAGGACCCAGGTTCAAAACCCCGGGGTCTCTGGCTTGAGCACGGGCTCATCTGGCTTGAGCACAGGGTAACCACCATAAGCAAGAGATCGTAGACATGACCTCATGGTTACTGGCTTGAGCCCAAAGGTCGCTGGTTTGAAGCCCAAGGTTGCTGGCTTGACTCCAACGTCTCTGGCTTGAGTAAGGGGTCACTTGCTCTACTGGAGCCCCCCAGTCAAGGCACATAAGAGAAGCAATCAATGAACAACTAAAGTGCCGCAAGTAAGAGTTAATACTTCTCATCTCTCTCCCTTTCTGTCTGTCTCTGTCTGTCTGTCTATCTGTCTCTCTTTCTCTAAAAAAAATAAATAAATAAAATTGTCCAGGTTCAAATCCTGGCCCTTCCACTTAGCGGTTGAAACTTGTTATCCTCTCTGTGCCTCAGTTTTCTCATCTGGAAAATGGGGGTAATAGGAGGATATAGCTAGCAGTGAGAACTAAGCAAGTTAATGCACATAAACTCCTGAGAGCAGGGCCTGGCCCACAGTGAGAGAGTCCTGGACAAATGTTAGCCACGGCTGTGATCCGAGCCCATCTGTGTAGAACAAACACTAAGCACATGCATGCCAGTGGGTAATGGGCCATTTCTGTGTGGTTTTCAGTTTTAAATTATGTTTTTTGATTTGCCAGTATTTCTGGCTTTCGTGTATTGCTTTTAAGAGAATAAAAAAGCAATGCAGGACACTTTATTTCAAAAAGTAGAGTCCCTGTACCCCTAGTGGCCCATGACGCTGACCCCTTCCTGCTCTGTGCCCCAGGTTCACGGAGAAAGGGAACTTGGAAGTGCTGCTCTTCACCATCCAGAGCAAGCTGCGGGCCAACAACCAGAAGGTCTACACGCCCCGCGAGGGCCGGCTCATCTCGGACATCAACAAGGTCCCCCGCCTCCCCGTCCTGTCCCCCAGGCGTCCCAGCCTTGACACAGCCCCCATGACCCCAGCTGGAACACTGGCCCCAGATAGCCACGCCCCTCCCCAGTGCAGATGTGACTCATACACTCTTTCACGCTTCCTGCACATTCCCCCTCCTCCTCCCTCTGTCTCTATGTGAGCTCACGTGACAAAATCATGCCCCAGTCCCTCATCTCGTTCAGCCTGACAAATAATAAAAGTACCCCCACCATGAACAAACCCAGTGGTTTCCATTGTCCCATCCCCCTCTGGTCCCTGCCCCAGTCTCGTTCGGGGTCCTGAAGCAGGTGCTGTTTTCCTGTGGCTCCTTAGTGCTCCGGTGCTGCCCGCTCCTCACACCTCCATGCACAGGCAGCTCAGCGACGCATTCCACTGACCCACTGGAGCAAGCTTCTCTGGGACTCACCGTGTGCCCCAGCGACCCTCCCTCCCCTCACTTCCTGAGCCCTGTCCCCACCCTGCAGGCCTGGGAGCGGCTGGAGAAAGCGGAGCACGAGCGTGAGCTGGCCCTGCGCACCGAGCTGATCCGCCAGGAGAAGCTGGAGCAGCTGGCCGCCCGCTTCGACCGCAAGGCCGCCATGCGGGAGACCTGGCTGAGTGAGAACCAGCGTCTTGTGTCCCAGGTAGAACACGGGGGGTTGGGGCGAGGGGCTCTTGGCCTTTCCGAGCAGGTGGGGAAAAGGAGGGTGAGAGTGGATGATAAAATACTGTGCGATGTGGGAGCTAACGCCACGAGAAATCCATCACACAGATAGACCAAGAATCCCAGGATCTGGGGGCCAGAGGCTTGAACAGGATAAAGGGTTGGCGAGACAGGACAAGATAGGCGAGAGAGGAAACTGAGAGCCACCTCACGGGGTTGGCATCTTGCAGCAGGAGTTCCCAGAGGGCAGCGGGGTGAGCAGAGACGGTGTCCCTGAGCTCCCAGCCCTCCCTCCCTTCTCCCCTGGCCCAGGACAACTTTGGGCTGGAGCTGGCAGCCGTGGAGGCAGCGGTGCGGAAGCACGAGGCCATCGAGACGGACATCGTGGCCTACAGCGGCCGGGTGCAGGCCGTGGATGCCGTGGCGGCCGAGCTGGCCGCCGAGCGCTACCATGACATCAAGCGCATTGCGGCCCGGCAGCACAACGTGGCGCGGCTCTGGGACTTCCTGCGGCAGATGGTGGCCTCGCGGCGGGAGCGGCTCCTCATCAACCTGGAGCTGCAGAAGGTGTTTCAGGATCTGCTCTACCTCATGGACTGGATGGAAGAGATGAAGGTAGCTGTGGGACACATGGGGTGGGGTTCCGGTGATCAGGGTTATGGGGGGGTGGGATTGGGGGTACAGCCACTCCTTTGCTCGGTGGATCTTCATAGAGGATGACCCAGAGCAGGGCCCTGTCCTCGATTCATATAGGCAGAGCACACAGGTCCCCTGTCTTCATGGGTTCACATTCCAGTGGGAGGAGACCGATGATAGAATCATAGACCTGTCAGCAAACAAAATAGCAGGTGGACGTGAAACCTCTGAGGAAACTGGAAAGGGCTGTGTGGTGGCGTGGTCTGGAAGGCCTCGCTGAGGAAATGCCATTTAAGCTAAGTGCAGGATAATGCAAGGAGCCACAGAAGGAGAGCGGAGGAGAAGACGTTCCAGGCAGAAGGCCACAGGCTGGTCATGGCATATTCAGCATGAGAGGGAGGCCAGCGGGACTGCAAGGATGGGGAGGGACAAGAGAGGCAGTGGCCAGCTCACTTAGGGCCTTCCAAGGCTAGTCAAGCAGTTTGGATTGTTTTTGTTTTTTGTTTATTTTTTTAGTGAGAGACAGAGGGATGAGAAGCATCAACTCATAGTTGCGGCACCTTAGTTGCTCACTGATTGCTTTCTCAGATGTGCCTTGATGGGGATTGGGGGGCGGCTCAAGCCAGCAACCATGGGGTCACGACTACGATTCCATGATCAAGCTGGAGACCACACAGTCAAACTTGTGAGCCCACGCTCAAGCTGGGGAGCTCGAGAGTTCGAACCTGGGTCTTCAGCATCCCAGGGGTTCGAACCTGGGTCCCAGCATCACTATCCACTGCGCCACTGCCTGGTCAGGCAGGAATTTGGATTTTGTTCAAAGTAACATGGAGCCTTGAAAGTGATCAGAAGGTTTAGAAAAAGGGAGAGATGTGATTTCAGCTTATGTTTTTTAGAAAGATCACTTTTACCAATACGTGAAGAAGGGCTGTGAGCAGCCAGAGTGGGAACTGAGACTGGTTAGATTACTGTGATCCAGGCCAGTGTCTTCCAACCACAGGTCTGTGGACCAGTGCTGTCCACCAGAAGTTTTGTGCCAGTCCACACCAAGAGTTAATCACGCTGATGGTGTGTGGACATTTTAGAGTTACATCAGGGCAGTTAACTCTTCTGCAGACCGGCACAAAATTTCTGGTGGACAGCACCTGTCCGAGGACTGGCCATTGCAAACAACTGGTCTAGGCGACGGGTAAAGATAAGGGTGGGTCTGGAGAGATGCTGAGGACTGCTGGGGTGCTGCGGACCAAGCCAGGACAACAGGAGGCAGTAATTCTGGGGCCAAGAAAATGAGTCAGAGCCGAGATTCCTGGAGGAGGATTTAGTTAAGATGGTTTTTCCACAGGAGGGGTGTTGAATACAAAGGGGCTGGGAAACCGGGACAGAATGGGGATGTCCCTGGGTGTGTGAGTGAGGACCGACAGACGCGAGAAGATGTGTTCACCTGAGTGTGACACCGAGCCACCCGGAGAGGTCGGGAGGTGCGGTTGATCCCGGAGAAGGGAGCGAGGTTAGCACAGGTGTGTGGTAGAGCTGAAAGAGGCTTGGCAGCGAGGAGCTGGGCTGCTCTCAGAGTGGCATTGGCGTGCCACCTGTGCCTGGCAGGGCCGGCTCCAGTCCCAGGACCTGGGCAAGCACCTCGCTGGCGTGGAGGACCTGCTGCAGCTACATGAGCTGGTGGAAGCCGACATCGCTGTGCAGGCTGAGAGGGTGCGGGCCGTCAGTGCCTCCGCCCTGCGCTTCTGTGACCCGGGAAAAGGTGAGAACTGGGGGAAGGAACCGGAAAGGGGAGGGGCTAGGGAGGAGAACTAAGCACTGAAGCATTTGAGAACAAGACTGGGAAGATCTGGGGGCAGGAAGGATGATGGGAGGGTGGCAAGTGACAGAAGTGGAGGGCAGCCAAGGAGAGGAGGGTGCAGGGATTTGTAACCAGGGACGAATATGGTGGCAGCAGGAAGGCTGGGTTGTAGCTCAGGACCCTCCACCATGACTTTTTCAGAGTACAAACCATGTGACCCGCAGCTGGTGTCAGAGCGGGTGGCCACCCTGGAGCAGAGCTACGAGGCTCTGTGCGAGTTGGCAGCGGCCAGGCGGGCCGGTCTGGAGGAATCCCGGCGCCTCTGGCGTTTCCTCTGGGAGGCGGGCGAGGCCGAGGCCTGGGTGCGGGAGCAGCAGCACCTGCTGGCCTCCGCCGACACTGGCCGGGACCTGACCGGCGTCCTCCGCCTGCTCCACAAGCACGCAGCCCTGCGGGGCGAGATGAGCGGCCGGCAGGGGCCCCTGAAGCTCACCCTGGAGCAGGGCCAGCAGCTGGTTGCCGAGGGCCACCCCGGGGCTGGCCAGGCGGCTGCCAGGGCGGCTGAGCTCCAAGCGCAGTGGGAGCGTCTGGAGGCCCTGGCGGAGGAGCGCGCCCAGAGGCTTGCCCAGGCCGCCAGCCTCTACCAGTTCCAGGCAGATGCCAACGACATGGAGGCCTGGCTGGTGGACGCCCTGCGCCTGGTGTCCAGCCCCGAGCTGGGGCATGACGAGTTCTCCACACAGGCCCTGGCCCGGCAGCACCGGGCCCTGGAGGAGGAGATCCGAGGCCACCGGCCAACCCTGGACGTCCTGCGGGAGCAGGCGGCAGCCCTGCCTCCCGTGCTGACCCGCACGCCCGAGGTGCAGGGCAGGGTGCCCACCCTGGAGCAGCACTACGAGGAGCTGCAGGCCCGGGCGGGCGGGCGCGCACAGGCCCTGGAGGCGGCCCTGGCGCGCTACACCATGCTCAGTGAGGCCGGGGCCTGCGGGCTGTGGGTGGAGGAGAAGGAGCAGTGGCTCAACGGGCTCGCCCTGCCTGAGCGCCTGGAGGACCTGGAGGTTGTGCAGCAGAGGTGAGCTCCCAGCAGGCTCCCCCAGCGGCTGCGCTGGGAGCTGGGCTGGCCGGCCCCGTCAACGGCCTATCTTGCTACCTTGCTTTGGGTCTGCTCTTTTTCCCTTTTAATGAAAAATGCATGCCAAACATTCTCAAAAATTGATAACATGCAACAAACTTCTGTATCCACTGCTCAAGTTCAGTTAATTGTCAGTATAGTGCTCTGTTTGATTCTTTTTCCTTTCCTGAAGCTAACCCCCAGTATTATCTATCATTTCATCTCCACATTCTCCAGGATGCGTCTTTTAAAAAATATGAGGAAGTATTCTTAAATATAGTCAGTTTCTTTTTTTAGTCAAACATTTTTTAATTGTGTGTGTGGATTTAAAATAGCTAAGGCTTTGGCCTGACCAGGCGGTGGTGCAGTGGATAGAGCGTCGGACTAGGATGCGGAAGACCCAGGTTTGAGACCCCGAGGTCTCCAGCTTGAGCGCGAGGCCATCTGGCTTGAGCAAAGAGCTCACCAGCTTGGACCCAAGGTCGCTGGCTCCAACAAGGGGTGGCTCGGTCTGCTGAAGGCCCGCCGGTCAAGGCACATGTGAGAAAGCAATCAATGAACAACTAAGGTGTAGCAATGGCAATGGAAAACTAATGATTGATGCTTGTCATCTCTCTCCGTTCCTGTCTGTCTGTCCCTATCTATTCCTCTCTCTGACTCTTTCTCTGTCCCTGTAAAAAATAAATAAAATTTAAAAAAAAGTAAAAACAAATAGCTAAGGCTTTGAAGTTATCAACCTTTTATTTTATTTTATTTTATTTTTTACAGGGACAGAGAAAGAGAGAGGGATAGAGAGGAACAGACAGACAGGAACGATGAGAGATGAGAAGAAGCATCAATCAGTTTTTCATTGCAACACCTTAGATGTTCATTGATTGCTTTCTCACATGTGCCTTGACCGCAGGCCTTCAGCAGACTGAGCAACCCCTTGCTGGAGCCAGCGACCTTGGGTCCAAGCTGGTGAGCTTTGCTCAAACCAGATCAGCCCGCACTCAAGCTGGCGACCTCGGGGTCTTGAACCTGGGTCCTCTGCATCCCAGTCCGACACTCTATCCACTGCACCACTGCCTGGTCAGGCCTGAAGTTATCAACCTTTACACAGAGACACTGATTGACCTCTCGTGAAGTAGCTTTATTTCCAGAATATTGGTCATTTAGAAAGAACGTATTTCTTACAGAACCACAATGCCATTATTACATAGAACAAAATTAGCAATTTCTTTTTTTTTTTTCTTTCCAAGGGAGAGGAGGGGAGATAGACTCCTACATGTGCCCCAACTGGGATCCAGCCAGCACCCCCCATCTGGAGCAGATGCTCTGCCCATCTGGGGCCATGCTCGCAACTGAGCTATTTTTAGCGTCTGAGGCGGAGGCTCCACAGAGCCATCCTCAGTACTGAGGACCATTGCCCTCAAACCAATCAAACAATGGCTACAGGAGGAGAAGAGAGAGAGAAAGGGAAGGGAAGGAGGAAAGGAGGAGAAGCAGATGGTTGCTTCTTCTGAGTGCTCTGACTGGGAATCAAATCCTGAGCCAACAGGCCAGGGCTAAAATTAGCAATTTCTTACTATCATCTACTGCTCAGTCTATAGTCAATTTCCTAGCGGTTTTTAAAGATTTTTTTTTTTTTTTAGTTTTTAGTTTTTAGGATACCTCACGACAGTGGTTGGCAAACTACAGCTCTTGGGCCAAATCCAGCCTGCAGCCTGTTTTTGTAAATAAAGCTTTACTGAAACAGAGAGACACTCATCCATCTACATATTATCCCATGACTGCTTATGCACTGAGATAGCAGATCTGAATACTTGTGACAAAAACCATGTGGCCCATAAAGCCCGAACTATTTATTCTGTGGCCGTGTGCAGACTCTGATCTGTGAGAATGTAAAATGTCCCTGGGAGAAGTTAATGCTTCACATTTTTATCGCTTAAATATCTTTGGTTATCAGTTCATTTATAATACATACTGGTAGGATGGGGCATAGGCAGGCAGCTTAGGGGGAAGGCCTGGAGTAATAAAGGAGGTTCTGATAAAGCGTGGGGCCCTGTGCCAGGATTAACTTGTGCAGCTGTTCCTGACCGTTAACATTCATGGGTTGGTTTGTTTTTTTAGCCACTCTAGAGATGATAATTTTTGTACTTGTTTGTGGGGGTTGAGGGCATCCCCTGACCCACAGATTCTATGGAGCTTTGTAGATAAGAGGTGCAGAAGCTCCTATGAACAAGCTTCACATTGGCAGAGAGGAATTCTCACGGGCATCTGCCGGCGTGTCACCATGTTCTGCCAATGACACCAGGCTGTGTCGCCCCCTCAGGTTCGAGACCCTGGAGCCTGAAATGAACGCCCTGGCAGCACGAATCACTGCCGTGAATGACATCGCAGAGCAGCTGCTGAAGGCTGACCCCCCGGGCAGGGACAGTATTGTCAACACCCAGAAGCAGCTCAACCACAGGTAGTTGTGGAGGGCAGGGCTAGGGAACTGAGAAAGGACCCAGCAGAGGGGGTAGTGCCTGGAAGGGAATTCTGCAGGCATGGAATGGAGATGCTGAGGCGGAAAGTGGTCCGGCACCTGAGGCAGGAGGGGAGTAATGAGCAAGATGACGGGGTCAAGGCCGGGTGAAGAGGCTGGGCCCACACAGGACACAGTCAGATCAGAGACCAGAGGATGGAACAGGTGGCAAGATGCATCAAGGGAGAGAGAGGCAGGGAAGAATCTTCCAGGTCTCTCTGGACAGGGCGGGGAAACTGAGCCACTCCAGACGTAAGACTCTCCCTTCGCTCTCAGGTGGCAGCAGTTTCGGTCCCTGGCAGACGGCAAGAAGGCAGCTCTGACGTCAGCCCTGAACATCCAGAACTACCACCTGGAGTGCACAGAGACCCTGGCCTGGATGAGAGAAAAGACCAAGGTCATCGAGTCCACCCAAGGCCTGGGCAATGACCTGGCTGGGGTGCTGGCTCTGCAGCGCAAGCTGGCCGGCACCGAGCGGGACCTGGAGGCCATCGCCGCCCGGGTGGGCGAACTGACTCAGGAGGCCAATGCCTTGGCCGCTGGCCACCCTGCCCAAGCCCCTGCCATCAATGCCCGGCTTGGAGAGGTGCAGGCTGGCTGGGAAGACCTCAGGGCCACCATGAGACGTCGAGAGGAGTCACTGGGGGAGGCCCGGCGACTACAGGACTTCCTGCGCAGCTTGGATGACTTCCAGGCGTGGCTAGGTCGCACGCAGACTGCCGTGGCCTCTGAAGAAGGGCCGGCCACCCTGCCCGAGGCAGAGACCCTCCTGGCCCAGCACGCGGGCCTGCGGGGAGAGGTAGAGCGGGCCCAGAGCGAGTACAGCCGGCTACGGGCCTTGGGCGAGGAGGTGACCCGCGACCAGGCCGACCCCCAGTGCCTCTTCCTCCGGCAGCGGCTCGAAGCCCTGGGAACCGGCTGGGAGGAGCTGGGCCGCATGTGGGAGAGCCGACAGGGCCGCTTGGCGCAGGCCCATGGCTTCCAGGGCTTTCTGCGGGATGCCCGCCAGGCTGAGGGCGTGCTCAGCAGCCAGGTGAGACCTGGGGTGCATGGTCAGGAAGAAGGGGGATGCAGAGGGAATGTGAAAGAGAGCGGTGACTGAGGAAGTGGCAGCAGTGGAACAGTTCAGGAAACAAGATGGGCAGGAAGAACATGCTAGAAAAATACAAAAGTGTAAAAAGAGATATAAATATGGCTTACTAAAACTGACATAAACTGGCTTGCCACATAAGTATTAAAGAAATTGAATCCGCCTGACCAGGCCGTGGCGCAGTGGATAGAGCATCGGACTGGGATGCGGAAGACCCAGGTTCGAGACCCCAAGGTTGCCAGCTTGAGTGCGGGCCCATCTGGCTTGAGCAAAAAGTTCGCCAGCTTGGACCCAAGGTTGCTGACTCCAGCAAGGGGTTGCTCGGTCTGCCGAAGGCCCGTGGACAAGGCACATGTGAGAAAGCAATCAACGAACAACTAGGGTGTCGCAACGGCAACAAAAAACTAATAATTGATGCTTCTCACCTCTCTCCATTCCTTTCTGTCTGTCCCTATCTATCCCTCTCTCTGACTCTCTCTCTCTGTCCCTTTAAAAAAATAAAATAAAATTTAAAAAAAGAAATTAAATCAATAGCTAGAAATAAGATGGAATGGCATATGGACCGTTAAAGGTTCTCCAGCCCAGGTCCCTTACAACTTTCTGAAACTTGACATAATCCCAGCACCATCTCCTCCATCTTCCAAGCCAGAGGGTCGACCCTGTCCCTCACTGGTTGGCCGAACTTTCTGAGAGCGGAATCCTGCTTAGGAGGTGAGCTCACGACCTCCCATCCCACGCAGGAATACGTGCTGTCTCACACGGAGATGCCGGGGACACTCCAGGCTGCTGATGCCACCATAAAGAAACTGGAAGACTTCATAAGCACCATGGATGCCAATGGGGAGCGGATCCGTGGGCTTCTGGAGGCCGGGCGCCAGCTGGTATCTGAGGGCAACATCCATGCTGAGAAGATCCGAGAGAAGGCAGACTCCATTGAGAGGAGGTTTGACAAGGACTGCGGGCCAGTGAAGGGCCCAGGAGGGAAATGAGTGAAAACAGGGTGACCCTAAAGATCGGAAACATGGCAGTCATACTGGCAGATGGGGCTGGGGGCTGAAAAAAGTAGAAGAGGAAGAGCTCGGAGGGCAGAGTGGCACTAAGCCACAGGCTGGGGAGGTCTGCGTCCCTCCCACAGGCAAAATGAAGTCTACCAGGGTAGCTAGACACCGACATAGGATTCCTGGGTGGTTTTGCTTTGTACCTGGAAGGCACTGTCCCCATAGTGGGAGGACTGGAGGCCTCTAGGTTAGTTAAAGGTTCATGACCCGTTCCCAGCAAGTTCAAGAGTTTCACAAGGGGCTATCATTCCAGACACGGGAAGAATCAGGAAGCGGCGCAGCAGCTGTTGGGACGTCTCCGGGACAACCGGGAGCAGCAGCATTTCCTACAAGATTGTCATGAGGTGAGGCTCAGTTTCCCCCCGTGTCCCCTTCAACACTGCCTAGCCATCCCTTTCCTACAATGCCTTGGCTCTTTGAGCCTAAAATAAGTCCCTTGTGGTGTCCCCGGAGTGCGTGACCCCCGGCACGGCTTCTCCCCACATCTGCCACGGCTCCTGGCTCTCCTTCTCCCACTGTATGCCTCCCTTCTTCCTCCCTCTTTCTTATTCTCACTCTCTGCTTGGTCCAGCTGAAACTCTGGATTGATGAGAAGATGCTGACAGCCCAGGACGTGTCCTATGATGAGGCCCGCAACCTGCACACCAAGTGGCAGAAGCACCAGGCCTTCATGGCCGAGCTGGCTGCCAATAAGGACTGGTTGGACAAGGTGGACAAGGTGAGCAGTGTGACAGGAGCAGCAAGAAAAGACCCCTTGAGTGTGCTCTGGGCGGGGTCCCAGCTATAGTGCCAGGGATGAGCCAAGCCTCAGGATACGGCTCTTTCAGGGTTAGAGGTCATGGGGCCTGCCATGCCACATTGCCAAGGGAGAAAGTTACAGCTTGAGGAACACACGTTCTAGGTCTGTGGGACAGTGACTCCAGAACTTCAAGAAAATATGAATTAGTAAGGAGACAAACTTTAGTTTTGGGTCAGCAAAACAACTTCTTCTGTAAAGGGCCAAGTGGTAAATATTTCAGGCTCTGTGGGCCACACAGTTTCTGCTGCAACTGCTCAGCTCTGCCCTTGTAGTGCAAAAGCAGTCATAGAGAATAGTATATAAATGAATGAGTGTAGCTGTGTTCCAATAAAACTTTATTTATAAAAGCAAGTGGTGGGCCAGATTTGACCCATAGGCCACAGTTTGCCTGCCCTTGCTTTTGAGTCTTGCTATTCCTGGTGTTTGTTCTCCCACCCAGCTCTTCCTCAAGAGCCGAGCACAGGTAAAACTTTATTTCTACTCAGCAGGTATTGCTGGACAACATATGTGCTCAGTGCTCTGCTAGGTGTGATGAGGTATATAAAAAGACACTTTCCTTCCCTCGGGGAAAGAACGATTGGGCAGGAGAGGAGACCAGTGTATAGTCAGTGTTTCCATTTGTTCAGAAAATATTTACTTGGTGCTCCTACATGCAAAGCCTCGTATGAGACACCAAGGGGGAACAGGTGATTCCACTGCAGGCTCTACCTCGAGGAACAGGACTGTAGCCAGGATATGAAACATAGGCATAAGTAAATAAATTAAATCCAAAGCAGAATACCAGGACTGCAATAAGAGAGAGCTGATAAGCCTGGATGCTGAGGAGAGACACGGTGTGGGAAACCTGGAAGAAGGAGCCTCCAGGGCAGTGTGAAAGACGAGTAGAACTTGGCCGAGCAGAGATACTGGAGGAAAGATATTCCTAGGCAGAGAGAACAGTGCCAAGCACGAAGGGGGCCCATGGAAGGAAAGGTGGGTCAGGTCACGAAAAACCCTAATCATTACGTAAGGACTGTGCATCAAAGTGTGACGTGTGCTACAGGTTTGTGAGGTGGCCCCAGCAGTGCTAGACTCTGACACTCTTCACCCTGGCAGCCATGTGTCTCGGTTTGTGTTCTCCTAGAAGCAGGCCCCGAAACAAGGCTTTCAGTGAAGGCCGCGTCAATGGAGGCGATCACAGGAAACACCAGCAGGGCAGTGGGGAGATGAGATGGAGCAGGAAAGGTAGTCAAGAAAGGGTTCATTATCATCCCAGTTACCCCAGTGGGCAACTGGCACTCAGTCCTACTGGGATTCCCTGGGAAATGAGCATGCATCAGAGTTATCCCTACCGAAGCACAAGAATGCTAGCTGGCCTGACCGGCAGTGGTGCAGTGGATAGAGCATCGGACTGGGATGTGGAGGACCCAGACCCCGAGGTCACCAGCTTGAGCGTGGGCCCATCTGGCTTAAGCAAAAAGTTCACCAGCTTGGACCCAAGGTCGCTGGCTCCAGCAAGGGGTGGCTCAGTCTGCTGAAGGCCCGCGGTCAAGGCACATGTGAGAAAGCAATCAACGAACAACTAGGGTGTCGCAACGGCAACGAAAAACTAATAATTGATGCTTCTCATCTCTCTCCGTTCCTGTCTGTCTGTCCCTATCTATCCCTCTCTCTGACTCTCTCTCTGTCCCTGAAAAAAGCTGTCCACCAGCTCCCTGTCTGTCACTGGCTCTGGGGGCAGTAACTCAGGCACATCTGGCCCGCCTCACCAGCACCTCCCCGGAAATAGAAGTCCTCCGGCAGAAAGGCTGGCAGTGGGGAGATAGGAGACTTGCTTGCCATAGGTCAGCTGAGAAACATGAAATGGTAGCGGATAACAGAGGACCGCATGCAATACAACAATAGAAACTACAGCACCAGGAAACTCAAAATAGGAAAGATCGCAGTGGCTTCTTAGCTGAAATGAGATGTGAGCTGGACCTTGCAGAGGGAGTAGGGTCTGATCAGCAGTGAGGTCGGGAAGTCTAGAGAGAGCTAAAACCAAGATCACGTTCAGGAGAACACACAAGAACTTGGAATTAGTGCTCACTCTTCAGGTTTCTCCTGCCCCGTAGGTCCCTGGCCTATGAAGCTCAGTGTTGTCTGATTCCGACGCTTACACTTCTTTGTCCCAACACCCAGGAAGGGCGGGAACTGAGCCTCGAGAAGCCTGAGCTGAAGGTCCTGGTGTCGGAGAAGCTGGAGGGCCTGCACAAGCGCTGGGATGAGCTGGAGACCACCACCCAGGCCAAGGCCCGCAGCCTCTTTGATGCCAACCGGGCCGAGCTCTTCTCCCAGAGCTGCTGTGCCCTGGAGAGCTGGCTGCTGAGCCTGCAGGCCCAGCTGCACTCCGACGACTATGGCAAGGACCTCACCAGCGTCAACATTCTGCTCAAGAAGCAGCAGGTGCGCAGGGGCCTTTGATGGCGAGGGTGGACAGCAGAAGGAAGGCAGGAGGGAACTGTAGCTCTTGAGACTGGGGAGGACATTCTCAGGCCACCACAAAGCTGAGTTTCAGACCTCGTTGGAGAGGTCCAAGCCTTGCTGATGCCCTAGAAATTTGCTGGGATATCACAGGCTAGGGCAGGTCCGAAGCTGGGAGTTGTCACTTGGATGGAAGGTGACTGTCACTGGGTCTCCTGCACTCCATGGGCAGTTTTGCCATAGGAGCCAGAAGGAAAGCACACTGGAACCGGAAGCAGCAGCTCCTGTCTCTCCTGTGCCTTGTGGTGTCCCTCCATTGCCCTCTACTGACAAGGCCTGGCATTGCACCAGCTGGCAGAGGAGAAATGTTTACAGGTTCATCCCATTCTAATGTCTCAAAGCAGGGAAAGATGGATTTGGAACTGAGGCGGATTTGGGACTGAGAGGCCATAAATTGCTAACTAACACGGTTATCACATCCCCCTTCCCTGGGCTCTTAGGTATATTAAAGTTTGAGATCCACTGATCTGGGCCGTGAGGAGATAAATACTTTCCCTGGGTGAGCCCAGGGTAAGAAGTCACGATTGACTTGGTACTGACCAGTGTCCCCTCTGAGTTTGATGGTGGCAGCACAGTGATGGCATCTCTCTCTTCTGGGCTGGCAGATGTTGGAACGGGAGATGGCCGTGCGGGAGAAGGAGGTGGAGGCGATCCAGGCCCAGGCGAAAGCACTGGCCCAGGAAGACCAGGGTGCAGGGGAGGTGGAGCGGACATCGAGGGCCGTGGAGGAGAAGTTCAGGGCCCTGTACCAGCCCATGAGGGAGCGCTGCCAGCGCCTGCAGGCCTCCCGGGAGCAGCACCAGTTCCACCGGGATGTGGAGGATGAGATCGTGAGTCACTAGGATCGGGGATGGGGCGATGTCGTCACCATGGCAAACTGCTTCCTGCCTTGTGCTGGGGAGATGCCAACCATGTTTTCTGTTCCTTTTGGCACTGAAAATCAATCCTTGAGGGACAACTTGGGGATGCCCACTCGGTTCCTTTACCCTAGAACCAGAGATGACAGTGACCTGCACATACACCAGGAGCCCTAGAGAAGCTCCCCCCACCTATCCCCACAGTCCAGCCCTTAGCGCTGACACCCCCTTTCCCATTCAGTTGTGGGTGACGGAGCGTCTCCCCATGGCAAGCTCCAGGGAACATGGCAAGGACCTGCCCAGTGTCCAGCTCCTCATGAAGAAAAACCAGGTGAGACAGAGGCTAAAGGCCAAAGGAAAGGTCCCAAGAGCCTCCTTAGATGCGGAAGTTTGTTTTTCCGTAAGACCCAGGTTTCTCTGGCTCCCCCTCGATGCTGCGTGCAACCCCAGACTTCGCTGGCTGGCCTTTCCCCTCTGTGGAGGGCAGGTCCCCTCGGTAGAACACCATGGGGCTTGAAGTCTGACCAGCGCATCCCTGGGTCAGAAGGGCGGGAGGTGAAGAGGGTTCAGGGAGGAAGAGAAGCAAGAGCGTGGGGGGGGGGCTTGGTGTTGAGTAGGCGTGAGGGGGTCCCTCAGCAAGCCTTTCCACATCCCCTCCTCCGCGGCTGGAGACAGACCCTGCAGAAGGAGATCCAGGGCCACGAGCCACGGATTGCGGACCTGACAGAGCGGCAGCGGGCCCTGGGTGCTGCCGCGGCCGGCCCGGAGCTGGCGGAGCTACAGGAAATGTGGAAACGCCTGGGCCGCGAGCTGGAGCTTCGAGGGAAGCGGCTGGAGGAGGCCCTGCGAGCGCAGCAGTTCTACCGCGACGCTGCCGAGGCCGAAGCCTGGATGGGAGAGCAGGAGTTACACATGATGGGCCAGGACAAAGCCAAGGTGAGAGCCAGTGCAGAGCCCAGGCGGCCAACCTGCGTCTGTCCTCCCCGGGACCCCCACTCCCTGATGCCCACTGTCCTGCCCCCAGGATGAACTGAGCGCCCAGGCCGAGGTGAAGAAGCATCAGGTGTTGGAGCAAGCCCTGGCTGACTATGCCCAGACCATTCACCAGCTGGCAGCCAACAGCCAAGACATGATTGACCACGACCACCCAGAGAAGTGAGCACAGCGGCAGCAAGGAAGCACAGCCTTCAGGGGGCAGGGGGAGCTGGTTCCAAGCAGGTGCAGGGATCGTGGGCCTTCTGTATTGTGTGCATATAGAACCATCTAGAATGGTGGAGAAGCAGGGACTTGGCAAGCAGCCGGGTGGCACTGAGGGACAGGACTCTATGGCACAGTCTAGGGCTCCGAGCAGTGGATTCTAAGCCCTGCACTGCACCCCCTGTCCTCGTAGCACGCGGCTGTCGATCCGTCAAGCCCAGGTGGACAAGCTGTATGCCAGCCTGAAGGAACTGGCCGGGGAACGGCGGGAGCGCCTGCAGGAGCACCTGAGGCTGTGCCAGCTCCGCCGCGAGCTGGACGACCTGGAGCAGTGGATCCAAGAGCGCGAGGTGGTGGCAGCTTCCCACGAGCTCGGCCAGGACTACGAGCACGTGACCGTGAGTGCGGGGGCGGGGGCGGCGCCACCTGCAGCTCGGCCTCTGGAAGAGGAGACCCACGGACATTAGGCCTGGTCCTGTGCAGAGCACCGAAGGGCGGGGTGCAGACTTGGCCGAGCCAGTGCCGTCCTGGGTTTTCAGGGAATTGAGCTGAAGAACTGTGCAGAAAGGAGGCTATGGGGCTGCGCATAGACTTGAACAAAAAGGGAATGACCAGTCACTCTTTTCCAATAGAACTCAACAGTATAGGGTATCCCTGTCTGTAGGCTAAAGGCTCCAAATGGCCCTGCTTCCTTTGCTGGGGGCTGGGGCATTAGTCAGACACAGGGTCACTGGGAACCAGTTGCATTTACTCATGAACTCAGTTCAGCTGGAGAAAGCTATTTTGGGCCATCAGTTTGGGGTGAGAGGAATGCCCGCCCACCACCCCAGACCCCTTAACCTTTGTCAGAATTGTCTGTGCAACTGTTCCCTCCACCAGATGCTCCGGGACAAATTCCGAGAGTTCTCTCGGGACACGAGCACCATCGGTCAGGAGCGCGTGGATAGTGCCAATGCACTGGCCAATGGGCTCATTGCTGCAGGCCACGCCGCCCGGGCCACTGTGGCTGAGTGGAAGGACAGTCTCAACGAGGCCTGGGCTGACCTGCTGGAGCTGCTGGACACACGGGGTCAGGTGCTGGCAGCTGCGCACGAGCTGCAGCGCTTCCTGCACGGGGCCCGCCAGGCCCTGGCGCGGATGCAGCACAAGCAGCAGCAGCTTCCCGACGAGACTGGCCGAGACCTCAACGCGGCCGAGGCCCTGCAGCGCCGGCACTGTGCCTTTGAGCATGACATCCAGGCCCTCAGCTCCCAGGTCTGACTCAAGCTTGTGAGGTTGGGGTGGCGGAAGGGGGGTCCCTCAGAACTGCCGGGGGTGGGCATCTTCTGGAAGGCCAGTCAGGGATGAGGCAGAATTCCTCCAGGTAAACATCCCAGGCCAGGGAGCACCTCACCACTACATTCACACCTTTAATGACAAGCTTCCTTGAGGGCCTGTGACACTGTCACATGGTCCCAAGAGCTAGAGTATTCTTCCTGTTGCACTAAAATCTGATTATCGGTCCCACCCACTCTAGAGCTCTAAACCCACACAAATCAATCATAGATCCTTCCTGCAACCGTTTCAACATAGTCGGCCCCCAACCCAAGACCCTTTTTCAGGCTGATAATCTCATTCTGGCGATATTTGAGGTCCCTCATGCCCTGGACAGGCCTCTGATAGCCCAATTGGCTAGTAGTCCTTTATTATTATTATTATTATTAAATTTTAAGTTGCTATTACAGGAAGGGAAAGGGAGAGAAAGAAAAACCATTGATTTAAAAAAAAAACAACCATTGATTTATTGTTCTATTTTCTTATGCATTCATTGGTTGATTCTTACATGCGCCCGGATCAGGGATTGATCCCACAAACTTGGTGAATCAGGACAGTGCTCTAACCAACTGAGCTACTTGGCCATGGCCCAACTGAGCAAATTCTTAATTTTCACATGTTATGAGTGACAAAATAGTTTTTGGTGTATACAAACAAGTATCAGAAGTCCAATCTGTGACGTACTAATTGGCCATTAAAAAGGCAAAGAAGATAGGGACCCGTCTTCTTTTGAAGCTTTAAGGCATCTTTGTACAGAGGGGATGAGAAGCATTTATTCAACAACGTATTGAATTCCAACCTGGTATAACTAGTAGCCCTTTTAAAGGGCTGCCTGCCAGGCTAAGCCCAGGCTCCCAGATGGGACCCAATAGGGCAGAGTGTGACAAGGCTCACTCTGGGCACCAGCTGTCATCTTTCCCAGCCCCTACCCTCTGCTCCTCCTCTGTTTCTCTGGCTGGTAAAATGAGCAGGCAGTAGAGAGCAGAGGCCTGGACAGGGGGGGAGACTGCAGCCCCTCGGAGTCTCCAGCTCTGCCTGACTCCGACCTGGGGCCCTGCAGGTCCAGCAGGTGCAGGACGATGGCCACCGGCTGCAGAAGGCCTATGCTGGAGACAAGGCCGAGGAGATTGGCCGCCACATGCAGGCTGTGGCTGAGGCCTGGGCCCAGCTTCAGGGAAGCTCTGCTGCCCGCCGCCAGCTGCT
This sequence comes from Rhynchonycteris naso, assembly GCA_037038555.1. Lineage (NCBI taxonomy): Eukaryota > Metazoa > Chordata > Mammalia > Chiroptera > Emballonuridae > Rhynchonycteris > Rhynchonycteris naso. The sequence goes on along the minus strand of CM072995.1, from coordinate 367,103,643 downwards.
GCTGGACACCACAGACAAGTTCCGCTTCTTCATGGCTGTCCGGGAGTTGATGCTGTGGATGGATGGGGTGAACCTGCAGATGGATGCCCAGGAGCGGCCCCGGTGAGGTCCACGGTGCCCATTGCCCAGGGCCTACAGGGGTTGTGAGCAGGTGCCTGGGAGAGGGTTGTGGGCGGCAGGGTGGTGATGCAGTCTCTGTGCCCCCAGGGATGTCTCCTCCGCAGACCTGGTCATCAAGAACCACCAGGGCATCAAAGCAGAGATAGAGGCCAGGGCCGACCGCTTCTCCTCTTGCATTGACATGGGGCAAAGGCTGCTTACCAGGAGCCACTACGCTGCTGAGGAGGTGGGCAAGGCCTGGGCGCAGGGGATCATCCTCACGGCAGAGGCCTTGATGCTGAGTGTTCTGCTTCCTTTCAACCTCTTCACAGAAACCTTCCACTCCCTCTGGCCTCAGTGCTATGCAGGGATTTCCCATTCTGCCTTCCCCCTGAACTGAAATCCCTAGTTCCCCTGAGTTCCCGAGGGACCATGCAGAGCCCAGCTGGGTGCTAACTCACACCTCTGCCCCCAGATCTCAGAGAAGCTGTCCCAGCTGCAGGCACGTCGCCAGGAGACAGCAGACAAGTGGCAGGAGAAGATGGACTGGCTCCAGCTTGGTGAGTCACTCTGGGGTCCAGGAAACTGGCTGAGCGCCAGGCCCTGCAAGGAGGGGTTGGGGGTCTTGTACCCTGTAGTTTCCAGAATAAGGCCAGGAATCCTGGGCGTGGAATTCAAGGCACCCACCCTTAGCACTGCCTGGCTCTGCCCTGCTCTGTGTTTCTGCTTTGGGGCTGGAACTTTCTGTGTCCTTGTTCTTGAAGTGATGTGGGTACAGTGCTCTGCCGGTGCCCACTCTGACCTGCCATCTTCCTACCCCCCCCCGCAGTTTTGGAGGTGCTTGTGTTTGGGAGAGATGCAGGTATGGCAGAGGCCTGGCTGTGTAGCCAAGAGCCTCTGGTGCGAAGTGCGGAGCTGGGTTGCACCGTCGATGAAGTTGAGAGCCTCATCAAGCGGCACGAGGCCTTCCAGAAGTCAGCAGTGGCCTGGGAGGAGCGATTCAGCGCCCTGGAGAAGCTCACTGCGGTGAGGGCCACAGGCCCCGGGGATGCCCTGGCTCACTGCCCCCAGCCTGTACCCCCGGCCCCCTGGGAGAAAACAGCTCCTCTCCTCCCCCTGTGCCATCATCTCCCATTTGTGAGCCTAGAGTGCCATGTTGTCATCACAGCTTTAGGAGTCACCCCATTGCCTGGGTAACGCTGAGAGACATCATCTCCCCAGTTGCTTATAATCCTTCCTTTCTTTTGAATTATATTTTCCGCCCTGTTTCCTCAAACCCAAGCTGAGACATTTCTCCTTTCCCAAACTCCCTGGTCCTCTTAAATGAGACTGTCTGCGCTCTGACCTCAGAATCTTTTGACAGCTGGAGGAGCAGGAGAAGGAGCGGAGAAGAAAGAGGGAGGAGGAGGAGCGAAGGAAACAGCTCCCTGCTTCCCAGCCCACAGCCAGTCAGCCAGAAGGGGTCCTGGTGGACGGCCAGACGGCTCCTGATGTTTCCTGGGACCGGTGAGGGCTGGAACACCTGGGGGGGGAGGCTGCACCCAAGCAACCCAAGGCCTGGTGGTATCATTGTGTCACCCTCTGTTGTTCCAGAACGCACCCCCGGCTACCAGCATCTACACAGCCAGCCAGCGTTAATGGTGTCTGCACAGACGGAGAGTCCCCGCAGGTGAGCTGAGCCGCCCAGTGCGCCCCGTCAGACGCTTAACCCCCGGCCCACTTGTACGCCCTCTTACAGCTTCTTGTCCTTGTAGCCCCTGCTGGAACAACAGAGACTTGAGCCGGGCAGCTTCCCAGAAGGGCCTGTGAGTTCCTCCTGAGGAGTGGGTGTTGATAGCTGAGGGCTGAAGAGGACTATGAGCTGGTGTTGGGAACACTGGGGCAGGAGACGCAAAGGGAGCCTCAGGGCGGAAACCCCAGCTCTTGGCCTTCAGTCCTTGTGACATCCAGGCTGGGTACCTGTGACCTCATCCTTTGACACAGACACTGTTTTCCCCACAGGGAACTGGCCTAGGGGATGAGACCAACGGACCGCAAGGAGAGAGGCAGATCCAGACGCAGAGCTCGGCGCCTCCCACCATGCCACAGAGCCGGTCATCTGAGTCAGCCCGGGTTGCCACCCTGCCAACCCGAGGCCCAGAGCTCTCTGCCCAGGAACAGATGGAGGGGATGCTGTGTCGCAAACAGGAGATGGAGGCTTTCGGCAAGAAGGCTGCCAACAGGTACCGGGTCTGGCCGCGTGGTGCCTGTCCCTCTGCGGTCCCTTCATGCTGAGGCGGCTTGCCTGGAACCCCTTCCCAGATGGAGGGGGGGGGTGCCCTGCGGGAGGAGCGTCTTCGAGGAAAGGGGTAGGGTTCAGGAGCGGAGTGGGGCCGCTGGTGAAGGCAGGGTCGAGGGCCCTGTGGTACCTCGCTGTGAAGATGATGGGCTTAAGGACAGGAGAGGCCCTGGAAGTCCTAGGACTCCCACACTCTCCCCAAGGTCACCAGCCCCACAGAAGCTGGTCAGGCAGCCTGTCTTGCCTCGTCACCTGCACTGTGTCCCTTCCAGGTCATGGCAGAATGTGTACTGTGTCCTGCGGCGTGGCAGCCTTGGCTTCTACAAGGATGCGAAGGCCGCCAGCGCGGGAGTGCCATACCACGGAGAAGTGCCTGTCAGCCTGGCCAGGGCCCAGGGAAGCGTTGCCTTTGATTATCGGAAGCGCAAACACGTCTTCAAGCTGGGGTAGGAACAGGACCGTGCCCTCAGGAGGGGAGAGGGAGTCAGAGCGATAGAAGGTGAAGGGTTGCCATGTGCTAGGTCCAGAGGGGATCGAGTTGCAGGGCCAGGCATTTGGGGCCAGAGATGTAGAGGAGAGAGAGGAAGGGGGTGGGCTACCAGTTGTATTTCACAATAAGGGGGTGCAGGAGCTCGAGGACAGGCCTGATGGCCAACAGTGTCAAGCTGGAAAATTATCCTAGATGGGCTATCTAAGGTCAGGGTGCTGGCATTCCCCAGCCTCCAGGGATCTCCAGGGGCTTGTCCCTGCCCGCCTTGGAGCAGCCAGAGTGGGAGGCATGGCCTGGGATGGAAGGGAGCTCAGCCTGGTCCTCAGTAGCAAATCAGGAAGAAGTTGCTTTTGCTCAGTCCTGGGACTGTGAAGAACTAACTGAGCCGAAGGTGTCTGATCTGCCTCCAAGGGGCCCAGCCCGGCCCCTGGGTGATGCTGAGCTCTCTCAGCACTGATTAGGCCAATCCAGATTCTCAGCTCTGCCCTAAGGTTTCTCTCTCCCCCAACAGCTTACAGGATGGAAAAGAATATTTATTCCAAGCCAAGGATGAGGTGAGCTGTTCCCTCTCCTCCCACACCCTTAACTCTCTGTTGCCATTCTTAGAACCTTCCAGCTCTCGCTTCCCGTCTTCCCTCTTTGCTCACTTTTTCCTTAAATGTCTCATTCTTTGTAATCAGACCACCCACAGTGTGCCAACTGGGTGTTTGTGAGGGCCACACCAAGACATGGTCCTATCTTTAGAGGTCTTTTTCTCCAAGGAGATGAAACCATGGAATCATTTTCCCGCCTCCGCCTCTTGGTTTCCGCGCTGTCCGCTGTCCACAGCGCGGCTGCCTCAGCGCAGCACCCTCAAGGTGACCCGTTGTCTTTCCACGCTCCCTGTAGGCAGAGATGAGCTCCTGGTTGCGGGTGGTGAATGCAGCCATCGCCACTGCGTCCTCTGCCTCCGGAGAGCCAGAAGAGCCAGCGGTGCCCAGTGCCAGCCGGGGCATGACCCGGGCCATGACCATGCCCCCAGTGTCCCCGGCCGGGGCTGACGGCCCTGTGGTACTTCGCAGCAAGGACGGCAGAGAACGAGAGCGAGAAAAACGCTTCAGCTTCTTCAAGAAGAATAAGTAGTAGGGGGCAGGACTCCCAGGCCAGCTCCTTCCCTCTGTTCAGGAAACTGCCAGGGACTGTCAACAGGGACCACCACCCTCTTGTCAGAACAACTGCCTGCTGCTAGGGTCTGTTGCCAAGGTCAGCCCATCACCAGGAACTGTCTCTGAGGACAAGTCATTGTTCCCAAGGGCAACCCTTCTCTTCTGCTATTTAATTCTAGACTGGTGGTGGGCCCCAGGCAACCCCCAATTCTACTCCCCCCCACTTCCCTCTTCTCCCAGCCTTATGCCTCTCTCCCTACCACAGTGCGGACAGTGCCGCACCCTCAATATAGGCCACATGGGGAACGGCTGCCCCTGCCTCAGGGTCATTCTCCCACCGCAGCTGGGGCATACTGCCTGGTGCCTTGCCCCTGGGGACCAGCCAGGAACCTCTAAGAGCTGAAGCGGGACCTGGGGGCAAGATGGCCGGATGATGGAGTCAGAGACACTGAAGCTCCCCGTTCCCGTCCTTCCTCATCCTCTGACTCAAGCAGCCACTTCATCTCCAGTGACTCTCAATGGCTTCCGGGTGTGAGTTGCTCAGGCGCAACCACAGCCTTGATTGAGTCTGGCCAAGGAGGTGATTAAACAGCTCAGCTTCTCTTACTGCCTCTGGGTGTCTTTTTCCTGACCACAGCCTCCCTGCCTCCACCTGTGCCTTATCAGGTTTCCACTCTGTCCCCAACCTCCAAGCCCTTAAAGAACCACATTATTTTTGAGAGCCCCCTATCTTAGTCTAATTTCCTCATGATAAGGACCTCTGGTTTGCTAGGTTGACCAATGTCAAGCCTCTTTTTTAGACCAAAGTACACCATGGGTCAGGATGAAGGTAACAAGTGGTACTTCCCTCCTGATTCTTTCAACTTTTAAAAAACATAAGACTTCTTTTTTCTTAAGGAAAGATTGAAGTCCATTGCTACAACCTAGTCTCAGCCACTGTCAGCCTGACAGTGGAGAATAGGACATATAGGGGTGATTACTGACCCCGCCTTTTTTCTCCTCCCCAGCGGAGAGGATCAGGGGAGTTCAGACAGGGTCGGAGAAGTGGCAGGTTCTAAGTCCACACCACTAGAGAGACAACACCCTGGGAAGCCACAAGGTACATGCTAAGTGTAAATGAACAAACACACAGAAGAATGTTCTAGATCTAGTAGAGCATATAAAAAGGATTATCCCTCTTCTCTGTCTTGGCTTTGGAGGTTTCAGGGCAATAGCATTGACCTTGGTGGCCTCCTACAGGAGAAGCTTTGTTCTTTCATTGTTTCCTATTCACACACAACGGTTTCTTTTCGGGGCTCAGAGCTCTTTCCAGGAAAGTAGCCCCATCTTAAGCTTCATTGGCCAAGGGCCTTGGCTGAGTGGATCCCTATCTTCAGCCATGACAAAGACAGGGTCAGGTGTGTGCAGGACCGGGACTAGCACGACACAGCCCCAGAATGGTCTCCAACGGTGAGACCTGGTAGACCAGAGAGTGCACAAAATAAGTATCCCTTTCTCTTAAGAAAAGCAGACTCAGAAATACCCACAGTAAACATGGAGACAAATGTAACTAGAACAGTCTGTGGTGGGACTGAATGGAAGAGTACCTTAGGACCACGGCCTCTTGTTTTTCAGGTGCAACTGTAAAATCTGTGCTGTGTGAAGGAGGAGTCACACGTTGTGGAGTGTTCAGGGAATCTAGGCTTACGCATCAAGATGGCAAGCTGGGGGGGGGGGCGGTTCGGAGGAAAGCCATAACTGGAAATTTTAGGAGGAAATGTATGTGGGGTTAAGGGATTAATGGAGAAATGATCGTTTTAAATGTGTAAAATGCCCAGTGAAGGTCCCGCAGAATGCAGTCACTGTAAACAAAGAAGGAATGAGAGTCGGGTTTGAGCATCACGTACATACACGTGGCAGCCGAAGCTACCATGTGCTAGGATGGGACACACAAGGTGATAAGCATAAGGAAGTAAGTCTTGGGAGACACCTGTGACATAGAGGTGGAAGAAAATTTCCAGGAGAGAGAACAGAACAGTAGAGATGTGAGGGCTAGGAGACAGGTTAAAAGACAAAAGTACAAAAATGCAGGCCCACACATCAATAGGGACATATGGACAGATAAAAACAGATGAACTGTTGAGAAGAAAACACGTCTGTGTTCTTACCTGACACCGCCCGCAAGGGTGGACGCCGGAGCTGTGCTGTCTAATACAGTAGCTATGGGCCACACGTGGCTACTGAGCACTTGAAACATGACTAGACTGAATTGAAATGTGCTGTAAGTGTAAAATGGTCATCAGATTTCAAAGGCTGAAGAGGGAAAAAAATTGAGATACTTTAAAATTTTTTATACTGATTAAATGTTGAAATGACCTTTAAGCTACATTGGGCATCAAAAGGATTAAAGTCTATTTTCCTTTTCAAATGTGTTTACTAGAAATTTTAAATAAATAAAAATGCTGAAAAAAGAACAATTTAAATTACATATGTCACCCACATATTTCTGTTTGGACAGCACTGCTCAGAATGGACTACAGACCTAAATGTGAAAAGGTAAAACATTAATAGTAATAGAAAATAATGGACTCGGGATAGAAAAGGAAATCTTATATAAAACTGTGAAAGCACAAACTTTAAAAATGGATTAATTTGACCTCATCTGTGATGGCGCAGTGGATAAAGTATCGACCTGGAATGCTGAGGTTGCCAGTTGGAAACCCTGGACTTGCCTGGTCAAGGCATATATGGGAGGTGATGCTTCCTGCCTCCCCCCTTCTGTCTCTCCCTCTCTCCTCTCTTAAATGAATAAATAAAACCTTTGGGCAAAAGCTATGAATAGGAAATTCACAGAAAAGAAAACACCCCCAAATTTATCAAGTAATTAGAAAAATATAAATTAAAGCAATAGTTTTATATATCACCTTATATCAAACTGGCAGAAATTAGGAAATTGGATAATGTCAAACATTGGCATAAATGTTCATATACCGGGCCCGTCAGGTGGGAGACTAGTCTGACAGTTTTTCCAGAGAAAAACCTAGCAATTTCATCCTAGGTTTATACCCTCCCAAATTCTCACATGGATCCATAGGCCAGGGCATTCATAATTAACCTGAGGATGTTAATTCTAACCTTGTTTGTAATGGGGGGGGGGGGAGCAGAAGCCAACCTGATGTCCTATACCCAGAAATGGATAAGTAACATATGGTGGTTTCACACTCTGGAGTATTACTCAGTGGTTAGATATGACATAGCAACATAGCACTTAGTGAAAAAACTCAGATGATGAGTCTACAACACAATTTACATAAACATATACATAAATTACCTAAGTGCACAATCAGTGGAACTTGTTTAGATACATATTTTAAAAAAAACAACTTAAAAGACATTTGCAACAATCTAGGGGAAACTTGAATATAAATATTCAATATTATAGCATAGCACTGGATATTTTTATTAGAGGCACATAGTGAAGTACTGATAGGAGAAATGATATTGTGTCTGGCATTTGCTTTTAAAAACTCCAGCCCATGCCTGGCCAGTGGTGGTGCAGTGGATAAAGCGTCAACCTGGGAACACTGAGGTCGCCGGTTCAAAACCCAGGGCTTGCCTGACCTGTGGTGGCGCAGTGGATAAAGTGTCAACCTGGGAACACTGAGGTCGCCAGTTCAAAACCCTGCACTGGTCTGGTCAAGGCACATATGGGAGCTGATGCTTCCGGCTCCTCCCCCTTTCTCTCTCTCTCACTCTGTGTCTCCTCTCTAAAATGAATAAAATAAAAATAAAATTAAATCAAAACCCAGGGCTTGTCTGGTCAAGGCGCATATGGGAGTTGATGCTTCCTGCTCCTCCCCACTTTCTCTCTCACTCTCTCTCTCCTCTCTAAAATGAAAAAATAGTAAATAAATAAATTTTAAAAAAATACAAAAAAAAGAGAAAAAAATTAAAGAATTAAAAAAAAAAAAAACTCCAGCCCCCCCACTAAAAAAGTAGAGGGGCTAGATGAAGTATTGGCAAAATGTTGGTAATTGTCAAATCTGGGTAAAAGGTCCATAGGAATTCATCATAATATTTTCTATTGGTGCCCTTTTGAAAATTTCCATTTTTTCAATGGAAAAGGCAAATGTGCACTAAAATAAGACATGTCTTGCAAGAACACAAAATAATACACATTAAACTCATTAGAATGGTTGCCTATGGGGTAAGGGGAAAGGAGATAAAAGAAAAGAGTAGGGAAATAGACAGAGGGAAGGAAATGGAACGGTGCAGTCAAAGCTATGAGAAGAAATCGAATGAAAACAGAGGAAAGAGCCCTGGACAAGTAAGTATTCAGTTGGTTAGAGCATTGTCCCAATACACCAAAGCTGTGAGTTCGATCCCAGGTCAGGGTACATACAAGAATCAACCAATGAGTGGTGGAACAACAAATTGATGTTTCTCTCTTTCTCTCAAAGAAAAAAAAATAAGTGAATGAAATGAAGATTTTAGAAGGTTGAAAACTGTTCAAAGGATATTAGTTTTGGTGACCTCAGAAATTCTGGGAATTAAAGAGAGCAGAATCCAAAACAGTGTGTAAAGGTGGGTTATAGCAGGTTCATTTGTGAAGTCAGCATAGCAAAGATGAGTGTAAGCTATTTCAGAAATGAGTGAGGAGGTCCCTTCCTGTACATGTTTTAAAAGTCTGAGGGTAGAGAGAAACTGGAAATGACCAAGAAGAGAAAGGAAGGAGAGAGGTAGATAGAATTAAGTGGGAAACAAGCATGAATGTTATTAAAATAACAAGGACGGTGCCTCCTCTGAAATGGCTGGGAAGCAAAAAGAACTAAGTGAAAGAAACATATCAAAGCATTGGGGAGGAAGAGGGCAGTCTCGGAAATTTGTTTCCGATGGTATCAGGAAAGCTTCCAGGCGCCACCACAGTGAGGAATGGTGATTGACAATCACCCTGGCATGCTCTACTGGGAGATAAATTCAGTCCATCCATCTAAATGTCTTTTGTTCAATGAGGAATCCACCTAATATCTTCCCTTTCGCCTCCAGGAGGTGCCCTTGGACCACAGCTGAATTTTGAATGCTAGAAAGTGCCGGAGGACTCACAGTTGCCTAGCCCAGCAGGTTGGTGTGAAAGCGGAGACCCATCCCCACACCCAAATCAAGGAAACTCTCCGGGCCTTTGTACCAAGTATTCCTTTGGTGTGCTCACCACGGACGAAGAACTGTGAAGGGCACACACACAGAATTTATACTCTAGCAAGAGAGAGAAAACCAGCCGACGTACCGTATACACAGGAGCACACATAACACGACTAAGCGTCGCCTGGAGAGCATGCCTCCTAGAGCTATCCCAGCTCTGCTGTGTTTGGTTGTTGCCTCACTAATGAATAACATGTTTGCAAGAAAAAAAACTTTTTAAAAATTATGTTTAAAGCTCCACAAAAATGACTAGATTTGCTTACTTAACATGCCACTTGTCTGTATATCTAAAATGTCCCAAGCTGCCATAGAGGTTGGCCAGCCCACTAAGAAAGCCCCTTTTTAGGGAACCCAGGGAGGTAACCCTTTGTCATGAACTGCCGGCCCCCAACCCCCACTTCAGCAGGCACTACTAGCACCATCCATTGTGATGGTTAGTGACACGCCAGTCTTCTGACTTCACCAAGGCAGCGGTTGCGGCCGCAGCACTTTGGACGCCGGAGCACCGACCCCGGCGCCTTCCAGCCTGGTGATTGGCTAGTCCTGCCGGGGGGCGAACCGACCTCCGCTCCGCAGCGCCGTCACCAGCGGGCCCCGCCCCGTGTCGGGGAGGCTGGAAGCCGAGCCTGGGGCACTCATTTACATGCGGCCTTGGGATTGGCCGCTTGGGTCCCGCGAGGGGGAGGGGAGAGGCAGCGCGCACCCGCGCGTGCGTGAGCTGGCGCGCGAGAAAGGGCCGGGTCGCGCCGAGGCTCGAGCGGCCTTCGCCATTTTGTAGGGCTCTCTCTGACGTGGGAGCCGCCGCCACCGCCGCCGCCACCCGGAGGTACCGAGGGGGGGTCCATGCGGGTGTGTGGGGAGCCCGAGAGCGGCTCGGGGCGGGCCAGGCCGGGCCTCAGCGGACGGAGTTAGCCCCAGGTGTGGGTTCTCCTTTAGGGGAGGTCCCGGGAAGACAACGAGAGGAGGCGGGGCCGGGTCTCCGGAGGGGGCGGGCCAGGGGTCGGAGTGAGTCTTTGTTGGGGCGAAGGAGCTGGGGTTGGGGGTTCCGGATTGGGGCCAAGGGAATCTTTTTATTCGTATTTTGAGAGGTGAAACCTCACGGAGGAGAGATGCACAGATTTCCCTCCAAAACCTTGTGACCAAGGGACACTCAGAGATAGATGCTTCTTGTCCCTGGTTTGGGCTCTTCTCTTTCTTGCCCCCCCAAAGAGTATTTGAAGACGTGAAACAGCCTTGTTATTTCAATGCGCCTCGTTTCACGATGATGATGGAGAATGCAATGCGTGCTGACCCTGGCCTGTATGCGTGTCGCACGCACCTCACACGACTCCTTAAGAACAAACCTTTCTCCCTCTGTTGAGAAAAAAAAAAAGAAAAAGAAAATCACGGACGTTTATGTGAGGTTCTTGAAGGTGCCAGGAACTGTGGAGGATTCAGCCAAAGGCTGAGTGCGCTGGGCTTGTCTGCTCCACCCCTAACTTTTGGAAATCTTGTTTCTTCTCCCTCAGGTTCCTGTCAGGATGGTGAAGCTGTTCATCGGAAACCTGCCGCGGGAGGCCACGGAGCAGGAGATCCGCTCACTCTTCGAGCAGTATGGGAAGGTGCTGGAATGTGACATCATTAAGAACTACGGCTTTGTGCACATAGAGGACAAGACGGCGGCGGAAGATGCCATCCGGAACCTGCACCACTACAAGCTGCACGGGGTGAACATCAACGTGGAAGCCAGCAAGAATAAGAGCAAAGCTTCCACCAAATTGCATGTGGGCAACATCAGTCCCACCTGTACCAACCAAGAGCTTCGGGCCAAGTTTGAGGAGTACGGTCCAGTCATCGAATGTGACATCGTGAAAGATTATGCCTTCGTACACATGGAGCGGGCAGAGGATGCGGTGGAGGCCATCAGGGGCCTTGACAACACAGAGTTTCAAGGTGAACTGCTCTGGGGTCTGGGTGGCAGAACTGAGTGCGGTCTAGCTCAACACAGAGGCAAGAATGCAGGACCATGGGGCTGGCAGGGTCGTGCCTTCCATTCTGTTTTAGCCGGAAATAATAGATTGTAAGTTTATCACTCGTAAGCACGGTTATCCCCTTTTCAGATTGTCAGAAACTGCACAGAATCACAAACTGTGGGTAACTCTATCCCTCAGGCTTCACTCATTTCGGTGCTGTTGGAAGTTGAACCTACCTGGGCAAGTTAGTACTTCATGAGAGAAGGGAGGATGGCCTCTGGCTTACCTGCTGCTTTTTTTTTTTTTTTTTTTTTTTACAGGGACAGAGAGAGAGTCAGAGAGAGGGATAGATAGGGACAGACAGACAGGAACGGAGAGAGGTGAGAAGCATCAATCATTAGTTTTTCATTGCTGTTGTGACACCATAGTTGCTCATTGATTGCTTTCTCACATGTGCCTTGACCGCGGGACTTCAGCAGACTGAGCCACCCCTTGCTGGAGCCAGCGACCTTGGGTCCAAGCTGGTGAGCTTTTGCTCAAGCCAGATGAGCCCGCGCTCAAGCTGGCGACCTCGGGGTCTCGAACCTGGGTCCTCCGCGTCCCAGGCTGACACTCTATCCACTGCGCCACCGCCTGGTCAGGCTTACCTGCTGCTTTTGTTATGACCAGCTAGCCTTATCTGAGAGTGGAGTGTGTAGGATTTACACTCTTTACTGCCGTGGGTGATGGGTAGGGGGGGAAGGAGGAACAAAGTCATCTGTGTTATAAATCTGGCTGGTGAATCTCGACTTGGGGGAGTATCTTGAGTGCTCATATATTTGTGCAGCTCAAGCAGAGCCAAAGGCCATGCCATGGACTACAGATGTTCCTCAACTACAATAGGGTTATGTCCCAATAAACTCATCCTAACTCTACAGTGCACTTAATGCGACTCTGTAGAGTATTGTTTCCTTGCCCTTGTGGTTGTGTGGCTGACTAGGAGCTGGGGCCTGGGCAGCACTGCCCAGCATCACGAGAGGAATGCATGGCATATCCTTAGCCTGGGAAAAACTCAGAGTTCATAATGCGGTTTCTACTGATTGCATATAGCTTTCACACCATCATCAAAACGGACGGTCGTAAGTGTTGGGGGGCGGTCTGTATTCTGCTCCACCTATTTAATCCTAAGGGAAAAAAGGAAATTCTGAAATAATTAGGTTGAATGGGAATGATGGTTCTTCTGAGGTGGTCCCAGTAAGGTGATAGAGTAAATAACATATTATTTACACCAATAATAAAGGCACCTGTGTTGTCATTAATACCACAGGAGGGTGTGTAATGACAAATATAGGTAGTATTTAGCCACATGTAGCTATTGAAATTAAGTAAAATTTCATAGTCAGTTTCTCAGTTGTACTGTACACATTGCAGGCACTCAGGAGGCACGGGTGAGTGGCTGTGGCATTAGCATAGATATGGAACATTTCAGTCATCAGAGAATATTCCATTGGACAGCACTGTTCTACAAGGATTTTGTTGACAGCATCATCTTAGACCACACGTTTACAGCCACTTTTCAGGGTCATAAATTAACACCACTTTTTGTCTTGAGTGCTATTAAAAGGGTTAAGACGTAGTTAAGAGTCCTCTGCTAAACCTAGAAAACAGTGAAAAAAGAAGTGGAAGAAGAAAGAAAAGGGTAAGAAAGTTTGCAAATGGTGGAGACTGCAGACAGTGTGTATGTATCAAGTCCTCTGGTCACCACCAGTGGTGCCCTGGCCTCTGGCTGCTCTTTAAAGGTTAGGGCAAAAGTGATAGCTACTTGCGGCTGTTAACTGTTAACTAGTCGTGTGACTTTGGACAAGTGTTTTAACCTTTCTGTGCTTCATGTTTCCCACTTTGAAGTAGAGTTAGTGCTTCCCTGCAGTACCTCCCTCACAGGACGGTAGTGAGGCTAGCTAGAACAGGGGATAGAGGTGAAAGTATTTTTTTTATTTATTTTTATTATTATTTATTTTTACAGGGACAGAGAGAGGGATAGATAGGGACAGACAGACAGGAACGGAGAGAGGTGAGAAGCATCAATCCTCAGTCCTTCATTGCCGTTGCAACACCATAGTTGTTCATTGATTGCTTTCTCACATGCGCCTTGACCGCGGGCCCTCAGCAGACCGAGCAACCCCTTGCTAGAGCCAGTGACCTTGGGTCCAAGCTGGTGAACTTTTTGCTTAAGCCAGAGGAGTCCACGCTCAAGCTGGTGACCTAAGGGTCTCGAATCTGGGTCTTCCGCATCCCAGTCCGACGCTCTATTCACTGCGCCACCGCCTGGTCAGGCTGGGGTGAAAGTATTGTAACAGTAAAAACACTGGTGAAACAATGAGTGTTTCTGTTACGGTCAGAAACTTATTTAAAATGTGGTAGCTACTTATACTTTTTTATTGTATTGTTTTGGAAAGCTGTTGCACCTCAGACAGCTTTAAAATATTCATAATTATTTTCATTTGATAGGGGAGGGAATCATGGAGAGTGGCAGAAAGAAATGGGGGTTCTTGCTTGACAGGTAGCAAGCACAATGTAAAAAGAATGCAGTTCAAGTCAGGTGCAAACTGCGAAGATAGTCTAGTGCAATACTGCATGTTCTTACCTTTTTAATATACAGTTGAATAAAGGGATAGGGCAAAATATGTATATGGGAGTCGGTTTATTGGGGGAAGTGGGTTTGAGAGGAATGTGTGTTTTAATAAAGCAGGTTTAATTACTTTAGGAAGTGGCTATCTGAGTAACACATGATCCGTAAGATTTTTTAAAATGTCATCAATGGAAAAGGAAAAAGCTTTATTTGGTTTTCATGTTCTTAGTCTCAGGAAAAGCACTCTACTCTGAGCTACACGTATAGGCATTTTTATAACCAGCTCTTTTTTTCCTCCAGGTGACGAAAGAAACTTTAGCATTGGATAAATTGCAATTTTACAGAAAATACAATCTAGATACCAGTTTATCACATTTTTCAATAAAGTTTTTTCAGCTAATGAGGTGACCTCTTAAGAATGTCACTTGAGGCATCTTTTGAACCTTTTTATGTTAATGACTGCCATTTAGGTTTCTGCATTGGGTGACTTCTGAGAGAAAGCAGCAGAATCTGAGTTTACTTGGGTCCTTCAAGATCTGTATCCTTGCCCAGTGAACCACACCTCTATTTAGTTAGCAAAGAGTTTAGTTGGAAAACCATAAAGAGGCCTTTCCAAGTAGCAATTCAGGCAGCTGAATTTGGGGTGATATGTAAGAGTTCAGGTGTCTCCTGGTTTCCCCCCAATCTGTAAACAAGCATTCAATTGAAGTATTATTGTATATCAGCTACCTCCTTAGTCTTCTGGATCCTGGCACATGGTAGGAACTCAGCAGTTAGGACCCTGAGTTGCTCAGCTTGGTATTTTAATACTCTCTTCTATTCCAGATTTCAGAGGAAAACGCTTTTATTGAACTGGTTTTCTTGAAATTGTTGGCAGTGCGTTTCAGTAACTTTTGAAGGTCTCAGAAAATCTTGAAGTTTTTGGCCTCTCCAAATGTAGGAGTGGTAAAATTTAATTTTCTTTCAGTTTTCTTTGCCCTGGTTCCTTAGGGTAATAGAGAGACATAGTATTTTTCTATTATAAGAACTTAAAATTAAAAGCCTAGTTACAATCTTTGGGAAGACTGGAAAATACCTATCACTTCTATTACTGATCTTTTAGTTCTAAGTAAAAATATTTTTACCTAAGTCCTTTTCATAGTCACCACAAGAGGTAGATTTTGCTACAAATGTTTATAAATTTAGAAGTTCTACTCTCTAAATAAAATGGGTAAAGACTAAACATAGTAGTAACAGAAACATGAAGAAAAAAATCACTGAACTTTGTTTCTCAAAAAAAGAAAAGCACCCAGAATCTATAAAGAGCAAGTTAAATTGAATTTTCCTTTCCCCTTAAAAGTGTACTTCTAAGTCTCTGGATTGACTGCTTTTTAGATTGGCATGGTTACTCTGATTTCTGAATTGGAGCATAGTTTGTGTATGTCACACAGGTGAATGTCATCACGCATGGTTAAAAGACAAGTAATTTGTATTCCTCCAGTCTAAATTATAGTAAATTCTACATTTGTGATGTAAATTTGGGCAAAAGTCTGTGTTTCTGTTCTATGAGTAGTTAGGATGTGACCCTCAATATCTAAGAATTAGAGTATTTAAATCTCTGAAAAACAGTGGGATGGCTAAATGCTGTTTTCAGGGAATCATTGCCATTTGATATCTGTTGATGGTATCAGTAGTGATGGTGGATGCTGCCTTTCTGCTAGCAGCTGTAAGTGAAAACCTGAGCGCTTTTGTTTCTGCTAAAGAAAGGGTTTTAAGTTGGAGGCAGCAACGACTGAAAACTGGGGTGGTAGGAGTCTTAGACGTTGGGCAGAAATGAGTTTGACTGAAGTGATACTACTGCACTAACCGGCTCCCCTCTCAAGGTCAGTGCATGGCGCTGTTCTGAATCGGGCTGTTTCCAACAGGATGGTGGAGCACGAGGCCTCCTATCGCATAACTGCATCCAGAACAAGGTCTGTCACAGAGCAACTTGCTCATCGCGGAGGGGGGATTTGTTCTGAGCAATCCTTAAGAGTGATGCGAAGCCCCTGTTCCCTACAGATGTACTACTGGCTGTTTTGGCTACAGTTTGAAAAGCACTGACTTGATCTCCAAAGTCTTATGCTGCCAAAAATATCCTTTTCTCGCACTGCTTTTAAAGACCTTGGATGCTTTCATCAGTAAGGGCTTGGTGGTATACAAACCCAGGGTGAAAAGTGTTTCTTTCTTCTCTTAGCTGTTCCAACTGCTGGTCATTCCCTGGATATGGCTTGTTTGTATGGGTGCCCAAAGGACTTTTAGACAAATGCTGCATTTTTCTAACAAGTAGATAATCCCCTACAAAGAATCATAAACTACCTGGCAGAATGAAATGCTAATCATTTCATTGCATGGGAGCACAAAGTTTCTAAGAATCCAGTACTGTTTCAAGATCTAATTCTAGCTGTTGCAAGACCTTGGTCAAGTAGTTTTCTTTTCCAAAGTAGGCATGGATTCACCCTTGCTGAAAATAGTGAGGGTGGGATTGGAATCTGGAGGGTCTTAAAACTTCTAGATGTACCAGAGGTAAAGCCTATAAGCCAGGACTGATTTGTGAGCCCAGCCTTCCGTGACTGCTGCAGTATGGCTGGAGGAAACGGCAGACAGAAGTGGGCGGTGTTCTTCCAGCTGTAGTGAACGGTCAGGCCTAATGTGACCCTGAGTTAATCGGGGAGAGGTTGGTAAAATGCTTTCCAAATATGGCATAACTGAAGTTTCACTGGATATTTGATTTGGAATAATTGGCCAGGTTTTGAGTTGTTCAAATCACACAGCCCCATTAAAGATAAATAGTTCAGTCTTAGCAGTGAAAAGTGGAAACTTTCAATTTCAAAACTTTCAAAAAGGAAAAGTGTAGAGACAGAAGTCGGAGGGAATCTGGTCTACTTGGTATTAAGTAGAAAGTATTTACTGGTCTCTGAGGACTTAAATTTTCTAACTCTTACCTGATTTAAAACTTCAACTTCTTTTGGAGGGGGGTGCTGAAATAGGGTCTCTGCAGTGTTTGTGTGTGTCTTACGCCGATTGGTTTCCTTTCACTTTGGGGAGGATAAAGAATGTCAGTGAGTTATAATAAATCTATTATCTGTTTCCTCAAGGCAAACGAATGCACGTGCAGTTGTCCACCAGCCGGCTTAGGACTGCGCCCGGGATGGGAGACCAGAGCGGCTGCTATCGGTGCGGGAAAGAGGGGCACTGGTCCAAAGAGTGTCCGATAGATCGTTCGGGCCGAGTGGCAGACTTTACCGAGCAGTATAACGAGCAGTACGGAGCAGTGCGCACGCCTTACACCGTGGGCTACGGGGAATCCGTGTATTACAACGATGCGTACGGAGCGCTCGACTACTATAAGCGGTACCGGGTCCGCTCTTACGAGGCGGTGGCAGCGGCGGCGGCGGCATCTGCGTACAACTATGCAGAGCAGACCATGTCCCAGCTGCCTCAAGTCCAGAACACAGCTGTGCCCAGTCACCTCAACTCCGCTTCTGTTGATCCCTATGACCGACACTTGTTACCAAACTCAGGTGCTGCCGCCACCTCAGCTGCTCTGGCTGCTGCCGCTGCCACCCCTTCCTCCTATTACGGAAGGGACAGGAGCCCCCTTCGTCGTGCTGCAGCTGTGCTCCCCCCAGTTGGAGAGGGCTACGGTTATGGGCCAGAGAGTGAGCTGTCGCAGGCTTCAGCGGCCGCACGGAATTCTCTGTATGACATGGCCCGGTATGAGCGGGAGCAGTATGTGGACCGAGCACGGTACTCAGCCTTTTAAAAACTGGAGGTGAGAGTGGGGTGGGGGTGGTGAAGAGGTCCCTTGGGAGAGACCTGTGCAGCAAAACAACACCTTTCTGCTGTCAGGGCAGTAGTGTCCGAAAGGCGTAAATTACATGCTAGCCTCAAATATGCCTTTAGCGTAAGCCCGAGGTTCACTTGGTCTGTTGAAGTTTTAGTGTGACTCCAACCATATTGTTCCTTCTGAGAAAACAAACTCAGCCTGACCAGGCGGTGGTGCAGTGGGTAGAGCGTCAGACTGGGATATGGAAGACCCAGGTTCAAGACCCCGAGGTAGCCAGCTCGAGCATGGGCCCATCTGGCTTGAGCAAAAGCTCACCAGCTTGGACCCAAGGTCGCTGGCTCCAGCAAGGGGTGGCTCGGTCTGCTGAAGGCCCGTGGTCAGGGCACATGTGAGAGAGGAATCAATGAACAACTAAAGTGTCGCAATGACAATGAAAAACTAATGATTGATGCTTCTCACCTCTCTCCATTCCTGTCTGTCTGTCCCTGTCTATCCCTCTCTCTGACTCTGTCTGTTTAAAAAAAAAAAAACAAAACTCAGTTGGTGAGACTATTGTTCTTTAGGCAGATCTGGGTTACAGAAGGATGGTTTAAGAGAACATTTGATGAGTGCTGTGTGTGTTTTATCATTTAATCTACACAATAATAAGTCTTTAAGATATGCTGTTTTACAGAGAGGGAACTGAGTCTCAGGTTATGTACTAAAGTCAACAGGTAATTGAGCGGTAGAGGCAGAATTCAGACTCCTGGCTGACTCCTAAACCTAGTCTCTTTCCTCTCAAGTCACTGGTGTAAGCTGGAGAGTACCTGTTCAGGAGTTAGTGAAGTCACGGTGAGAATTTTTTTTTTTTTTAATTTCTTTTTATTTATTCATTTTAGAGAGGAGACACAGAGAGAGAGAGAGAAAGAGAGAAAGGGGGGAGGAGCTAGAAGCATCAACTCCCATATGTGCCCTGACCAGACCAGTGCAGGGTTTTGAACTGGCGACCTCAGTGTTCCCAGGCTGATGCTTTATCCACTGCGCCACCACAGGTCAGGCATGGTGAGAATTTTAACTAGAACTTCAGACTTCCAGTTGGCTAAGAAAACTACTTAGGTCATTATTAGCCTTTATCAGAGAAACTCTTCTAATACTATATATAGCTGTGAGCCAGATAAAGTTCTATAAAGTTGAGGTGTTTAGTAATAAGACACGTGCTTGAAAGCAGAATGTTTGATGCCCCAGTCCCATCAGTCCTTTCCTTACTAGTAATCAGAGCGTCTCCTAAATGGTCTACTTAAGCCGTATATATCTCTGTAGCCAGAGATGCTGTCATGTAAGCCTGATGCTTCCTGTTTTTCTCCAGAAATTTTGTTTTTTTGAGAAACCTTCAAGGAACTAGATAAATCAGGTAATTTTTTGATATATATAAAATTCCATTGGTGGAGACCCTGGGAATTTAATTTTTTCTACTTCAGAAAATGTATGCCAAAGATGCTAGAATCTAGATTGATAGATTTCTTTATTCAGGTGGAAATGGTGTCATGACAACTTTTATTCTCATGGTTTTCCTTGTACCCTGAAATTGAGAATCAGTTGAATGGGAGACATAGTAGCAATGTTAAAATTAGTTACCACTGAGTTTCCAGTTTCCAGGGTTCCTAACTTACTCCTTTGGTATGTTTATAAGAAAACAGCAATAGGAATTTGCCATTTCTCATGGAAGCAAATACAGCATGAACTTGTGACGAGTGATATCCTGTATGACCACAAGGCTGGGATCTCCTGAGACCACTGTACAGCAGTGTGTGCTCGTGTGCATGAAGTGGATAACCTTTCAACTTGTGTAGTTTTTACTTTTAATGCAGCTGAATCGGCCATGAAGTGGGATATGCCTCTAAAGTTGGTATTATCAGATAACTAATTCCTCTAGAATGTTTCAAAGCTAAGTATTAAATTAGCATATGTGGTATCTAAAGGGTATTGCCTAAGTATTTTAAAATGAATTTTGACTGCAAGCAGTGGTTGTTCAACTAACCTCTTTTTAGTGATGACTTTTAAAGAAACTTACCTTCCAGGTGTGAACCTCAAATGGACTGAATAACCCTGAGTTGGTTGCAGTCCCAGGAGCCTGATGTTAATGAGGCTGCCAGGATGAAACACTCCAGAGCTGTTGGGGATCCAAATTCGGGTCTCACCCTGGCAGAACTGATTCAAGAACGTCACAACTTTTGAAGTCGATTGGCACAGATCAAGACCAAGATTTGGCCCTTTGTCTGTAATAAGTAGAGGAGCTTGGTGTGAGTTAACTTTTCTTCCCCCCCACCCCCCAGCCATTGGTGTCTGGAGCTTCCATCATCAATAGAAGAATTAAGATAATTTTACGATTTCATCTTTTGATTTGGTAAGGGAGATGTGGTTAAATATGGGAACTATTAGAGTTATGGCTCTCAATCTATGATGACATACAGGTATGTTGGAGGGTAAATAAACACTCCTTGTTACCTTTGTGGCTATTTTTGAAAATTTGTTTACTATGAAAGATTAAAATGAAACAGATTTAGAATAAATAGTGCAGTTGGTCATATTTGAGATCTTAGCATCTTCTGCTTTTTCTGGACCCAAAAATTAAACTGCAGTTCTTAGTAATACCTGTATGCCCTTTGGCATAGTGACAGTAGCCTTGTATCACAGAAGACTGTCTTGCCTAAAAGATGGATAAAAAATGAGAAATATTAAAAAAAAAGAGAGAGAAATATGCATTTATCACCAACACAGCAGTCTTCCGGATACATTGATTCTTGTTCTGTTGTAGCTAAAAGGAGATTGCTCTATGTAGTCATAATAGGCTCCTGGGTAATACTGGGCTATGTCTGATCCAGTCTGACTTGGTTTTGTTTTGTTCTTTGTTCTTCTCCCCCCTGAATACAGGACAGGACCTGGGGCCCTTGTACTCGGAGCCGAGCCACTCACCAGGCACTGTGTAAGCCTCTTGTGTTGTGCTCTCTTTCAGGTAGGATAATTGCGGACTGAACCCTCGGGCTGCGGTCATATAGGAGAACTTGCTCCGCGCGGTCCCCTTTGCCGGGATGTTTCCATTGCTTCATGTTTCAGTAAACAAAGGAGTTTGTGACCAACTATGTTTTCTTTCTTAATTTAATTCTTCTAAGTTGACTTTTCTTTCTTCCTGATACAAGTCTCTGTAGCCTTTCACTGTTCGTTACATTCTCAGCCTCTGAGCAGCCCTAGGTAAGGATTATGCTGGCATCCCTTTTCTTGTACAGTGGAGCCCCTCTTATCTTGCTTTCCTTAGGAGTTGACCCTTCTCCCTGTCTACCTGCAACATCTCCTTACCCTTTAAAATAACCGTGTAGTGGCAAACAGCCTTTTCTCTGTTAGCTCTGGACTCTAACATTGAAGCTAATCTTCTGAAATTGCTAGGACCACTGGGGTGGGGGTGGGAAGTGGTTTTTTTTTTTTTAATGTCTGACCTGTGATCGTGGTACAGCATTAGCTGAAATTTAGCCTTGTTTTACTCCGCTCCTCCCACTTTTCTTTTTATTTTTAATATTTTGACAAATAAACATTTCTAACACTGAAGTATCTTTCTGTGCTTTTGTGACTTTACAACCAGTTATCTTCTGGTTCTTTCTCAGTTGTGCTTAAAGTACAAAATTTAGATATAGAAGGAAGGGTTTAGTGAGATAAGTAACATGGCCTCAGCAAAGGTGGAGAGTTAGTATCTTGAGACATTGATAAATATGCTTTTCTTTCTTTCTATTGGTTTAGAGAGAAAAGAAAGAAGAGGGGAGAGAAACATCAATTTGTTGTTCTACTTATATATGCATTCATTGGTTGATTCTTGCATGTGCCCTAAGCAGGAATTAAACCTGCAACCTTACCATATCAGGACTACCAAAGCTCTATAACTAACTGAGAGGTACCCAGCCAGGGTGCTCCTTTCTAAATAACCAGAGCTATGTTTTCCAGTTTAAAGGCTAGCAAACCCAGAGTAGTGATAGAAGCCAGCCCCACAGAGAGAACCCTGCATCAGTAAAAGGTTTAGCCAGAGGACCTATCAGGTTGACTCCATTTGACTTCATAGTGTATGTTTGTTTAGTCACTTATGAATTATTTTAATATTCCACTAGGTGTTAATATTCTACTAGGATTAGACTTTGGCTAAAATGAGTAAGATAGTTATGCTAGATCAAAAGAAGAGAAACAGAATACAGTGGTACCTTGAGATACAAGCAGACCAACATAGAAATTTTTAAGCTACAAGCTGCGACTCGGTCCGTATTTTTGTTAAAGAGCCGAGCGAAATTCTGAGATACGATTCGGGAAGCTTCTGCTAGTTGGCACGTTGGCACACGGGTCCAGTGTCGGCAGCACAACACTAGCACCTCGTTCTTTCTCATGTGTTACCTGCAGAATCGAGTCGAATCTCATGCACTGTACTCGTTCTTGCATCATTTTTGCATTTATTACTAACTTTTTTTGTGTGCTATCATGGGGCCGTAGAAAGTGAGTTTAAATAAAAGTGGTGAAAAGAAGAGAATGTCGTCGATAGAAAGTAAAGCAAGAAATAATAGAAAAAACATGAGCACGGTGTACGAGTGATTGAACTGGCAAGGCTGTACAACTACAATACATTTACAATTTGTACCATCCTTAAACAAAAGAATGCCATCAAAAGTGCAAATCCAGCAAAAGGAACTACAATTCTGTCCCAATTAAGGACAAATATCCATGAAGAAATGGAGAAGCTTCTGCTGGTGTGGGTGAAAGAGAAAGAGCTAGCAGGAGATACTGTGACAGAGACTGTAATATGCAAAAAGGCACGTATTTACAGCGACTTGAAGAACCATCAACCTCAAAAGAGGCAGAAGATATATGTTTAAGGCAAGTCACGGCTGGTTTGAAAATTTCGAGATCTGGCATCCCCTCAGTGGTGAGGCACGGTGAAGCTGCGAGTGCTGACGTTAAGGCAGCTGAGTACATCGCATGTTTTGCTGTGCTTACCGCAAAGGAAGGCTACATGCCCCAGAAGTGTTCAACTGTGACGAAACAGGATTGGTTTGGAAAAATATGCCCCAGAGGACTTTCATCACCGCAGAAGAAGCTGCCAAGCCATAAACCCTTGAAGAACCGTCTGACACTTGCATTGTGTGCAAATGCTAGCAGTGACTGTAAAGTAAAGCCACTGCTAGTGTATCATTCCAAAAATCCTTGAGCCTTTAAGACTCATAAGATTCTTAAAGAAAAACTGCAGGTTACGTGGTGCGCCAATGCTAGGGCATGGGTTACGTGGCAGTTTTTTATTGAATGGGTAAATATCATCTTTGGTTCTGCAGTGAAGAAATATCTTCAAGAAAACAAACTCCTGATGAAAGCAATACTAATCCTTGAAAGTGCTCCAGCCCACCCACCTGGTCTCGAAGATGACATTCTTAAGGAGTTCAAATTCGTGAAAGTCCTCTACCTCCCACCCAACACTACTTCAATCTTGCAGCCTATGGATCAACAGGTCATTTCCAACTTTAAAAGCTTTACACAAAGCACTTGTTCCGCTGCTGCTTTGAGGTGATTGAGAATACAATTCTAACCCTTCAAGAGTTTTGGAAAGATCACCACAACATCGTGACATGTTTACGCATTATTGACTTGGCATGGCAAGAGGTTACAAGAAGAACCTTGAACTCGGCATGGAAAAAGTTATGGCCTGGTGTTGTTGCAGACAGGGACTTCGAAGGATTCAAACCAGAGACCGAGACTGAGGTAGAAGCATTGGAGGAGATTGTGTCCCTCGGAAAGTCGGGTTTGGAGGTAGACGAGGGTGACATAAACGAGCTTGTTGGAGAACATGAGGAACTCTCAACTGAGGAGTTGTAGGAGCTACAGATGATGCAACATAGGGAGCTTCTGCAGGAGATGAGTAGTGAGGAGGAGGTAGAGCTGGAGGAAGTGATTTCTACAAGTGAAATTAAAGACATGCTGGCGATGTGGGAGAAGCTTTCAAGTTTCATTGAAAAACACCCAGAAAAAGTTTCAACTGGTGTATTTCAGCACTTTTTAATGACACTTGTTTGTCACATTTCTGTAACATTTTAAAATGCAGGCAAAAGCAAACCTTTGGGTAGATTTTTCAAAAGTCCTGCAAGTGAAAGTGCAGCCAAAAAGGCAAAAACAGGTGATGATTAGATGAAAAATACATAATGTTAAGCTTAAGTTTAAAGTTAAGAAAGTGCATTTTTTTACAATTAAGTTTCTGTAGTTTCATTTTAAGAAAGTGCAGTTTTAGTTTTGTTTAAAGAAAATGCAGTTTTAGTTTACATTTAGTGTTAAGAAAGTGGTTTTAGTTTACGTGTCTACAGTGCCTGCATCCCTCCCTCCCTCCTCCTCCGCCATTCACCCCCTTAGCCACACTTGTCTGTCTCCAAGGTAATACAGTACTAAATAACACTTTTTTAAAATTTCATATATTTTGTTATGCATTGGTAAAGTACATATGTGTTTCTTAATTAAAAACCTGTCTCATAATTTCAGATGGTTTGGGGATGTTTCACAGGGCTGGAATGGATTAAATCTATTTCAGTTATTTTAAATGGGAAAAACTTGTTTGATATACGAGTTGACTGACTTACGAGCTCAGTTACAGAACAAATTAAACTCATATCTCAAGGTACCACTGTATTTTGAGCAGAAAAGCAAGGAAGGCATTAATGATTGGCAGTGACATTCAACCATGAGATGTGTCTTCTAGAATTTTTTCTAAAGATTTATAGGCATTATATTTTATTACCATTACTTAGATTCCCATAAATAAGTTTAATGATTGACTCAACCTTTCTTAAGCTTTATTGATTCCTGTATGGAAATACATGAATTCCGACTGCCTGTGAATACAAGTAGAAGCATTTTTCCATGTATTTTATATGTGAAATAATCCTGACATAGGTGAAGCGAAACGTTTCTCTTTTTTGGGAGGTAGGATACAACAACCTAAAGGCTAACCTATCAGTGCATATGAACACAAAGCCTTTTTTAACTTCCACATTCCCCAAGGAGGCAGGGCTGTCCCTTGTGGGATATCCTTGTGATTGATCTGCAATACCAGACAGCAAAAAAATGTTAGGTTTTGTTGACTTAACCAAAGTCTCCCATCTGTGCTAATTTAACAAAGCAGTTTAACGTCTTGATTTCTATCTCAGGACAAGCAAGAAAATAAAATACTGGATTCTGCAAAACATACATCAGCACGTCCAATAAAAGTATGGGTAATGTTGGAAGTATTCTATACATGTGCTGTCCACTTTATAATGACTAAGTATTTAAAATGTGGCTAATCCTGGCCAAATAGCTTGGTTGGTCAGAGCACCATCCCAATGCCTATTCAATTCCCAGTCAGGGCACATAAAGGAACAGATTGCGGTGTGTGTGTGTGTGTGTGTGTGCGTCTCAAATCAATAAATAAAACATGGCTAGTGAAGCTGAGAAACTGGATTTTTAATCTTACAATTAGCCACATGTGGCTAGTGGCCACTGTATAGGACAGCATGATTTTTAGATGGTAAAATAAGTTCCTTATATGAGGAGGAAAAAAGCCTTGCAGAATCATAATATTTTCTCCCTTAGAAAATCCTTTCATTCCCCCAAACTAGCCAACACTGGGAAAGGGGTTAATTTTCATCCAGTGCAAGAAGACTGCTACGTAGGAACAGATGTTTTTATCTAAACTTCAGTTCTTACATGAGAAACTGCACATTGCGGGTGCACATCCCTTTCATTTACCAAGACCAAGTTTCTCCTAGACTGCTTCAGAGTCCACTGAGGCCTGCCAGACTTACAAGCCAGCATTGGGTGATGAGTGAGATGTGGTACCTAGTAGAAAAAATAAGCCTTAATTACATCTGTGGTAATTGCAGTGCAGGGACTAGCACACAGTACTGTGAAAATGAGTGACTGTGCACGGAGGCTGAGGGAGGACGGCTTGTGTCATTCGCTCATCCTTCAGAGTCTAGATCCCCCTTTCTGGTTTTGCCCAGCTGTGGGGCCTAGAGACAAACCTGCTCAAGCTCTGCATTTAGGGTCTCCAAGCTAATAGGCCCTCTTAAGTTATCAAATAGTTCCACCATCTCCGCCTTTCCTGACTGCTGAATACTATGGGGTGGGGCAAGGCTCCAGACCTACCAGCAGCCCCCTACGAATTCTCTGGTCCTGTGGTGGTAGTTTCTAGAATGGTTGGTGACTACTGACAGTGAGTGGATGGGGTAAGGGCAGAGCGTAGTATATACCAAGAGGAACACGCCACTCAAAGGACAGCTTCGATATATACATTTATTATCAAATGCTTGTTTTGTGTCAGGCACTAGAGCCAAGTTCCTGGCCCCTAGCTTATAGTTTTGTTGAGGGAGTCAATGCAAAAGGAACAAAAAGGGAAACCTACCACAATACACGAAGTGGGCTTAACAGGTAAACGGGAAGGGGCACTGACTTAGATATTAACTGGAAAGGCCCTCTGATGCTTGATTCTGAAGGGTGAGAAAGTACCCCTAAAATTGTCCAGGGAAAGTTTCTTCCAGGTAGAAAAAGGTCTTTAAGCAGGACAGTATTTGGGGTATGATTAGAAAGAGGTAGCTGAGGAAAGGCCTGAGAAAACAAGTGTGGGGCAGAGGCCAGATATTTCTAAGTACTTCAAACCAAGGTAGGGAATTGCTTTCTTTTTTTGTATTTTTCCGAAGTGAGAAGGGGGGCGGCGCCACACAGATTCCCACAAGCCCCAGACCAGGATCCACCCACCACGCCCACAAGGGCGCAATGCTCTACTGCAGTCTGAGCCATTCTAGCGCCTGAGGCAGAGGCCATGGAGCCATCCTCAGCACCTGGGCCAACTTTGTTCTAGTGGAGCCTTGGCTGCGGGAGGGGAAGAGAGAGATAGAAAGAAGAGGGGGAAGGGTGGAGAAGCAGATGGGCGCTTCTGTGTTCCCTGGCCAGGAATTGGACCCAGGACTTCACAAGCTGGGCTGACGCTCTACCGCTGAGCCATCCGGCCAAGGCTGGCTTTTTATTTTAAACACAAGGGAAGCTGCTGAAAGGTTTTAAGTTATGGAATGACAATCTGATTTAGTTATCGGTATCATCCCAGCTGAGTGGAAATTAAAGTGAAGGAAGATAAAGAAAAAAATGAGATGCCAGTAGGCAGCCACTGTAGTAAGTGTAAATCCTGCAGGATGATTGTGTGGTTGTGACTATGATTATGGCCAAGATGATAACAGAAGTGACAACCCTGGCCGGCTGGCTCAGTGTTAGAGCATTGGCCTTCTGTGGGGATGGCCCAGGTTCAATTCCTGGTCTGCTTCTCCTGTGTGCCCTGGGCAGGTGCTGAGGATGACTCAGTGGAGACTCTGCCTCAGGTGCTAAAAATAGTTCGGTTGTGAGCACAGCCTCAGATGGCTACAGCATCGTTGCCGGGTGGATCCTTGTAGGGGCAGGCAAGCAGGAGTCTGTCTCACTCTCTCCCCTCCTCTCATTTGGGAAAAAAAAACAAACAAAAAACTAAGTGGCAATGTTTGATATAGTACAGGATATGGTAAAGAACAGATGAGGAATGAGAAACAAGGGAAAAATCAAGGATGATTACTGGGATTCTGGCTGGAGCCGCTACATAAAAGGCAGTAGTACCATTTAAAGAGAAGGTGATAATGGAGAAATTATGTACTGTATTGCACACATAACAGATTTGAGATGTATTAAGAGAACCCTCAAAGACAGCAGACCCTTGTTCAATGTCATTTTATTATGACACTCAAGAGATAGCCATAAGAACTTAACTCTTAATACCTTAACTTTTTAAAATCAATTTGCCCATGGCAAAACTGGTTTCACTATACATTGTTTTGCCACATATCTAAGAAACTAGCAATTACATTAACTAAGGACTTCTGTAGGTCTTTGGATCCCTGAACTTTGAACAAAGGAGAGGTATGGGACAAGAAGTATAAATTTGAGTCTTTAGCATCTAGAGATCAGCATTACCCAACAAAAATATGTGAGCCTCAAATGCAAGCAAGCTACATATGTAATCTGAAAATTTCTAATGTCCAATTTAGCAAAATAAACAAACATGATATTAACTATATTTTTAATAATATATTTTAATTCAATATATCCAAAAAATCATTTCAACATATAATCATTTTAAAATTAGTATTTCACATTCTTTTTCACACATTTTTGAAATCCTATGGTTATTTTACACACATAACACCCTATGTGCCCGACCAGGCGGTGGCGCAGTGGATCGAGCGTCAGACTGGGATGCAGAGAACCCAGGTTCAAGACCCCGAAGTCACCAGCTTGAGCGTGGGCCCATCTGGTTTGAGCAAAAGCTCACCAGCTTGGACCCAATGTCGCTGGCTCGAGCAAGGGGTACTCGGTAGGCTGAAGGCCCGGGGTCAAGGCACATATGAGAAAGCAATCAATGAACTAAGGTATCACAACGAAAAACTGATGATTGATGCTTCTCACCTCTCCGTTCCCGTCTGTCTGTCCCTATCTACCCCTCTCTGACTCTCTGTCTCTGTAAAATAAAAACAAAAAACAACTCCCTATGTGGCTGCGGCTATCACGTTGGTCAGCACTACTTCAGATAGTATACATAGCCAAGGGAACTGATGATCTCGCCTATAAGTTTCAGCCTTGGCACTACTGGTATTTCAGACTGGCTAGTTCTTTGTGGGAGCAGGGGTGTTTATCTGGTAGGGTGATCGGCAGCACCACTAGCCTAGGAATTGTAGGTCCTATGGAGGAGAGGGGCAGGTGATTTCATGTGAAACTGCAGCAGTCCAGTTTCCAGCACATGAAACCAACGTCTGTAACAGCAACATCGAGTTCTTCCCTCAGTCACTTCTTGGATGATCAAGTTTTCTTTGTTTTTTTTACAGGGACAAAGAGAGTCGGACAGAGGGATAGAGACAGACAGGAACGGAGAGAGGTGAGAAGCATCAATCATTAGTTTCTCGTTGCCATTGCGACACCTTAGTTGTTCATTGATTGCTTTCTCACACGTGCCTTGACTGCGGACCTTCAGCAGACTGAGCCACCCCTTGCTGGAGCCAGCGACCTTGGGTCCAAGCTGGCGAGCTTTTGCTCAAGCCAGATGGGCCTGTGCTTGAGCTGGCGACCTCGGGGTCTCAAACCTGGGTCTTCCGTATCCCAGTCCGACGCTCGATCCACTGCGCCACCGCCTGGTCAAGCTGGACGATCAAGTTTTTCTTTTCTCTTCTGACCCCATCCTCTTGACCAGTACCATTTTCTGATGACCTCTATCCTCAGAGAAAACTCTTTATACCAGTTTTGAGAAATTGGGGGTTATCCAAATTAGAAGAAACTATGCGTGCAAATTCAAGTATCAAGCTTTGATGGCCCCTTGGCCAGACACAGTCTGTTTAAACATGGAGAAGAAAGTTCAGGGCTGGAGATACACACTTTGAAATCTTCAGAATCTAAACAGTAGGTAAAGCCAAGGGAATTGGTAATACCACCTAAAAGAGGAGCATGGAGAAGAGAGGATAGACTCATAGCCTCATTTTTATTTTCCCAAAAGCTTTTTTTTTCCACCTTGAAAACCCAAATCTGCTGTTGGACTATGTAAAGAATTAGCTGGTGCAAATGCTAAGGGAGGAGGGGTCTGGCATGTATTCAAAAGCTCTACAAAAAGTCCATCCAGCCTGACCAGGCAGTGACGCAGGGGATAGAGCGTTGGAATGGGATGCGGAGGACCCAGGTTCAAGACCCCGAGCTCACCAGCTTGAGTGCGGGCCCATCTGGCTTGAGCAAAAGCTCGCCAGCTTGGACCCAAGGTTGCTGGCTCCAGCAAGGGGTTGCTTGGTTTGCTGAAGGCCCGCGGTCAAGGCACATGTGAGAAAGCAATCAATGAACAACTATGGTGTAGCAACGGCAACGAAAAACTAATGATTGATGGTTCTCATCCCTCTCCGTTCCTGTCTGTCTGTCCCTCTCTCTCTCTCAGTCTGTTTCTGTAAAAAAAATAAAAAGTCAGTCCAGTATAATGTGGCTGCAGCTGAATGAACGAGAGGAAGACAGCTAGGAGGAAGAGGGCAGGTCACCAAGAGTTTTCCACAGTCCACGGACTCTGACTTTTACTCTGAATGAAAGCCCAGGGGTAAGAAGACGGTAAAGGGGGAATAAATGGTGATGGAAGGAGACTTGACGTGACGTGAGGTGGTGAACACACAATGCAATATAGACGATTTACTATAGAACTGACTGTACCCCTGAACCTATAGAATTTTATTAGCCAATGTCACCCCAATAGATTTAATTTGAAAAAAGAAAAGTACACGTGTGGGGAGTAGCTATGACATCCTCTGAGTTTTTAAAATGTTATTTTAAATGATTTTATTATTGATTTTAGAGAGAGGAGAGACAGGCAGGGGAGAAGAGTTGGAAGCATCAACTCGTCGTTGCTTCCTGTATGTGCCTTCTTGTAAGGCACACCCAGAGTTTCGAACCAGCGATCTCAGCGTTCCAGATCAAAGCTTTATCAATGCACCACCACAGGCCAAGCAGATTCTTTTAAAGGATCAGTCTGGCTGCTATATTGAGAATAGACGATAGACAAGGTAGAACAGGAAGGTCAATTAGGAAAGAACTTAGGAAATCTGATTAGAGATGATGGTGGTTCTGACTAGGATACTAACAGGGATACTGAGAAGTGCAGACAACAAGATTTCCTAATGGACTGTATGTGGGTATAACTCCCAAGCTTCTGGCCAGAGTAACTAAAGACGGAGTTGCTATCACCTGAGATGGGAAAAAGATTTGCACGGAGAGGGAGGCAGAAGTTCAGTATTTTGGTGCGTTTTAAAATTTATTTCAGTGAGAGAGGAAAGGAGGGAGAGACAGGAATATCGATCTGTTCCTGTATGTGTCCTAACCGGGGATCGAACCAGCAACCTCTGTGCTTCAGGACGAAGCACTAACCAATTGAGCTATCCAGCCAGGGCAGAAGTTCAGTTTTATACAAGCTGATATAAATAACAGATGCGCCTAGCCTGTGGTGGTACAGTGGATAAAGCATCAACCTGAAACCCGAGGTTTGAAACTCTGGGCTTGTCTGGTCAAGGCACATATGGGAGTTGATGCTTCCTGCTCCTCCCCCCTCCTCTCTCTCTCTCTTCTCTCTAAAATGAATAAAAATCTAAATAAATATCAGACGCCCAAGAAAAATGTCAAGTGGGTAAGTAGGATATGAATCTGGAGTAAGCAAGGAAGATCTGAAATGGAGCTATAAATTGGGAATTTTCACATACAGAATGGCATTTGTATCCAGATCACCAAAGACCAAGATCTGAACTATGGAGCCTCCAAAATCAAGAGGTCTGAGAGGAAGAGGCATCAGCAGAGAAAATTGGGAAGATAGAAAAACCAAGTGGTATGTCCTGGAAGTCAAATGAGTAAGTGTTAAGAAACAGTAATCAGGCTTGGCCTGCGGTGGCACAGTGGATAGCGAATTGACCTGGAATGCTGAGGTCACTGGTTCAAGACCCCAGGCTTGCCAGGTCAAGGCACACAGAAGAAGCAATGAGCATCTAACGTAAAGAAACTACGATCTTGCTCCCTCCCCCATGATCAACAAATAAAATCTTTAAAAAAAAAAAAAAAACAGTAATTAACTATATCAACATACTAATACCAAAGATATAAATAGGTAGATGAAGACTTAAGAACTGACCAGGGACTAAAGGGATTAACTGCAAAGCAGCAAAAGGGCATTTAGGGTAACAAAAATATTCTGTATCCTGATTGAGATAATGGTTACACAATCAAAATGTCCAATTATTCCCTTAAAAATGGTGTAAAATTTGTATCAAAAGGATGCCCCAATAAAGCCATTTTTTACAAAGCACATCACAAAATACTCCTCTGCTTTAAAACAATGCAAGACTTTCACTCAAAGTAAAGGCCAAAAAGGTCCTAGATGATCACTGTTTAATTATCCTGACCTCCTATCCTATCCTCTCTCCCCATCACTCCACTCTTGTCCCTGGTCTATTAGAACAGGTTGGCTACAATCAGAACCTTGGGGCCCTTGCTCAAACTGTTCTACAGGAAATTCTAGAAGTCTGTTTGGCTAACTCTCTGCTCAAATCTCAATTTCTCAGTGAAGCTTGGCCGCCCTATTTATTACAGTAATCCACACATTTACATTACACTAGCTCTCCCAATCCTTGCTCAACTCTATCCTTAATACCAAGCCCTTACCTTGTAACATACAACTTACTTGTTCACTATGTTCACTGTCCATCTTAGGCTGGAATTAAGTTTCCAATCAGCTGGAGTTCAGTTTCCAATCGTGGAAATTCCATTAGTTTGGATCATGAACATAACACAGAGGAGAAACAACCACAATGTAAGACATGATAATCTAAAATTAAAAAAAAAAAAAAGACCATATTATTAAGCAACATGAAATCACTACCAATGTTCCTGTGGACTAGCAGGGTAAAAGCCTGATTAAAGAGGGTTCAATGGAAACAGAAGGCAACAACTGGAGACAGAAACGACAGAAAAGGTTTTTGAGTTTTGCTACAAGGAATGAAGAAATGAAGTCCTAACTAGCAGTGGAAATAGAGCAAGAACTTTCTCATGGAAAGAACAGAATTGTGTAATGCTAATTCTGATCCAGTAAAGAGGGAAGTGGATGACATGTGAGGGAAAGAACTGCAGGAGACACCGAGCCCGGATGCCTCAGCAGAGCAACTGGCCTCAGATGAAAGCAGTTAGCAAGAGAGTGATGTGGCCTGACCAGGCGGTGGTGCAGTGGATAGCGTGTCAGACTGGGATGCAGAGGAACCAGGTTCGAGACCCCGAGCTCGCCAGCTTGAGTGCGGGATATATGGCTTGAGCAAAGCTCGCCAGCTTGGACCCAAGGTCGCTGGCTCCAGCAAGGGGTGTCTCCATCTGCTGAAGGCCCGCGGTCAAGGCACATGTGAGAAAGCAATCAATGAACAACTAAGGTGTCGCAACGGCAATGAAAAACTAATAATTGATGCTTCTCACCTCTCTCCATTCCTGTCTGTCCCTATCTATCCCGCTCTGACTCTCTGTCCCTGAAAAAAAAGGAGAGAGATGTGGGTGCAGATGCTGGAAGGTGAGTGGAGGCGATGACAATGCCTCACATCTCTTCTGATTGCTTCAGTTTTCTTGGCTGCTTGGAGCAGCTCGTTACCTGAGTACACTCAAGGGAAGAGAGACGGACTAGGGATATATTCTGACTACTCGGCAGCATTATGGGTCTATATAAAGTTTGTGATCACTTAAAGTGAGACTAGTCAGAGATTGTTTTTCTTCAGTTACCTTGTCTCCTGTGTCAGGTGAATGAATAGGTAAACTGGATTTAATCTGGGGTGTGGTTTTGCCAAGCAAGTATGGTAAAGCCAGAGGACTGGGTAGCCCTGGGGCTTACAGGAAAATAATGGTGTAGGTAAAAGGAATGACAATTATTGGCTATGAATTTCAAATTGGATAAGAAAGTGGGAATATTAAGAACAGTGGAACCTAGCCTGACCAGGCAGTGGCGCAGTGAATAGAGCGTCGGACTGGGATGCGGGATACCCAGGTTTGAGACCCCGAGCTCACCAGCTTGAGTGCGGGCCCGTCTGGCTTGAGCAAAAGCTCGCCAGCTTGGACCCAAGGTCGCTGGCTCCAGCAAGGGGTGGCTCAGTCTTCTGAAGGCCCGCGGTCAAGGCACATGTGAGAAAGCAATCAATGAACAACTAAGGTGTTGTGATAGCAACGAAAAACTAATGATTGATGCTTCTCACCTCTCTCCATTCCTGTCTATCCCTCTCTCTGACTCTCTGTCCCTGTAAAAAAAAAAAAAAAAGAACAGTGGAACCTGGCCTGTGGTATCACAGTGGATCGAGTGTCAACCTGAAACCTGAGTTCGCGGTTCCAAACCCTGGGCTTGCCCAGTCAATGCATTCGACAAACCAGCAAGGAACAACTCAAGTGAAGCAACTATGAGGTGATACTTCTCACTCCCCCCACCTCTCCTCTCTCTATAAAATGAATTTTATTTTTTTTTACAGGGACAGAGGGATAGATAGGGACAGACAGGAAGGGAGAGAGGTGAGAAGCATCAATTATTAGTTTTTCATTGCCGTTGCGACACCATAGTTGTTCATTGATTGCTTTCTCACACGTGCCTTGACCGCGGGCCTTCAGCAGACCGAGCCACCCCTTGCTGGAGCCAGCGACCTTGGGTCCAAGCTGACAAGCTTTTCCTCAAGCCAGATGGGCCCGCGCTCAAGCTGGCGAGCTCGGGGTCTCGAACCTGGGTCTTCTGCATCCCAGTCCGACGCTCCATCCACTACGCCTGGTCAGGCTGAATAAATTTTTAAATGGAAATTTGGATCAATGGATCAGATGTTCCAGTGGGATCAAAAGATGTTCCAGTGGAATAGTAAAGAAAAATCTGAAGAGAGATGATTGAAATAAGGACAAGAAGTAAATTTCAAGAAATTAATACCAAGGACTGTCTCCAAAACAAAACCACCTTCTGCATCAATTGGTGTTGAATACCATCTGATATCTTGAGAAATCTCAAATACTGAAACCTAAAAGAAATTTGTTAAAAGAAACTTTTATGACTAACTGGATTTTTTTAAATTAAATTTTCATTTATTTATTTATTCAGGGATTTTTAGAGAGGAGAGAGAGAGAAGGGGTGAGGAGCAGGAAGCATCGTTTCCCATACTTGCCTTGACCAGGCAAACACAGGGTTTCAAGCCAGCGACCTCAGCGTTCCAGGTCATTTAATCCACTGCACCACTACAAGTCAGGCAATTAATTTGACTTTTGATAATGCCCAGATACTGTTTTTATTTCATTACCAAAATTTATTTTGGTAAAGTTCCTAAAATAACTCTTTCTAAATCCAAAGTTAGAAATTAGTCTCTCGATGAACTGGACCAAGCAATAGGAATGTTGAATACACCCCAAGCCATAGTTAGTCGAATAGTTTAATGAAATCAGGGTGGACCTGACTTCTAGTGGCACAGTAGATAAAGCATCAACCTGGAATGCTGAGATCACCGGTTCAAAACCTCTGGCTTGCTGGCAAGGCACATGCAAGAATCAACTATTCCCTCCCATCACCTCTCTCTCCCCCACATAAGCCTGACGAGGCAGTGGCACAGTGGATAGAGCGTCAGCCTGGGACGCTGATGACCCAAGTTTGAAACCCAGAGGTAGCTGGCTTGAGCAGAAGCTCACCAGCTTGAACACAGGATCACAGACATAACCCCACGGTCGCTGGCTTGAGCAGGGGGTCACTGGCTCGGCTGGAGCCCCCCAGTCAAGGCACTTACAAGAAACAATCAATGAAGAATGAAGGCGCTGTAACTATGAGAGTTGATGCTTCTCAACTCTTTCCCTTTCCGTCTGTCCCTCTCTCTCGGTTAATAAAAAAAAGACATTTGCTAATAATATAACCTGTACTTTGACCTATAAGCATTACGGAAAGCCAGTTGGGCAATACTTCAACAAAGCCAGTTGGGCAATACAACAACAATACTTCAGCAGAAAAGCTGGGGGGCAAGCTGGGATACCCACCTAGGCCAAGAGAATGGCCCATTACTTGGTCCAAGTCTCAAGGTATATCTTGCAGTCAGATAACTTATAAGAGGCTACAAATATTGAAGTCTAATTCAAGAACAAGATCACGGGACCTGAGTGAAGAACAACTCCTAAAAGAACATAAGAGCAGGCCAGGATGGCAATGCACCAAGATGCAAGTGGAGCAAATGTATTGCAAGTCAAGTAAAATGAGCTCTTTCACCAAATATGAAGTTATAAAAATCACATGTAAGCTTTGTCTCAAGATTGCCAGTGAGGATAATTTGCCAAAGAATTTTTTTTTCAAAAGTTGAGGAGATAAAATTTACAGATCTGCTCCCAAATTGGTCAGTATGCTTTCTACCAGAGATGGAAACAGTGTTACCAGACAGAGAAGGAATAATAGGTGAGGAGAGAAATGTCCTTCTCATCCATCTTGACTAATATAATATAGGCAGAGTGGTCTCTGAAAGTTCAATTCCCAACTGAGTGACCATCTAGAACACAAAGCTAGATTATCTACACCTCACGCTTTATATCAAATAACTTTCAAAATCATGAAGTCATAAGAAGAAAAGATTGGAAACTCAACTACTATACATTTCACCTTGCTGCAGGGCTAAAATATAAACAAATGACAAACTGGAAAAAGTACTAGCAAATCATATTGCAGAGCTAGTTTTCTTCATCTATACACTGCTTCCACAAATTAGTAAAACCAACATCGAACTTTTTAAAAAGGTGGGTACTAAGGCTATGAAAAGACAAGAAAATACAAATGGCTCTTTATAACATAAAGATGATCAACCTCACCCATAAAAATACATGCTAAGCACAACCATTTTAACCCATCAGGTTGGAAAAGATCAACAGATGCACTGCTGAGGGTTTAAGGAAACACTTTCATACTCTGGTGGCGGGAATATCAAGCCAAATAACTGGAGAACAATTTGACATGTAGAAAAATGTAAAATATCTTTCCATCTCTAGGAATATCGCTTACATACATACTTATAAAACTCGATTTGAAATAATTGAATTTAAATTGCTGATATTTCAACATTAAGGTTTTTGAAATTATTTTTAAGCTTCCAATCAAATGTATATGAGTTAAAGCCATTGTTCTTAATAGTGTTTTCCCCATAACAAAAAGTTCTTTTAAAGCGATAGTCGAAATGCAGCATTAAACCAGCCCAAATTCGGCAGTCATGAAAAACTGCTCTTAAGTTCTGACAGAAAGACATGTTCTCAAAGCAGAAAGCAAAAATGACTTCCTTTAATGCAGTTGGGGTCACCCTAGAATCTAAGTAAACACAATTAATTAAATTAAAATAAAATGACTCCCTTTAAAATTTCAACCAATGTCTCATAATGCAATTTGACATACAACTGCCATATTTAATTTGACATCACCACTAGCCTTCACTAGCTATTCCCATCTAAAAACATATTCTCTACTTTACTGTATTTTGTCTCCCCTCTTATAAGCACCAGAACTGTAGGTAACCCAACACCTAGAACACACTGCAGAGTAGCACTCAAAATATTTGTTGACTCAATGAATATTGTTAGTTTCCGCCTTTTAAAACTTGTTAATTCCACCCACCAAACCAGAAGTATATCAATAAAAGTTTAGATCTGTGATGGCTGTGTGCCTTTTAAGAGAAAAAAGGACCAAAGTAGACACAAACCTCTAAAAAAAGTGGTGAAAAACCAATCAAGGTAAGAGACAAATGCAAAGAACCTCGCCCACACTAGCCATAATCTTTGTTACTGACCACATTTTACCTGTTACTGACCACCTATCTCCCCATGTTTAAGACGCACCCTTTCCCAAAAATTTGGGGTCTAAAAACTGGGTGCGTCTTACACAGTGGTTGTAGATTTTTTACTTGCATTTCCCACTTTTTCATGCTTGTTTTTGCACTTACTGAATTTTATGAATAAAACTTGAGTTCAATAACTTTATGTAATTTTTTTTTTCAAATTTCAGGACCCAAAATTAAGGTGCATTTTATACATGGGGAAATACAGTTAAGTATTCCCA
This sequence comes from Rhynchonycteris naso, assembly GCA_037038555.1. Classification (NCBI taxonomy): domain Eukaryota; kingdom Metazoa; phylum Chordata; class Mammalia; order Chiroptera; family Emballonuridae; genus Rhynchonycteris; species Rhynchonycteris naso. The sequence continues at coordinate 367,066,413 of CM072995.1, read as the reverse complement.
CCCTAACAGTTTTCCTAGAAATGCTGTCTTAATCATTTGACTTCTCACCAAAGACAGCTTCCATATTTAGCGATTATTTGTATCTTGAGGTCAGAATAAGACTGTAACTGACACAAAAATTACTGCATTAAATAACATGAAACACATCACAAGGTTTCACACAGAGCAAACAGTCAATAAATTACAAGTTGTACTGGTACAGAGGTATTCCCATTTAGGCCATCTGTGAATTAAAAGTCAGGTAGAAGCATTAAGTAAAAAAAAATCTGAGAAACCACCCAACTAAAGACCAGTTCCTTTTTATCTCCCATCACAATTTTTCCTAAAAACATAATGCCTGGCATACAGTAAGTGCTCAGTATTTGTTGAATGAATGATTCTTGGAAACACCCAAATTAAATATTGCTCTACTATATATATGTTAAAACTGGAACAAGAAAAGAATAGACAAAAAAAATCTGGGCTCTGGGTGGTGGGCTCAGCAGTAGAGCGTTGGCCCAGCATGTGGAAGTCCTGGGTTCAATTCCCAGTCAGGGCACACAGGAAAAGCACCCATCTGCTTTTTCTCTCTTCCCCTCCCGCAGCCAAGGAAGGCTCCATTTGAGCAAAATTGGCAAGGGCACTGAGGATGGCTCCATGGCCTCCACCTCAGGCACCAGAATGGCTCTGGTTGCAACAGAGCAATGCCCCAGATGGGCAGAAGAGTATCATCCCCTAGTGGGCATGCCAGGTGGATCCCAGTCGGGCGCATGTGGGAACCTTTCTGCCTCCCCGCTTCTCAGAAAAAAAAAATCTGGGCCTGACCAGGCGGTGGCGCAGTGGATAGAGCGTCAGACTGATACGCGGAAGACCCAGGTTCAAGACCCCGAGCTCGCCAGCTTGAGCGCGGGCCCATCTGGCTTGAGCAAAAGCTCGCCAGCTTGGACCCAAGGTCGCTGGCTCCAGCAAGGGGTGGCTCAGTCTTCTGAAGGCCCGTGGTCAAGGCACATGTGAGAAAGCAATCAATGAACAACTAAGGTGTTGCAATGGCAACGAAAAACTAATGATTGATGCTTCTCACCTCTCTCCATTCCTGTCTGTCCCTATCTATCCCTCTCTCTGTCCCTGGGGGGGAAAAAAAATCTGGAAAAGTCTTTAATAAAAGCAGGGCTAAGGAGTGGCTCTTCTTTGAATTCACCAACCCATTAACCTCATTGTTAATCTAAAACCACACAGTAGGTCCTTTTTCTATGCCAAGCTTTCAAAAAGCTCTAAATACAAGTAATGAGGTGCTAGTTGGATTCTTTGTTTTTTGTCCAACCTATACAGATTGGCAGCGAAAGGTATTAAAGTGTTACTTATTGGCCTAAAAAATACAAGAATGCTGTTGGAAACAATCTTATTTTTCCACATTACGCAAAAAATGCACGTGTTCCCTCAAACCCTTCCTTTTCTTAGTACACGTACTGATTGGGAGGTCAGAACGGTAGTTAGTAGTTAAGGGGTGGGTGATGACTGTTTTTCAAGCAGGACCTACATCTCAAAACTTCTAGTAAGTAATTGGTCTTATAACAAAGGAGAACCAGTGCGAGGAAGTCTTGACTGGAGTAAGGCTGCCTGCCTGGGTTCTTCTCTTCCCTTTGGTACCTGTAAGTCTATCTGCAGTAAAGAAAATAAAGTGGTCTACCCACAGCTGAATGTCAACCTTCTCATCCTCCCTCCTCTCTTCCAGGGACAATAAAGAACCCAGACACAAGGCCAAGCAAGAACTCTCTTAAAGCACACATATCCTAAGTTGAAAAACCATTTATTTCGCTGGAAAAAAAGAAAAAGTGATCCAACTCTTTGTGTCCACCTGCCACAAGCCTTTGGGCCAAAGACTCAGAAGCAGTAACACTCTCACCAGGTTCATTCCCAAATCCAACACCCACTGGAAGCAGAGGTGGGGAGACGGCGTAGCCCCACCACAGTTTCTGCACACAACGAGGCCTGCTAGGAGAACAGAACATGAATGGGAAGCTACAGAAGTAATGAAGGACAGGAAGAACAGGAAAATGAGTGGGAGAGAGGAAAGGAAGAAATGGTCTGAATTTAACAAAGTAAATTAAGGTCCATGGTTCCTGAGGGACTGAACGCACAGAGCCGAGAACGTCCCGGAGACGGGGTACCATGAAGGGTGTATTCTCATGCACAATCGCAGCTTGGAATTTCAGCCCACACACATCCCACCTGCAAGAGAGCACAATACAGGGGCTTTACAGCAAAGCTCAAAAGGGCTTTCCCACTTAAAACTTCAAAGAATATCTCTACAAAGTCCGGTAACTTGACTTTGGTAAATTTACTTGCTCATACCCATCTATTGTATCACAATAATCTCTTAAAAGTAAAAAAAGAGCTTGAAAGCCAGGAGTAACTAGGAAAGTCAAGCAAACCCAGATTGAGGCCTTTCTTTAAATTAAATTGCAAATTTTCTTTCATGAGAATAGACAAAAACACTGCATTTCACTTTATGTTAACATTAGCAATCTCAGAGGAAGTAATTCCACATCACAAACTTTCATTGGAAGGCAGGAAAAAGGGAAAGGTTCCAATTAGCACTCAATGGTAAAATTCAAAAGTATGTTTGAATCTGGGCATTACTACCAAGGTCCAAGTTACAAACCATTCATAGTCTACTCTAGGCAAAAGGAGCATCAACTGAACAAACTGTATAAGACCCGAGGGCATCCAACTCTGCCTAGGGAAGAAACTGAAAGAATGTACCAGAGGGGAAGTGTAATCTACACATCAAGTTTCTTTTCTAGCCCTGAGTGGTTTCCTATCTAATAACCTCAGGCAAGTTACACACCTTCTGCCCTAACAGGAAAAGACTGAGTCTCTTACTACAGGATTTCAGATGAATACCTGGGACATACTGAGGATACTCAAAACAAAGGGCATTAAGAATCACCCTTGAGTACAACAGCAATCGCAAAAACCTAGACAGAGACCCAAACTGGCAAATGTCAGAAGGGAATATACTTAAGTAGAGCCAAATGGATCATAAGGCTCAAAATGTGTCGTCTCGGAAAAAGCTAGAGTACTCAAGGTAGAGCTGGTTGTTCAAGAGGATTACATAAATTTTCAACCTTTTCCATCTCATGGCACACACAAATTACTAAAATTCTGTGGCACACCAAAAAAGTCAGGTATTGCATGTTTTAAAAATCCTCGCAGCACACCAGCTGAAAAATCATTGGTGTAAGGCAAAGCTCCCAGCCCTAGAATTCAACATTACCAAGGAAAGTAAAATTACCAGGTGTGCATGCGTTATCATCTGTCTTGAAGAGGTGGAGAGGATGGCAAATCTAACCCCGTGGGGACAGTTTAGAACAAAGTAACAGGCTCTTAAAGGACAGATCCAGAGATAAAGCAAAGGGTGGGCACTCTAATATGGGGATGAATTTGAGCTGTGTGAAAAAGCTGGGTTTGAGTCTGCCTCAGACTACTTGTTAAACCCAACTTTATAAATTAAAAGTTACCTTTTGTACTCCTTGCTGCCCCAACTTAACACCAAATAAGTTATTTCTATAAAGCTCATAGGGGAAATGTTCAGGAATGTCAGAAATACACTGCTTCAAGATTAAGATGATGCCATCTGGGTAGTCTTCACAGTAACTGGGACCTGAGCAGTGATGACCAGTTAACTAGGCAGTTATTGATTTTATCATTACAGGTCCTATCAGACCTTTCACACATCACAAAGCAGAAGGAAACTTGCATACCTTAGTAATGTCCTACACCTACGAATTTCCACAAAAGCTCTAAAAAACAGCACACCTGAATCTGAGTGTCTGGATCTCAGGTTGTTCAATTACAGCACAAAGGTGTGACCCAAGACTCATCACACCAGTCTTTGTTTCTCCAGACACAGATAAAATCAGACTGGTTCCCACTACCAGGAGCCCTGGAAATATAGCCGTGAGGACTAAGGATGTTTACATATTTCAAAAAAAAAATTTCAAGTTAGGACTTTTCCCTAGCCTCTGAACCATGCTAATAACCTTACCGTAACCCTGCGCAAGCAAGCAAGCAAGCAGGGTAGCCTAGCTGGAGCCTCTGGGCTGCAGGAGGGACCGCAAAACCAGAACAGGTGACACCCCACCGCTCTCACCTCAAGCTTTAAAAGGCTGAATACCGCGCCCGATCCGCATACTGCTCCCGCTCATACCGAGCCATGTTGTACAGGGAATTCCGCGCGGCTGCTGAAGCTTGGGACAACTCACTGTCATGCCCGTAACCGTAGCCCTCAGAGGGAACTGGGGCTGTAGCGCGACGCAGGGGGCTCCGATCCCGCCCGTAATATGAAGTGGAAGCTGCAGAAATAGCAGCAGCGGCTGCTGCAGCAGCTCCTGAGGTCGGCAACAGGTGTCTATCGTAGGGATCAAGAGAGGTGGAGGTGAGGTGACTGGCCATGGCCGTGTTCTGGACTTGTGGCAGCTGGGACAGGGTCTGCTCTGCGTAATTATACGCAGAGGCAGCTGCAGCCGCCACCGCCTCATAGGACCGGGCAGCACGGCAGCGCTTGTAGTAGGCATCGAGCGCTCCGTACGCGTTGTTGTAATACAACGAATCCCCATAGCTCATGGTGTAAGGTGTACGCACTGCTCCGTACTGCTCATTATACTGCTCGGTAAAGTCTGCCACTCGGCCCGAACGATCTATCGGACACTCTTTGGACCAGTGCCCCTCTTTCCCGCACCGATAGCAGCCGCTCTGGTCTCCCATCCCGGGCGCAGTCCTAAGCCGGCTGGTGGACAACTGCACGTGCATTCGTTTGCCTTGAAGAAACAGACGCAAGAAGGGTTGCTATCACTCTTAATCACAGCCCCAGCCCCTACCCCAGACACTGGTCATAGCAATGGCTTTACCTAGACAACACTAATGCAGGACTCAATGCCAGAAAAACTTTTAAGTCCAATATGTAATTTAGTATAATGACCTGATTTCAGACAAAGATTAAAGAAATGTTTCCACTCTAATACCTAATACTTAGTGTAACGTTTAAGAAAGAAACTGCTCTTACTCAAAAACAAGCATGTCATTCTGTGCAAAGTAAATGTGGACAAAAACTGAACAGGGCCCAAAGTCAAAAGAAACCACAAGAGTGTTCGACAAGATTCTGAAACCTCCAATCACTATCAAGACTGATTTCATTAAGCAGAATGCAAAGACCAGGCCCCTCAGACTTCCAACCCACCCCAAAATCAAAGAGAATAGCATAAGACTCTCAAGTTTCTACTGACAGAGGGATCCAGACTTGATCTGTGCCTGACTGTGATAGGCAATTTTCAGATTTTTGGAAAAAACTCATGAACTGGAAAAGGAGGCGTGAAACACAAGAATCGCCCACCCTCTAACTGGGACCCTTAAATTACTGGTTCTGCTATTTATCCTAACAAGGATACTTGACAGTCTGACAACCTTTTTTTTTTTTTTTTTACAGGGACAGAGAGAGTCAGAGAGAGGGATAGATAGGGACAGACAGACAGGGAGGGAGAGAGGTGAGAAGCATCAATCATTAGTTTTTCATTGCCATTGCGACACCTTAGTTGTTCATTGATTCCTCTCTCACATGTGCCTTGACCGCGGGCCTTCAGCAGACCGAGCACCCCCTTGCTGGAGCCAGCGACCTTGGGTCCAAGCTGGCGAGCTTTTGCTCAAGCCAGATGGGCCCGTGCTCAAGCTGGTGACCTCGGGGTCTCGAACCTGGGTCTTCCGCATCCCAGTCCGACACTCTATCCACTGCACCACCGCCTGGTCAGGCTGACAACTAACTTTGAGGACCCCTAGTAGAATCAAAGGAAACAGGGCGGGAGGTCAGAAGATGCCTGAATTTTTCAAAGAATATGAAAAACGTGGAAGAAAGCGGGGGTTAGGGGGGATAAGAAAAATGGAAATTTATTGGTAATGTTAGTCAGTGGATCAAACTGTTCATTTTAGCAAGACTGAAGTACCTTTTCTCCTTAAACTAGGGACCTGAGTGCACAGGAATATGCACTTTTTACTTTTCTTTTGCTGAAAAGTGTTTGTATTCTGGAAATGCAAAAATATCATTTCTGAAAACCTAACTAAAAAATTAAATGAAATAACGTTTCCTGGAAAAGTTTAAGCTTTCAATCTTTTCACAGAAGCAGTTTCCACCTAACATAATCTACCAATTTAATGGTCAGCAAAATTCCAACAAAAACTTTCTAAAGCAATTGGCTGTGATGCATCCAAACATGCAGATGTCAGAGAAGTGAATGGTTAGAACCAGGGAGAACCAACAGATCATCTATTCCAGTGTTTTTCAACTGCTGGTGCAAACATAACCACCCTGCACATCATCAGAGTAGTTAACTCCTTCGTGGACTGGCATAAAACTTCTGGCAGACCGATGGCTGAAAAACACTAATCTATTATTCTAACATTACAGAAAATAGTAAATATATAATTTCACCTACAAAATTAAAGTTAGGTTCTGGGAGGCTAGAAAAGGGAAAAAGGGTGGAAGGACAAAATTACCAAAAACGCCCTGATTTAAACATTGTACCTGGACCTGGTCAAGTGTAGGTTGCAGGTTAAGAGCTAAGTGGTAAGGGCAATAAAATATTTGAATGCTTTAAGTGCTAACCCGTGTTCCTCTGGCATTTGCCCACAGGGCCACTTTGATATCCAACAAAATCAGAGAAATTAAGTGTGACCAAGGAACCAACCAGCACACTCAAGATGTAAAAGATTATTATTAAATGCCCTGTAAATAAGCTAGAAAAAGCAGCTAAATTTTAAAAATATCTAAAATGGATTTTCTTAAATGGGCAAAACAATAAATACAGTTCACCCTTGAACAACACAGGTTTCAACTGCATGGCCCCACTTATGTCCATTAAGTTCAAACCTGTATTGTACAAAAGTCAATGGTATTTTCAACCTGAGGATGGAAATCCACTTAAGCAGAGAGCCGACTTAAGTTATACCAGGATTTTCGACTGTGGAGGGGACAGCAGCCCTAACCACCCCATTGTTCAATGTTCAGCTGTATACCCAATATTGAGAAATTGAAAAGGAAAAAAGACTCAATAAATACTGCTACTCTACATACACAGAACTCTACTAGGCAGTATTAAAAAGAGCTAGTAGAAAGAAAAAAAAAATGGCTAGGTATAACTAAGTATAGGTAGCAGAAAACCTAGAGTTCAAATGCTAAAGGATTTGTCCTGAATCAGTCCACACTGCTCCTCCCTCTGAAGCAGACACCATCTCTCCTTTAACTACATTGAGGTATAAAAGAGTATCCAAAAATTAGGTATCAGACCACAAACCCTCTACAAGGGCACTCTTTGTGGACCCAAAATAATTCTCACCTTACCAATTAAAAACAAACTACACCTGGGAGACCTGTGACACCTCTCCTTAATAATTAATGCACAGCAAATACCCATGACACAATGCAACTGTTACTTGGGAGAATGATCATCAAAGCTCCAGCTCTAAGAAAGGTCCAATTTAAGGGACATAAAGAGCAAAGACAGCAGCAATTACTCCTAAACACAGGAGTACCCGGGGAAAGTAGACTACTACTTTGATTTGTGCTAAAATAAAATTGGAATGTAGATTAAAAATGTAGCAGAGTTGCGGAAATACCCAATATTTTGGAAGTAGTTACTATCAAAGGGAAAAGACTCTTTTATTGACACTGGGGACCCAAAAGGAGTGAAAGAATAATTAACAACTCACCATGGTTACCACCTCCTTCATGATTGTCATTTTTGTCACAGAAGCTTAGAGCTTAAAGAAAAGATACCTTCCAAATAAAGTGACAGTCTACAGCATTACTCATGCTGTTCCCTCCAGGCACACTAAACCAATTCACCTAGCCAAGGCTTCAAGATAACACCCGTCTAAGTGCTCTGTTCTCAAAGGATATTAAAGTCTACCCCTCCTAAACCAGTGCAAATATATTGCCATTACTGCCCCCCATCTTGATACCTCCTCAGAAACTCCTGGAATTAGCCTTTTTATTACACAGTGGCCTCATCCTCAAAACAGAACCTCTTAGGACAAGCAACAAGAGCTGTAGCCCTTTAAAGATACCAGTGATCTAAAGACCAATTCTTTTTACTAAAAAGGGATGCGTTGGGATGAGGTAGAGGAGCTTCACAGGGATTCTACTCTCAAATGTGTTGCTTAAGCAGCTTTTGCCAAGTTCTTCATATACCTAAACTTAGTGCTGATACAGGCATACCTTGTTTTATTGCACCTCACAGATGTTGCTTTTTCCCCCCAAATTAAGACCCTCCACCACCAAAATGATTACCTCCTGCTTTGACCCGCTTTATTGCAATACTCGCTTTACTGCAGAGGTATGGAACTGAACCCACAATATTTCTGAGGTATATGCCTGTACTGTGCTGAGACAATACAGAATGAAAAACTGTAATGTGCTCTACAACCCCTCCCCCCAAAAAACGCCATAACTGGACAAATCTTTCAAGAAAAGGATTTCTACACTAATAGGCATAAAAATAAAAGTCTCAGGTGCTTCAAACTAAAGCCAACTGGTTTTTCTCCCAGAGCCTTGACTTGTCTAAGGTAAAGCCCCTAAATCCCAAATATTCTCCATTTTGGGTCACCCACACAATCTTTTACCATCAACAAGCCACCAACTATATCTTCTCTACTCCAAACCCCTCCCTTTACTTATCTATCCTGTGCACACAGCTTTGTGTTCAGCCCTCATCCCAAAGAGGGTGATTCACCTTGAAACTCTGTGTTGTCAAGGCCCCTGATGGCCTCCACCGCATCCTCTGCCCGCTCCATGTGTACGAAGGCATAATCTTTCACGATGTCACATTCGATGACTGGACCGTACTCCTCAAACTTGGCCCGAAGCTCTTTGTTGGTACAGGTGGGACTGATGTTGCCCACATGCAACTTAGTGGAGGTTTTGCTCTTATTCTTGCTGGCTTCCACGTTGATGTTCACTCCGTGCAGCTTGTAGTGGTGCAGGTTCCGGATGGCATCTTCCGCCGCCGTCTTGTCCTCTATGTGCACAAAGCCGTAGTTCTTAATGATGTCACATTCCAGCACCTTCCCATACTGCTCGAAGAGTGAGCGGATCTCCTGTTCCGTGGCCTCCCGCGGCAGGTTTCCTATAAAGAGCTTCACCATCTCCACACTGCCAGAACGAGAAGAAACAATTTTAGCAAGGCCTTGGGTCCGCATTAATTTAAAAAAAAAAAATGCTGTCATCTCCTTTCATTCTAATATTTCCAAACACATTTCCCTCTCACACGCCCACCACCAAACAATAACAAAGGGAAGTGGAAATAAGGAGCCCCCTACAGTACCGGCTACAGACCTATTAGGAGCAAGACGTGCATAATAGAGAGCTACTTCCTACACAAAGGGTTCGGGTAAGAGATGGAGTTTCAAACGGGAGTGAAAATCAAACTGCGAGCGAAAATGCAGCGCTGAGAGAACTCGGCTTTTCTACCCACTGGAAGGATAGTCAGAAAACAAAGGTTTAACTAGTGGCAGGCTGGACTGACTACCTAACATTTTGAATTGGCTCTCCCTCTCAGAACCGAGTAGCCACTACTTCCGGTAAAGTGGGCCATATAATAGCTGCGTTTTAGGGTTTCCTTTGAAAGCAGTGAACGGGAGACTAGGGCCGGATAGCAGAAAGGGGTGAGAAGAGCACAGAAGTGCTGGAATGAGGAGTGCCTCTCTCTGGGCTCCAGCAGAATGGAGAAATTGGGCCAGAGAAAGGGGGCTTCAGACTCATGAGCCAAACACCAGTGTCTCAGGGTCTGAGAAATTCTCGAAACGGGATTGTAATTCCTAAGTATAGGGGAAGCGCGTTTATATCGGTGGAAACCTCGAGGCAAGAAGCCGAGACAAAATCGGGTCGAGGACAGGGTGGGAGAAAGCAAGGTATTCTCGGGGGAGGTCGTGGGGGAAGGGACGCTTTAGGCTTACCGCGGAATGCCGAGCACCGAAATCGGCTCAGTTACCGGTGCAGAGGCCGCGACACCATTAGGATACCTCTGAAGCCCAAGGGAGTGATATGAGATTTAACAGGGCAAAAGAAAGAATGTAAGGGATCGGAGTCTCTCACCCGCACGGAAATCAACACGAACTCTTCCTCGCGCCGCGGATGCTTCCGACAAAACGCTAAAATGGCGGCGGCCGCAGCAATAACTCTGGGTAGAGGGGAAGGTGAGCCTACCACCAGATTGGTCACTTGGTAAAGTGAAAGGCAGGCGTTCGCGTAGATCCTCTTCCTGATTGGTTACCATGAATGCCAATTACCTGAGAGGCCGGGAAGAGGTGGAAACGTCAGTAACCCCGAGCTTTTATGAGAAAGCCAATGAGCAGCATTCTCACGAAGTCGAAGTCATTGATTGGGTAAGAGATTGGTGTGCGGGAGGAACTACAAACGTGAGCATTGCCGGCAGGGTTACACCCGCCATTAGGCAGAGCAAGTTACGGGCCAGGTGTAGCCCTCGTTAGCTTCATGGCGCCAACTTTGTTAATCTTCATTTCGCCACTTCCACGTGCACGCCCTGACAGTATTCTGCGCTTTTTGGTTTTTTTTTTTTGCCTTCTACTCCAAATTTCTCCAACCTCCCAGAACACCCCCTCACAGCCAGGATGCTGTGGACGATAGTTTTATGCAAACTCAAGTCAGTAAGAAAAATAGCAAGTGTTTCACCTTAAGAAATCAACCTCCTCGTTTGACCAATGTAGCCCTGGGAGTCCTGGAGTCGCCCCCCCCCCCCAGCCCCAGATTAGTACTTTCATAGGCGGTGATGAAAGCAACTTTAAAATGTTAGTGTGTGCAGCTTCAATTAGGGAGTAATGGCCACGAAGTCGGCCCACTTGGGGCTGCATTATTCAGGAGGCACTGAGAACACAAGTTCTCCCGAGGAAACAGCCATTCTGGAATCCAAGATGAAGAAGCGGCTTGTGTTTATGCCCATGGAAATTGAGGAAACACCCCCACCCTGCCCTGAGAAAAAACTGGAGCAGAAAAGTTTTTTTGTTTGATTTTATTGGGCGCCATCAGCCAGAGCTGTATGTTTCAACTCCTAGAACGGACGGACCTCAGAAGGAAAAGCCTAATCACAACCAGCTATAAACAAAATACAATCAAAACATCTTTCCAGAGGGTCCAGTTCCCTCATCACATTTTCTTTCTCATCCTCTAGCTTCTCTTCACGTAACCCCATATTCACTGAGCAAGCAATGTCCCCCTTTGCAAGGCAGCTTTTGAAGAGGGAGTTAAAAAGGCGGGCGAGACAAATACTGGGTGGAAAAACTTAAAACATAAAACCAGTGACATGTTTAGGAGAAAGGGGGTCATCAGGAGTGGAAATGACACAAGTAGAGCATACTACTGTCCAAAGCATCACCAAAAAAACCGGGGTGGGGTCATTAAGAGAAAGGTGAAGCAAGGTTATGGAAATGGGTTTTAAAACTTGACATGCCTCTGAAACCAAATGGTGGAAAACTGGTCTATAATTTATTCTAGGGTGGGAAAAGATAAGGACCTAAAAACCCCAAACTCTAACATTTACACATGTGGTGGTCACTAATCTTGGTCCATTTTCATTATGGATTCTGATGCTGATACTGAGACCGAGTAAAACCCATACCATCAGTGATGAAAAGAAGCAACTCCATGTTAGCTTGAGTACCCTTCTTTGGAGGGTGGTCACAACTCATGCACAGAGAAAGGAATCTGGTAAAGAAATCCTCTCAGCACCTTTCAGTTTGATCTTACAAAAACATTTTTTTTCGTTCAACAGCCCTGGTGATAAACTTTCTTCCAAGATACCAAAGCATATGAGATCAACTCACTCTATGAAACTAGGAATCTCTACAAGCCCGCAGGAAACTGGGAATATTGTTCTCTGGATCACAATTTAAACCAGTTTGCAGATCACTGCCCACTCCCATCTCCCAACCTAATTATTTGATTTACCTTCTGAAAGCCCTTTAGGTCCACTTATATTTTCATTTTGCAAGTTCATCCAACTGAGTAAACCACATTAAATAATCCCTCTGCTTTTTAAAACCCATTGCAACTAGAATTTTTTTTTTTAATTGAGAGGAGGCAGAGACAGGTTTATGCCGCAAGCCCCCTACCTGGGTGAAGCTCTGCCCACTTGCAGCATTGCTCAGCAACTGAGCCATTTTTAGGGGGCAACTTGCTTGAACCAGTGGAGCCATGGCTGTGGGTGGGGAAGAGAGACAGAGACAAAGGGGGAGGAGTGGAGAAGCAGATGGTCCCTTCTCCTGTGAACCCTGATCGGAATCAAACCCAGAACATCCACACACAGGGCAGACTCTCTATCACTGAACCATCCGGCCAGAGCCTAGAAAATTTTCAAACTCACCCTGCCCAATCTGGTTCTTGCCAGAATCTCCCAATCTCTTTAACAACTCCCCCACTCATCACCACCCACAACTATGCTCCAGCACACTGGCCTTTTTGTCCCAAGCTCAGTCATGTTTTCTCCAGGCCCTTCTCTGTCCACCCATCTAAAGACATCCCCCTACCCCAACCCCTACCTACCTTAGCACTCCGTCCCATGACTCCATGTTATTTTTCCAAATACTTACCACCACTTGAAATCCTACTTATTTATTCATCTTCTGTCTTCCTCCCACCCTATGCCCCAAGCAAAGACTTGTTCTACAAAGACAGGGACCTTTTTTATTCCCTGTGTCTTCAGTGTTAGAACTGTACTTGGCAAGGCACTGTGATTTGCTAAATTAACAAATGGATGAATGAATGTGTTAATCTCTTGATAACCAAAACAAGAGAAATGACTGGATTTTCAGTTTACATCAGTTTAAGAAGATGGGTACTTATTTCTAAAAACAAGCAAGTGCCCAAAAGCCAAAGGGTAACCCTATGCTACAGCTTTTCACCACCAAGATTACCCGCTTGACAAAAGCTGCAAAATGAAGCTATAGGTAGGAAGATTTACAGCTCAAGTTTCTCCACGATGTTCATCTAAACAAGTGTATTTTACCAAGTATTAAAGGAGCTTAATGTTTATCCCTTAAAAACCATTAAAGGTTTATTTTTATTTTTTCCACGAAAGACATCTAGTCCAAATCCTCTATCTTACCACCCAGCTACAGAAAATGGGATTAAATGGGATATTTTAAAAGTACCTTGTCTGAACATTGTTGATGTCATTTTGCTCATTCTTAAATTTGCTGATCAGGTTACCAAGCCCCTAAAAAGGGTAGTGACTTGTCCAAAGTCCTCTAGAAAGCTGATGGTTTTTCAGAGTCAAGCATAAATAATAGTATATATTCTGGCTGCAGATCCTGAAGAGATAAAGAACCTACACAGAACCTGGACTCTTGAAAGGAAAATGAGGGACAGATTAGGTCCCTCATTTTCCCAAATTTAGAGAGGGAAACACCAATCATCAGTGAAAACCACTCAAATATTAATAAGCAATCTGTGTTAATTTCATACCCTTAGGGATGAATATAATTCATACACCTAATAAACAACTCTGGTTCCTAGTCCAGAAAAGAGTTACCAGTCTAATAAGGGCTCAAATTAAAAACCAGTGTTCTCCAGGGAGGTTCAGAAGGAGCCACTAGGCCAGTTAAACAAGCTTTTTACACCTCCAATCCCACTCCCTGCTATACACTCTTAGCCTCCCCTTCATGTTTTTGCAGTCCCGTTACCTTTCTTCTCCATACCCTAGAGAATCTGACCCTACCCGCTGAACAGTGTTGCCTGAGGCTGGAGGTGGCCAAAACTGGTATGGTCCAGTGACCTATATCACTTTTAGGTACCATGCATTACAAAATCCACTGCCTTCACACCTACATCCAAAGTCCTTTGCAAAGCTGTGAACTCCATTAGGCCATCCCAATCTCCCAGAATGTTCTCATTTCTATGAATGACATGGCTCGCACATAATGAGTAGTGACTATAGATGAGGCTCTATACTTAATGACATGTTCTCATTAGAGCCCTCCAACAGGAGTATTACTGTGATGATTACAAGCAAAGTCCTGGATGGTTCAAAATTGCTGGTTCAATTCCTTCATCCACTACTTTATTATTATTATTAGTCATTTTAGAGAGCAGAGAGAGAAGGGAAGAGGAGCAGGAAGCATCAACTCCCATGTGCCTTGACCAGGTAAGACCAGCGGTTTGAACCTGTGACCTCAGTGTTGTAGGTTGATGCTCTATCCACTGCACCACCACAGGTCAGGCCATCTACTAATTTCTAACAACGTGATCTTAAGTTACTAACCTACAGCCTCAACTTATCCATTTATAAAATAGGTTTAGGGATACCTAATGCATTTGGGTTGTAATGAAGATGAAATGAAAATATATGAAAAGCATTTTTAACAATGCTTAGCACATGTTCAATAAATGTTAGCCACTATCCCCATTTTATAGATAAAAAAACTGAGGTTGAATTCCAGACATGTCCAAGATCACACAGCCAAGTGATAGAACAAGAATTCAAACTCAGGAAACCTGATTTTAGAGGCAAACACCCCTTCGTTCATTCTGTGTCAAGTTAGTTTTCACTTCAAATCCTAACTCCAGAAAGCTATCTCTAATTACCGGCACTGCCCTATCTGCTCCTTCCTTACCTATCACTCCCCTAGCACTGCTTATTACTGTAGCTAGTTCATTAAGACATGCATAACCTCCCCAAGACTGCATATTCCTCAAGATCAGCCCAAGGGCTCAGCTACCTAAACACTGTATTTCCACAACTACAGACCCAGTACTTCAAATAAGTTGAAGCTAGATTTAAAGAACTAAGATTTTTTTTTTCTGGAAAACCCTAGATTCTACCCATTGTGACCTTTACAAAGGTACCTACAGAATTTGTGTTAATATAAATTTCCCACTTGCCATCTATCTTCTCTATTACCCATATTACATAGCATATATTCCATAATCTAGGAAACTTATTTTTATTGTAACTTCAGACATCCCATTTATAGTCAACTTGGCTTGAGAACAAAATGACCAGCGAAAGAAGTCTGAGTATGAACTTTGGCATAGTTTAACAGACAGGCATGACTAGAAATGTTACCTACCCAGAGAAGCTGACCACTCAGTGATAGTCCATTACCTCTAGTAATGGACAAGGGATGGGGCCCTAGGCCTACCCCAGACAGTTTGAAACAAAATTCAAACCTTGCCTGACCAGGTGGTGGCGCAGTGGATAGAACATCGGACTGGGACGCAGAGGACCCAGGTTTGAAACCCTGAGGTCGCTGGCTTGAGCACGGGCTCATCTGGTTTGAGAACGGGCTCACCAGCTTGAGCAAGGGGTCTCTGGCTTGAGTGTGGGATCACAGACATGACCCCATGGTCGCGGACTTGAGTGAGCCCAAAGGTCGCTGGCTTGAAGCCCAAGGTCGCTGGCTTGAGCAAGGGGTCACTTGCTCTGCTGTAGCCCCCCAGTCAAGAAAAATGAGAACACAATCAATGAACTAAGGAGCTGCAATGAAGAATGATGTTTCTCAGCTCTCTCCCTTCCTGTCTGTCTGTCCCTCTTTCTGTCAAAAAAAAAAAAAAAAAATCCAAACCTCAGAAAAGCAGGCTGATGAGGCTTTAAGCCTCTACATGGTCTTGTTCCAGGAATAAACCAACTAAAACTTCTCCAATGAAGGCCAAGTTGTAGAGGTGACAGATGCAAAAGTACAAAGATCTGAAGGATCCTGGGAACCCATATTCCCCACCCCTTTTCCAAAAACACAAATGTCTGTCCTCCCATTCATTCAACCTAATCATCTCCAAGTTATAGAAAGGACCCTGAAAATCAGAAATCCACAAGAAGCAAATCATGAATGGGCTAGAGAATTAACATTGGTAGCATAATTTAAGAGAAGGGGGGATTTAAAAGCAATCTCCCAAGATTGAGGTAAGTAAATCATTTTGCTTTGTGGCTCCTTCTGCCTTAAACAATTATAAACCTGAGCGCTGAGGCAGCAAGGGCATCAGCACCTAAAGATGACAGGTAATTAGTGATCATCTAGTCCAGGTTGCCCTGAAGAACTTGGGCTTCCATACAGAATATTAACACTGGCCCCAAGAACACATTAAGCTATTTTTCACAGGAACCCTCAATAGAAAGAAAGACAGAAAGCCACAATGACAAACATTACAAGTACACAAGCCACAATCACAGCCCTACAATCAACCAACTCGCCCATTTTCCAGGGTAGTAACCAGAGCTAAACTTGTTAGCTTGGCCCTCAGATTACCCACCCTTACTGCAGAAAAGTGAAGAGAAATCTAGAAAACTCCTCCCAGTCATATAAAGAAATGGAAAGGAGCAGCAAAGCACCTTGAGGCAAAGCAGAGAGCGGAAAGAAAAAGAGCTATGGCCCTATACCCCCCAAGATTAGCCCAGTAAGCATATACAGAGCTCATGGTTATAAAAACCATCCATACGCTTTCACCCACTGGACAGAGGGGAGAGAACATCTGAGGCAAACTACTCTGTCACTTGCAAATTCACAAGAAGCCAGTGAAGGAGGCAGAAGACAACCCACCTGAACTCCACTTGACTGACACATCTCCCCAAAATTGCCTTACCCAAAGGAACATCAACAGGTTGTCCTATTATCACCGCACCCAACCAGTCTTCTTCAAGTCATCCATCATTAAATCCAATCCTCCCATCTTGTCCCTGGCTGGAATTCCCTATATTTTACCCAGGTCCTCCCAACCCCCAGCCCCTGAATACAAGTATAGAAAGGATCTTCCATTCCTCACCCTATCCCAGCATCCCTACTTGGTTATGCTTGCACCTCAACCCAATCTGAGTCTATCATGACACTTCAAATTTAAACCCAGCAAGTAAACATCTGGAAACCTTAACAAATGGAGATAGGGAAGATGAGTCTCAGGTGGCCATGATGGTATTGGACAGGATGCAGGAAGGACGCTCTGTGGTGATGTTCAACAGGCAAAATATCAGGTCTGTGACCAGAGTCTCCCATACCTTTTCTTCCAATTGTCCCTGCCCCTCCTTTCTCCAACCACAGGGCAGTGTCAGACACCGACATCTCCCCTACCCCACTACTGGCTCCTTTCTGGGTCCCAGCCCCAACACTCACTTCAACCCACGACCTGAAGGATCCACTAGCTTCATCAGCACCAAAGCAGCCCACTCCACTCCCTACTTCTCACTCGAGAAGCCAAACCCCAGAACCACCCTGCTGGAGAACAGGTCGTTCCTCAATTGGAAACAAGTCAGGGAAAATAGACAAGCATAGGGAGAGGAAAATGGGCAATAAATTTACTGCACTGAGGAGTGATTAATTCAAGTTGAGGGCCGAAGAAACCCAAGCAACTTGGTTTGAACTCTACTCCTAAAGATGAGACTAGCAGGACAGTGATGAGCTAAATCCCTCTAGACAGCAGGGACAGTGTTCTAATTTCCATGTTCACACCCCCTTCCTCATCTGCCCTGAGGCCCCTGGCTGCCTGTCCTTCCGCTGTCACATCTTCCTGGATGTCAAACTGGCTCCTCTGAAACGGAGTGCAATCAAGACAATGACAACCAGGTTTCCAAACTGCAAATTGCCCCAAGTTTTATTTGTAGTCCATACAAAAGGGAAAAAAAAATTAAAGTTCTCTAACACCGCCTACTTGGGGAGATAGGGAAGTGGGACTGTGCGGCTCAGCATCAGCTAGAACGTCAGGGGTCAGAAGGAATTTGGACATAAACCAACTGACTGTCCCAACTGGAACTCAGTCTCAACACAGTCTAGAGGGTCAGTCAGGGACCCCTGAACTGCTGGCACAGCTTGGCGCATAGGAAGTGGTTGAGATAACCCTTTCCTGGCCTCCCTTATATCTAAAAAGAAAAAGGCGCTGCCAACCTTAGCTGCAGGTTGCTTCCCCATCCAAACGACCTTAAATATCGCGCACAAAAATAAAAGGGAGCCAGGAAAAATAAAAACATAAAAGAAATTCCCATCCTCAGAAGATGGGAGGCCGGGGAGAGGGGAAGCCGCAGATCTAGAGCCAGCAGCAAGATCTGCTGCTGAGGCGAAGGAACAAAGTAGGTTACTGCCAAACACTCAAAAGGATCGTCTCCTTGGGAAGGCCCGTACAGTAGAGGGGATGAAAAACCGCAAACAGAGAAGTATGGGCCAGTGGTTATAACCAGGGTCTGCACCCTGCCACCCCACTTCTCTCCTTCCCTCCCTGTGGTGCCCCCTCCCAGGACGGCCCTACATGCGGCGCTGGTAGCCAGAGTGCATCTGAGCTGCCCGCAGGTAATCATTATAGGAGCCCGAATAGCGTGCGTAATCGGAATGGGCATCGGGCAGGCGACGGTAATCCAGCGAGGACTTTGTCGGCGAGCGGCGGAACGAAAGCTGCGACTCTGATAAACGGCGGTAATCAGAGAGCTCGGCTAAACGCCGGTCGGAACCATACCTAGTCAAGAGAAGAAGACAGTTGGTGAATGAGACAATTGAGAGGAGGGCTCCAGGTGGGCATGGGGGAGATGCCAACGGGGATAGGGAGGGTGTGATCAGACTGGTCTCCAACAAACGAGATTTTGTCAGAAAGCTCATCACCCTTTCCAGGGCAAGAAATCCAGCCCGGTCAACTCAGTGGGAAACCAAGCCCAGCACTGAAGCCCTCCCTTCTGAACTGGCCAAGGTGAATTTTGGTTTACATTCCCAAACTACGAACTATTCCCACCCTTGGGCCCTGCAGAGAAAGACCGTGGTTGTTTATCAACAGAACGGCGGACGAAAGCAAGGTACCCAACTTCCCAGAGTGGACGCACCTCATACACCTTGCCTTCAGCCAGTGAGAGCCAAAGGAACTACTCTTTCCAACCTACCCCCACCAAAGCCAGGACAACCACATGACAGGGTTAAGGATCCTACAGACAGTGGGAAAGGCTACAGGCCACAATCTTGCAGGCTCCAACGACAGTTGGGCTAGCCCAGACAGGTGACACTTTTCCCAGCCTGACTAGCTGATACCACCCCAGGTTCAGCACTATGCTCCACCTGACCAGGAAAGTTCATTCTTATCACCCCCTCAGCCTCTGGACATCCCACAGGAACAGAGAAGACCAAGGGAGGGCCGATGGCTCAGTTTCCCTCCCATGCCAACCTCAGCCCCTTGCCCTAAGCCCCAGCTGGGGGCAGAGGCGGGGGGGGGGCATACAATACCTTTTCGACATGGCGACAGCCTTTTTGTAGGGATCGTCGTAGCTGGCCCGGGGTGGGGAGAGGCGGGTACGCTCATAGGGCGGCGGGGTGCTGTTGGCGTTGGCAACGGCCCCCTGGGACATGGACAGGTAGGCTGCAGACGGCTGACCTGCCCCATCGTAGGCACTGCCTGGCTGGCCACGGTAGGAGGCAGCAGCCTGGGGATGCTGCTGGGCAGCATAAGAAGCAGCCAATGAGGCCGAGGATTGAGTGCGGTAAGGAGCTGCCAGGGTGGCGGAAGGCTGGGCCCCGTAGGCTGCTGCGGCACCATAGGAGCCAGTGGCCGCAGCAGCTGACTGAGCCCCATAGGAGCCGGACAGGCCCATGGATGCTTGAGCCCCATAACTATTCAGCTGGGTCTGAACAACCGGTTGGGCCCCATAGGACCCGGCCATTGGGGTAGCTGCTTGTGCAGCATAGGCGGCTGGCTGGCTGGCATAGGCAGCAGCTGCAGCTGGCTGTGCCACATAGGCGGCAGGCTGGGAAGAGTAGGAAGCAGCCTGTTGTGCAGCATATGGGGCAGACTGGGCATTGTAAGAGGCTGAGGGCTGGGCATTGTAAGAAGCCGCTTGGGCCCCATACGCCAGTGAGGAGGCTGCAGACTGGGCCCCGTAAGAGGCTGCCTGGGCCCCATAGGAGCCGAGGGAGGAAGCTGCTCCCTGGGCGTTGTAGGAGGCAGCCGCACGAACGCCATAGGAAGAGGCAGCCTGCGCACCGTAAGAGGACGGCTGGTTACCATAGGAGGCCAGGGAGGAGCCCTGAGCCCCATAGGAGTTGAGCGAGGAGGCCGCAGCTGGCTGACCCCCATAGGAGGAAAGGGCAGAGGCCGAGGGCTGGGCCCCACCATATGGGCCAAGCGATGAAGCGGCAGACTGGGCGTTAGGGCTGGCCAACTGGCCCCGGTACGGGGCCCCGAGGGAGACGGAGGGCTGAGCGCGGTAAGAGGCTGCCTGGGCTGCCATGGGCTGAGTCCGATAGCCAACACCCAAAGAGGCAGAAGGCTGGGCCCTGTAGGCAGCTCCCAGTGACACAGATGGCTGGGCCCTGTAGGCGGCTGGCTGGGCCGTCAGAGGAGCCACATAAGAGGCTCGGGGAGGTGAACGGCGCAGGGGGCTGCGGTCGCGACCAAAGAAGGGTGGCGTGGGCTGACGGGCTTGCCCATCAAAGCCACCAGTGCTGTTGCCAAAAGCCTGCTGGTAGTCGAAGGCGGCAGAAAAGCCACCAGCTCCAGGGAATGCAGCATCCCCAGCCCCCGGTTTCTTGGTCTTGTCCCCAGACTGGATAGCCAGGCCAGGCCCCTTCTTCTGACCCTTGGTTGAGAGTTCCACGTTGATGCGCTTGCCCTTCACTTCTTTGCCGTTGAGCTGCGCGATGGCGGCTTTGGCATCTGCTTCCTTCTCCATGTGAACAAACGCGTAGTCTGATAAAGCAGCAGACAGAGGGTTAGCAATTAGGGGGGCAGGGCACGCTACCCAATGGGTCCCAAACTGGACACACCAACAGCACCCAGCTGTTGCCAGCTACCGCCAGGCCTCCAAACCCTCCTCTCCAGGAGTTAGGTCATAAAATGTGGTTCCCATATAACAAAGCTTCTGACTGTCCCGGGCAGCCACCTTTGCTTGTGGCCTTCTCCCCGTTCTCCCCTTTCCCACTGCCATCTCACCCAACTTCCTGGTGAGAGAAGAAAGAGCAAAGATGAACTGCAACACAGGATAAAAATCTTCACAGCTCCTGTAAGTATAAATCAGCAGACAAAACGCAGAAAGGTGCCTGGATCACTCAATTATTCAGCAGTCTCTAAACCAAGGTCACCAAACTCTACAGCTCACCTTTGGAGCTTAACTCTCAAACACTAGAAATGACAACTTATGCCTTGGCATGACCCATGTCTCAGCCTAAGAGTCCAATTAAGGCAAGAGAGCTATACTGCAATGCACAGTGCATGAAATTCCTCCAACATGATCTCTTTGCCCATAGTACTTTCCAGTTTCCAAAGCACTTTCACACACAGAACCTCATTGGACCTCACAATAATCCTGTGAAGTAGGCAGAACAAAGGATCCTTCTCCCCATTTTACATGCCAAGAATTTACATGGCTTGCCCCAAATCAAAAAGTGTTAGAGCCATGAACATACTCCAAGCTCTCTGTGCCCTTCACTACACCAGTCTAACCCCAAGAAGTCAATGTATAGGGCAGGATTGTAATATGACTAGCAAGGGGAGAAGATGGACTCCGTGTAAGCCAACGAGATGTAAGAATGCAAACAGCCTCCTGCCCAAGTTCAGGCCCAAGTTGCCTCCCCCAGGCTACATTATATCCTCCACAGTTCCTTGGGCTCCTGATCGCAGAGCAGACAGTTTACAGGGAAGATTTGGTCTCACAACTTCAAGGTGAGAAGCTGCAACTACTTCAGCAAGCAGGCTCTGCTAAGCAGATTACTCCCGAGGTCCTCATTCAGGATCTGAATGAGCTGTGGTGGGACAGACTCTTAAGACAAGATGTTGATCTCAAAACCTGTGCATCTGCCACACAGAAAGAGGATTTTAGGTGGGATAGGAACAGGAAGAAATTCTTGTTCACATCCAAACTCACAAACCACAATGGTGCAAGCAGGATATGAAGAACAAAGATAAGATCATGCTTGTGGAAAATGATGCACCCCATCTGTACTTTAAGTACCCTACGGCTACTTTAAAATACAGTCCAAGTACCATCCCCCATCTCTCTCGTATCAGTTTAGGAAATGAAGAACTACCTGGATGAAATTATTAAGGTTTCGTTTTTGAAGATAAGAATTCCTTTTAAATGGCTTCTAAACAAGTGACATAATTTCTAGAAACCTTCATACTGGGATGCCCTCCCTTGCTGCTCCTATAGAGCAAGTCATTTTTCTGGATCTAAGTCAGTGCCACCAACCAACTCTCATACAAATGAGAATAAGAATTTAATTTATAGGTAAAAGTCAGAACCATCATACAGCACAAGGAATTCTGGGCTAGAGGCTTCAGTTATAGATATAAATATCACTGACTTGCTATAAGCTCTTAAGAAACATAATTTATTTCTCTATCTGACAAATCTGTCCTACATACCTCAGAGTTAGAAAGATTCAAATAAGAAGATAAAAGTGCCTTGGAAAGTAAAACCAACTATATAATAAAGGATTATTATTATTTAAGCCTAGGAATAAATATAGGCTTATTTCCCTGCAGAATATTACCTTTCATCTCTACTAAAACATGAGATACAATGCCATCTATACATGCAAACTTGGAACCAGCTAGAGATGATAAAAGCGCAGAATCAACTATCACAACTTCAATCCACACAGCCCCATGGCCAGAACCTGATTTCTTAGCTACCAATTGTGAAAAGCAAAGTGTTCTTTTCCACTTAGCCACAAAGCACTAGAATTGTCCTCAGATCTTCACCTCCACTTTGGGTCAAGTGAGCTAAAAATAGATGGTGGTGCTCTCTCTCTCTCTTCCTCTCTCCCTTCCTCCCTAAATTCAACAAATTTTTAAAAATTAAAAATGGTGGTTGGAGATCGCTTTAAAAATAGAGGCTGGGTCTGACCTGTGGTGGCGCAGTGGATAGAGTCAACCTGGAATGCTGAGGTCACTGGTTTAAAACCCTGGGCTTGCCTGGTCAAAGCACTTAAGAGAGTTGATGCTTCCTGCTCCCCCCACCCCCTTCTCTCTCTCTCTCTTTTAAATGAATAAATATATTTTTTTTTAAATCAGTTAAAAAGCAGAGGCTGAACACACTGACCCTCAGGAGAATGGCAAAACCAACCAGAGAATGCAAAGGCAAGCAGAAAGCAGAAGCTTGTAGGCAGATTAAGGGGAATGCAAAAAAAGCCTCCGGCACTGAGGGAATAGTAAAGAACCATACTATATTCCTGGCTAACCTGAGACTGAAACGAGCGCGGCCAAAAACACCCAACAAAATTTCCATGGGTTTACAAGAGCAATAGAACATCCCACTGTCTACTCCCTACTTAGTTGGGTTTTATTAAGAGACCAAGTTGTGAAATTTGAAAATTGAGATTTCACATGTACAATTTAATTGACTGCCCACCTGAGCTATATGAGTTTTTTTAAAGCCACCAGATACAATTATAACCAGTTTATATCAAAAAATTCCTAAGCCTGATACTGGTTGTCCAGCTGACTCGATCACATCAGGCTAACTAATCCTATCAGTGATCAGCCAAATACAGCACTATCAAAGATTCTTGGAACACAACTACTCTTACAACAATAAAGAGAAAAACAGAGACCTAGAGAACTCCAATGACCCATCTACCTGGAGAGCTAGTTCAAGGAACCATAACCTGAAGAAATCTGCATAGAAAGGGTCTAGAAAGCAATGTTTTACAGATAGCTTCTAACTGTCTGTTGGCATTACAATCCCTCCAGTACCAAGTTAAGAGAGTCCAGAAAAATGAGTTTTTCTTATGCTGAGAAGAGTAAAAACCGCTAACTTGAAACTAGAGCTGTGTAGTACAGGAGAATGGCTACCCACAAAAAAAGAGAGGAAACAGTTCCCTCTTCTGCCTTTCAGGCCTCCCCTGAAATCTAAATGGTTCCTAGCTGTCAGGGTCTCTCCTACTTCATCTTTGAACATTCAATAGAATATAGCAGTGGAGAGCGGTTACAATCTACTGTTGCTATGGACTTTTACTCTACCAAATCAAATCATATTTAAGCTCCTGGGGTAACCAAGCAACTATGTTTTGCCCCCCTGTGAAATAAAACAGAACTGGTTGTCCTGTGCTATGCAAGCTTCTGCGCTTTTCCAAAACATGACAGCCAACACGAGACTCAATAAAATGCCCATTCCCAGCCTAAGAAATATAAGCTATTTATAGAGCCAGAGCTAATTTCTTCTACTACATTCCCAACTTACAAACTTCACTTTCCTCCATCCCAAAGACACAGAAAAGCATCAGTGAAGGACAGGATGCTCCAGTCTTTCCCACAGTCCCTTACATCCAAGTGTATGAGAGCTCTGTTACATCAGCACAAGTAAAAGCTTACCAACACTCCCTGAGGAAGTCAAGGCATTTCTGCTAATCCAATGTTTACAATGGAACACAACCCACAAAACTTTCACTCCCACCTTCACAGGAATCAGCCAAGAGTTCTAAAAACCACATGCAGTGACACTTCACCCTGCCCTCCACTGCCACTTAATGTCTGTCCCCAGCAAATTCAGGCAAATTTTCTGTCTTTCTCGACTACCTGAAAGCAAGCTTCTTAATTAACGAATTCCATGGAAACTGTCCCAGAAGATGCTATGTTCTAGACTCCAATCTAGTAGCCACCCTTTCTAAGAACCACAGAAGAAACATAGTAGGTCTATTAAACATAGAAATTTCATAATGAGCTATACGCTCCCATCCGTTTCCTGGCCAGGTGCCCAATCAGAGCCTTCCCACTCCTTCATGACTCTATAAACAAAAGCAAAAATCCATGCACCATACAGCCTGCCTCAGAGCACCAGGCAGAAAAGCCCGATTCCGGATAGTCGTGGACTTGCATAACCTGAGTTGAGGAAAATAGAATGCAGTATTAATGCAGAACAAGGAATTGGTCCTAGAAATGGAGAGTACAACCCTTTACACTTTCCCCAGTTAAGGACAAGGAATGGCCCCAAACACGTGCCTCTCCAGGACAGTCAATGACATATCTTGGTGGAAATGAGTAGGCACCTGCATCCACATTTATTTTCTATCCTCAAAACTCCTCATAAAGGGTGTGAGCTCATTTGAATCCAACACCAGGAAGAAGGCGTCAGATACTCCCAGACTGCATCCTCAGAGATGGCAGGGCCAAGTTAACTGATCTGCTCCCAAGTGGAACAGAAAATAGCCACATACACGAAGGCTGTCCCACCAAACCCTGCCAGCATAAAATAAAAAGAGCTTAGGAAATAAGAACCCATGCTATGAAAAAAACCAACTAGATTGCAAATAGGAGATCAGGCCTAAATTATGGTGATACATTTTTCTAGGAGTTTAAAAAGCAAGCTAAGGATCTGTCCTGAGGATTGGACTAATCAAGCAAAAACAATTAGTAAGTAAATCTGTTAACCAATGTTTAAGGAATTAAGGAAGACCTCTCAGAGGCCCCTTCCCATGTTTCCTCTCAGCCACAGAGTATGCCCCCTTGCAAAATCACCAGATTTATAAAAGAATGACACTGTTCTGGGGCACAAGTAAAGCCTACAGAGAAGGGGCCTTCATAAAATAAGCCTCCTTTCACATGCGAGAGGTCGGGATTTCCAGATGTAAAAATCGAGCCCTAAAGAATAAAAAACAAATTTGAGGGAGCTGGAAAGCGCAGTTGCCACGCCTAACCCACCTAACAATATTGAAAGGCCCAAGTGATTCAGAAGGGGTCCCTTCTGTACCCAAGAGTTACTATACCCATGAGTACACCCGTGCCACAAAATACTAGAAAGATCCCAGCCCAAGAAACGTCCAAGGGCCCCGTTACCTTCCGCTCGGGAACATTCACCGGGAGGGAACACGAGGGTGGTCTTGGGGCGTCAGCCCCCACCTTTTCCCTCATCCCTCGCTCTGACCGACGTCTGGGGAAGTGCAGAGATCTTCCCCGCTCCACGATCCGGCTTGTGCCCGTCACTTCCCAATTTCCGCTCGGTGCCAGGCCCAGGAGAACAGTGGAAGGCGCGCCCCCGGTACACTCGCAAGTCTCTCAGGCGCGCCCCCGGCCCCGTAGCTCAGCCGACAGTGGCCGCCGCACCCACCCAGAGCCGCTTCCTCCCATTTTGTGAATCGTGCCCAGACCGCAGGGGAGGAGGGTGGCTCTACCCAGCGCGCCCGCAGCAACTCCGGCCTCGCTCCCGCGGATTTCCCCCCACCCCAACCGCGCGGTAACCGTCCCCCAGGAAAGGGGCGTGGTTAACAAGCAGAGTGCCGTGCGCGCGCCACCGCGTTACCTTTCACCACGTCACACTCGATGACGCGTCCACGGCGCTCGAAGAGGCTGCGCAATTCCTGGCTCGTACACGCAGCCGACACATTGCCCACGAAAATCTTCCAAGTGTTAAGAGGCCGTGGGCGCGACATCTCCACCACGAGCGCGCGCCCAGGTCGCAGCTCGTGGCCGTGTAGGGCCTCGATGGCGCGCAGCGCGCCCGCGTTCTCGCGCATGTGCACGAAGGCGAACTGTTTCATGACGGCGCAGCTCATGACTGTGCCGTAGGGCGCGAAGAGGGCTGCCAGCTCCTCCGGCGTCGTATCCGCCCCATCGACGTTTCCCACGAATATCTTCATTTTGCCGCCGCAGCTGCCTTCCCGGAGAGCCGGGACCTCTCTTCAACCGTCAGGCAAGACGTCCGGCCAGCCGGCAGTCCTCCCCAGGAATGGCTGGCGACCGAGAACCCCGCCGCGCAGGCGCTCTGGTCTAGCCAATCCCGGCTCGCATCCCGCGTGCCCTGCAGCCAATCAGAAAGCCTGAGGGAAGATGCACACAGACGTAGCCAATCCCAAAGGGTCTGACGCCCGCTCGTTAGCTGAGGGTGGGAGAGGGACGACGGCGCGCGACCAACCGCCACCGCTAGGGATTGGGGGCAGGAGGATTGGAGCGGTGGTACGCGCTCGGTGAGCGTCGGCCGCCGAGAGGCCTAGTCCTAGAGGCGGCCTCTGGCCGGGGTGGGGCCCGAGTCGGCGGGCCCCGTGGAAATAACTGGTTCTGTCGGTAGTCAGAGCTTCTCCCAGTTTGGAGGCTTAGGCCAAGCCTGCGAGTAGAGGGAGCAGGAAAAATGTCCACAGGAAGGCCGAGCCTGGCAGGAAAAAACGGGACAAACGTCTTCAGCAAAGCCCCCGGGACTACCACCTCCGGAACTGTCTGAGGGAGATCTGAGAGGCATCTATCTACCCCGGAGGAGACCCTCGTGCAATTAGTTCATTCTTTGGAATCACATATCCTGAGATTGCTGAGGTCCTGGCAGACGCTGGAGAAGTGGAAATTAAGATCACTCTCTATGTTTACGGAATTTACAAACTAGGGTTAATGTGATGTAGCTCTCATGTATATTTGAAGTTTTCCGTAATAAAAAGTTTAATAAAGTAAAAAAAGGTTCAAAAGAACAGTCATTGAACAGGCAAAATTGAGCCTTTAAAAACACATAACAGGAAAAATTTCAAAACCGACAGATACATGTAAAGATTTTGTATGACAAAAGACGTCAAAAACAAATACATGTGACAAACTCAGGGCAGTCTGCTCATTCTACAGATTTTATTGAGCACCTACCATGTGGGGAGCATCAAGATTACAGCAGTGAACAAAAAGTAACAAAAATCCCCACCTTCTTGGAGTTTATATTATGGTGAGGAAACAGATTAACAAGTAAAACTTGTAAGGCTGTTGTTGGATAGTGCTTAAAACGAAATAACAGCCTGACCTGCGTAGCCCAATGGGATAAAGCCCCGACCTGGAACACTGAGATCGCCGGTTTGAAACCCTGGGCTTGCCTGGTCAAGGCACATATGGGAGTTGATGCTTCCTGCTCTTCTCCCCTCCTCTCTCTCTCTCTCTTTCTCTCTCTCCTATCTAAAAAAAAAAAAATTGAATGAAAACTTGAAATAACAGAGGGAGCAAACAAGCCATGCTCTAGCGTAATTATTCCAGTTAGAAAAAACAACTGAATAGTAAAGCCTTGGGGAGGTGGGGAAGTGGGGGTGGGGGGTGGGGATGGGGGTTAAGGGTGGGGGGGGGTAAAAATGTAGACCATTGAAATGATTGGGCTTTCACTCTTAGTAAGGCTGGAAGTCTATGGAGGGCATAGAACAGAGGAGTTCATCTGAGATTTTCATTATTTTATAAGTATCATGGCTGCTATCGAAATGGGCAAAACCAAAAACAGTTGTTTGCTCTGAAAAATTACCACTACACAAAAATACACGAGAGAGATGATGGTGA
The DNA here is from genome assembly GCA_037038555.1 of Rhynchonycteris naso. NCBI lineage: Eukaryota > Metazoa > Chordata > Mammalia > Chiroptera > Emballonuridae > Rhynchonycteris > Rhynchonycteris naso. Next base: position 367,038,197 of record CM072995.1, on the reverse strand, counting down.
CATGGATCAAGGTGGCCCAAAAGAACTCGGGTGAAATGGTCAGATAGGACAGAAGGGCTGCAATTGGATGTGAGTTGTGAAAGAGGAGTCAAAGATGACACTGAACAACTGAAAGCGTGAACTGAGATGAGGAATATTGCAGGAGAAATAGATTTTTGTGGAAGATGAGAAATTCAATTTTAGATGTGATAAGTCTGAGATGCCTCTAGGTCATCCAAGTGGAGATACCAATAGCAATTAGATATGTGTCTGCAAAGGACTGTACTGAGTATATAAATTTGTGGGTCTAAAGAGCTACCATCTAGCCTGACTAGGTAGTGGCGCAGAGGATAGAGCGTCGGACTGGGATACGGAAGACCCAGGTTTGAGACCCCGAGCTCGCCAGCTTGAGCGTGGGCCCATTTGGCTTGAGCAAAAGCTCGCCAGCTTGGGCCCAAGGTCGCTGGCTCCAGCAAGGGGTGGCTTGGTCTGCTGAAGGCCCGCGGTCAAGGCACATGTGAGAAAGCAATCAATGAACAACTAAGGTGTCACAATGGCAATGAAAAACTAATGATTGATGCTTCTCACCTCTCTCCGTTCCTGTCTGTCTGTCCCTATCTATCCCTCTCTCTCTCTCTCTCTGTCCCTGTGTAAAAAAAAAAAAAAAAAAAAAAAAAAAAGAGCTACCATCTATTACTGTACAAAGAACTCCTACAGATTGATAACGGGGGTGGGGGGGTGGGGGGTGGGAATGAGATAGATGAGCCAGGATATGAACTGGCAATCCTATAGGAAAAGAAGTGCAAGTAAAGCACACAGTGCAGAATCCAGTGATGTACCACAGAATTGCACACTTGAGACGTATAATTTTATTAACCAATGACACCCCAATATGCTTAATTTTTTAAGAAAGGAAGTGCAAATGGTCAATAAACAAGAAATGACATTGGTAGTCACAGTAATGCAATTTTCATCCCTCAGATTGGAAAAAATACTAGATTTAATATTTGCTGTTTGTAAGGGTGTGAGGAAAGTACGTTCCCACATTGCTGATGATAGTGTGAACTCCACATCTTGGATGGGAAGTATTCTGGCAATAACAAAACTTTAAATGTGGTGAGCCTTTTAACAGTCATTTAACTGGAAATCTAGCCTACTGAGAAGCCATCAGTAAGGCTATTGTTATAAATATATTTATTTTGGCATTGTGTGTACTAGCAAGTAGTGAAAGCAACCTGAATAATCTTTAATAAGGGAATTAGATATTGCCTTATGATGGAACATTGTATTGCTTATTAAAAATAGTTTTACATTTATTGATAAGGATAACCATAATTGAGGAAGGGGATAATACAATATAATTGTGTAACATGTCCTCTAAGCTATAGAGGGATAAAGGTTTTAGGTATAATCTCCTCTCAATCTGTGGCTAACACACCTCAAGTAGGTGACATACATGTATTTAAATTATGTATCAGGATGGACATCAGGATGGTCCTTGGGTAACACTAATTACTGCAGGTGATGAAATGGGGAGTTGATTTTTATACATTTCCATATCATTTAACTTTTAACGGTGAGCATCTAATTATTTTATTAAAAAATAAAGTACATTTTAAGGAAGAAAAGAGAGGCACCACTCTGAGTCTTCACAAGTCCCAACTGCTGACCATACTCCCAGAGTGGGTGTCAGCAGGCCCTTAGCCACGCAGTACACAAAATCATTTGAAAAGTATCATGGAGGCATTTCTGTGCTGGTTCCAATAATGCTGATAGGGGTTTGAGTTAGAACACTGTGCAACAGAAATATAATGTGAAAACCCTTTAATTTTTCTGGTATCCACATTAAAACATAAATAATTTTTAATTGATAAATTTTATTTAACCCAATATATCTAAAAAACTATCATTTCATCATATAACCAGTATAAAAATTATTAATAATTAACATTCTTTTCCTTATTCTAAGTCTTTGAAATTCATTGTGTATTGTATATTTACAACACATCTTGATTTGGACTAGCCACATTTCAGGTGTTGAGTGGCCACATGTGGCCAGTGGCTGCCATACTGGCTAGTGTAGGTTTAGCCTTTCTGTTGAAATGGCTAAACTTGAAGAGACATCCTTTGGAAAAACAGAACTTCATTGTTGGTGATGAATCTGTCCCTCCAGAGACCCTAGGGAAGAACCCATTCCTTGCCTCTTCCAGCTGCCTTCTGATGACCACTGGCTTTCCTGGGCTTGTGGCTATATCATCCCAGTCTTCAAGGTCAGCACCGTCAGATCTCTCTGCTGTCTTCCCACTGCCGTCTGGGTGTATCTGTGTCAGAATCTTTCTGCCTCCTTATCACAAGGATACATGTGTGGGTCTTAAGTGCCCATGCAGATAATCCAGGATAATTTCATCTCAAAATCTTTAATTTAATCACATCTGCAAAGACCCTTTTTCCAAATCAGGTAACACTGATATCTCCCTGGAATTAGGACCTGATAACTTTTGGGACCTTATCAGATGTACATAGTATTAAAGATAAATAAATAAAAGCAATTACTTATAGTCTTTTCAGTGCTCTGCTACCACTAGTGTACATCATAAACATGGTGACAGGATTCCTTCCTGTTGAAATGAATAGCACTATTACTAGATAATAAGGCCCAGGGAACCCAGGGCACTGTCCTCTTTGCCTGAAAGCTGAGCTCTCCATGTTGTGATGCTTCCCTCACCTAAGGTTTTAGGTATAATCTCCTCTCTACCTGTGGCTAAAATACCTCAAGTAGGTGACATACATGTATTTAAATTACAGGGGAAGTTTTGTGGGCTGGAGGATGGTCCTGATGTCTACTCTTACACCAGGATTAGGGAGGGAGTAGTAGGCAAATATACCTCTCTGGAAAGAGGTGAGGCCTGGAGCTCTTTTATTTATTTATTAAGGGGGGGGGGAGAGAGAGAGAGAGAGACAAGAAGGGAGAGAGATGAGAAGCATCAACTCATAGTTACAGCTTTTAAATCAGGGGTCGGGAACATTTTTGGCTGAGAGAGCCATGAACGCCACATATTTTAAAATGTAATTCTGTGAGAGCCATACAATATGTTTAACACTAAATACAAGTAAATGTGTGCATTTTATGGAAGACCAACTCTTTTAAAGTACAATAAGTCTCTGAATTCTTTTTAATAACGTTATACTGTTGCTAAACAATGAGGAATAAAGTACTTCTTACAATTAATGCAACTTCTGGTGCTGCATTGTTTTGCTGATGGCTTTGTAGTCTGGTTGATATGTGGTGAGGTTAAGTAAGCTTCATGCAGGCATTGAGACTTCTTCCATCTGTTAAACATGATCGTAGGTTGGTCTTACCATTCTTTAGATATGAGAAAGACTGCTCACATGCATACATAGAGCTAAACATTGTCAGTACAGCAATACTCACATGCGGCAGTGTGTGGTATGTGACAGAAAGCATGTTTCAAGTTTTGACAATCAGCTGGTCCGCAGGTTGAAGTTTTTTCGTTTCTCCCCACTTGTGTTTGCTCGCCAACTCTGCTTGCTGTCGTGCAAGTCTTTCCAAATCTTCATTCAGTGATTTGAACTTATTCACCCACATGTCTGAGGCCTTCAGGTCAGCAGCTTGTAGCTCAAAATCTCTGATAGAGACACTGGGGATGTAACTCAGGTCGGCACTGTCCACTGCATACTCATGTGTATGGGTGATGAACTTAAAAAGATGAGTGTGCTGCCTGGCCGGGTGGTGGCGCAGTGGATGGAGCGTCGGACTGGGATGCGGAGGGCCCCGGTTCGAGACCCCGAGCTCGCCAGCTTGAGCGCGGGCCCATCTGGCTTGAGCGAAGGCTCGCCAGCTTGGACCCAGGGTCGCTGGCTCCAGCAAGGGGTTGCTTTGGTCCACTGAAGGCCTGCAGTCAAGGCACATGTGGAACAGCAATAAATGAACAACTAGGGTGTCACAATGGCAACGAAAGACTGATGGTTGATGCTTCTTACCTTTCTCCGTTCCTGTCCGTCTGTCCCTATCCGTCCCTCTCTCTGATTCTCTCTCTGTCCCTGTTAAAAATAAATAAATTAATTAATTTTAAAAAAAAGATGAGTGTGCTCATGAAATTCTCCAAAGCACGTTTTGAATGACTGCAGGAGATTAGATGTGAAGCCAGCTAGCTGCTGGAGATCAAGATGTTGAGCAGGGTCACTTGCTGTGCATGCATCTTTAAACTCTCCCAGTTTTTTGCCTGACCTGTGGTGGCGCAGTGGATAAAGCGTCGACCTGGGAACACTGAGGTCGCCAGTTCAAAACCCTGCACTGGTCTGGTCAAGGCACATATGGGAGTTGATGCTTCCACCTCCTCCCCCCTTTCTCTCTTTCTCTCTCTCTTTCTCACTCTGTGTCTCCTCTCTAAAATGAATAAAATAAAAATAAAATAAATTTTAAACTCTCCCAGTTTTTCAAAGTGTAGTAAATGACCTGTTTCAATGTCGGCGATGAAGAGTTTCAGCTTGTTTTCAAATGCAAACACTGCTTGTTGAAGGGATAAGACTGTATTTCCAATGCCTTGCATTTTCACATTGAGCTGGTTCAGATGTTCAGTCATGTCCACGAGATAGTAGAACTTCAGGAGCCACTCAGTGTTAGCTAACTCAGGATGCTCAATGTTTTTCATTTCAAGAAAAGTCCCGATTTCACTCAGACAAGCCGCGAAACGGCTGAGCACCTTTCCTCTTGACAACCAACGCACATTGCTGTGCAGAAGCAGACCAGGATAATTATTCTCAACTTCATCCAGCAGTGTTTTAAACTGGCAATCATTTAAAGCTCAGGCAACAATAAAGTTGACCACCCAAATGACCAGTGACATCACCTCACGAAGCTGCTCGCCACACATCTGAGCACAAAGCGCCTCCTGATGTAGGATGCAGTGAAAATTTAGGATGGGTCTCTTTTCATGTTCAGGAAGAAGTGATACAAATCCTGTTTCCCCCACCATGCACGGAGCACCATCAGTATACACCGAAATAAGTTTATGCATCAGTAGATTTTTTTCTTTAGCAAACTCAGTGAAAGACTGGAATAAATCCTCCCCTCTTGTTGTCTCTTTCATAGACAAAACAGCAAGACTTTCCTCACATAGTGTGTCACCGACAGCATACCTTACAATCACGCTGAACTGGGATAAATGGCTTACGTCTGTTGACTCATCCAAAGCGAGAAAAAAATGGGGCTGCATTTATGTCCTTCACTTGTGTTGCCTCAATTTGATTTGCCATCATGATGATACGATCGTGAACAGTTCTTGCCGACATGTCTTTTATTCATTTGATTATTTTGTTTTTATTCGAAAAGTCATTTAAAAAGTTCATTGGCGCCTGACCTGTGGTGGCGCAGTGGATAAAGCGTCGACCTGGGAACACTGAGGTCGCCAGTTCAAAACCCTGCACTGGTTCGGTCAAGGCACATATGGGAGTTGATGCTTCCAGCTCCTCCCCCCTTTCTCTCTTTCTCTCTCTCTCACTCTGTGTCTTCTCTGTAAAATGAATAAAAAATAAAAATAAATAAAATAAATTAAAACGTTCATTGGCAACATCAAGCATGAATGTTTTGGCATATCTGCATCTGTGAATGGCTTTCTGTTTCTCACAATTGCTAAAGCACCAGCAAAGCTAGCTGAATTCCAGTCACCTTGTTGGGTCCAAACACAGAGTTGCTGCTGACTAGCTTGCACTCTGCACAGTAGCACTTGACATGCTTTCTTCCTGCTTTCCCCCGCTGAATATTTCGATGGAAATGTAGTACGGTGTGTGTCAAAATGCCGCTTTATATTTGACCATTTCATTGATGCAATTTTATCACTGCATATTAGACACACTGCAGAACCTGCTCTCTCCACAAAGGCGAATTCCTCTATCCATTCCTGCTGAAAAGTTCGATACTCCTCATCTTTTATTCTTTTAGCCATCTTCTTCCTCAAAAGGGTTTCTGCAATTAGCTAGCTGACTATTTGATTAAAAGGAGGGAAGTTTACTTCCTGACCTCACAACGACCTGTGTACATTAGGCATCATCCAATAAAAATTTGGTGTTGTCGAAAATTAAAAATCGAACTGCCTTTTGACCCAGCTATCCCACTTTTAGGAATATACCCTAAGAACACCATAGCACTGTTCGAAAAGAAGAAATGCGCCCCCATGTTCGTGGCAGCATTGTTCACAATAGCGAAGATCTGGAACCAGCCCAAGTGTCCGTCAGAAGACGAGTGGATTAAAAAGCTATGGTACATATATACTATGGAATACTACTCAGCCATAAGAAACGATGACATCAGATCATTTATAACAAAATGGATGTACCTTGATAACATTATACGGAGTGAAATAAGTAAATCAGAAAAAAAGAAAAACTGAGAACAGCATATTCCATACATAGGTGGGACATAAAAGTGAGAATATGAGACATGGACAAGAGAGTGGTGGTTACGGGATGGGGGGAGGGAGGGAAGAGTGGGATAGGGAGGAGGGGAGGGACACAGGGAAAACCAGATCGAAGGTGACAGAGGACAATTTGACTTTTGGTGATGGGTATGCAACACAATTGAATGATAAGATAACCTGGAGATGTTTTCATTGTACATATGTACCCTGATTTATTGGTGTCACCCCATTAGAATTAATAATAATAAAATATATATATATAAAAAAAAAATTTGGTGTTGTCCCAGAGGACAGCTGTGATTGGCTCCAGCCACCCACAACCATGAACATGAGCAGTAGGAAATGAATGGATTGTAATACATGAGAATGTTTGATATTTTTAACATTATTTTTTTATTAAAGATTTGTCTGCGAGCCAGATGCAGCTATCAAAAGATGGCTCGTGAGCCATAGGTTCCCGACCCGTTTTAAATGATCATTGGTTGCTTCTCATATGTTCCTTGATGGGGTGTGTTGGGGTGGCACTCAAGCTGAGTCAGTGACCCCTTGCTCAAGCCAGCGACCTTGGCATCTTGTCTCTGATCCCATGCCAAGCTGGGAACCTCAGGGTTTCGAACCTGGGATCTCAGCTACCCAGGACAACACTCTAGCCACTGTGCCACCACCTATCAGGTTGGGCCCTAAGCTTTTTAGAAAGTTGAGACTAGTAATTCTCAATATTTAGTATACTTCAAAAAATCACCAGGAAGGATGTTAAGGTAGATTTATAGGCTTCACCCATAGTTATTTTTTAATTCATTTTATTTTATTATTTTTTTTTTTTAAGATTTATTTTTTTTAATTTTATTTTTTTATTTTATTTTATTCATTTTAGAGAGGAGACACAGAGTGAGAGAGAGAAAGAGAGAAAGGGGGGAGGAGCTGGAAGCATCAACTCCCATATGTGCCTTGACGAGACCAGTGCAAGGTTTTGAACTGGCAACCTCAGTATTCCCAGGTCGATGCTTTATCCACTGTGCTACCACAGGTCAGGTTAATTCATTTTATTTTATTTTTTAGAAATTAAATTTACTAAGGTGTCACAGCAAAAAGCTGATGATTGATGCTTCTCGTCTCTCTCCATTCCTGTCTGTCTGTCCCTGTCTATCCCTCTCTCTGACTCTCTCTCTGTTCCTGTAAAGAATAAAAAAAAAAGAAATTAAATTTAATGGTACGTCATTTTATTTTTCTGTTTCTTTTTCTTTCTTTACTTTCTTCCTCTTTTCTTTTTTACTTTTTTTATTTTTTATTTTCTTTTTACCTACCCACAGTTTCTGATTCAGTAAGTCTGGAGTGAAACCCCCAGAATTTGCATTGCAAATATTTCCAGGTGACACTCTTACTGCTGGACCAGGGAACACAAGGGTCCCCTCCTGAGAGCCACTGGTAGTGGAAACAGCCAATAGTTCTTGAGGCTCTGCCACTGCTCTGCCAGGATTCAGCTGGGGACAACAGAAGATTCTTTAAATGTTCATAGCTCTACAAACCGCAGTGTGGAATCCCAGGCACAACTGAGAATGGAACGCTAGATGGGGTGAACTCAGGGAGAATAGAGCCATAGAGACAGGAGGTCCCTAAGACATGAGGACTGTGAGGCTGGGTGCTGGGGGCCACTGAGAAAGCAGCTGTGGCAGAGGAGTTAATAAATGGCAAGCAGAATAGGAAGCAAAAGAGTCTGGGCTCCCTGAATTGCAGTTCAAGGACCGCTGAGGTTAGCCTGACTGGTAGTGGTGCAGTGGATAGGGTGCCAACCCAGGATGCTTAAGTTCCGGGTTCAAAAATGCAAGGTCGCCTGACCTGTGGTGGCGCAATGGGTAAATGTGTAGAACTGAAATGCTGAAGTCACCGGTTCAAAACTCCAGGCTTGCCTGGTCAAGGCACATATGGGAGTTGATGCTTTCTGCTCCTCCCCCCCTTCTCTCTCTCTCTCTCTCTCTCTCTCTCTCTAAAAAAATGAGTAAATAAAAATTTTTTAAAAGATATAGTATTTAAAAAAAACATGCAAGGTCGCTGGTTTGAGCATGGGTTCTCCAGCTTGAGCATGGGAACATTGACATGGCTTGAGCCCAGAGGTCGCTGGCTTGAGCAAGGGGTCACTGGCTCAGCTGGAGCCCCTCCCCAGTCAAGGCACATATGAGAAACTAATCAATGAACAACTAAAGTGTCACAACTACGAGTTAATGCTTCTCCTCTCTCTCCCTTCTCACCCCTCAAAAATATAAAAAAGAACACTTGAGTTTATATACAATTTTTTTTGTTTTTGACAAATGAATCTTGCTTTCCATACTTTACAATGATAACCAACATAATGGTTAAGAGCATAGACCTGAATGCAGACCACCTAGGGCATGTTACTGTGTGACCTAGAACAAGTTACATAACCACTCTGTGCTTCAGTTTCCTCATCTGTAACATGGATTAAATAATAGAACCTACCCTGTGACATTGTCATGAGGATTAAATTAATTACTGCATGTAAAGTGCTTAGAACAGAGCCTGGCACTTAATAATCACTATATAGGTACTATATTAGCTAATACGATTACAATTTCCTTTTTAAGTAAGTTTAAAACTGAATCAATTTAAATTATTTTATTTATTCATTTTAGAGAGGAGACACAGTGAGTGAGAGAGAGAGAGAGAGAGAGAGAAAGAGAGAAAGGGGGGAGGAGCTGGAAGCATCAACTCCCATATGTGCCTTGACCAGACCAGTGCAGGGTTTTGAACTGGCGACCTCAGTGTTCCCTGGTCGACGCTTTATCCACTGTGCCACCACAGGTCAGGCTTTTTTTTTTAATTTCTTTTTATTTATTCATTTTAGAGAGGAGACACAGAGTGAGAGAGAGAGAGAGAGAAAGAGAGAAAGGGGGGAGGAAAACTGAATCAATTTAAACACAAGTATTTGGTGAATGACAGTACAGATGGTTTGTGGACACGGCAGAAGTTGATTGAATTTGGCAAAGATTTTCAAACTGTGCTCCCTATAGTCCCAGGACAGTTCCGCTGCTGCTCTACAGAAGGGCATCAAGAAGTTTGGACAGTATTTTGATTAAAACTAAGACTGCAAACTACATAGCTAATAGTTCAAAGAAAGAAAAGCTAATAGGGTGTTGATTCCTCGGGGTCCAAATAAGAGTAGTAGAGGATGGTGAGCAGTTCAGCAATAAAAGGGTTAAATCCAGCTACACTTCCAGGAAGGTGAGAGGAGGTCAGGGTTTGCTGTGGGCAGAGTCCAAGAAGAGTTCCTGCAATGAGGCCCACATGGGGAAAGACAGCCTAGGCTCCAAGATTAAAAGGATTTGGTTCCCCAAGAAACAAGGGGAGCTAGACAGCAACCAGCACTGGTTAGGCAAGAAAGCAGGGTCCGAGGGCTGGGGCTAAAGGCACAGCCAGCAGCCCTCAAGGGTAAACGGGTAGGGCCTGGAGAATGGGAGAGGAGCCAGGCACACCCGGCCAAGGCCAGCAGACTGTAGCACCACCCACCTGGTTCTGTGCAGGCGGCAAGGGCAAAGTCTGCACTCTGCCAGCCCACCCTGTCACAAGAACAGCTTGGTCCTGGACGAGCAAGCCTGGCACAGTCCGGTGGGCATAGGGGTGGGAGGCAAAGCAGGCGAGTGGGGTGGCCCAGAATCCCTGGCCTCACACACTAGACCTTGGGTATCAGCTATCTCTGGGAGGGGAGCTTGGCAGAGACTGCCTCTAGGACCCCATTTGGCCTCAGAATCACAGCCACTGCTCCTTTAACTTATCATGTGCCGGGTCCTATGCCAAGCACTTTGCTTATTAATTAAAAATCTTTTATTTGTGAGTAAAATAATCAACTCAAGGCATTAATTTTTTTAAAAGGTAGGCGGGCCCTGGCCAGTTGGCTCAGTGGTAGAGCATCGGCCCGGCATGTGGAGGTCTAGGGTTCAATTCCCAGCCAGGGCACACAGGAGAAGCAACCATATTCTTCTCTATCCTTCTCCCTCTCCTTCCTCTCTGTCTGTCTGTCTCTCTCTTCCCCTCCTGCAGCCAAGGCTCCATTGGAGCAAAATTGGCCCGGGCGCTGAGGATGGCTCCATGGCCTCCACCTCAGGCGCTAGAATAGCTCTGGCTGCAACAGAGCGGTGCCCCAGATGGGCAGAGCATTGATTGCCTCCTGGTGGACATGCCTGGTGGATCCCGTTCGGGCACATGCAGGAGTCTGACTGCCTTCCCACTTCTAACTTGGGGGGGGATTAAAAAGGTGGGTGCACTAGGAAGATATAGGAGTCTCTCTTGACCCCCAGGTCAGGATGTGGCTGGCCTTGGGAAAGGCCCCAAGTGGGGACTCTGGAGTGTTGGGCATCGTCCAGCAACTCGTAGGCTCTCCCTATGAACCTGCCTCCTTCCTGCGCCTCAGCAGACCAGCTTTTTCTGAAACTCAGTCAATAGAACAGGGAGGAGAGGCCGCCTTCAGTTCCCAACCTCCCATGTGACAGACACAACCACAGGGAGAAACTAAAGCTGGAGTGACCCTGACTTCTCGGGGGGGGGGGGGAGGGCCCTGCAGGGGTCAGCGTCCATGTTGGTTGCCACAGGCCATCATGAGGGCAGGAAGGGAGGGCACAAACAGAAGTATGGCTGCTGTCGCCCATCACTGGGACCCTGAGGAAGACACAGCCCCTAGAAGCTGTTTGGATTTCAACCCAGTTTGGTTTGGCTCCAAAAGCCAAAGCTAGCCTTCGAAGGGATGGGGGAGGCAGAGCGACTGTGCTCACCAAGCCCATGGGAACGTGTGGACACAGACAAAACACAGAGTTCCATAGGAAAGTACAACTTTAATTTGCCGAGGGAGCATCACAGTAGCCCTGTACACGCCACACCCCCACTCTCCTCAGACGGGGCAAGCAGGGCCACCCTCTGCCCTGAGGAATGTGCCATGCAGCTGGAGGACAGTCAGATCTGAGGCTGAGGCCAGGCTCAGAGGTGGGCAGGGGGCTGGGCCGGCTCCTTGCGTCCCTCGCCAGCGATGGGCCGGCCTCGCTCCTCCCAGATGGTGAGGCCATCACAGGAGCAGATCTGCTTGGGGTTCTGGAAAAGGCCGGCCGCACGTGCTATGATGCCACAGGCCAACCTGCAGATGATATGTGGTCAGGGGGAGCACCTGTCTGGGCACCTTGCAGGTTCCCCACACCCCGCTGGCAGAGCACGGCCTCCCGCCGGGGGCAGCATCACTCACCTCTTTCCTGAGTTCCCCGTGATCTTAGATAAGGGATGGCCACCCTGGCCCAGGTCGTCTTCTCCCTCATCGATAACCAGGCTTCGGCCAATCACATCCCGTACCTTTGAGAGGAGACAGCGGCCTTAGACAATAAACCTACCTGTGAGGAAAGGTCTCCACTTCCTTTTCCACTTACCTTCACCTGCTCATCCTCTATCCGGAAGATGGCTCGGCCATCAGCATCCGCACAGACGTTCCCGAGGTCTCCCCGGTGCTGTAGTGAGACCCAAGAGGAAAGAGTGTGGGCACAGCTGCTAGGATCTGCCTTTCCAGTTTCTGATTTCTTTCCCAAAAGTACCAGTGTTCTCCCGTGGGTACAGTTGGATAAGATGAAGGGGTGGCCCAGGACACAAGGAAGCCAACCGGATACTCCCTCCCTGGAATAAAAATCCTGGGCAGAATGACAACACACTGAAGACAACCAGTGACCCCTTCCTGGGAAGGCATGTCCAGTGGACAAGACTGCTGCTCCTACAAGGCTATTGCCCAGCCTTGCATCATGGCCTCCAAAGCTAGCCCAGTTCCTGGTCTTTCCAGGCCGGGTTCTCCAGCTGCCTGATGACTCAGAGCCCTTGGCAACCTCCAGTTCCTCTGGGCTGAAGCTGGCCATGCTTGGCTGTCCTGCCCCCACCAAAGCTGGCTGTCTACCTTCTCCCTTGAAGGTAATAAACATGTCATAACATATCTACTGAGCAGTTCCTAAATCAGACACCCTCTGCCAGGCATGGCGGGGGTGGGGGTGGGGTGGGGTGCAGATGCAGTCATGACACTCAAGGGGTTTGCAGCTCAGTAGGAGCCAGATGTGGAAGAGTGATTATGACACACAGGGTTAGTACAACAGTGAGTGTGTATTCTGGTGACAAGACTGTACTGGTGAGTCACAGAAACTCATATCTGTGCAAATAAAGTGTCCCCAATCTGACACTTTATTTTTTATTTTTTTGTTTGTTTTATTTATTTATTTATTTATTTATTTTACAGGGACAGAGAGAGAGTCAGAAAGAAGGATAGATAGGGACAGAAAGACAGGAACAGAGAGAGGTGAGAAGCATCAATCTTTAGTTTTTCGTTGCCATTGCGACACCATAGTTGTTCATTGATTGCTTTCTCACATGTGCCTCGATCTCAGGCCTTCAGCAGACTGAGCAACCCCTTGCTGGAGCCAGCAACCTTGGGTCCAAGCTGATGAGCTCTTTGCTCAAGCCAGATGGGCCCGCACTCATGCTGGCGAGCTCGGGGTCTTGAACCTGGGTCTTCCGCATCCCAGTCCGATGCTCTATCCACTGCACCACCGCCTGGTCAGGCCAATCTGACACTTTAGATAGAAGCAAGTGTCTGTGCCTATGTGATCTTGTACACACAACCTTGCTGCAAAGCAGGGTCACAAAGCATGTCACTATATGATGGATTTGACAAGAAGCAAGAAGAGCCACTTCTGCTTTATGTTATTTCCCAGAGAGACATCTGCTGCTTAAAACCTGTGCCTTTGTTATGCCTTTTGTTGGGGTAGAAAGATCATGGAGGGGGAGACCATGATATAGAGCCTTGGGGAGCGTTTTCAGGACTTGGCTGAGGGTGCAGAAGCAGGTAGTGAGGTTCAGAGGCATAACCTGGCAGCAGAGGGTCCCTAGAGGCAGCCTCCCTGTCTTTCCCCTGCACACAGGTGGGTGGAACTGGGCCCATGGCCTTAAATGTCACACCAGGCGGCCTGAACCCTCAGGCACTAGGGAGCCGAGAAGGGTTTCAGGAAGAAGCACCACATGGTTAACCCCACACTTTGGAGCAATGCCTCCAGTCAAGCGTATGAAGAGAAAAGGCTGGAGGGGACAAGGAGAGAAGGGAAGGAAACGGAGACCACTTAGGGGACGTGCAACAGAATGAGGCTTAGATGTAAATTCCCACATTGAACTCATTTCCATCTGGTCAAAGCCAGATGCTGAAATCCAAAAGGAAGCCACCACTTGCCACGGCAGCCCTGGCCATGCAGCTCTTGCTCAAGTCTTCCTCTGTCTGTTATCAAGGGCCTGGCACAGCACAGCACAGCAGCAGGTTCCAGCTTCTGACTCCGGCCGTGAGAAGGGCGCGGGCCAGGGCATAGGCCACGAGGTGGTCTCTTGCCCTTCAAAACCGTTCACTTCATAAGAGACATGGGCTGCCAGTTCCCAGACGTTCCTCACTGGGTCATGCCTCGCGGTGTCCCCTCTGCTGAGCCTGCCGTTCCCACTCTGTGTTCTTTACTCACCTGGGTCCTGCTCAGCACCTCCCAAGGCTCAGTGAAGACAGCCTCTAACACGCACCTTCCCTGTATTCACACTCGTGTGCGCCCCGAGCATGGGCTGTACCTCATGTCACTTCCAAAATGAGGTTACAAAAAAAGTGTGGCTTCAGTCTTGGATGCCCTCTCTCACTCCCTTGTTCCAAGGGAAGCCTACCGCTGTGTTGTGAGCTGCCCTAGGAAGAGGCCCATGTGGCAAAGTACTGATGCCTGGCCAGCAGCCAGGGAGGCCCTGAGGCCTGCCAACAGCCACTGGAGCCAGTGCAGAAGCAGCTCCACCCCTCCTCAAGCCTTGAGACAGCTGCAGCCTGTGAGGGACCCTAGGCGTGGGGCCCCCAGCTGAGCTGCACCCAGAGAAACTCTGAGATGATAAAAGCTGCTTGTTTTAAATTTTTTTGAATTGATTTTAGAAAGAGGGAGAGGAATGGAAAAGAGAGAAACATTGATTTGTTGTTCTCCTTATTCATGCATTCAGGGTTGATTCTTGTATATGCCCTGACCTGAGATCAAACCTACAACCTTGGTACATGAGGACAATGCTCCAACCAACTGAGCAGCCCAGCCAGCAATTGCCTGTTGTTTTAAACCCCTAAGCTTGGAGTTATTTAATTAACAGCAATCGATAATTGATACACTGAATACTGAGCAAGGCAGGGTGCATTGGACCCAAGAGAAAGGCTTCTCCAACTTTGGGGTACGCCGGGGGAGAAGTAAAAACCTGATTATGAAAAATGTAACAGAGCTGTCAAAAGTCCAAAAAGATCAGTTACATGAATGAAAAACACATACCAAGTTATCATTTATTTTGAGGCAGAAGGTTGCAAACTATCTTCAAGATAGAAAATAAAAAACAAAAAGGCCTGTGAGTCCTGGGAGGGCATAAAGAGGAGGCACCAGGTCCCAGGAAGAGAACCCAGAGCCTGCCTGTACTGAGTCCCCATGCTGGGGAAACATACCCCACAGGGAGTGAACCACATGCTGTTAGGTCCACGGGGCAGGGATTTAGGAAACACTAATCACCAAGAGAAGAGGCGATCCTCCCGGTTTGATATCCAGGATAAAGTTTCCATTTGGTGCTAAGAGGTCTTTAACACCTCTCTAACATTTGCTAATCACTTGAACAAAGATAAAATGGCCCTCAGTCCCCAGCAACACGCATAACATGATGTAGGGGCTCTGGCCTGGTAGCTCAGTTGGTTACAGCATCATCCCCATGTATATGGTTAGGGTTTGATCCCCGGTCAGGGGACATACAAGAATCAACCAATGAATGCACAAATAAGTGGAACAACAAATTGATGTCCCTCTCTCTGTAAATCAATTAAAAAAAACAAAAACATGTTTTATGCCTGCACTGGTTTATTTCTACAATAATCTATTTATTAGGCTAGAAGTACTGTACTGGTTTTCCATTCTCTGCGGCAATATCGTGTTTCTCATTAAAAATCAATCCGCCTTTTTTTTTTTTTTTTACAGGGACAGAGAGAGGGATAGATAGGGACAGACAGACAAGAATGGAGAGAGGTGAGAAGCATCAATCATTAGTTTTTCGTTGCCATTGCAACACCATAGTTGTTCATTGATTGCTTTCTCACACGTGCCTTGACTGTGGGCCTTCAGCAGACCGAGCCACCTCTTGCTGGAGCCAGCGACCTTGGGTCCAAGCTGATGAGCTTTTGCTCAAGCCAGAAGGGCCCACACTCCAGCTGGCAAGCTCGGGGTCTCAAACTTGGGTCTTCCGCATCCCAGTCCGACGCTCTATCCACTGAGCCACCGCCTGGTCAGGCAAATCAATCTGCCTTAATTACATAATAACATCTTGCACCGGACCAGGCGGTAGCACAGTGGATAGAGTGCCAACCTGGGACCCTGTGGACCCAGGTTCGAAACGCTGAGGTCACCAGCTTGAGCACGGGGTTGCCGGCTTGATCGTGCGATCACAGACATGACCCATGGTCACTGGCTTGAGTCCAAAGGCTTGAGTTCAAAGGTTGCTGACTTGGCCAGAGCCCCCCTCCCAGACACAGATGAGAAAGCAATCAGTGAATAACAAAGGTGCTACAAGAAAAAATTGATGCTTCTCATCTCTCTCCCTTCATCTCTGTCTGTCCCTCTCCCCTTCTCCCTCTCTTTCTCACCAAAAAACAAAACAAAAACAAAAAACATCTTGCTTTGCTTTAAAATGATGGCAGAGAAGGGTAGGGCTGGAGCTGAAACAGGACTGGCCGGAGGTGGAGACGGCTGAAGCTGAGTAATACAGACCTTGGGGCTCAGGGCAGTAGTTTCTCTACTTTGGAATATGTTTGAAAGTTTCTATGCTAGATCAAAGCACTAAAACTTATTAAATTTACCTAAGGAAAAAAAGTGAGTCAACTTAAATCAAAACACTGAGTAACTAACAGAACAAGCAGTAGTCAGATAAGGCAAAAATCATTAAGGCAGCATGTGACTCGCTGCTGAAGGGGAAAACACTTCAGTGGAAAACAAAACTCCGGAACTAGGAGCTGGAGCATTGGATCCACCTGTTCAGTCAGTTTAGGTAAATCCTCCAACTTCTACACTCACTTCTCCAGGAAGCTCTCCCACGGTCTGTGCCCTCCGGCGGGATCAGGTGGTTGCTCTGGGCTCCCGGGGCCTCCGGCCAGGGTATCTCACTGTGCTGCACCCAGAGCACTCAGTGCTCTCCCCCTTAGGACTATGAGCTCCTAGGAGGCAGGCCTTGATCACAGACAGTGTCAATAAATGCTTCTAACTGGAACAAAATAAGGTGGAGGGGAAAAACCCTACTGAAAAGGAATCTCACTCAGAGGTCCCAAGATCTGCCTGCTCCACCTCTGAGGCCTTGGGCTCTGTCTCAGCCCAAGCCTCGCACACATACACTTACCCTATCCGAATCCTGGGGGCCCCCATGAGATGTTCCGTCGGGGTTAAAGTGGTCCCCACAGCTAAGAAGAAAAGGTAGCAGGTGGGCAGTGAGATGACAGCTCACCGGACAGCTGATCCTACATCTGACTATAACTACATTTGTTTCATTCATTCATTCGTTCATTTGTTCATTCAACAAACAGGCCCACTCTGCCAGGCTTTGGGTCGAGGGAACCAAGAAGAATCAAACATGGATCCTGCCCATAATAAGCTTCTAGGGGAGATATAAATGAGTAAACAACTAATAGTATTGTAGCATGACAAACACCATAACATAGGGACCTGCCTTTACCATGTCCAGGAGTAACCTTCCATCTCAGAGGCAGTAAGGTGGCTACGAGCAGGAACATCAAGGTCAGATCTTGGTTCAAATTCCCACTTTACTATTTACATGCTCTGGAGCCTTTGACAAATCACTGAACCTCTTTGAGCCTCAGTTTCCTCATCTGTAGAGACTGGACCTCTGTGTATATGCCTCACAAGGTGTTTATGAGGACCAAGTGTGAAAGTGAATGCAAAGGACTTACTACAGCCCCCTGCACATAGTGGGTACACAGCTGAGGTGATGAAGATGCTACAAGGGAAGTTACAGACGACTTACCTGTTGCAGTCCCTCGTGAGGTCCCCGAACTGATGGACATGGAGTCCGTGTGGCCCAGGCTCCAGGCCATCAATGGTTCCCTCAATGAGGCAGCACTCAGGGGTCAGCTGTAGGAAGCGCACCACACCCTGCACAGAGCCGGGTCCCCCTAGAATGGCCACTGCTGCCCCAAGACTCTCTGCAAGGTATAAGACACCTGGGTTGGCTCCCATCTCACCCAGCCCACCTTCATCAGCTGGGAAAGGGCATGGAGAGAGACCCACATAACTTTCCCACCTTCTCCAGTCTCTCTACCCAAACCATAAAATACTATACCAGCCTCAGGCCACCTCCCTCCCAGAAAGGCAAGGTCAAGGCCACAGTGGTTACTCACGCAATAAGCCACTGCCCATGCCCTTGAGTACCGCCTGCCGCCCCGTTCCTTCTAGGAGAGCTTGCACCTCCTGGCTGGGCAGGGTGGTTTCCACCAAGACCATCTGGTTCTCCAACTGCACCTCAACATTCTGGACACCTGGGGGGAAAGAGGGGGTAGAGGGCAGCAGAGGGCTGGCACCCCTATGCTGGGAACAGAGAAGAGAGAAACAGAGGGAGATTCCCCATCCCCACTGTCCAGCTGTATACGGCCCTTAACCTTTGTGAGGCTATTTCTTTATAAATAAAGTGGGGAGAATAATGTCACCTCACTCTCAGGATTGTTGTGAGTCTGTATTACATTCCAGGCATTACTTATAACTTTTGAAACATAGCTAATTCTTTTATTTGTTTTTTATTTTAAGTGAGAGGAGGGGAGATAATGAGATGGACTCCCATATGTGCCCCAATGGGATCCACCTGGCAACCCGTCTTGGACTGATGCTCAAATCAACTGAGCTATTTTTAGCACCTGAGGCTGACACTTGGACCAACTGAGCCATCCTCAATGCCCAGGGCTGACACTCAAACCAATTGAGCCATTGGCTGCAAGAGAGGAGAGAAGGAGGAGAAGGAATGGAAGAGAAGCACATGGTCACTTCTCTTGAGTGCCCTGACCAGGGCTCAAACCCAGGACGTCCAAATGCCGCACCGACACTCTATCCACTGAGCCAGCTGGCCAGGGCCTAGATACTTCTTTTAAAAGTGTTGTCTAGCCTGACCAGGCAGTGGTGCAGTGGATAGAGTGTTGGACTGGGATGTGGAAGACCCAGGTTCGAGACCCTGAGGTCGCCAGCTTGAGCGCGGGCCCATCTGGCTTGAGCAAAGCTCACCAGCTTGGACCCAAGGTCGCTGGCTCCAGCAAGGGGTTACTCGGTCTGCTGAAGGCCCGCAGTCAAGGCACATGTGAGAAAGCAATCAATGAAAAATTAAGGTGTCGCAACGGCAATGAAAAACTAATAATTGATGCTTCTCATCTCTCTCTGTTCCTGTCTGTCTGTCCCTATCTCTCTCTCTGTCCCTGTAAAAAATAAATAATAAAAAAATTAAGTGTTTCTATAAATGTGGGCTACCTTGCCTGACCACATGATGGCACAGTGCATAAAGCGTCAGACTGAGATGAAGAGGACCTGGGTTCAAAACCCTGAGGTCGCCGGCTTGAGTGCAGGTTCATCTGGTTTAAGCAAGGCTCGGAGCCCAAGGTCAGTGGCTTGAGAAGGGTACTTGCTCTGCTGTAGCCCCCTGGTCAAGGCATATATGAAAGCAATCAATGAACAACAAAGGTGCTGCAATGAAGAATTGATACTTCTCATCTCTCTCCCTTTCTATTTGTCTATCCCTATGCGTTTCTCTCTCTCTCTCTCTCTCTCTCTCTGTCACACACAAAGAAAAGACTACCAGAGCCATTTTATTTCTAATTGCCAAAGGTGAAAACAACCCAAATTCCCATCCATGGATAAATGAATAAACAAAAAGTGGTGTTTCAATACAATGAAACACAATTCAATCTCAAGAAGGAATGAAGCACTGATATGTGCTACAACCTGGCTGAACCTTGAAAACACTGTGATGGGAAAGCCAGTCACAAAAGGCCACAGATTAGATACCATTCTGGATGAAATGTCCAGAATAGGTAAATCTTTAAGCACAGAAAGTAGATTAGGCGGTTGGAGACTCCGAGGGTGATAACGAAAGGGTTCAATTTCTTCATGAGGTGATGAAATATAAAACTCGTAGTAGCCATGGTTGTACAACTCTATACATATACTAAAAAATCACTGACCCATGTTCATTGCAGCATTGTCCACAGTGGCCAAGACATGGAAACAACCAAAAGCCCTTCAATAGATGGCTGGATAAAGAAGATGTGGTACATATATACTATGGAATACTACTCAGCCATAGGAAATGATGACATCGGATCATTTACAACAACATGGATAACATTATACAGAGTGAAATAAGTAAATCAGAAAAAAAACAAGAACTGTATGATTCCATACATAGGAGAGACATAAAAATGAGACTAAGAGACATTTACAAGAGTGTGGTGGTTACGGGGGGAGGGGGAGAAGATTCGGGGGGGGAGGGGCACAAAGAAAACCAGATAGAAGGTGACGGAAGACAATCTGACTTAGGGTGATGGGTATGCAACATAATTAAATGTTGGAATAACCTGGAGATGTTTTCTCTGAACATATGTACCCTGATTTATTGTCATCCCATTAAAACTAAAAATTTAAATTAAAAAAAAAATCACTGAACCACATACTCTAAATGGGAGAATTTTGTGATGAATGAATTATACCTCAAAGAAGCTCATATACATAGAAGAGAGGGTTCTGTCACCATCCTCATGTGAGCTAACAGTTACTGGGCATGCACTGTGAGCTTTTCATGCTTTCCCGTGATAACTCCCTCCATATTCAAGTAACATTGTGAGTCGGCTTCTATTATCATCATGTTATAGATAAGGAAACTGAGGCACAGAGAAATGAACAAACCTGCGCGATCACGCGAGAGTGCGTTGTGGAACCGTGATTCATCCCAGGCAGCCCAGCTCTGGAGTCCGAGCACTTGCCAGGCCGCTGCTCACCTGTGAAGCAGCCCCCAGCCCCCAGGCTGGGTTGGGACCCCCTCCTTTGCCCTCCAGGAGCAGCTGCCACTCCCCTGCAAAACTCACACTGCACTGATTCCCAGGAGCTCTGCATGTTCCACAGGGTCAGGTTCAAGAATCAGGATGTCTCATTTGTCCCCCGAATCCCCAAGTCACCCCTGTGTATACACAGCCTATGGGATGATTCTGACACATGCACATTGAGCCAACTCAACGAAAGAAGAAAGGGGCTTCTCTTTCCTTCAGATACTTGGGGCTCCTTAGGCTTTCAAGAGAATTCTTAAATCCTCAGCCAGTGCACAGAGCATGGGCTGGGAACTCTAAATGTCGCTGTTGCCTATAGGACTTAGAATCATTCCTTTCAAAAAAGGGGGGACATGCTAATCTTCTCTGTATCATTCCAATTTTAGTATATGTGCTGCTGAAGCGAGCACAATCATTCTGCTTTGATCTCAGCATGTGCACTGCACTGCAGGGTAAAGGCCAGGGAGCGGTGGGCAGGCCAGGAGACGCAGGTTAAATGAGGCACTTCATGCCATGTTCAGCAGGGACTCTGTGAACTGAACGCTACACTGATCACTGGCCTTCTCTTCATCCTTGGTTTCCTTCCTCCCTATTCTTTGAACAAATGTGTCCTCAGCACGGAGGTGGTGAGGGTCAGGGAAAGCACTGATCCTAGTCCCCGGGGAGCTCACAGGCTGTGGGAGAACTCAGACGATGCCTGGGTAACCACTGTGCCGTGAAGAGAATAACAGGTCCCGAGGGATAGACAAGGTGCCTCAGCTGTTCAGATTCCTTCCTGCTCAAAAGGAGGCCAGCCTGGGAAATGATCATGGGAGGAGGCAGCACTGAGACAGGAATATCTGGCCTGTGGCTGAAAAGGCCTCATGGGTTTGTTCCTTCGGAACCCCTGTAGCATCCATGACCATTCTGGAGGACAGGCAGAACCAGTGAAGGAGCAGACAGATACTCCCATCCTCTCATGCAAAATCAGGCCAATTGAGTGAAAAGGAAACTCTCCAAATAACCAAACTATCCCTTACTTCACACAAAGCCTCATCCCGGCCCACCCAGCAGCCTCTGATGCCTTGGAGTTCCAGGTCCACCTGGAGGTGCCTGTTGCTGCAAAGGGGGCATGGGGAGGGTGGCGGGGAGTCCTGCAGCCCAAGCCTGCAAGGTATGCCAAGGGCTGTGTGCTCTGCCTCACATACATCAGGATACTGTCCTCATCTAGCAGGTGAGGAAAGGAGGCTAGAAGTTTACACAACTGACTTGAGGGGACAAAGCTTGGAAGGCAACCTGTCCAAGCCCAAAGTTGATGCATGGTCCCCTCACCCCAAGGAAGTCGTGTTGAGCCCCAAAGGACTGTCTGAGGCTCCAGGGCTCAGATAAGCATGTAGTATGTGAAGTTTCTTTCTTTCTTTTTTCTTTTTTTTTAAGTGAGAGACAGACAGACAGACAGGAAGGGAGAAAGATGAGAAGCATCAACTCATACTGGAGTTGTGGCACCTTAGTTGTTCATTGATTGCTTTCTCATCTGTGTCTTGACCGGGCGGCTCCAGCCGAGCCAATGACTCCTTACTTAAGCCAGCAACCAGGGGCTCAAGCAAGCGCCATGGGGTCACATCTATGATCCCACACTCAAGCCAGTGACTCAGGCTGGTAAGCCTGCGCTCAAGCCAGATGAGCTGGCACTCAAGCTGGCAAACTTGGGGTTTCAAACCTGGGTCTTCATCATCCCAGGCCGATGCTATATCCACTGCACCACTGCCTGGTTAGGCTGAGAAGTTTCATTTATTCATGTGCCTGTTCATTTATTTAACAAATGTGCACTAAGCACCTATCGTGTGCCATGTTCTAGGCAGGGGAGATACAGCAGGAATAAGTCAAGAGATGTCCCTGTCCCATGAGACAGCACATGTCCAGTGCAGTGAGTGATAGGGATGTCAAACACACTAGACAGACTCAGACAATGAAAAGTGTAATTAATGAAATGTGTATTAGGAAACAACTTGGGGGAGGTGAGCCACTTAGGCAATGACTGTCTCTCTGAGCCTTTAAGCAAAGGCCTGAATATAGTCAGGGAAGAGAATTCCAGCAGAGGAACACCACGGGCAAAGGCCGTGAGGCAGGAACATCAATGTGTTTTAGAAGAGAAAGATCACTGTAGCTGAAGCTGGGAATAAAGAGAATAGTAACGTATAGAATAGGAGCTATAAGTGGAGATCAATCAAACATAGTATTTTAGGCAACAGGAAACTATCTAGACTTTAATTTTAATGCAATGGAAGGCCATTAGGAGAGGCACAGAGGATAGTGGTAGAGTGTGGGCTCTGGGTTGAAATCCTAAATCTGCCACATACTACCTGTGTGGCCTTAGACAAGCGACTCAACCTTTCTGTTGAGTTTTCTATTTGGTTTCTTCATATGCAAATGGAGATAGTAATACAGTCTGCTACGGAGTTACTGAAGACCTAAATGAGTTTTTTCATATGTAGCACTTAGAACAGTGCCTGGCTCACGGAAGCTCTGAAACATAATTACTTCAAATTCTTTTTAAATTAAAATTTATTTTAAAAGGCAAAGTTTTATATATACTACTTCTAGAAGATTTTATTTTATTTTTTTTATTTTATTTTTATTTTATTCATTTTAGAGAGGAGACACAGAGAGAGAGAGAGAGAGAGAGAGAAAGGGGGGAGGAGCTGGAAGCATCAACTCCCATATGTGCCTTGACCAGACCAGTGCAGGGTTTTGAACTGGCGACCTCAGTGTTCCCAGGTCAACGGCTTTATCCACTGCGCCACCACAGGTCAGGCTACTTCTAGAAGATTTTAAACAGGGCAGCCACATTATCTGATGTATGATTCTGAAAATCACTCTGACTTTTATGTAGAAAAGCTATCAAGGGGACAACAGAGGCAACAGGGAACCCCAGGGTGAAGTTTTTGTTTGGGTTTTGTTTGGGTCAGGGAGAGGTCAGGTGGGTGGGACTGGCGTGAAGGCCAAAGGATGGAGAAAGAGAGGCTGGATTCTGAGTATGTTTTAGACACAGAGCAGACAAAACGTTATGGTTGACTGGCTTCAGGGCAGATGGGTTCCTGATCTGGGGTCTCTTAAGTGAGTTCTTTGGAACAATGCACTTTCTGAACTCCTGTCCTGAGTCGGAACCAAGAAGAAGGCTGGCTCTCCAGCTAAGCAGCAGTTCAGTTTGGCTGGTGAACCCGAGTATGGCCAGGCCAGCCCTCGTTTAGCTCAGAACCCAGTAAGAGAGAAAAGATAAGGCCATGGTGAACATCAGGGTGTGTGATAAGGGTTCAAGGAAGTGAGCCTTGGGCTGGGAGTTCCTCACTTATACCTAGGAGGATAGTAGAACCTGATTCCTTCTCTAACAAACTGAGTTTCAAAGCCCCAGGCCTCCTAGAAAGAGCAAATCCCTCTCCTCTTTCCCTGCTCCACTGCATTCTGGGAAACTACAACCACCCTGCTCAGTCCATGAAAAAGCCTAGCTGGTTTCAGTTACCCAGAACAGAAAATGTAGTTATCAGAGGTCTTTTTCTGTGCCTAAGAAACCTGGTGAAGCCTAAAAATTGCCCCGTGTCCAACAGAAAGTCTAGTGGTCTGCTCTCCCAGCAAGAATATTTTATGAAAGTGGAGAACCCAGCATTCTCAGAAAGCTTTGGTCAGAGCACTGCACCCCCGGTGGAATGGCTCAAGCTCCTCAGGCCCTCACACTCCACCCCCAAACACATACATAGCGAGCCCAGCTTCAAGACGTGTCTGTCTCCTCACGCCTCCGCCAACCAGAGTATCTCCTGTAAGCCCTTCCTTTCAGATTTGCTAAGATTTAGGGTGTTCTCCATGCAAAGGCTTTTCTAAAGTGCTAATTAACTTACTCTTCAGGACAACGCTCAGGAGTAGCTTCCATTATCACGCCCATTTAAATACTGAAGAAACAGAGGCACAAAATGTAACCTACAGGCGGTCTCAGCGCCATCTGAGGTAGCAAAGAGTGGATCTGAACCCAAACCATCTACTCTAGAGCACATACTCCTAACAACGATGACACACCCACTGATGCCCTACAGAGAGCGAGAGCCACCACGCTCCCAGCTTCAGAACCCATTTCACTCCATCTCCTCCCAGACCTGCTCTTCCAGGAGTAATGCTTGTGTGCTCAGCTTTACGTGCAGCAGGGCCGTGCCTGACATACGCGTGAACCCTTCTCCTTACAAAGTCCCGGGAGTCTGGTCTCTAACTGAATGACTACATGAACATCTAACAGAATCAGAGGGAGGCAGTTCCCAGTGCCATGCTGGTGTCTCTGCCTTCTGGGATCTTTTCGGTTGTGCTAGGTCACCTCCAGACCAGCTAGAGAGCTGACTTTTAAGAACCAGGAGCTGGCCTGACCAGGCGGTGGTGCAGTGGATAGAGCGTCGGACTGGGATGCAGAAGGTCCCAGGTTCGAGACCCCGAGGTTGCCAGCTTGAGCGCGGGCTCATCTGGTTTGAGCAAAAGCTCAGCAGCTTGGACCCAAGGTCGCTGGCTCGAGCAAGGGGTTACTCGGTCTGCTGAAGGCCCGCAGTCAAGGCACATGTGAGAAAGCAATCAATGAACAACTATGATGTTGCAACAAAAAACTGATTACTGATGCTTCTCACCTCTCTCTGTTCCTGTCTGTTTGTCCCTGTCTATCCCTCTCTCTGACTCTCTCTGTTAAAAAAAAAAAAAAAAAAAAAAAGAACCAAGAACGTGACCACGCTGCTGTTTACTTTGTCAAGGTTATGCTGTTTCATAAGCAAGAACTGCCTGTTTTCCAGGGAACTCCTTCTGTACGCAGAGCTATACCTAGCCTAGCTCCTCATTCTCCAGGAACCCGAGGTTTAAAACACCAGGACTGGCAGTTGCTGGCAGGGCAGGGTTGAGACCTGTACTCCAGGCTCTGCCTCTGCCAGAGGAGGATTAAGGTCGGTTGAGGCCCTGGTTGCAGAAGATGATATTGGACCCCTTAAAAAACAGAGAGACAGGGAAAATAAAAATACATGTTAACCATATTTTTTAAATAAATAAAAAACATTATGTACTGTTAATGTTAAAACAGCACATATGAAACCAAAACTTGGTGTCGTTAGAAAAGTGTCAAGTTGAGGTTTTGCCGGGCCCTTCAGAAGTCGGGGCCCAGGGCACCCGCCGTTAAATCTGCCTCTGCGCGGCTCTGTGATTCTGAGAACATTCCTTCCTTTCTCTGAGTCTCAGTTTCAGCATCTGTAAAATGGGATTAGGGCTGGTCAAAGAAATCTGCCTGCCGTTCCCACAGGCCTCCGGACGGTCCACACAAAATTTATCTGGCTCTTACCTGCCACCCCTTGCAGGGACTTGCGCACCGCGTCTACACAGCTCTGACAGGTCATCTGCACCGCGAACTCCAGCTGTAGGGGCGGCAGGGACTGCCTATGAGAGCAGGGAACCCCTCTTGCATGGCCTGGGGAAACGCCCTCCACGTGATCCCTCCTCAAGCGCTGTCTTCACTATCACTCAAGATCATTTCAGGACCAACACGCTCCAACAGGAACGCCAAGTACCCTGTTACTCTTGCACTCTTCAAGCCGGACTCCCGGGCCCCGCCCCTGGTGCCCGCTTCTCCCCCGCCCCTCTCGAGAAAATTATTACCCCAAGGGGTCGAGGCTCTCTGCTGTGCAAGGCTTCTACACGAGGTTTCAGCCCTTACCGTACAGGCGGTCCCACGGTCCCCCGAGTCCGATGACATCTCGAACGCATTCACTGGACTGACGACCAGAAGTGCTCCAACCCCCTCCAGCAGAAACTTCGAGCTGCGTCGGGAGGAGGTGGAGCCTCGGACGCCAGATTTTGCCCCGCCTCCTGACGCGCGCGCACGCAAGCCCCGCCCCCAACGGTGAAGAGCCGGCGAGGGCAGTCCGCGCAGGCGTACTCTTGACATTCGGTCCCTGGTTGCATCAATAACCGTTCGGCTGTCTCTGCCACCGCAGTCCACGCCGCCAGCGCTAAAATGGAGCCCTTTAAACCCGAACCTGAGCTTCAGCAGTTTTACCACCGGTTGCTGCATCCGCTGTCGCTCTTCCCCAGCAGGCTGACGCGCCCAGAGTCTCAGAAACGCCTCCCGCAGGAACTTCCGATGCTACCGTCCCTGCCCATCTCGCGGCTGACGGTGGCCTCAGTGTGCCGCCAGGTGGCCAAGCGGCTGGCCAGGTGCGGGCTGGCGGAGCGGATACCTCCTGAGGGCCGACTCCGTTTCACAGAGGTCATCCTGGACGAGCTAAAATGCAGCTGGCAGGAGCCTCCCATCGAACCTAGTCTGAGCCACTTGAACAGCCAGAGGCTGCGAAAACGAATCCTGGTTTACGTGCTGCTCAGCTGTGAGCACCTCTTCTTACGCTACCTGCACCTGCTGAAGACCATGTCCACCTCCTCATATGTCTTTACTGAATCAGCCACTCTCACCCGATTGGCCGCCAGCCTCGCCAGGGACTGCTCAGTCCTCCTCACGAGCCCCGAGGTCTACCGTGGCCTGCTCGCTGACTTCCGCACCCTGCTAAAAGCAGAGCAGGCCCACGGTAACATATACAAGCTGCGCCCCTTCGGCCCCCCTGGGGTTTTCAAGACACGGGCGCCACCGCCTCCACGTCCTCACAGCGCCGGTTTCGCCCAAGTACCAAGCAGCAACCTCAGCCTGAACTATCTCATACAATTCAGCCGCTCGCCAGAGTTTGTCAGTGAGCCTGGGCCCGATCCAGTGAAGGAATTGGAGTCCATCCCCCAGCTGAAGAAGGGAAGGCTTTTCTCCTGGCTGCCCTCCACGCAAAAGAAGAGAGATAGTTTCACTTCCTCAGAGGTTGTGTCACTGCCCAAGTACCTGGTGGCTCTCACCAGCAGGTCTTCTCCCCTCATCTCCCATGTACCTCCCTACTCCCAACTCCAGAAGGGCCAGTCCATGCCCTCTCTGCGTGAGGGCTGGAAGCTAGCAGATGAATTGGGCCTTCCTCCACCCCTCCCTCGTCCCTTAACCCCGGTGGTCCTGTTTGCAGAGAGCAGACCAGAGCTGGTAGGAGACATGGTGGCTGAGGACCTGAAGCGGATAATGAAGAACATGAAATTGGAGTGGACTCACTACTCAACAATGGACTCAGGCATTCCCCCACTTCTGGGGGCCCTGACCCACCACCCAGCTAGAGCACATCACATGGAAGAACTGCAGAGACTGTTGAATGAGGAAGAAGAAGCCTCTGGGCAGTGGGGTCCCCAGCCCTCCAAATCCCCTCCACTTCACCCACAGCCAGTGACAGTTACTCTGAAGCTAAGAAATCAGGTCGTGTTCCAGGCAGCTGCTGTACAGGTTTCTGAGAGAAAGTTTTTGGATTCCTTCCATGTTGAAGGGACCGAAGTTCTATACAACCACCTGGCTGGTGAACTGGAACCCAAATTTATTGAGAAAATGGATATTGATCGCTTTGTTGGTAATAGCATCAGGGAGGTCTACAAGGAGTTGATGAGTCGAGTCTCTACTGACCACTTCTCTTTTGACCAGGGACCTCTGATTGAGCCTTCAGCCAATAAAGACTGCTCAATGTTCCTGTTCTCAGCCTTTCTGGGTCAAGAAAAACAGTGTCGTGTCATCAACCCCAAGCTGTCTGGTCTTTATTCCCAGAGAGCAAACACTTTACAGCCCAACCCTTATAGAACACCCTCCCTCACATCAGTCCAAGCAAACAAAGCCCGGGACGGGTTGTCAAACAAGACCTTGGGTACGAATTGGTGGAAACCCACCGTGTCCATGGATGACTATTTCAAGTACCTCACCGACCAGCAGACAGATTTTCTCCATGTCATCTTCCGGATGTATGAAGAAGAGGCTCCTGTGGAGATCGTAACCCCTGTCAGAGAGTCCCTAAAAATTCAGCCCCCACCTCCATTACTAGAAGATGAAGAGCCAGACTTCGTGCCAGGAGAGTGGGATTGGAACACCGTGCTGGGGTACACTCAAGAAACTAAGAGGACCAACCTCCTGGAAGAACCCCCCAAAATCTTGAGCCTGCAGAAGCGTCTGGAGCGGTTATGGTCCATGCTTGAGGTTCCTGCCAAGGACCGGCTGGACCTGGCCATCAAATACAGCTCTAATGCCCGTTTGAGGCAGCTGCCTTCATTGCTGAGTGCCTGGGAGCAGGCCCTGCAGTCCATTCAGCTGCGGGAGATATTGCTGCGGAAACTGGAGTGGTTTGAGCAAGAGGCCTCGGACCCCAACCGTTTCTTCCGGAAGACTGATGTGGGTCTGAGTTGTTTCCTGGAAGAGAGTAAGATTCGTAACCATTTACACAAAAAGCTCAGTCTAATGGAGGCTCCTTTGGTTTCACTCTTGAAGAAGGTTGAGTTAATCTTTGGTGAGCCAGTGACTTTCAAGGGTCGGCGCTACCTGGACAAGATGAAGCATGATAAAGTGGAGATGCTCTATTGGCTGCAGCAGCGGAGGCGGGTGCGCCACCTGGTCCGGGCCCAGAAGGCCTCCCACCAGTCAGCCATGTTAAAGAGGCTCAGCAGCCCACCTTTAATAGCCCCTGAGAATTCTCCCATGCCAAGTGCCCTCAAGTCCCTCCCTCACCCCCCGACACCCAGCAGCTCACCCAGACCTCTTGACTGCTCTGGAAAAAGAAATAACTGGGAGTGCAGGGTTCAGGAGCGCTGTGCTTCCAACTAACAGGGGACTTAGATTAACACTTTATTGTGACAGTGAAATTCTCATAAATGACAATATTCTCATTTATGTCAAGCTAAGCACAATACAGACAAAATTTCATTTATGAAAAAAAACAGACCATCCCTTGGAGTTCACTGTAATTAGAAATATCAGGAAGAGGCAAACCATCACCTTTGGAATAGCTTGTCATTTCATGCTATATTAAATTGGCTGATAGAGCCCCAAATCGAAAGGCTCTGTGGCATAATATTTCAGAGTTAGGGCTCTGGAGTTAGCAGATGTGGGTTAAATCCTGGCTGTGTAACTTTGGGCAAATTACTTAACTGCTTTGCACCTGGATCATCATATGTCAGGTAACGGGTTAAGTTCAGGTTGTCACTTTTTCCAGTTCTTGCATAAAATATTTTAATTAAATTTTGACCAGTTAATACAAGCTCATGGTACAAAGTACACAAGAGTATGTACTGAGAAGTGAGTCTCCTTTTCCATCCTTACTTCTAGTACATCAGTTCCCCTCCCTAGAGGTAACAACTAGTACCAGTTCCTTGTGTAATTTTCCATTTCCTATTCAGCAAATTATTGAGTACCCTACTAGGTATTTTATGCTTGGTTTATATCACTGAACAAAACAAAGATCCCTACCCTTTGTAGAGTTTACACCCTATTGGGGGGAAATAGACAATAAGACATAAACAAAGCACCTAAGCATATTGAGTAATAAAATGTTACCAGGTGATAACAACTGTGGGAAAAAGAAAAAAAGTAGGGTAAGAGGGGCCCTGGTCAGCATCAGCCCAGTGTATGGTCCTCCCGGGTTTGATCACCAGTCGACACACAGGAAAAGCAACCATCTGCTTCTCTCCCCCTCCCTCTCCTGCATGCGCCCTGACCAGAATCCACCCAGCAACACCCCCCACCCCCATATTTTTTGCACCTGAGGCTGATGGGCTCCAATGGACCTATCCTCAGCGCCTGGAGCCATGCTCAAACCAGTTGAACCACAGGCCAAAGGGGGGGGGGCAGAGACAAGGGAATGGGGAAGGGAGAGAGAAGCAGATGATCACTTGTCCTGTGTGCCCGACCCAGGAGGTTCATATGCTGGGCTGATACTCAATCTATTGAGCCACTGCCTACGGCCACAGCTATTTCTATAGTTTAAATTCCTGGAAGTGGAATTATGTCTAAGCACAAGCATTTGTTTTTTGTTGTTTTGTTTTGTTTTAGTGAGAGAGAGAAAGGGACAGACACAGAGAGAGACACAAAAGGAGAGAGATGAAAAGCATCAACTCATAGTTGCAGCACTTTAGTTGTTCATTTTTGTTATTATTTATTTTTTGTATTTTTCTGAAGTGAGAAGCAGGGAGGCAGAGAGACAGATTCCCACATGTGCCTGACTGGGATCCACCTGGCATGCCCACTAGGGGACGATGCTCTGCCCATCTGGGGCATTGCTCTGTTGCAACCAGAGCCATTCTAGCACCTGAGGCAGAGGTCATGGAGCCGTCCTCAGTGCCCGGACCAACTTTGCTCCAGTGGACCCTTGGCTGCAGGAGGGGAAGAGAGAGGCAGAGAGAATGGAGACAGGGAAGGGTGGAGAAGCAGATGGGTGCTTCTCCTGCGTGCCCTGGCTGGGAATTGAAACCAAGACTTCCATACTCCAGGCCAACACTCTACCACTGAGCCAATGGCCAAGGCCAAAATCAGCCTTTCTCAAATTTTTTTCACCCACGTTCCCTTTTGAATGGAGGGACATAAACAAACATCTTAATCAAGTGTGTGGGATTGGGGGATGGACGGAATAGAGAGAAGCTGTGCCAGCCTGAAAGGCATGAGAGGAATTTTTTTGAAGTCTTTTTAAAATGTATGCAAAATTTGCATTCTACTCCATTATATGTGCATATTTGTTTTAATACAAAAATGATGCTTGAAATTGTTTATGTTTGAAATAAACTTCCTCTTGGGCAGATATGCTATATTTAACATTTATATTTTGGCTTCTCTCCTGACATATTACTGCATTCTCCAGAAGTTGCACACAACCGAGAAATGCTATGGCAGGGGTCAGCATACTATTTCTGTGGAGGATCAGATAGTAAAATATTTTGGATTTTGTGAGTAATATGGTCTCAGTCACAAGGTTCATCTTTGCTTTTGTCATGTGAAAGCAATTACTATAGATAATACACAAGTAAATAGGCAGGGCTGTGTTCTAATAAAACTTTATTTCCAAAACAGGCTGCTGGTCAGATCTGTCCCTCAGGTTGTGGTTTGCTAACCAAAGTGCACCAGCATCAGCCTCCTTTTAAAAGCTAACACTCAGGTCCTGGCTGGTTGGCTCAGTGGGAGAATGTCAGCCTGGCAGGTGGATGTCCTGGGTTCGATTCCTGGTTAGGGCACACAGGAGAAGCACCCATCTGCTTCTGCACTCCTCACCCTCCCTCTTCTCTCTCTCTCTTCCCCTCCTAGAGCCATGATTCAATTGAGCACATCGGCCCGGGTGCTGAGATGGCTCTGTGGAGCCTCTGCCTCAGGTGCTAAAAATAGCTCAGTTGCCAACATGGCCACAGATGGGGTCAGAACATCTTCCCCAGACAGAGGTTGCTGAGTGGATCCTGGTCAGGGCACATGTGGGAGTCTGTTTATCTCTTCTCCTCTTACTTGGAAAAAGAAGAAGAAATAAAAAGAATTAGATATGAGACCTGAAGGAAAGAGAAGAATCAAGGACACTTCAGCTCTCTGGGGTAACAGTAATGCCATATGCTGAGATGGGAGATTTCTAAACTGTGCTGGGAATGAAAAACTATGCAGTTTGGCGTAAGTTTGAGGTCAAAGAGTTGATGTCAAGTAGGTGGTGTGAAGCTCAGAGGCCAGAGCTCTCCTTTCTAATTTTTAGCTGCATGTAAAGGATATACAGTTGTTCCTCACCATATTGTGGTCCACTTTTCACAGTCTCACTGTATTGCGGATTTTAAAATTGAATATATATAATTTTGTATCGTGGACTTTTTGCTACATCGCAGGATTTTGCAGTATATAGTATTTTAATATATTTACCATTTTAATTATTTTGTGGCAAACTAAGTGTGGAAAAGGTTTATAAGAGTGTGGAGAGGGACCTGACCTGTGGTGGCGCAGTGGATAAAGGGTCAACCTGGGAACACTGAGGTCTCCAGTTCAAAACCCTGCACTGGTCTGGTCAAGGCACATATGGGAGTTGATGCTTCCAGCTCCTCCCCCCTTTCTCTCTCTCTCTCACTCTGTGTCTCCTCTCTAAAATAAATAAATAAAAAACAAATTAAAAAATATATATACATAAATAATAAAATAAATATAAGGTTGCTACTTTGCAGATTTTCGCCTATTGTACGTTCAGGAACCTTGCGATAAACAAGGGACCACTGTAGATTAGAGCTGGTTTTTTAAAATTATTTATGAGAGAGAGAGAGAGAGAGAGAGAGAGAGGGCAGGGGAGGAGAGAAGCATTCCATTAGTTGTTAATTGACTGCTTCTCATACATGCCTTGGCAGGGGATGGCGGGGATGCGGGGGTGCTCAAGCTCAAGCCAGTGACCTTGGGCTCAAGCTGAGGAGCTGGTGCTCAAGCTGGAGACCTCTGATTTTGAACCCGGAACCTCAACATTCCAGGTCGACACTCCATCTACTGTACCATCTTCTCTTTCCCTGCCTCCGTGTCCCAGCGGCTGTGCTTTGGAGGTCAGCGGCTGTGTGGGATACAAGAGGGCACAGAGAGAGCTCCCCTAACTTCTAGCACTCGGACACTTGGAAGTGTAGGAGGACCAAACCTCAACGCGCCACCCTGTGGCAGATATAAGTCAAAACAGGAGTGGACTCTAGAGTCCAGTTCCCGCAATGGTGGGAAAAGTGGTCAGACCAGAGCCTGTGCCCTCACAAACCAACCCCACCAAACTAAATAAATTACTCAGGATTCGGGACAACTTAGAGGTGAGAGGAAGAAGAGGAGCCTCACAAAAAAGAGATACCTTGGAAGAGTGTCCTCAAGAAATAAAGTGGAATCACTGTAATCAAGCTGCTAAATTACTAAAATCAAGTAGGTTGAGGTAAAAGGAAATGATTCTGTTTTTACTCTTTTTAAAAAAAAATTTTTTAGGGTGATGGGTATGCAACATAATTGAATGATAAGATAAACTGGAGATGTTTTCTTTGAACATATGTACCCTGATTTATTGGTGTCACCCCATTAAAATTAATTTAAAATTTTTTTTAATTTATTCATTTTAGAGAAGAGAGACAGAAAAAGAGAGAGAAGGAGAGAGGAGCAGGAAGCATCAACTCCCATATGTGCCTTGATAGGGCAAACCCAGGGTTTTAAACCAGCAACCTCGACATTCCAGGTCAACGCTTGATCCACTGCGCCACCACAAGTCAGGCTCTGTTCTTGCTTTAACTAAGTTGGAAACTTAAACTTTTGAACTTGCCAGTCCTGTGTCAATGCCTGGATATACACCAAACCTCCAGGTAACCATTGGGTTATCATTGAAGGATTAAGGAAAGAATGTTCATTATCTAGACCACCCAACATCCAGTATCCAGACCACCAGTCATTTAGAGGATTTCTATTTCTGACCAATCCAGAGGTTAATATTGCAGGGCAGTTTCTTCTCAAGAATATACTTTTACTGTGAGAATTCAGCTTTTCTTTCTTTGGAACACTTTGGGTATTGCCTAGTTGAGTTTCTTCTTTTTTGTGTGTGTGACAGAGACAGAGAGAGGGACTGGTAGGGACAGACAGACAGGAAGGGAAACAGATGAGAAGCATCAATTCTTCGTTGTGGCACCTTAGTGGTTCATTAATTGCTTTCTCATATGTGCCTTGACGGGGCGTGGGAGGGCTACAGCAGATTGAATGGCCCTTACTCAAGCCAGCGACCTTGGGCTCAAGCTGGTGAGCCTTGCTCAAACCAGATGAGCCTGCGCTCAAGCCTGCGACCTCAGGGTTTTGAACCTGGGTTCTCTGTGTCCCGGTCCAATGCTCTATCCACTGTGCCACTGCCAGCCCAGGCTGCCTAGTTGAGTTTCTAGTGTGCAAATCCTAAGACCCTTTAATGAATCTTTATCTGGGCTGTCTCTTGTAAGAGAGACAAGGGGAGCTTCAAAGAGTTTAAACTGGGAAGGACACCAGCACAAAGAGATCAGCATCTGCTGGAATCCCTTAAGCCAGAAAGTCACTTCAACCTCTCCAGATCCCTGTTGCTGTAAAAAGTCAGTTTGGTCTAGATAATCTTTTTTCTTTTTTTTCAGGGACACAGAGAGAGAGGGACAGACAGACAGGAACGGAGAGAGGTGAGAAGCATCAATCATCAGTTTTTCATTACCATCATAACACCTTAGTTGTTCATTGATTGCTTTCTCACATGTGCCTTGACTGCGGGCCTTCAGCAGACGGAGCCACCCCTTGCTGGAGCCAGCGACCTTGGGTCCAAGCTGAAGAGCTTTTGCTCAAGCCAGATGGGCCCGCGCTCAAGCTGGCGAGCTCGGGGTCTCGAGCCTGGGTCTTCCGCATCCCAGTCTGACGCTCTATCCACTGCGCCACTGCCTGGTCAGGTTCTAGATGATCTTTAATATTAGTTTCCCCCACTCTCCAAGTCCAAAGTAACCCTCCACCCACTCTGTGATTTCCCCAATTCCTTTAAACTCTCTTTTCTTTTTCCTCTCCCTTATCTTGGAACATCTTGCAGGAAAACTTCTTTTTCTCATATGTCTCTCCACACTAGACTGTGAGCCCCAGTGCCTAGTGTAACTGTGCTTGCCAATTACCCAACTCAAGGGGTTTGCGGTATGGGTTGCTCTATTCAAGAATGAGATGTGGTTGTCACAAGGTAGTTTTATTTACTTACAGCAAGTAAAGAAGGAATTCATACCCCAAGTTCTGTCTCCTAGAAGAAAGGCTTGGTCAATGCTTACATACATTATTTGGTCAATTACTTATTGATTTTAGTTGAATACACTTACTGGATTGATTCCTGTCAAGATCATCCTGTTTACAGCTGGTCTGCAAAATACTGTGCTTTTTTTAAATATTTTATTTATTGATTTTAGAGAGAGGAGAATGAGAGAAGGGGAGAGGAGCAGGAAGCATCAACTTGTAGTAGTTGCTTCTCATATGTGCCTTGACTGGGCAAGCCTGGGGTTTCAAACTGGTGACCTCAGCATTCCAGGTTGACTCGTTATCTCTGTGCCACTGTAGCACAGGTCAGGCTGTGCTACATTTTAATATTTAGCAAGAACAGCATTTAGTAAGAATGGTCTAGACCTTGAGACCATTGTCCTATCCAACACTTCTGTTGCTAGGCCCTGAAAACCGAATGCTTGCACGGTTTTGTTTGACTCTCACAATAGCCTGAAGAACTGCTAGTCCAGGGAACATCACCTGCTGTTTTGCTGATGAGAAGAGGGGCCTCAGAGGGGAATAAAGCTGTGAACCCAGGCTCTGAAGCCAACTCCCTGGTTTCAAGCCCAGCTCCATTACTTACTACATCTCTGGTGAACCACTTAATCTCTCTAAGCCTCTATTTCCTTATTAAATTGGGATGACATCTACCTTATAGGATTGCTACATATAATAAGCATGCAATAAATGTTAGTTTTCATTTTTATTCTCAGTCGAACTCCAAAGACCTTAGAAGATCATTTCCATATTGAGCCTCACGCCTCGCGCTCGCAGACACAGCTAGTGAAAACATACACACAGCTCCCGGAGGGGCTGGACCCTACGGGCCTGAGCTGCTAGCGCGCACCACGTGCCTCACGTAAACAAGCCAGTGCGCAAACGCATCTGGCGGACGCCCATTGGCCCGCACCCGGAGCGGGGGAGGGACCCCAGACTCCTCGGGTCACAAGCTGCTCCGCTGGGTCTGCTGGCCCAACATTCCGTGCATTTAGGGCGCGGGCTTTGCTCTAGTCATGGTGTCCTGCCTGCCCCTGCTGTCGTTGCTTGGGCTGCTCCTGGGCGCTACCTCCGCCCCGCCCCACAGGGCCGCGGACGCTCAGGACTGGGAGCCCGCGTCCACTGAGCTGCTGCGGCCGGCTCGCTTCGCCCTGGAGATGTACAACCGCGGCCGGGCTGCTGGGGCGCGGGCCGTGCTGGGGACCGTGAGCGGTCGCATTGGCCGAGTGAGGACGCAGCGGGGGATGAGGATGCGGGTCGCTAGTACGAGGGATAGGAATTTTGGCCTAGATTTGGGGTGGGGGCACTGGACGGCAGTGACACGCTGTGGGAACAATGAAGAACGGGCCGAGGAGGGAGTGTCTATGCCCGCCTTACCCGCCCCACACCCTCTTTTAGGCAGGCCGGGGGTCATTATACTCCCTGAAGGCGACGCTGGATGAGCCCCCATGCAACGACCCCACGGTGTGCCAGCTCCCTGTGTCCAAGAAAACCCTGGTGAGTGTTGGGGCTCCTTCAGTTTCCTGCTCCCAGGTTGAGTTCGGCAGCAGTTGGGAAGATGGGTCAAGCCAAAAGGAAGGGAACTGAGGCAATAGCTACCCAGGTCACTTCCATGACAGTGAGGGCCAGAGACCGGGTTCTAAAAGGGAGGGTGTCCAGTTCCTGACGGTGCCACTATGCTGTTGGGGTGATTGATTGCTTTGGGAGTGGTCCTCATCTGAGGGGTCTCCAGCGCCATCTAGCCAAGGGCTCCCGTTGGCTTCCTCCTTTCCCTCCAGCTCTGCAGCTTCGAAGTCCTCGAAGAGCTGGGAAAACACATGTTGCTGAAGCGGGAATGTGGCCCGCTGCATACCAAGACTACAGGTGCTGGGATAGCTCAAGGATGCTGGGATAGCCCAAATCAGACTTCATTCAGAGGTCAGCCTTGATTTCTTTGTTCCAACCCTATCCAGATGACAAAAATGAGACTTTCAGTTCATTCCTTCCACTGTTGAACCAGGACCCCCTCCCCCAGGTGAGGATTTCTTCTCTCTGAGGAGCTGGCTGCTGCCTTATTTCCCCTCTCTTCCCCTTACCCTGGCCTGGGGTCCGTTGTCAGTCTGAGGAGGACTCTCTGTATAGACCCCTTTGTCTTTCCAGGACTTTTCTGAGAAGATGGCTTCGATCTTCAAGCAATTTGTCACCACCTATAACCGGACATATGAGACAGAGGAGGGTGAGGACCCAGCCTGGGCTGTACTTGTCATATCAGGCCTTCCTCCAACTTGGCACCATAATGTTGGGAGGGAAAGGACAGAAGAGATAGGGCATCCTTTTAAGGACCCCTAAGTCCCCAAGTTCTTTCCCAGTCTCCTAGGACTGGGCAGCCACCTCAGGGATCCCTTATTCTATCTGATTTTCCTGGTCAGAAATCATGGGGCTTCATTATTCCAGGTAGAATGGGATGGGGCAAAGGCCCCATTTTCTCTACAGGAGGCTCCCTGCTATGGTTGCCTTTTCCCATGACCTGGGGACACTCAGTGGCACCTATCCTGGTTCTGCCTCTACACCTGGGAAATCATCACCCCAGTTTGGCTCCAAAAGTTAATCATACCTTCAAGTCGTTTCACTTGCAGGTCTGCGCCCCCCCCTGCCCCAGGGTTCTGTCCTTCTTGAGCTTATACAGTCCGCCACCTACTCCCCAGGGAAGCCTTTGCCTGTTAGCCCCAAGCACTTCTCCTCTTCTGAAGTGCCTAGGGCCCAAGCCTTTCTTTTTCTGCTTCTTGGTTCTCAGAAGCCCAGTGGCGCTTTTCCGTCTTTATCAATAACATGGTACGAGCTCAGAAGATCCAGGCCCTGGATCGTGGCACAGCTCAGTATGGAGTTACCAAGTTTAGTGACCTCACAGGTAGGGGTCATGGTCCGAGTCCTCATGGAGCCTTGAATAGACAGGGCATGTTCCCAAGGCCCTGATTGTGACTAGCTTAGAAAACTACCCCCGGCCCCTCATCCCTCCCCCCCTCTGCCCACAGAGGAGGAGTTCCGCACCATCTACCTGAATCCCCTTCTAAAAGAGGAGCTGGGCAAGAAGATGCGCCTAGACGAGTTCGTTAGCGGCCCTGCCCCACCTGAGTGGGACTGGAGAGATAAGGGGGCTGTCACCAAAGTCAAGAACCAGGTTGGACCCCTCAAAAATGAGGGTGGGATGTGTGGCTTGCCCTGGGGTTGGGAAGGGACCCAGCCCTGACTCTGTCCATCTCTGGCAGGGGATGTGTGGCTCCTGCTGGGCCTTCTCAGTTACAGGCAATGTGGAAGGCCAGTGGTTCCTGAAACAGGGGGACCTGCTCTCCCTCTCTGAGCAGGGTGAGCACCCCGTTCCACCTCCCTGTCTCCAGCCTAGCCCCTCCCGAGGGCTCCTTGGGACCAGCCTTCTGTTTCCTAGAGCTCGTGGACTGTGACAAAGTGGACAAGGCCTGCATGGGCGGCTTGCCCTCCAACGCCTATTCAGCCATAATGACTCTGGGTATGCATTAATGGGGCCAGGAGGGGCCGCAGGAGCCTCTTCTCCCTCCACAAGAGGTCACTTTGTGAGGGGAGAGAGACATGAGTGTGGGAGTCACAGGAACCTGGTTTAAGACTTCGTGCTGGCCCTATTGGTTGATATCCTCAGGCAAGTCAGCTCTTTCACAGCCTCAGTTGGCTCCTCTGTGAAATGGGGCTCATGCCCCCCCCTGTAGGATTGCCTTGAGCATCAAGTGAGGAAATGTGTCAAGTTCCTGGCATATAACAGGGTCTTGGGAGTTTGGCTGCTTGGAAATCTGTAATTCTAGATGCTGCTAACCCAGGTAGCAACACACTCATCCTTGAGGGAAGGTGTTGACTTAAATTGGCGATTCGGTTAAGCAGTGGGCTGCAGGGTCAGAGGACGAAGGGCCGAGGGACTGAGGTGGCTGCGCGGAGACTGGTCTGGGAGCCGGGTGGGAGCTACACATGCCCAGCCCGAGATGGAGAGAGAGTCAGAGCTGGGTCCTGTCAGCAGGACAGATAGGCCAAGGTCAAGAGTCCGAGGGAAGCAGGGACAAGTGAGGAGTCCTGTGGGGAGCTGAGTTCTATCTTTTTCACATTTCTCACTGGTTACTCCGTCAACCTCCCGAGGCCCAACTGTGTTGCCTCTAGAATGAGGCTGTGCCCCAGAGGGGGTGACCTCTGGCCCGGGGTGGATAGAGGACAGGAGGCCTCTGGCTAGGAGAAACCAGTGTATGGTAAATAGGGTTCACCCTCTCTCTTCCCCCCTGTCTGCCCTGCCTTGTTCCCCAGGAGGGCTGGAGACGGAGGATGACTACAGCTACCGTGGCCACTTGGAGACCTGCAGCTTCTCCTCCGAGAAGATTAAGGTTTACATCAATGACTCAGTGGAGCTGAGCCAGAATGAGCAAGGTAAGTGAGGGATGGGGGTAAGTACAGGCCATGTGGGACTGGGGCCTGGGCGCCCCTGACCCGCCCCTCCCTCCCTCAGAGATGGCAGCCTGGCTGGCTGAGAAGGGTCCGGTCTCCATTGCCATTAACGCTTTTGGCATGCAGGTAAGGGCCCAGCCGCACTGTCCCTGCTACGGTTTCTTGCCGCCTCCTCCCTCCGTGGAGTCAGCTCTTTACTGTTTATCCTCTCCCCACCCCCCCACACCCCGCCCCAGTTCTACCGCCGTGGGATCTCCCACCCACTGCGGCCTCTCTGCAGCCGTTGGTTCATTGACCACGCCGTGCTGCTCGTGGGCTACGGCAACCGTGAGTTTTGCGGGGGGGGGGGGGGGTCCCCTCTGCTCATCCGCCTCAGGTCACAGGCAGATGTCGAACCACGGCATCTCAGGACCTCTTGGAGGGCTCTGGGGAAAGCCAAGGAACTCTGTCCTTGCCCTGTCTCTGGCTATGGACCAGGTGGACCGCCCATCCACGCAGTGGGTGGGAAAGCTGAGGTGGCGAGAGGTTAAACTGTACGGACGCACGACCCGCCAGGCGGGGCTGGGTAGCCGCCCTTCCCAAACCCGAGAGCCCATCAGACCTCCATGAGGGTGGGAGGTGGGCCTGTCCTTTTTTTTTTTGCTCTTTTTTTTCCCAGTACC
Source organism: Rhynchonycteris naso (assembly GCA_037038555.1). Taxonomy (NCBI): domain Eukaryota; kingdom Metazoa; phylum Chordata; class Mammalia; order Chiroptera; family Emballonuridae; genus Rhynchonycteris; species Rhynchonycteris naso. The sequence goes on along the minus strand of CM072995.1, from coordinate 366,997,919 downwards.
TGTCATACAGTAGGCTCACAGCAGATATTTGAAGGGTACAGAATGCTTGGGGTCCTGACTTCCTGTACTCCCCACTGCTTCCCAGGCTCTGATGTTCCCTTCTGGGCCATCAAGAACAGCTGGGGCACTGACTGGGGTGAGGAGGTGAGTCTCCCCTGCTCAGCCCCTGCCCCTCTGGCCAGCACCTCGCCCGAGTGCCCTTACTAACCCTGTCCCCTCTCTCCCAGGGTTACTACTACTTGCATCGTGGGTCCGGGGCCTGTGGTGTGAACGTCATGGCTAGCTCAGCTGTGGTGAACTGAGGATCACCAGCTCAGGACCTAGTATGAGCAGAGCAGCCCCCTGCACCCTGACCCGTGTGCCCAGGCCCCTTCCCAGGAGGCACAGCTGGCTGAGGGATGGGCGCTGGGCACCTCAGGGGGAGCAGAGAACACTGGGTTAGGGGCACAGCCTCTATCCTCCTCCCACTCAAGTTCCCCAGCTGCACTTCTGTTAGGTGGTGGTAGTGAGGAGGATCTCAGGGTGAAGGGTGATGTCTTGACAGCTGAAGCGGGGACAAGGACCCTGGGCTCAAGCAAGGAACAGGTGGCAAGCAAATATTCTGGTCTCAAATCCAACTTGTCCTCAGCATGCTCTGGATTCCTGTCCTGGCTTTCCTCTCTATGCTGCTATAAATTCTGGTCCCCATGGATTTGGGGACAATGTTCTCTTCCTGTCAAGACACACTGTTGTAACCATCCTTTTCTAATAGCAATAAAGAGGTGTCCTCAGTTCCAGTGTAGTGTGAATGGTCAGTCCCTGAGGGCAAGGAGGGGTGGTGTGGACCCCTGGGGGGTTAAAGGCAGGCAGCTTGTCCTGCCCAGGTGCCTAAGGGCCCAGCTTCTGCTTCAGGAACCAAAAGGAGATGGTGGAAGACCCAAGGATTGGTCTTTATTCAGAAATAGTTGGCTGGTCATTCTCGGGCTCCGTGCTCTGAGGGATGGATGAGATCAGTCAGAGGGAGCGTCCTTTCTCCAGCTTGCATAGAGAACCTCAGGGGTCGAGGTCAGAGGTCGCTCTCTCCGTAGAGGGCGCTGGAGAAGGCCATGTAGTCCAGGGCTCCAGCTGGAGCCCCAGATCCCTTGTAAGGTGCCATTCGGTGGATGCAGTATTCAGCCTGCTCAGTGGGGAGCTCCCGCCGCAGCTCCTCAGCAGTGATGTAGTTCTGGGGGAGAAGAGGCAGTGAGGGCCCAAGGTCCTGTTCCCTGTGCCATCCCCCGCCCCCCCGCCAACACCCTGCATCCCAGGGACTCACCTTGTCTCCCGCCAGGATCTTGAAGGAGGCCACAACCTGCTCAGCTGTATCGGTCTCAGCTGTCTCTCGGGTCATGAAGTCAATGAATGCCTGGAAGGTCACGACCCCGGCTGCATTGGGGTCTACCATGGTCATGATGCGAGCAAACTCCACTTCCCCCTGCAGGTATAGAGGCCGGGCACCATGCCCATGAGTGCTAAAGCCAGGGGGGCTCCTGATGTCCCCTCCTGGGGTCTGTGCAGCCTTGGCTTGACAACCTCAGTGACGGTGCTTCGTTTCTCCATAGACTGCAGCCTTAGTCAGCTCTGGCTTTAGGCACTACTAGGCTGAAATGTCCCAGTTTCCCATTGGTCTTAATCCATTTTCTTTCTTTCTTTTTTTTTTTTTTTAGTGAGAGAGAGACAGGAAGGGAGAGACATGAGAAGCATCAACATGTAATTACGTCACTTTAGTTATTCATTGATTGCTTTTCGTATGTGCCTTGACTAGGGGGGGTAGGAGGAGTTCCAGCCAAACCAGTGACCTCTAGCTCAAGCCAGTGACTTTGGGGTCATGTCTATGATCCCACGCTCAAGCCAGCAACCCCGAGCTCAAGCTGCCGACCTTGGGGTTTCAGAGTACCAGATCGACGCTCTATCCACTGTGCCAACACTGGTCAGGCAGTCCTGATCTTTTTTCTGGGGCTCCCTGTGGTTATGTTTCTTTGAGTAAAAAATGTTGCAAACTCAGGCTTTGGAGTCATAGGAGACTAGACAAATTCCAGCTGTGTGTCTTTAAACCAGTGGTTCTTAACCTTTTCTGAGGTACCGAACCCACCAGTTTCATATGCGCATTCACTGAACCCTTCTTTAGTGATAAATAAAATATAATTTTTTTCCCAAATTCAAGACATAGGTATATGTTTTTTTACTGGTGCACAAAATGAGCCGTGCATGAACATCACCTTGCTCAAAGAACAAAACCAACAAAGCGCATGAACTCACGACAAATTACGGTATTACTTTATTCTGGCCTCCACGGCAGAGGCTTCTCCAAACCCCTGAGACCGACTCAATGAACCCCCAGGGTTCGATAGAACAGAGGTTAAGAACCACTGCTTTAAACAAATTAATCTACCTCTAAGCCTTTGAAAGCCTGTGTCTGAGATGGGATAATTCTGTCCAGCCCCAGTGGGTGTGATGAGAAAATAAAATCATAGATATTAAGGTGGGAGGCACACAGTAGGTGATCCATACATAGCACAGGGCACTGATAGGACTCCTGGGATCAGGGTCGGGGGCACTCACCAGGTCGTAGCCCATTGAGATAAGGCAAGCCCGGAAGTCATCGGGCTCCATCATTCCATTCCGCTTCTGTAGTGGGTGAGGGGTTGTCAGGTGTGGTCCTCAAACCCCACTAGCCTCCAAGTTCACCACCCCATAAGGTTGGACCCCTGCTGACCCGGTCAAAGTGGTTGAAGGATGCCCGGAACTCGTTGAGCTGCTCCTGGCTCAGGCCCTTGGCATCTCTGGTCAGTACCTGGTTCTCCACTTCGTTGATGGTGCGGGCGATGGAGGTGAGCAGCTGCTCCCAGCCCACGCGGATGTGCTGGGAGCAGGAAACAGGCCAAGTTAGTGGGCAGCCAGTTCCCGGCCATTGGCTCCACCCCTAATCCGAGAACATGGGTATATCATCCCCTCTCTGGGCCTCTGTACTCATCTGGAGGTTCCAGTGTCCCTTCCTGTCTTTTTTTTTTTTTTAACAGGGATAGAGAGAGAGTCAGAGAGAGGGATAGATAGGGACAGACAGGAACGGAGAGAGATGAGAAGCATCAGTCATTAGTTTTTCATTGCTGTTATGACACCATAGTTGTTCATTGATTGCTTTCTCACATGTGCCTTGACCGCGGGCCTTCAGCAGACCGAGTAACACCTTGCTGGAGCCAGCGACCTTGGGTCCAAGCTGGTGAGCTCTTTGCTCAAGCCAGATGGGCCCGCGCTCCAGCTGGCGAGCTCGGGGTCTCGAACCTGGGTCTTCTGCATCCCAGTCCGATGCTCTATCCACTGTGCCACCACCTGGTCAGGCCCCTTCCTGTCTTAATGATTTATTATGTATTATTGATCAGCCATGGCCAATCCTGGCCTGGCTTTAAGATTGCTATATCTGGACAGGTCAGTTTTTAGTCGCTGGGTCTCAATATTTCCATGGGTACATTGGGGACCTGGGACAGATGTGCTGTGTCCAACTGTGGCCACCCTAGGATTCCCTAGCCAGTGCGACCTCCCTCTTAGGGGGTGTAATCCCACCTCCATGCCGTAAATGGTGTGCTTATTGTCAAACACCAGGCTCTCCTGCAGCAGCTGGTGGTCACCCTCCAGCCGGTCGATATTGTTCTTGTAGTTGATGATATTTTGCTCCTGCTGCCGTAGGCCAGCCATCTGCTCCTCCAGAGAGCCGGCCATCCCTGCTGCCAGACGCCCCACCTCCTGCAGCAGGACCCGGGCAAGATGAAGACTCATAGCTCCCTGTGGCCCAGCCCCTGCCCCACCATCCAAGCCTTACCTCCATCTTCCCCTGGATCCAGGGCCCAATGGCATTGGCCTGGGCTGCAAACTGTCGCCGAAGCCTCTCATTCACCTGCTGCCGTGCCAGCTCCTCCTGCAGCATCTGGTCACGGCTGGGCACCAGCTTTCGGACCTGGGAAGGAGGGTGGTTGTGCCAGGGCAGCTCTGGGGAAATCCAGCCCTTCAGACAGCCCCTGCTGCTCTGAGCCACGGTGTCAGGGCCCTGTGGACAGGCTCTTAGGCAAATCACCCGACCTCTACAGCAGTGGTTCTTTTTTTTTTTTTATCTTATTTTATTCATTTTAGAGAGGAGACACAGAGTGAGAGAGAGAGAGAGAGAGAGAAAGGGGGGAGGAGCAGGAAGCATCAACTCCCATATGTGCCTTGACCAGACCAGTGCAGGGTTTTGAACCGGCGACCTCAGCATTCCAGGTCGACGCTTTATCCACTGTGTCACCACAGGTCAGGCAACAGCAGTGGTTCTTAACCTGGGTTCTGTCGAACCCTAGGGATTCGATGAGTCGGTCTCAGGGGTTCGGAGAAGCCTCTGCCGCGGAGGCCAGAATAAAGTAATACGGTAATTTGTTGTGAGTTCATGCACTTTGTTGGTTTTGTTCTTTGAGCAAGGGGATGTTCATGCACAGCTCATTTTGTGCACCAGTAATAAAACATATACCTATGTCTTGAATTTAGGGAAAAAAATCATATTTTATCACTAAAGAAGGGTTCGGTGAATGCGCATATGAAACTGGTGGGTTTGGTACCTCAAAAAAGGTTAAGAACTACGTAGCTCTATAGGCTTGTTTCCTCATAAGTAAATGGGGCAACTTCATTTATAACTAACAGGTTGTTTTGTAAAGGATGCCAAGATTTCATTGTACTTCACATCAGGCCTGACAGGAAAATGTTCCTTGTTATGGCCTGTTTACAGGTGAGGCCAACAGGCAC